>CM019063.1:101811779-102411779 GCA_009667805.1 Leptobrachium leishanense
TTGTGAGCAAGCTCAGTGAGAAAAATAACTGGACATAACAATACCGGGGTACTCTTTATATAGAAAAGACAGAGAAGGTAGGAAAGGAGGAGGAGTGGCCCTGTATGTGAAAAACAACATAAAAACGAACCAAATAAAAGTGAGCGAGGTGAACATAGAGTCAGTTTGGGTTACGCTAACACTTGGCAATCATACAGTAGCTCGTGTAGGTGTGATCTATAGACCCCCTGGACAAGCAGAAGAACTAGATAATCTGCTGGTTGAGGAAATAGCCAAAATGGCAATGAAGGGGAGGTTATTATCATGGGGGACTTTAATCTTCCTGATGTGAACTGGAAAACCAAAACAGCTGGGTGCACCAGGAGTACAAATATTCTAAACTCCCTACTGGGATTATCTCTAACACAAGTAGTTGAGGAGCCGACCCGTAAAGAGGCCATATTGGATTTAATACTCACAAATGGAGGTTTGGTATCGGACGTTGTTGTAGGTGAAAATTGGGATCTAGTGATCACCAGTCAGTATGGTTTAATATAACAACAGGGATGGAGCCGCACCACACAAGAACGAAAGTTTTAGACTTTAAAAAAACAGATTTTTCTAAAATGAGATTTTGTGTGAAGGAGTCATTATCAGACTGGAGGAGTTTAAAGGGAGTCCAGGAGAAATGGGATTATTTAAAGTAAGCATTTTTGAAGGCCACAGGAAATTGCATTCAGCTTGTTAACAAAAACAAAAAAGGGAAGAAACCACTGTGGTACTCTGCAGAAGTGGCCAAAATAGTGAAGAACAAAAAGATAGCATTCAATAATTATAAAAAAACTCAGAGTGAAGAAGATAGGCAAACCTATAAAATTAGGCAGAAAGAGGCAAAGCAATTTATAAGAGCTTCCAAAGCACACGCAGAACAGAAAATAGCTCAGTCAGTAAAAAAGGGGGAAAAAACATTTTTTAGATACATAAACGAGAAAAGAAAAGTAAAACAAGGATTAGTTAGATTAAAAACAAAGGAAGGAAGGTATGTAGAAGAGGATAAAAGTCTCGCTGACTGCCTCAATGAATATTTTTGTTCAGTCTTTGCAGAAGAAAAGGAAGGAAAGGGACCTCAGTTAGGAGAGAACACTAAAGAGACATTTACATATCAGTTTACAGAGGAGGAGGTTCTACAGCAGCTGTCTAAAGTAAAGACAAATAAGTCAATGGGGCCTGATGGGATCCACCCTAAATTATTAAAAGAGCTCAGTGATGTAATAGCAAAACCATTAACAGATTTATTTAACCAATCCTTGTTAACGGGAGTGGTCCCAGAAGACTGGAAATTAGCAAATGTTGTTGCCCATTTACAAGAAGGGTAGTAGGGAGGATTCGGGGAACTATAGGCCAGTTAGTCTTACGTCAGTAGTGGGGAAATTAATGGAAACCATGTTAAAGGAAAGGATTGTTGAACATCTAAAAACACCTAGATTACAGGATCAGAAACAACATGGGTTTACCTCAGGGAGATCATGCCAAACTAATCTTATTGATTTTTTTGATTGGGTAACAAAAATAATAGACACAGGTGGTGCAGTAGACATTGCTTATTTAGATTTCAGTAAGGCTTTTGATACTGTTCCGCATAGAAGGCTTATCAATAAATTGCAATCTTTGAGCTTGGATTCCAATATTGTTGACTGGATTAGGCAGTGGCTGAGTGACAGACAACAGAGTGTTGTGGTAAATGGAGTTTATTCGGTGCAAGGTCTTGTTACCAGTGGGGTACCTCAGGGGTCAGTACTTGGACCCATTCTCTTTAATATTTTTATTAGTGATATTGCAGAAGGTATTAATGGAAAAGTATGTCTTTTTGCTGATGACACAAAGATTTGCAACAGGGTTGACGTTCCTGGAGGGATCAGCCAAATGACAAATGATTTAGGTAAACTAAAAAAATGGTTGGAGTTGTGGCAATTGAGTTTTAATGTGGATAAGTGCAAGATAATGCACCTGGGACGTAAAAACCCAAGGGCTGAATATAGAATATTTGATACAGTCCTAACCTCAACATCTGAGGAAGGGATTTAGGGGTCATTATTTCAGAGGATCTAAGGGTAAGTAGTCAATGTAATAGAGCAGCAGGAAATGCTAGCAGAATGCTTGGTTGTGTAGGGAGAGGTATTAGCAGTAGAAAAGGGAAGTGCTCATGCCACTGTAATAGAGCACTGGTGAGACCTCACTTGGAGTACTGTGTGCAGTACTGGAGACCGTATCTCCAGAAGGATATAGACATCTTAGAGAGAGTTCAGAGAAGGGCTACTAAAATGGTGTACGGCTTGAAGGAGAAAAGTTACCAGGAAAGGCTTAATGATCTTAACATGTACAGCTTGGAAAAAAGACGAGACAGAGGAGATATGATAGAAACATTTAAATACGTAAAGGGAATCCACAAGGTAGAGGAAGGGAGTATATTTAAAAGGAAACAAAATAGCAAAACAAGAGGACATAGTCTTAGATTAGAGGGGCAAAGGTTTAAAAGTAACATCAGGAAGCATTATTTTACTGAGAGGGTGGTGGATACATGGAACAGTCTTCCAGTTGAAGTGGTAGAGGCCAAAACAGTAATTGAATTTAAGCAAGCATGGGATAGGCATAAGGCTATCCTAAACAAAAGATAAATCCAGGTAAAGTATCCATGTAATTGGGCAGACTAGATGGGCCGAAAGGTTCTTATCTGCCGACATTTTTCTATGTTTCTATGTTTCTAAAAGGCCCGGTCTCGGATTTGGTTTTACTTTTTTTGCATGATCTATACAATTCATTAAAATTATTGGCATTTGAAAGTTGATGCTCATAAGCACTGCATGATAAATATCCAGGAAAACATAGGTGGTCCCATCAACCCTGTGTGTTTCCGATGTTCTCGCAGAATTCACTCGGATTGATAAATTATTTATTTATAAAATATTTTACCTGGAAGGATACATTGAGATATCTCTCGTTTTCAAGTATGTCATGGGTATAATGACATCCTCACAGATTTGTGACTCTACACATTATGGCTTGCCAAGCAAATAGAAGACATTTACACAGTAAAGCTAACATTTTGCTGTTTGTAATCAGCAAAGAGTTTTAGTATTTATTGTTCATTATCCATAGGAAAGGCTAGTGGAAAAGCAAGTAGCTACATTTTACGTCAAAGTAAGTGAGACTATATAAACTGATTAGTCACAACATTAAAACCACCTGTCAAATATCATGTAGGTCCCCATCCTGTCAAAACAGCTGTGGTACAATGAGGCTTGGACATTACAAGACCTCTGAATGTTTCCTTTGATATCTGTTACATAGACATTAGCAGGAGATCCTTCAGGCCCTGAACGTTGGAGGTATATTTTGTTGTATCCCCAGCCAGGTCATTGCTGCTGCTGCCCTTTTCCATGAATTGTTTTTAATCCCAAAGTGAAATTGTTCCTAGTGAGGGTATAAATATAAACCCATCAGTTTACCTGTTAGCTGATAAGCAGCATCTGGATATGTGGTTGCTTAGAAAAGCAGCTCTTTGTTTCATTAAGTAGGACCCACCTGACCCAGAGGTGCCATGGTGTGGTGGGTGGGCTTACACTTCAATGGGCATTCAAATAAACCAAAACCTCTGATTGTGTTTCGTTTTGCATGGAGCTACAGTGGTGAGCACAAATGACAACTTTTTTTTCTTGTTATGTTTTATACATGAAGCAGGCTGGATACCTCTGGTCCACGCAGCCACCCTGATAGGGAATAGGCGCAAAACAGTTTCCTCGGCATCGGATGCTGCTGCTGAGTCTGAGTGCTGCTGCTGAGTGGCGTGCTCTCTTGACCCGTCTCAATTCTTAACCAGCAGTAAACCAGAAAGAAAATGGGTGTCAACCGCACCAATACACTGCAAGTTATTCTGGCTGCTGGAAGGCGAACGTGGGGTTTAACGTGATGACGTGTTATCGTGTTAAGCTCAGGCCTTTGCAGACATCAGTGCATCTTCTGACAGTTCACTCGCCTGCTCTCTGAAACTGAGCGTGACAGACTACTTCACTCTCAGTCGACGAGGAGGGTAGAACGGAGCTGAAGCACAGACACCCAAAAATTCGGTCACAGTCCACTGGTGGACCTTTATCGACGTCTTGCCCACCCCTGATCTATAATATCTCTAACAGATTATAACATTCTACTTTCAAAACCATGTTAAATGTCCTAAAGCGTCCTTCACTGACACTGGGAATATATGGATAATTGCTTAATTATACAGGCCCTTCTTTTTCAGCGCTAAATATAATTTGGAAAATGTATCCAGCTCTGATATTCCATTTAATTTAATTTTATTGCTTGTCATTAAACACTTTCCAGTTCCATAATGCTCTTGTCCATAGGCAATGCCAACAATGTAGATTTATTTCAAAGTAAGCGCTTACTGATAATTTAATTTTTGCTTACTTTTCTTTACAAAATATATGATACTATCTGGCCAGCCCCTGCAATGAATGCTGTAGACTGCATACTTAATTTTGGCTATAGCAAGGGTTTCCATTCTCAGCCCTACAAACTCCATTTAAACAAACCTTGGTCAGCTGCTGGCATTTCCTAAATATTTTAGTTAAATGATAGGTCACGGAGAATCAAATGTCTTGATATTACACATGTAAAACATATAAGAAATAATTATTATAAATAGCTATGTACATGCATGTCATTATAATCCAATCTTTTTTTGTATTATCCCCTTCGCGACAAGGGGGGGTGTCGCCCGTCGGGAGGGGTTAACAGTGGTGAGGCGTACTGGTACACCTCGCCAGCAGGTGCCGCCGCAGGCCTCTGATTAGGCCCACCCATGCAGCAGACACGCAGTGCACATCATTGGCTGCAGGGGGACGGTCTGAGCTCTTGGCTGCTAGGAGGGGCCAAGGCGGAAAAGGGTTACCAGTACACCCCGCGTCTTCAAGAACCACCCACCGCACAGGCAGCATTGAATGTCCTGCGGAGGGAAAGGGTTAAATAACCACGTTTCTGTTATCTTAGACTTTGTTATTTTCACTTCTGAACAATATATTGTACGTCATTGTGTTAGCACTATATAAAAAACTCTATTAAAAGTAATAATAAAGATGTAAACCTACCGTTTGTTTTCTGCTGCGTTCCCTGCGCTCAGGTAAAATGTTTTAAATTCTTCAGATGGAGGCCGCAGCTCTATGATGCTTCGCTTAGAGTTAACAGATTGCTCCCATACTGTATACCCTTGAAGGTAAATACCACCTACCAAGTTCAAAAGAATGGTAAAAATAAACTGTAGTATAAAAAACAATGAAGAATGTGACAGAATCAGTTGATCAACACTAGAAGGGTTAATAAACTTGGCAGATTTAAATCAGTCAGTTTGTAAGTATTTTGGGCCCTGTACTTTGGGCCAAGCACTACTATGAGCGGTGACCACGTGCTACAGTTTGGAGTCATTGGGACTCCATTGAGTGTTCCTGTGGGACCTGTACGAGAGCTCTTAAATAAGATCACGCAATGTGCAAGGTACAGCAGAAGGAGCTTGAAGAACTATTTTTTCTCGGTCTCCTTCTGATTCCATTGAGAGTAGTTGAAGGATCGGGGCGAGGATCTGGTGGGAGCCTGGGAGGTGAGTTCAGATGCAGGGGGTGTGTTTTACATGAAAGAATAAAGTGATTTTGCTCACATGATATCACCCTTATACCTGGATTTAGGAGCAGTTGCGAAGCATTTTTAGCGATATGGATTCACTCTTCATTCAAGCAACTAGCTGTGATTTGCATCTTTTGTAAAAAGTATAGGACATGCAAACGTATGGTATTAATGCGCAAAAGCCAAGCCGTAACACAAAGTGGCACTCGACTAGTCAGCAGTGCGGTAACGATTGCACAAGGTTCCGCAGTCATTACCGAGCTTCATGCAATTGTTACTGCACCTAATGGAATAAAGCCCTTTAATCTGCTTTCTGCTGGTTACTAATAATAACAGTGATAAATATAGCCTCTGAATGTTAGAATATTGACCCCTTTATATACATGTCTATTGTCCTGCAAGGAGTCTCCAACCCCAACTGTTCAGTATGGCTACACATGGGAGCCCAAGAGTAGTGGTCTCTAGAGAGGTCCGGTGTAGGAAGAAAAGTCTTCAGGAATCTGTGGAGTCTGCATAGGGAACAAAACCAGGAAGCCTGGAACTCACGGATTCACCTTGCAGGTGCTGTAGTCTTTTACATTCCTGAGCAGCCAATGGTTCACAGAACGCCCACTAGGACTCCCGCAGTTTCAGTGAAAGCTGCAGCTGTGAGTTTCAGTGCAGCACCAAGGCAGCCCAGGGCTGGAATAGAGGTGACTGTTAATTGACACACAAGGGTTAAAAGGAGATAGAAATGATAACTTAGCCCCCTCCATTTTTTTAACACTAGGGTGTCCCTTTATCTTAACAATACAAATCTTGTGAAGAGATGGGAGTTAGTGTTTTCTGAGTCTGTGATAGAGTTTCAGTAACACTACCCTGTGTTTTTGAAGTCCCTCTCCTTCCCAGAGAGCCCCTCATAGAACTCAATGTTTTTGCATTTCTTTTCATGCGATTTTATTTTTATATTTGCATGTTAATTGTAACCATTAAGATAAAGTGGCATTTTTCTGTGCAATACATATTTTCTGTTTCAGCTGCCAAATACATTATACTGTATCTATTTGCATTTTGATTCTGGCTGCTGCTTCTGTGCCACCAACTTACCTGTGACCTCATACTTGGAGGAGAAGTCTAAACCTTTATAAAAAAGAAATCTCTCATCTATCCATAGGTACAGAAATGTTTATGGATTACCTCAGTTTATGAGCTGTGAAGTTCTAGAAAGACCTCTTAGCTCTGTTCTAGATCTAGCATAGAGGTGTAATAGGTCTGGAAACCTGTAATACAGAAAGTCCTATTTTGTGGTTGACGTTAAAAGGGAGCTGGTAAGGGGAAACATCATCATGAATCAATTTCCCTTATGGCTCCGTTTTACCATAACGTTCCTGTCACAGCTGCTGTATTAGTGGGTGACCTTGGAATAATAGGGAGACAAAGAGAGATACTGGCAGAGGAGCTGCGCGCCTCCGATGGTATCAACTGCATTGCATCCTGCCCGGGAGCTTGCACTAGCAGGATTATGCAAGAGTCGCGGTAGAAGTGCAACGGGACACTGGGAACTATTTCTTCCCAGTCTTGTGCTGGAGATGGTGACAGGAAGTGGCAATGCCCTCTCCACTGTGGTAAGCTAGGGATTTTTTGAGCAATTTATTTTAATGTGTTAAGTGAATTTAGTTTTACAAAATCACTTAACACCAGGTTTTGGCAGTCGGAATTTCTTTGAGAAATACCGGATCCAGAGAAGAATGAGTTACCTTGGAATAGCTCGTTCTTCTCCACATCGGCGCAAATTAACACCTCCTATGCAAAATATTGGAGCCATTAATTTACAGTAAGGAGCTGCAATGAGGAAGACACAAGCAAAGCTTTATTCAAGGATGGAATAGCAATTCCAATTGCTATTTTAATGGCAACCATGGAATAAAGCCCCGACCTTTTTTTGTAGATTAAAGTACAAAAGTGTCAAAGGAAAAGAGTTTTTTTTCTTTATAAAAAGGTTTACTGAGAATATAATATATATATATATATATATTCTTTTTTACTACTTACCAAGGGCACTTGTTGAACGAATACTAGAATAAAAATAAAGACATCCATCCTTCACAATGCAGTAATGTTGAACCCACACATCTTTGTTCTTGTCCAGCTGGTGAAGAAGACCCAAGCACTCAGGATTTTTAATAGCAAGAGGTGGAAGGCTGATGTTGTGCATGGTAACATCCACCCACACATGGTTCTGCATAACAAAAGCAAACAAAGGCGTGTTGTTAGAATTAGAATAACTGTGTTGTGTATTCTGTGAAAGCAGCAAACACTGGTTAGTAAAAAAAAAAAATAAAAAAAAAAAGGAATGATGGTGCACAAATATACAATAAAACAGAAGTTATAATTCTCAAAAGCAAGAGCAAGACTCTCTTCTCTCTCTAAGGGGTGCTGCAGATGTCACGGAAGGAGGAAAACCATTTGTAAAGCATAATCCCCACTTAATCTAGATTCCTACCTGAATTTTTTGTGTACCTCTTGTCTCGATAATGAAAAATATACTGAACATTTACTGTATCTTTATATAATGGGCCTCTGTTAGGAGTGGTGGCTCCTATCACTGGTGTTTGAAGACTGCTGAAAGCACACTGTTTGATGTCAATGTCCTACAAAATGCAACACTCCATGGTATTGTATGAACTCAAAGACTGAATCCATTAGTGGTGCACATTAACACTGCAAATCAGTGGCTTCACAGACTATTTTGCTGGTGACCCACAAAGGAGTGGTAGTGGGCTATCAGAGGCTACCACTCCAAATACAACGGTCAAAATTCAGGGTGTACATAAAGTCTCTTTACAATTTCAAAAATTTATTACAAAGGCAAATGAAAAGAAAGATAAGTGAAAATTATTACAAAATGAGACGTATATATTTACTTTTTTTGCCTCATTTAACCCCCTTGGCGGTATTCCCGAGTGTGGCTCGGGGTTAACTTTCAGTGCTGAAAGCAGAATCCCCGAGCCACACTCAGGCTGTATACATACCTGTCCTGCGCTCCCTCGCTGATCCCCGCATTCTCCTTCGGCAATCACAGCATTTTGCTTCCTGGTTCCCTTCTCGCGAGAAGGGAACCAGGAAGTGTGATGTCGCGATCGTCCAGAGGCGACAGCGGGGGACAGCGAGGGAGAGCAGGGCCAGGTAATGTATAGAGTCCCGAGTGTGGCTCAGGGATACCACTTTCAGCAATGAAAGTTAACCCCGAGCCGCACTAATACCGCTAGGGGGCTGAAAAGAATTGTAACGATTCTGACATAGAAATTATGTCAGAATCGTAACGCCAGGGAGGTTAATACACCTCTATATGGGCACCATTAGTTGCACGAAGCACATCAAGACGGTACTCGATTTCTTGCCATGTTCACTCTAGCATGCGCTCACCAATGGTGGCAATGGCATCATAGATCCTCTGCTTTAGATTAGTGATGTCCCGCACCTTTGTTCGATACACGATATCTTTAACATAATCCCATAGAAAGAAGTTGAGGAGAGTGTTATCTGGTGAACGAGGTGGCCAGGGAATTGAGCCACTCCTTCCACTCCACTGGTCTGGAAATGTTTCATTTAGGAACCCACGAAGATGCAGTCCCCAATGTGGTGGGCACCATCTTGCTGGAAAATAACGGTTGAAGGTCATGAAGGTCAATTCCCTGGCCACCTCATTCACCAGATATCACTCTCCTCGACTTCTTTCTATGGGGTTATGTTAAACATATCGTGTATCGAACAAAGGTACGTGACATCACTAATCTAAAGCAGAGGATCACTGATGCCATTGCCACCATTGATGAGGGTATGCTACAGCGAACATGGCAAGAAATCGTGTACCGTCTTGATGTGCTTTGTGCAACCAATGGTGCCCATATAGAGGTGTATTAAATGAGGCAATAAATAAATAAATATATACGTCTCATTTTGTAATAGTTCTCACTTATCTGTCTTTTCATTTGCCTTTGTATTCAATTTTTGAAATTGGAAAGAGACTTTATGGACACCCTGTCCACAATCCATTTAGTCGCACAAGACATAAAAAAAACGTAGGTAGGTACAGTATATTGTCAATGCTGTTGTCATGTGTCAATGCTGGCTCAGCTAATCACATAGGGAAATGTTATCTAATACACCTGATTTAAAAGCCATTACCCTATGTGAGCCTCTACTTACAAATGCAGCTCAGAGCCTACAGTCGAGTTGCCTCCTCAGTGCCTGGTTAATGTTACCTGGTTTAGTGGATGTATTGCTTTATCCATTGCATCCAGCCATCTGTAACAAAACAAGCATAAATAGAGACAACTGATGAATAAGATTACTTTAAGGCTAGAAGACAATCTGTGTATATGACCGATATGTTTGGATAAAGTCACACAAAACTAAAAGAAATTAAATATAGCTGTTGACATTTGTTTTAGAAACTGACATTTCTGATGTTGTATAATTGTATTTATCTAATATTGCTTTTTTTACACTTTGCTTTCATTTAGTAACACTCTAAACAATAATCCTGGCACAGCTCATAAACAAATATAAAAGATAAAACTTAATTGATATGCAGATAAATACAATTAATCACATAAATATACTTCATAGCTATTTTCATATACGTGCAGCATGTAGTCATACATATAGTATACCATTAGGACATATCCACTGTATAAATTAGGTCCATATCCTCTAAAAGAGTGGTTCCCAATCCTGGTCCTCAAGTACCCCTAACAGGCCAGGTTTTACGGATCACCTTGGGGAAATGCAGACTGAATCCTGCAATCACTGAGCAGCAAATCATATCTCCTGTACTGTGCTTCAGATATCTGGAAAACCTGGCCTGTAAGGAGTATCTGAGGACCAGGGTTGGGAAACACTGGCAATAAATACATATGAAAACAGACTGAATATAAAAGGCAACCATTACCTAATTAAGAACATTCTTCAGCATGTGGACACCCCAGGAGCCCCAAACGTTTGACTTTTAAAGATCTACCTTAATATTTGTTGATGTGGTATGTCCACTTTATTGCTTAGTGAATGTATGATTTTTTTTTACTGGATTTATGGGATCTGCTATAAGAGGGATGGAGAAACCATTTTGTGCCACCTAATTTGGTAATTGTTTCCAATTGGTAAACTTGAAACACACAAATATGGGTTTTAAAGGATGATTGCATTAAAAGATATACCTTTTCATCTCTTGATTAGACGTTGCACAAAAATAGTAAATGCGGTTTCCAGACTGAGGAGCACATCGAAACACAAATGGTTTTCCCAAAGTCGTATCAGCACCAATCTCAGAACCTTCTAAGTGGGTTACTTCAAGGGGTCTGCTCTTGCCTTCATCCTGTACAGAAAAGTTAGAGTGGAAGCACTCATCAGCTAATAATATTTTTGAAGATAACATTTTTCCCAAGGTTATCCGTCTCAATCTGCCATCTCCTACCCCTTCAATAAGCCTCATTCTACCACCTCCATTCTGTTTTTTAGTATTATAGGAAGCTGTTCTGTAATTGCTTCCCTTTCCATGTGGATATGGTGGCAGAAGGCTGTTGTCTTGCAATTTAATGGAAGGAGTATGTTGACTTAGTGCTTCCCTAGGGTTTACTATGAGAGAGACGCGGCCTTGAAGCCATGTCAAAAAAATGACACAGTAAAAAAAAAGCACCATTTTTGAAAAAGATGCTCCATCTGATGCGGCTGAATTGGATGCCTGTCAAATTTGGCTGTGACTGAGTTTTGGTGTTCCAATATAAACATATCAGATTTGATTTCCACAGCTGAAATGGAGGGTTATTCTCAAAATCATTAAAAATTAAGGTTAGAAATGATGCTAGTATCAAAAGAAGGGGCAGAATCTCCACACAAATGGAGCACAATGTTAGAGGTAGGATTTAGGGTTAACCCTAATCCTAACCCAAGCAGAAATAGTAACCTGACCCTCATTTCTAGCCCTTATGCCAATTTCTAACACTAACTCCAACCTATGTTTTTAGCCCTAAATCCAATTTCTAATCGAGAATAAAGCTCCATTTCTGCCAAGTCGTCCAAACTGGACGCAGCTGATATTGGAAGGTGAACATTAGAATGCACTGATATTGGAGCATCAAGATTTGGCCATGATCAAGTTTGACACATTCCCAATTCAGCTGCGTCTGAATTGGAGCATCTTTTTCTAAGACACGACTTTTACACCGTATCACTTGTATCTTTGTCATAGGATACTCCTCCCTAATATGAGTTGGAATTTGAATTTGCTGCCAATTCAGCTCCTTCCAGTCATACTACATTACACGGGTGCCGGACAAAATCCCTACAGCCAGGTTCCCTAATGCCAACATCCCGACGGCCAACTTCCAGACAGAACAAGTTCCGGACATACCAAGTTCCCTACACGCCCAACTTCAAGACATCCATAATCCCAGCGGCTAACCCTAATACTAACACCCTAACCCTAGGTTTAAGGGGGTTAGGGCTAGGTTTAGGGGGGTTAGAGCTAGGTTTAGGGGGTTAGGGCTAGGTTTAGGGGTGCTAGGTTTAGGGGTGTTAGGGTTAGGGCTAGGTTTAGGGGGTTAGGGAGTAGGGTTAGTGTTAGCCGCTGGGATTTTGGATGTCTGGAAGTTGGCCATCAGGGAGTTGTCTGTGTAGGGAAGTTGGCCGTCAGGGAGTTGTCTGTGTAGGGAAGTTGGCCGTCAGGGAGTTGTCTGTGTAGGGAAGTTGGCCGTCGGGATTTTGGCATTAGGGAACCTTGTTGTAGGGACTTCAACCCAAACCCATATTACACACGTATGTTTTGCCTGTATAGCAGTAAGTAAAATAATTATCTTTTTTCTTGGTTATATTTCATTAAAAAAATTGCATGCATAAATTGTTATTAGTAATTATGCATCTGTCACCTTTAATATTGTATCTATTTATTTTAATAAATTTCTATTTAATAATGTCTCTATTTTTCGAAGTAAATTATTTCCAGTTGTACAAGGAAAAGAATTGACATCTTTAGCTGTTGACAGCCTTTGACTAGTTGCATTGATAACACTAGTCACAGTGTTTGTGTTCTTCTTTGATTGCAGGGTTATTCCATGATGTTGGAATGTTCTGATTTTTAACAAATTATATATGACCTAACAACCTGCTACGCCTGCTCCAAGAAGAGATTACCAGTTTGCTTAGTAACTGTCATTACTTGATAACAGAGGCATGTGTCCTGTACACAAGCACTGGTTTAAACATAAGCTTATTTAGGAGATAAGCCGTTTACATAAAATACTTAGGCTTACACACTGGAAATTTGGAAAACAGAATGGAATAAAAGAGTTTTCATTCTTTATTAGAGAATTTGATGTATTGAGTTCAAGTGACCTCAGAATACCAGTAAAGATGTTGGGAAACCAACATCTGGTTCGGGGGGGGGGTGACATAGTCATAAACGACTTTGAGCAGAGTATTTCAAGATTCAAACAACGCATGATAGCATGTTGTAAATGAACTGGTGCTGTGACTGCTCAGAAGTCATGCTTTCTTTTTACTTCTGTTTAGGTTCTGATAAATTAAATACAATGACATGTGGCCGGAAGAAAGGTAATACCATAGATGTAGGACAGGAGCCAACAAGCAACAACCTATTCCCACCATGCTTTCCTACAATTCCTATTAGGCTCAAACACTTTTGTTGAGTACCATGGTAAACATATTTCCAAAACCTATGGGACACTGAGGTTTACGAGTACATATTTAGGACATCAAATAGGTTGGTGGGAAGCAGGAGAAGTTTAAATAGAAAAGTTCCTTCACCCATTATTGTCACTGCCCACAGCAAGGTGAGGGACTACAGTGTATGCTCATCATTTAATACTTTGAAGAAGATGACAGTTATATTCATTCAACATGACAAATTAAAGGAATCCTCACAGAGGGCTTATATTTTTTTTCCACAAAGAGTTGGAAAATGGTTTGACAAAAATAAGATGAACTTCATATATAGAGTCCAAACTACAGTGTACTTTGGGTACCCCTTTCAGATCTAGGTTTTCTACCTACAATGCATTAGAATAAGCAATTCCTATATCTAACTTTTCTTTATGTTTTCTGCTGGTCATGTGCAAATCTGATCATGTGCCTTTTAAAGTCCTAGTAATATATTAACCTCTTCACTGTTGACCCCATTTTGGCTGGCCGAGGAAGCCTCTAATATATGTATTAAAAGGCGAAACGCGTTCTGGTATATTTTATGTTTGTTTTATTTTGACTTTTATTAAAAGAATCTTTTTATCTACTGCTGGAGCCTTTCTTGGAGTGATCCATCTTCAGTCTTAGCGTATTTTACAACGCAAGTACATACGGATTGGGAGACTGGAACACCTTGGATCTGAAAGGGCAATTGGGTGGCCGGAAAGTACCCAGACGCACTTTTTCCTAGAACCAGGAGGGTTCTACTCCACGTGAGTGCCTCTTTCATCTATATATAGCCATATGTCTATTATGGGTCACGCTATGATGTATTTTCATCTGTGCTTTATTTGAGGATATTGGGCGAAGAAGACTCCTAAGAAACTTCGTTGGAACTCTCGTCTTTTTCCTCAAGAAGGACATCGCCATCGCTACACCTTCCTCTTTTTACTCCAGTTTGTAGTTATATATTCTATAGGGTACTCTTGTTAAAAATTTTTAAATGGAAACCTGTTACTTTATTTTTTTGAGAAAATGGTGTGGAAAATGAGGTGAGTAATGACAGTGGTATTGCTCATTTTATATTTGATAAATGGACAATGCCATTGCTTTGAAAACAAAAATAAATAAAAAATTGTTGCTTGTTTTCTTTTTTCTCTCAGATTCTACATGGTCATGTTTGGTATCATTGGAAAGGCCAGACTCGAATGCTAGCGTGAAAATGGAGGATGTCTCCAAAGCACATGTCCACAGCCGAGGGGTTAAATTCAGTGCGTAAAGCATTGTTTGCCATCCCTGGCCCTATGGCACCCCTAACAGGCCAAGTTTTAAGGATTACTTTGCAGGATTCCATATGCATTACCTCAATCACTAAACAGCAAATCATGTCACCTGTGCGTCAAATATGTGGCAAACCTGGTCTGATAGGGATACTTGAGGACCAGGGTAGTGAACCACTGGCTTAAAAGAATTCTAAAAATGAGAAGTTAGGAGTATTAATTATTAACCCATTCTGATCATCATTAGGTAGCTCTTTCCCCCTGCTGTTAGGTTACAGTGTGTTAACACTCAGATTTCTTCAGTATTACAGTCCCCCCAGTGCTCTACAGGGCTGATGGCTCCTGCAGGAAGCAGCAGAGGTCGTCTCTGTGTCAACTGGCACCCAGTGATTGACTAGTACGCACATAGCCAATTGGATGGCTCTCAATCCAGAAGCATTGAGAAGATCAGTATTGAATAATTTATCCAAATCTGTTTGAAACTCCGGATAATTGTACAATGGGAGCTGAATGATAGTCATGAGGGCAAAAGGAAGACCTCCAGTCTAGAAGTCTTTCAGATCACTCAGGGATAGCGGCAAGGAGGGAATGAAGGAGTGGAAGGGCACTCAGCATCAGCACTATATGACTAGTTAAGTACAATTAAATCAAATTGCTCAGAGTCTCTCTTTAAAATTGAATTTGCTCCACGACAGAGGCAAGTAATAGTTGTGCCTACAGGAATGTTCGTTCATTGTAGGGGCAGGAAACTGTATATTGAATCTCCCAAGAGATTTAGACAGCAGCAATATTCCCAAGCCATGTTTAGGGGCACAGACAGGTTTACGGGGATGTGGGCTGTGACTGGATTAAAGGGGACCATAATAGGAAGGGGACGACAACAAGCAGGAGAGAATAAAGGCAGAACTTTGGCTCATACAGGCAAATGGGGTCATAGGCAGGTTAGTGGGTAGGGTCAAAGGTGGGTTCTGGGACCATGCCCCATGCTCATAGCAGATATTGGAAAGGAAAGGAGGTGGATGTGTGAGGTGGTTGAAAGAATTATGGGTCAGTGTATTGCCAAGGATCGAGAGTCTTGCCATGGGTGCATGTCCATCATGGTCTATCAGATGTGTGCCTATTGCCCAGTTTGCCTATAGCCCAGTCTGGGCATGATATCAAGTAAGGATGATGGATATGATGTGTATGCATTGTGGCAGGCTAATGTAAGGGTGGTTTCAGTGAAGTCTAGTAATTAACTATTCAGGTTAGGCGCCATCATTTTGACCACTGATTTCTGACAATATAACAATAAAACTTATGCAGTTGGAACAGGTACCATACAGGGTAATTCAAAGAGAATCGAAAAGTCACTGCACGTTCGGTGACTTTTCGTTCTCTTCAATTCGGTTCGTTTTGCCAATCCCATTTCGGCAACCCTGTGGGCGGTGTATTCAGCAAGCACCACAGGGTCCCCGAATTGCAGGGAAAGGCCGCCGGAAACCCGACGAAAACTAACTGCAAAACCCGGCGAATGCATGCCAAAAACCCGCAAAAACATCTGCATTAACCCGCCGAAAACACCGGAAAAACCCGAGCAGGAGCCGATCACACGCATTGCAGCCGCCGGAAAAAGCCGACACCGCAGAAAAAGGCAGTGAATAAATTAGCAGAACAGTTTGCTTGAATGTTTGAAAAGTGAAACGCTGTTTGCAAAGAAACTACTGAGCGAAAATGTCTGAAATTTACATATGAGGTCCAAGGAATGATAATAAATAGGGCTGTTACAGAAAAAATAAGTAAACTTAAAAAATAAAAAAATCTGACTTTTTTTAAAACAAAAAAAAAATATCCTAAAAAAATCGATAAATAAAGAGACTTTTTACTGCAGAATTTTATAATAAATGGTTTAATAGATATTGAATTAAAACGGGAATATTTTTAACATTGAAGCCTATGGGATTCGCCTGAATAAATCTGCTGCATGAAACCACCGACTGGCAGGGCATTTCGGGAACCTTTCACTGCTGGTTTGTGTTCTCTGAATAGCCGAAGCAGTGCTTTTCATGGGGATTTCACTGCCCTCGAACAGGCACCGAACAGGCACCGTATGTGCATTCAATTCGCCAGGATTTGGCGAATTGCCTGCTCTCTGGATAGCCGAATGACCAAGAAAGGTAACCGAACGCTGATTTTCAGCGTTCGGTTACCTTTCTCCAGCCAATCGGATCTCTTTGAATAACCCTGATAGTGTTCCAAGGTGCGTGTTTCTTGGTTTTTACCGGTAAGGTCTGACTGATATCAGACTTTATTTCATTTCAAGTAGGAAAGCAAGCTCCACTATAGATGTTCCTCATAATTTGTTGCGCCTGATTTTTCCCAGGGAATATACATTATTACATTCCTATGTTTGTTTGCATTGTACTATGTGCTGTAATTCTCTGTTTCTTCTTCCTTTGCCAAAATAAACATCATAAAACAAAAACAAAAAAATAATAATGCAGTTGAAATAATGTGAAATGCTGTAAAAGCAAATTCTGATTTCTATCATAATTTGTGTTTTGGAAACCAAAATAATATCCTAGTGAATCATGCCACCATGTGGAAAAAACGAGCAAAGCAGTTCCTGTAAAATGAGCTTATACATTGATTTATTATACACATTTTCAATAAGATTTTGGAGAAACCATTTTTCAGTCGTATATTTTAGATATAAGAGTTTGGTACACATAACCTAAGCATGTTTTCCTGTCTCTTGCCTATGGTCATCTTCTTACCTTTTTATACTTATAGTATTGAAGAGTACCATCATGTTTGAGAACAAACCACCTCTTCCTCCATCCCTTTAACAGTCCTGAATGGGTGCGCTTATGAAGATACCCTCGACATGTCGGCCTGGGGGTGTTGGGTAATCGACTGATATCTGATCCAACAACTAGGGTCAATATATCTGGACCTGCAATATAATAATTTTTTCCATGCTGTTAAGAATCAAATAAATTGTGCAACATCTAAACAATTTATATATTATATACATCAAATACATCGAGTCACATAGCCGCGATTTTCAATCAAACTATTTGTTTCAGAATTATAATCATGTAATGTTTAAACATTTTTAGAGGTTTAGTCGGGTCGCCTAGTCTGGAGCTGTGTGCTAGTTTAATGATATAAAAAAAATGTATGACCTCTGTATGCACCTAGGTGTCTAATACATACTGTATGTGTATCCCACAATTATCACTCTACGTGGAATGGGATCCCAAAATCCAAGTAGCTATAAACGGAAAACATTCTGTAAGAAACACATTACCCAATCTCAAAGATAACAAAATTATGAGATTAGGGTTTTGGGGATTTTGTTATCTTCCTCAGAACTCAGAGTCCATGGATGCAAAATTGTTGATGGTGGGACTGGGATTCAACAGCTGCCCCAGACAGAGTGCTCCATCTGCTGGTGAATCCTGTTTTTCACACTCTGGCTTCTGCCTGCCAATTTGCATAGTTCACTCAATGCCAAACCATTCAGAGAAGAGATTAAAGCACTGCTAGGTAAGGGGTTAATTACGGAGAGGAGTGGGGATAGATGTGGTGTGTATAAAGGGGTATAGGTAGGGGGGGCTTCATTTTTAGGGATTAATTTATTTGGGGTTAATTGAACATAAGTTGGACTGGGAATCCACCCTATATGATTAACCCCTTAGGGTTCTTGGGTTTTTGGATGAGGAGCAGGTGGATTGCGGTGCAACCTACTCTCTCAATATTAACCAAGGGTCCCCACTATGCCATCAACCCATTGTGCTGTTATCCACCAGCTGCACACAAGTTTTCCGACTTGAGCTGCTTATACAGAAGCTTGGTTGGAATAGACCTGTTAATGGAGAGCGACAAATGGAAAAGGCTCACGCAGAATTATTCCAGTTGTGGCAGTCCAATAACGGCTCAGGTGAAATAGAGTCCAGAGTGTTTAAATGTCCCTTTGATGTGAAGCTAGTCATTCTCTGCTTTGCGATTGGCTGGAGTTAAATACCTTGTAAGAGACTTATTAGATAACTAGTATTACTTTGGTTATGGTTATTTCTAAAAGGGGCAATGATAAGAGCATATGTGAATGACACACAAGTTAATGAATCATGGTTTCATATTTAAGGGAGAAAATGTGGATTAGTTATGTTGTATTATTATTTCACTCCTCACTATCGATGGTTTGCAGGATTGGGTTGATATCTACAGCAAGGCGATCGGAGTCACTCAAAATATAATTTCTGAAACAGACCACCATCATTTTTTGTGGGATGAAGGGATCTCAAAGCACAATAAGTGATAGTAAGAATTATCATTGCACATATGCTGAGTATAATTGGATGGGGAGGACTGGGTAAATACTTTTTACATTGCGATCGATTGATGCAAGAGGTGTAAAGACCTGCTTGTTTATAGAATTATATATATTTTTATATTTAATTACACATATCTTTGTCATTGACATGGCTTAGGGATGTGCTTTGCTGCTCTAAGCCTCTACAAAAACAGGATTTAATAGGGAGGCTGAGCCTGGTTACCCAAGGTCATTGCCAAGACGTTTGCATATGAACCATGCTTAACTAGACATAAAGTAAGATGCAGTTAAATATGTTAATGTTCAGGGCAAGTATTTTTGGGTACAGACGAAAAGATCTATTTTAAGCCTCCCCTCAAAGTATAGTGCTGATGTGAGGTGACAGATGTGTTGAATGTGTGCGAAGTATGTATGTGATGCTATTTACAATCTTGATTTCTCTTTCAGCACACACCCCAAACTCAGTCAGGGTTGGTAGCAGGCCCTTGCAGAGAGCCTCTCATTACCCTCATCCAGCTGGACTTTGCTCCCGCCCACCCCCCCATGGTTTATATTTGATATATACCCAACTAATTGATCATGTGATATCGCAGCAACCTACACCATTTACTCTGGTACCTCTCTATTTCCTGTTTACTCCCCTCCAACACCTTTCACTATAATGTTTATCCCACTATTGCTTCTCTTTTCTTTATCATCCCTTCTCTCTAAAACTACTCTCTCCTTCTATACACCTTTACAATTGCCCCAGGATGGAAAACCAGTGCCAATACACCACAGCCTGCTCAGTTCTTTTAACCTATCAGCTGAGTGCTGGTGGAGAGTGTTAAAATCCAGCCCTCCTACCCCCACACAAAGATTTAAAACTCTGCAACCACATTACCAAAAGAAAACTCTGTCCAAATTCCTATTTATTCTGCTACTTTCCCTGGCAAACGATGTGGACACTAACCCTGGTCCTATAGGTGACACAACCTTTAGTCTCCCCACTAAAAAAGGCCTCTCATTTGTGCACTGTAACATCCGAAGTTTACTCCCTAAATTGGATGAGCTTCAGGCTTGGTGTTGCTATTACAAACCCAAAATCATTGTGCTCACAGAGTCATGGTTAACCCCAAAAGTACCAGACTCTGCCATATCAATACTGGGGTATTCATGTTATAGAAAAGACAGAGCAAAGAGAGGAGGGGGAATTGTTATTTATATTGAGGAGTCCATAAAGTTCACCCCCTTACAGACTTCTAGCTCTGTCACCTTTGATTTCCTCTCTGGTATAATTGAGATCCCATTCAGTAAATCAATCATTGTTGCTGGGTTCTATCATCCACCGAGCTCTCCAGTGCACTCCCTCTCTGACATATCTCAAATCCTTAATAACCTACTTGCCCAAAACCAAAAAAGTGAACTGCTGATCCTCGGCGATTTTAATACAGATTGGCTAAATCCTAAAAACAATAAACACTGCTCACTGTTTAAAACTTTGCAGCTAACTCAATTAATCTCCTCCCCGACTCGCATTAATATGAAAAGTCCTAACCATACCTTGCTGCACTGGATTCTCTCCTCATCTCCTGATAGAATACAGAAGGCAGGTGTTCTTGCTAATAGCTTTAGTGACCATTGTCTAGTGTACTGCGTGCGCAAAATAAAGGCCTTGAAATGTCCCCCAAAGGTAATAACCACCAGCTCTTTCAAGAAATTTATTCTTGAATCCTTCCTAAGTGATCTCAAACAGCTCCCCTGGTACAGGCTAAACCTAATCCCAGACCTAGACTGTGCAGTTGAATACTTTTAGTCTGAGCTCCTGCAAGTCTGGAATTCCCATGCCCCGCTGCATAGAGTGCGAGTAAAAGGGACCCATCTCCTCTGGGTTACAGCTGATCTTACACTAATGTACCAGCTTAGAGATTCACTATGGTCAAACTTCAAGAGTACTGGTTCCATGAACGAGCACTACGAATACCGAAAATGCCGGAATGAATGCACAAAACAAACAAAAATGGCCAAAGCCCATTACTTCAATGAAAATCGAAACAATAACATATCAAACCCTAGAAACGTTTGGAGAACCATAAGTAACATACAAGCACCCCCAGTCCACTCCCAGCCGGCTGCTGTCAAAGTAAACAACCAAACCCTGCAACACCCCCTAGATGTAGCAAATGCCTTTAATGATTATTTTGTTGGATGCGCCACCACTTTGCATGTAATTTCCTAGCTTGGCAATCAATCAGAGAGGCCTCATGCAGGTCAGGCCCCTCCAACTGTGCAAAGTCCCTGTATCAGACAGGAATTCAGTTTTAGACCAGTGCCTGTCAGTGTCGTTACTAAACTTCTCCATAAGCAAAAAATGAAATACCAGTCTGGACCTGATCAAATACCAGCAATGCTGCTGAAAATCAGTGCGCCAGCAATTGCAAATCCTGTCGCAATCCTAATAAATGAATCACTGGCAACTGGATACATACCCAAACTCTGGAAGACTGCGAGAGTGGTACCTATCCATAAAAGTGGTGACAGTACTTTGGTATCCAACTACCGTCCGATATTGTTGCTCCCTGTAATGTCAAAAATCTTGGAAAAATGCGTCTACACACAATTACGTGATTATTATCAATATTGGAACTACTTAACCCTGGATCAATCAGGCTTTCGTCCAAATCACTCAACTACAACCGCCCTTTTAAAAGTCTGCAATGATATCCAAGCTGGGATGGAACAAGGAAACCTAAGTGGAGCCATCTTCCTTGATTTTGCCAAGGCCTTTGACACGGTAGACCATGGCAACTTGTTAGAAAAACGTAAAAATTCTGGCATTGGTGATCGCATGCTAACCTGGTTTCAATCATATGTATCCGACCGATCACAATATGTGTCAATTTCTGGCAGCTCCTCCCTCCCGCTCCCAGTCACTTGCGGTGTGCCCCAAAGCTCAATACTAGGCCCCCTGCTATTCACAATATTCATAAATGATCTGCCCAACGTCTGCAAAGCCTCAACTGTACATATGTACGCAGATGACACTGTAATCTATACCAGCAAACCAAATCTCCCGCAGCTGGAGGCCGTGCTGCAAGAACAATTCACAGAAGTAGAAAAGTGGATCAAACACAACAAACTTTTTTTAAATACTGACAAAACTGTAATGATGCTCTTTAGAACAGCACCTAAACTACACAAATTGCAAAATCCCCATCTATGTGTTGGGACAAAATCAAATGGCACGCTGACCACAGTCACTTCTCTCAAATATCTAGGTATGTGGTTGGACCCTAATCTATCCTTTGGCCCCCACATTGAAAAACTCTCATCTAAACTTTACCCCAAACTAGGTGCCCTGTACAGAAACAAATCCTGCCTGAGCCCCGTGGTAAGAAAGCAGATTGTACAACAAACGCTTATGCCGGCTATTGATTACGGAGATGTAGTGTATGCAGCGGCCCCGCAAACACACCTTCAGAAACTTACTACATTGTATAACTCATTCTGCCGCTTTGCGCTACAATGTAACTACACGACCCACCATTGTGACATGTTAAAAGAGCTAAACTGGCCATCGCTGGAGTCTAAACGCACCCTTCACCTTTCCAGCCTGGTGTTTAAGAGCATTTCTGGGAAGCTGCCACCCTACCTGAATAGACTGCTTCCCCCAGCAGCTCCCTCATCCTATAACCTCCGATCCAGGACCAGCACCTTACTTGCAATACCACAATACAAAAAGACAGTGGCTCGGTCCTCATTTTCCTACAGAGCACCACAATTATGGAATAACCTCCCAGACACCATCAAATCTTCCCCCAGTCTTAAGTCACTCAAGAGCTCCTTACTAACATACCTCAATACAGAATGCACCTGTAAACATGTAACCTAGTGACTATATTTCCTACATATTTATTTTCTGTTAATCTGTATATTTGTGTTGTTTTTTTTTTAATATCTTGCATTGTATTCATTTGTATTTCTGTAACTGTAACACTTCAATGTTCTTGAACCCAGGACATACTTGAAAATGAGAGAAATCTCAAAGTATCCTTCCTGGTAAAATCCTTTATAAATAAATAAATGTGCATGATGGTAGCTATTTGTGTGAGTGGGATGGGAGTGACCTTGTGGTTGATTGAGTGAAATATAAGATGTGTGTGTGGCTCTGAGTCGGATGGGAATGTGAGTGTTTTTGAATGAGTGAAATGGTACTTAGCATGTGAGTGTATGTTTGGCTGAGTGAGGTAAAACAGATTGTGTGGTTGGATGAGTGAAGTAGGAGTGAGTGTGTGGTTGGCTTAATGGATTTGGGATTAGAGTGTTAGTGTGTGGCTGACATAGTAATACAAGAGTTTGTATGCAGTTGACTGCATGAGATGGGAGTGAGTAGATGGCTGGCTGAGTAACGTCTACACACACATGTGATGTAGACATATATTTCCACAGGTTGAGATTGGTAGATAAGAGTGCATAGGGGAGTGTGGTAAGTGTTGTCAAAATTCATGGACTTCAGCTAAGTGTTGTAGATATTGTCAGAGTACATAAAGGTTTCCTGAGTGCGGCCCGTGCGGAAGTGATTGGGGGATAGCAGAGTGTGGACGTTGATGCGAGCATATATGAGGACGGCTGAATATACTAGGTGTTGTGGGACTGTATTGGGCTATCTGGGTGTGGTAGGTTATATTTGTAGGTCTGTGGGAGTATGGCAATTGGTGTTTGAATCTATGGGAATGCCTGAATGTGGTAGATGTGTAAGATTTGACACTTCAAAAATGAAAGCTACCAAAATTTTAAAAGTGTTTCCTTTAGTGGCAATATAGGGATTGCCAAGTGAGAATAAAATTCTATCCACATAGATACTACTATTAACTATAAAACAATTAAGCATTTATTAGGACAACTGCATAACAACAAACCCCATAGTTACTGAAAGTGGTTCAAAAATAAATAAAATTAATAAATATCTACCCATGACCATCTTGTTCCTTTAGAAATACAAACAGGTTTGAGTGGATTGACTCATATTCGATTACTGTGGGAGTATGGCAATTGGTGTTTGAATCAATGGGAATGCCTGAATGTGGTAGATGTGTAAGATTTGACACTTCAAAAATGAAAGCTACCAAAATTTTAAAAGTGGCAATATAGGGATTGCCAAGTGAGAATAAAATTCTATCCACATAGATACTACTATTAACTATAAAACTATTAAGCATTTATTAGGACAACTGCATAACAACAAACCCCATATTTACTGCGAGTGGTTCAAAAAGAAATAAAATTAATAAATATCTACCCATGACCATCTTGTTCCTTTAGAAATACATACAGGTTTGAGTGGATTGACTCATATTCGATTACTTTTTGTTATTTGACAAAGTTTCTAATTTCCCCATGCAAAGGTTTATATTTTACAGCCTAAACATTGCTGACTTGTGAGAGAAGAGACACGCTTACACAACAGGGGCAGTATTCGATAGTTGGCACTAAAGTTAGCACCTCGATGTGTAAGCGTTACCACCTGGATAAGTGAGTTTAACGCATGTCCTCTAGGGATGTGCGTTTCGGGTTTCGGAATTTTGGAATTTTCACGAAATTTCCCGATTCGTGTCTTCAGATTCGGCCGAATTTCCGAGTCGGATCGGACCCGAAAACCGACAGATCCGAAAAGTTTTCCGAGCCGAAACGAAAAATTTTCGGATTTTTCGAATGGACTTGAAATGTGTCAAATCAAAATTTATTTTTGCTCTATTCATGATTTCGGTTCCATTCGTGATTTCGGTTCCATTTCGGTAATTCTGGACATCGTATATTTAACTATTATCGGTTATATCGCTGATTCTGTAAATTTTGTATTTGTAAATGCGATTGCGTATCACTTGTTTCTTGTGGCATTCGGGTCAGTTTAGCGTTTTTTAAATCGTTTTATTCATTTTTTTTGTTCCTTGGCTTTCATACCATTTTAATATGATTAAATAAAGTTGTGAAATGTATATTCATAAGAAAAAAAGGATCTTTATTTAAAACAAAAAAAACACGATAGAATCGCCAGAATTATCGTATCGACAGAATGACTTATCGGATCCGAAAAACAAACCAAAAATTAATTATAAAAAAATATATAGAGTATAAAAAAAGTAAGCCATAGTAGTTTACGTCAAAACGAATAGAGTTAGACACTTGAAACGAGGAGAACAGACATTCCGAAAAAAACGAAAATTTCCGAAATCACGAAAAATCGATACAAAAAACGAGCAGAGTGACCCGAAAACACGAAAAATGGTCGATATTCGGAAAAAAAAATGTATACGAAAAACGAGCCGAACCGAATCGAAACAGAAATCGGCCGAAACGAGCCGAATCGAAATTTTAAACATCCGAACGAATCGAACCGAAAAAAAAATCGATGCACAAGTCTAATGTCCTCCATATTACATTCTTGATGCTACACCCATAAGTAATCACTTAGCACATCGGCGCTTGCGCGTACTAACTGTACTTTGCACGTCCTATACCTAACATGGGTAGCGCAAGCGATTTGTAGCGCGTCGATAAGTAAGGTATTACAAAGTGCTGGTTATACTTATTGATGGGAAGCGATGTTTAAAATTTTAGCAACTCCTCAAAGCGTGTGCTAATTCCAAACTCGAGTAACCTAGCCAAATGCTAAATCCTCAGCCCATAAAAAGGAATGCAACTCCTGTACTATTGGCCCCATACCAGAGTTATTACACAATGGATATCACCAGGTATGTCAGGGTTATTGCTGTTGCTTGCTTGCTTGTATACCGTTATATACGCAGAAACCATGTCCAACGCCAGCAGGAGTTGGAAAAGGCACGTACAGTCCCACCGGAACCTTGTGTTCAATGACTAGACTTACATTGGAGAATGCGAGTGTTGCATTGTTGTCATCTTTGGTATAGACTAGGAAGTGACCAGATCTGCAGACTCTACGTACAGCTGCAGTCCTATCTGGAGTCGAGGTCTGGCTCACTCTTATCTGTGCCAGCGATAACCAAGATGCTTTGCATTTTAAGGTTCCTTGCTACAGGGACCCTTCAGCACCCTCTGTCCGAGCTAGGTGGTGTCAGTCAGAGCACCTGCTACAAGATGCTCCACTGCGTCCTCCTAGCTATGCGGGGCAACTGCCACCATTATATTGGATACCCTACTACCCCTGAGGTATGGTGTAGTGTGAAACAGGGGGTTGATGTCATTGGAGGGTTTCCCAATGTCCTGGTGGCAATCGATTGCACCCACATAGAGATCTATGCAACCTGGAAGGGTCCTGTTGTTTATATCAATCGTTATTCGTTTATTTCAATCGTCATTCCATCAACATGCAAATGGTTTGTGATGCCACTATGCACATCGTGAATCTGTTTGCAGTATTTCCTGGAAGTGCCCATGACTCATATATTCTGCAGAACTCTTAGGTGTCACATGACTTCCAGGACAGGATGTTCCCAGAAGGATGGCTTCTCGGTGAGTATATTTATCCTTTATCACAAATATCCTAATTATAAAGTATTGGCTAAACTAACAGAATATTAATTTGTTTTATGTACCATGTATTAGGTGATTCAGGATACCCTCTCAGGCAATGGCTGATAACCCCCACAGGTAAATAATTTCAGGTCTCCTTTCCAGCTGTCTCCACTTCTCTCTCTAATTACTCTCACTAAGCCCAGGCTTCTGGTTCTTCCCATGCTGCCCTGCTAACCATCATCACATTTCCTTTGCTCTTATTTGTTTCACCTGCCCCAGTCCCTTAGATTGTAAACTCACAGGATGTCTGACTGAGCACTTGGTTAAGTGCTGTACTACCTGGACAGTTATCCTACGGGCAGGGTCATCTGTTCATCATGTACTTCTCCTGTTTGTGCTCCCCTATTGTAAAGCGCTGTGGAACATGTTGGCGCTATATAAATAAATAAATAAACAACATGGCCCATCAGGCACAATTAATTATATAGAGAAATGTACCTTGGCACAACAGGGAAAAGATCTCGCGGAGGGATGCAGCTACGTTTAGGCTGTACATGGATGCAGCCATCATGAAGGATGCTTGCACAGCACAAATGTCACACCAAAATTACATACAGAATTTAAACCGTGTTGCTTGACAACAACCCCATACATAGCACTTTGTACACAATTCAGGACATAGCACCACCATCAAGATGGAAATGCACATATTAATCTAATGTGTCTGTGAGCACTTTGAGTAACCCCCACTGAGCAATTTATTTGTATGACATAGATAGAATAATGCTTTCAACGTGTGTCACCTACAACTGCCAATAGACACCCCTGTCAGGATAATCAATGATGAGACAAGTCTCTTAACCACTTTAGTTCAAATGATCAAATAGCCAGGCATGCTGACATAAGTTCTCCCACTATTGCCAAGAACAAAAGTAGGTCTTTATTGTGATTAATTTGAATTTGCAGTCATGGATGTGTGACTAATGTGTATTTAACCCTGTAGATCCTGATGGAGAATGAGCTGCTGGACCCCTCCTTTGAAAAACATCTCCCCATTACCCTGTGAGTACACTTGTGCATTTCTCTAAGTATGAAATGCTACTAAAATGTTTGCCATCACAAGGTCTGGCCCTGTCAAACTGTACCTATGATGTGAAAGCGACACATTACAGAGACATGTTATTCATACAACCCAATTTTATTCAAGTGGTAGATCAATCTTTTATTACTTCAAGGATGTCAACGTAGCAATTGGAAAAAAGGATTATGTTACACATGTCATAAGGTGGATGACCCCACATGTCCATTGTAGCTCAATTTGTGCCAGACATAAAATAGAGGATACACATGAACTATACAGTGTGTATGTTGCATGGTCATATCATATTGGGATATATTGCACATTTGAGTATGATATGGCATATTTATTTATTTACTTAGAAAGTATTTTGCCAGGAAGGATACATTGAGATGTCTCTCATTTTCAAGTATGCCCTGGGGCATATGACAGTATTTGATGTGTAAGAAAAGTTTCCAATTGTCTCATTTGTCTCACAACATGTTGTATAGGTGTGTGACAGAATTATTAGCAAACATGAATAGGGACACAGTCGTACAAAGTAAAAAAATGTTAAAGGAAAACCTCAAAAGAACTATCCCAAAATTGGGATAAGTATAAATGTAAGATGCTTTGGAGCAGGTGGAAAAAAACAATATGCTGCATAGATATGTATGTATTCAGAAACACATTTAATAGGACATTAGCAATCAGAAACCTAAACATCTCAGTTCAGAAAGCAGTGCGATCTGCCGCTTCCTCGCTACATGGGAAGCTAAACAATGGAAATAAACAGTTCTCAGTCTTCCTCTGCGTATCCTTCTGCCATCCCTGCCAGAGCTTGTGTGAGATTGCAATTGTCTTGATGGCCTATTTACTCCAGAAGCTGAAAACATCAGCGGTACTAAGCGCCACTTCTGTTATCATTTTGCAGATGCTAAGTATTATGATTCGAGCTGCTGAGAAAGTGGCTTGGTCTTAATACAAAAGTTAAAGGGAAACCACAAATGGAATACAGCTACAGCACCAGTTTTCCATTTGTGTCTTCCCCTACATTTTTTAAGTGACAAAAACTAGACTATAACTAACAGGCTTATTCAGAGAGCACCGAAATGTCACCGTCATTTCGTTGCTCTCCTGTTCCCTGCACTTCGGCGAGTTCGATTCACTGACTCTGCGGAGAATGAAGCATTTCCTGAAGTACGGTGAATCGACCCCCCCGCACGCATCAAAAAACTGGCACAAAACCGCCGAATCGATCCGAAAAACCGCCGCAAACCAGCCGCATGTATCCAACGATACGCCGCAAACCAGTCGAATGTATGTGATGATCCACCACAAACCCGCCAAATGCATGCAACGTTCCACCACAAACCTACCGAATCAATCCATAAAAAGTCGGAGAACTCTGAACCAAGCTCAGCTAAAATATTCTGGTATTACCAGGGAAGAATTGCTACGTGAGGTTCCCAAGAAGAAGCTTGGCTGGGTTCCCTTTGTAAGTACCTTTTCTCCTCTTACTAGGGATATCAAAAGGATCATTTGATCCAATTGGCACATCCTCAAAGGTGATAAAGAGGTCGGTCACCTCTTTCTCAACCCACCTGTGTTTGCTATGCTTAGAAACAGAAATCTGCAGGACTATATGGTTAGAGCAGATGCCCAACCTAGGGCAAGACAAACTTTTCTTTCTACCCCAATTCATGGCACATACGCATGTTTGCAATGTAACCATTGCAATGGTATCATAAAGGGTGATACATGCACACACCCACGTACGGGTGAAGGCATTAAATTGAAAGGCTTTTTCACTTGTCAAGCTGATTTTGTCGTGTATCTGTTGAAGTGTCCCTGTGCTCTGGGCAGGGCCGGCCCGAACATGGAGCAAGTGCGCCAGGCGGCAAATGTCGGTTGAGATTTTTTTTTGCCGCTGTTGCAATTTTGTTTCTCAGCGCTGCACATACACAGTTGCCCCCGCCCCCTATACACGTGAGGCCAGAGTGGAAGAGCGGGAGAAAGATCAAGGCGCGTGTACATTGGCTGGCTGGGAGGCAGCTCGTCTCTCATCGAGTCCAGATCAACCAGGTACGGCAAAACACTTCCTCTCTGTGTGAATCTGGCTGCCCTTCAGTCTCCCTGGGATTAGGCTCTGTATCCATCCAGCCTATTCAGGGAGTGCTCACGTCTGTGCTTTTGCGGTATTCACCCCCCGCGCTTCTGGATGCATTTGTCCTCCTGCACGCTGGCAGCACCCCCCCACCTCTGCCTGTCTCAGCCTCACACACACACAGACCTTACAGCCCCCCCTCTCTCCACTTCAGACAGGACCCCCCACACACTTCTTTGGGCTGGCCTGGCTCACACACTCCGGCAGCACTCCTCCCCTCCTGCTGTCAGTTGACAGTGGAAAGGAGCTTCAGTCATAAGAAATGGGATTTCATTTGAACGGCTCACTCTCCCCCCACTGCAATCCTATGAATGCAGGGCAGACATGGGCATTCAAGCAGTGGGTCCTCAGGGTATATGGGGTATGTCTGTCTTTTGTATACTGCAGCAGTGTCCATGCAATCTTTCTGGGCATGGTGTAAGATTTACTCAACCTGTCCATACCCCCTCCCTTGTACTTGATAATACCGCTCTATTGGGGCATGTTATGATGAATGTGTTTTCTACACCTAATGTCGCACATGATATGTCAGCTAATCTACCACTACTGAGGCCTTTACAGACCTGTGTCTGGTTTGCGCAAACTGTATGCAATATTGTACCTTGCTTCACTTTATATGTGTTGTAATCTGTCACAGGCTGCTCTATGGGTTTTTTATTTTTCCAGGGTGGGTGCTGTATTGGGGTTGAACTTGAACGTTTCAGTCCTGTTCAAGCCTTTGCAGGGTTAACTTTCCAGTTGTTTCCACTTTAAAAAAAAGGTGTTTTTGTATGATTATAACCCTGAGAATGCTGCAGCTTTTCTTCTCCTAGAAATGAAGGGAACATATATTGTTTACACTCTGTTCTAGGGGAATCTTCGTACACAGCGCACATTACTGTGAGTTTTATTGCTGTGTTGCTCTGTGATACAGTAATGTGCTGTGTGTATGAGTGTATCACAGAGCTCCACAGCAATAAAACACATTAATGTGTGGTGTGTATGAGTTTTATTGCTGTGGAGCTCTGCGATACACTCATACACACTGCACATTGCTGTGAGTTTTATTGCTGTGGAGCTCTGTGATACGCTCATACACACTGCACATTGCTGTGAGTTTTATTGCTGTGGTGGAGCTCTGTGATACGCTCATACACACCACACATTACTGTGAGATTTATTGCTGTGGAGCTCTTTGATACGCTCATATATGCCACATTTTTTTTTGGGGGGGCAGCATTTCATCCATCGCTCCAGGCAGCACAGTGGCTTAGGCCGGCCCTGGGTCTGGGCTATGTTGGCAAGACCACAAGGCCCTTCAAAGATTGGATTTCAGAACATAAAACGTCTATACGCAATCTTAATTCGGATTTCCCTGTATCTAGACATTTTAGAGAAAAACGGCATAATGTGTCACAGTTACACTACCAGATATTGGATAGGATTCCTCCCCTGACAAGAGGAGGCAACAGGGACAGGATACTATTGCAAAGGGAAGTTAGATGGATGTACCTGTTGGACACAGTGACCCCTCATGGTCGTAATGAGAAGCTTGAGTGGCACTGGTTCGATCCGAAAAACCGCCGCAAACCAGCTGCATGTATCCAATGATTCGCTGCAAACCCGCCGAATGCATGCGACGTTCTGCCACAAACCTACCAAATCAATCTATAAAAAGTCAACGACCTGCCAAACAGACCGCCAACTAGCCGCTGGAAAGAGCCGACAAGCCACCGCACAAGGTTAAAAATAAAAACAAAACACTATAATTTTTAAAAGGCGTTTAACCCCATAGTAACCAGGCAGTTTTACCATTGTCTGTCGAAAGTGCCCACTGCTGTTTTTACGTTTCTATGCTGTTTGTGTTTAGGTCTAATTTTCTTCTTACTGGTTTATGGAACACACACATATTATATACCGTTTTTCTCTCCATTAAATGGACTTTCTAAAGATACCATTATTTCCATAATTTCTTATATTTTACTTTAAAAAATTGAAAAAACACACTTTTTCAAACTTTAATCCGCAAAATCTACAACCGTAAAAGAAGACCCCAGCTAAATAGTTTCTAAATTTTGTCCTGAAATTAGAAATTCCCAATTTTTACATGTTTTTGCTTTTTAACCCCTTCACTGCTGAGCCATTTCACCTCAGTGTGCTAAGCTCATTTTGACTGTTTAATGCTCATCATGTTTAAACATGATTTGAAGTCCTATTTTATTATACCCCAAAAATTTTAAAAAAAACAACTTTTTTTTATTTTTAATTTTACATCAAACTTTCGCATGTCTGGTATCATTGGAAAGGCCATGATCAACATTACCATCTAGCTGCCATGCATCGGGAGATACGGGGATCCAAAGGATCCCCCTAGCTCCTCTTGGCAGCTAGGGTGTTAACTGGCCGACTGACGTCATCGCACATACAGTATGGTGATGACATCATTGTGTGGGGGTGACCCTGAGGCTTGTCTGACAACAAAGATGTCAGCCACTTCACGATCCAGCACCTAAGGGGTTAAAGAGAGGTACTGCTGAAAAGGGCAGACTCTGCTCTCTCTAGCGGTACTTTTCTATTTCCCTAGCACCTTCCCCTCCCCTTTCAGGTTCCTCCTGCAGGCACCGGGGGGCACCTGTAAATGACGCCATTGCGCACAGCGATGACGTCAATCCGGTGGCTGGGGCCCATAAAAACGGCAGGCAGGCCATTTTGGCATGGGACCCCAGCCAATGAGGTCAGTATATAGAGGGGGGGGGCGGCTTAAAGGACCACGACGTACATACTGTAGTACATCCTTGGTCCTTAAGGGGAATTTTCAAGGAATTTTATTATGTACGTCAGTGGTTCTTATGGGGTTTAAAAAAAACTACTTGATGAAAAGGCCTGAAAATAATATAGAAGATCCTATAAATAATAATAAAAAGGTCTGGTACAAATCAAACAAATACTATTAAAATAAAAAAAAAAAACGGAAAAATGCCGAAAAAAATTAAAATAAAATAAAAGAGACTGTTTGCTGCAAATGAAAAGAATAAATGGTTGAATAAATATTTAAGAATTTTTTTTTATTTTTTTTTAGATTGAAACCTATTGGATTCACCTGTTTAAAGCTGTCGAATTAAACCACCAAAAATCAGGGCATTTCACTGACATTTCGGTGCTGTTCCGTGTTCTCTGAATAGATTAACCATTACTTCTCTATGGGGATTTCACTGCCATTGAAGATTATTATTATTATTAATTATTATTCTTTATTTCTAAAGTGCCAGCATATTCCGCTGCACTGTACAATGGGCACAATATGGACAAGGTTACAATACATTGAACATCACTGCTAAAGCTCACCATATTTCATTGGCAATTCGCCAATACCACCAATATTTGGCGAACTGCCAGCTTTTTGAATAGCCAAATGGCCATGAAATTGCACTGTACAGGGAAATTCACTGTTCAGTGCAATTTGTAGCCAATTTGGTGCTCTTTGAATAACCCTGATAGTCTTTGCCAATAATTACACTACTGGGGTGTACATAACCATGCCCTATTTTGTATTATCTAATTTACCATAATTTTACTGTCTATGTCTCTTATCTGTCATTTAAAACACACCATTGATCCTTGGTGCTTTGAAATGCCTGCCTGTGATACTGCCATTTTTTTATATCCAGTAGGACAATGTCTGTATATCTGGTGCCTCCCGGTGGTCAGGGTATATTAAAACCATGCAATAAAATTAAGAATAAAAAGTTCATATGTAGTTTTAAAATGCACGAATCAGCCGCTGCTCCTCTCCACGTGGTGGTATATCCCAATCCACCAGGAACAGAAGAGTCTGGAAAAAATGTGGCAAGAACAGCGCTTCCTTCAAATGAAAATAGTGCAAGTAAAGAGGATAAAGAAATTGCACTATCTTCATTTGAAGGAAGCTCTGTTCTCGCCACATTTTCTCCAGATTTTTTTTATATCCACCTAACGGAATTTTAGATATTTTTATTGTCCATAGTTAATGTTTTGAAGGATGGCATATTAGCAGAGTATTATTTTAGTTAGCATGTAATTAATTACAACTGAGACATATAGATGGACGTCATACCTGCAATTAGCTTAGATGGATTCATGCCTTGTAATTTGAAAATGTTATTAAAAATATTCTAAGTGGCAATCAAATAATAGTTATACATATCCATAAAATAATGAAGATCTTTTAACTAATTTACTTTCTGTATGAGAATAATTATGTACTCGCCTAAAAGGTATTTTTACCATCTTTCCTGATTGTCTGACGTTTACAAATTTTGGGATCTTGAATTCCAATAATATCTGACATCATGTGGCACATATTCCATCCTAATGCTCTCACTCTAAAATATAGCCAGGTGACAAGGAGTATAGGGTAAAGCTATCCTTATTAGAAGAATTAGGATACAGGAACAAGGAACTTGGAAAGGAAGGAAATGGAGCAAGAAAATCTCCAGCCTTACCATGATTAAAGTTGAATGATAAGAACTGGTGTAAATTTCCTATTTTTGGACCATAGAAGGGGGAAACACGTTTTGTAACCGCAGCCATTACTGTTCTGTAGCTGCAACTTTTCTCTGATGAAAAAAATGAATGTATTATTAACATTACTTTTGTATTCCTTTTTACTAGAAATAAGAGCACTGTATACAAGACAAGATATGGTTCTATTACACCACAGCATATGTAATACTATTAAAAAAGGACTGGATTGGGCTTCAAATTTAATATCACTGGGATGCAAGTGAATTATATTCCTATTGAAGTGCCATACCTGGGAACTAAGGTAACTAAATTGCCTATATGTTCTACTAAAAAGTATGTAGGACTCTTGATAGAGTTAAATCAGTTAAGGCACACTCTTAAGCTAAAGTTGTCAGGATGCATAAAGTGATAAGGTCACGTGGCGTGCCCCCTTACCATAAACCCACCCCCACCTTGTGTGAAGTTGAGTGCTTTCTCCACTCACACAGCTGTCACTCAGCAGATGGGTTTTTAAATATCCTGCCTGCTGGGGATCAATGATGTCAGCATGCTCTACATGCCAACATTGTCCTTTCTCTGCAAACACACACATTAGCGAGCATTCGGGGAGAGAGCAGCCGTGGGCTGGTGCTATGTGTGCATGCAGAACCATTTCATCATTCAATGCAAACACTCCTGTACCTTTTGTGTGAAAATTATGCAAGTTACATGAGAAAGGTACTAGGCTATGCAAATTGCATAAGTTATGTTAGCTACACAATTTGTATGGAACGCGCCAGAGACTTCCTAATCTGGATGCCCTGAAGTGAAAGGGGAGGGGGGGGGGAGCCCTACGCCACTGGAGAAAAGGCGAGTATTCACACCTAACTAAAATTATTGTGCATGTTGTCAACCGCATCTACACAATTATTTATGGGGAAAAAAGAAGGGGGAGGGGGGCATTTGTGATCGCCATTAAATTTTCTACATGGCACCTGCCTCAGCAAAGAGGATTGAGGTGCAGCATAGTGAATCACTGACCTAGATTCACTGTTTATAGATAATGATATTAAAATCAGAGTTTTACAGTGAGATCAATGGACGGTGAAGCACACCACTCCTTTCACCCCCCCCCATAAAAATATATACTATAGATGTTGCTCACTCCCCTATTTACCTTTCTTTTGGGTTGGGTAATAATTCTCTGGTAGAGAATCTACAGGAATGTACTGGCCATCGGAACTACTGTGAGAATCCAGGTGGGCCAATGGCTCAGTGGGCTGGTGTGACTGGCCACCTGCCTGAGCCTGGTGGCCACCTGAGCCCTGGGTTCGCCTAGGCTGGGCAGCTGCCTGGACCTGAAGAGCAACTGGGGCTCAACTATGTCAGCCTGCCGCCTGGGGCTCGACCTAGGTCGGCCTGCTGCCTGGGGCTTGACCTAGGTCAGCCTGCCGCCTGGGGCTTGACCTAGGTCAGCCTGCCGCCTGGGGCTCGACCGGTCGCCTGCCACCTGCCACCTGGGGCTTGACCTAGGTCGGCCTGCCGCCTGGGGCTCGACCTAGGTCAGCCTGCCGCCTGGGGCTCGACCTAGATCGGCCTGCCGCCTGGGGCTCGACCTAGGTCAGCCTGCCGCTTAAGGCTGAACCTAAGTCGGCCTGCCGCCTGGAGCTTGACCTAGGTCGGCCTGCCGCCTGTTGCTCGACCTAGGTTGGCCAGCCGCCTGGGCCCATCAGCAGCCTGTGGCTCATCTAGGCTGGACAACCTTCCTAGGGGCTCTCCTGAATCTGCCATTTTTTTAACCACTTGAATGCTAAGGACGCGCTCAGCGCGTCCTCAGCATTCCCGCTGGTGTGCTGAGGACGCGCTGAGCGCGTCCTCACATTGGGGTCAGCGTTCGGCCGGGTTCCGGCCGATCGCTGGCCCCTCCGGTGCGGGCTGACATCCTGGATGTCAGCCCGGCATCCGGACCACCAGCCGCCAGAATTAGGTGTCATCGCGGGGGCGCGATGACACCTAATTCAGGCGCCCCCCCCGCATGTGCGGAGGAGGCGCCTGAAAGGGAGGGGGGGAGGTCCTTCGGACCTCTCTCCCTCCCGATCGGTGGCTCTGCGGGGCTTAACCCAGGCATCATTTGGAAGGGCACAGCCTGCCCTTCCAAATGATGCCTGGCATTAACCCCTGGGGAGCTGGATCGCGAATCGGCGCTGAAAAGCGCCGGTTCGCGATCCTTTCCCGGAGCTGGCCGACATCTTGGATGTCGGCCAAGCCTCCGGGAACTCCCCCAGAGGACTGGCGTCATCGTGCGTAGCACGATGACGCCAGTCCTAGAGTTAACCCCTAACTGCCACCAACTGTGGAGATAGGGAGTTCCAATGAACTCCCTATCTCCCGATCCGTGGCAGTTAGGGGTTAAATTTTGGTATGGTTGGATCGGCCAGAGCATGGCCGTTCCAACGATACCAAACATGAAAGTGTAAAATTTTGTAAAAAAAAAAAAAAATGAAAAATAAAAATTAAAAAAAATTAAAAAAAAACAAAAAAAAAACTTTTTTTTTATTTTTTTGGGTTTGTTAATGCAGCAATATTGTTCCCATTTCAATTATAATGTGAACAATGATGCTGCACTAACGATTTTTGTATGCGGTGCGTTTGTTAAAAATAGTGTCATTTTCCCCAAAAAAAAATGTAACGAGACCCCATCTCTAATTTTTTTAACAAGCGCACCCCATACAAAATATAACCGCAATTGCTCGCATGTTAAAATGTGAAAAAAACACTTTACACGTTGTAAATTATTGAAAATACATATTTTATTGCATTTTTTGTTATAATATACAGACATGACATAACGTATACATATAATAATGACATATTATGAATCTACTGAGTCTGACGGAAAGAACGATATATAATATGTCTGGTCATATACTAAAATAAGCCTTCAAAACACGTTTAAACATGATGCGCAAAACAGGTAAAAATGACCTCAGCACAGGGGCGGGAAAAGCCTCAGCAGCGAAAGGGTTAAAAAAAACATTTAAAGAACATTATTCTTTTTTATTTTGCAAAAACCCATTTTTTCTTTTAATTTTTTAAAGATCTTTTTTTTTTTTTTAGACATTTTGTTTTTTATTTTTAAAACCCTTTTAATTTTGTAACAGATCTTTTATTATTTTTAAAAGACCTTTTCTACTATTTAGACACATTTTTATTGTTTTAAGCTGGTATTAGGAGAATAGGAAACTTTTTAAATTAATTTTTTTCCAGTTCAGGGGAATTTTCCGTTGCCAATTCGGCTCAATTCAGCGGTTATTGTTGCAATTCGGTGGTTGTCGCCGATGTCCGATAACGGCTTCAGCGACTCGATTTTCAGCAAAACACGGTGAACATTCACTAAATAGTGAATGCATTGTATTTTCAGCGAAATGGAATCTCCGGAGAGCACCGAAATTCGGCAAAACACAAAGCACCGAATTTGCACGCAATTTAAAACAACATAAAATATGTTTTCATTTCTCAAAATGCCAAAAAATCAAAACAAAATCTTTAGCTCCAGGCCCATAGAGTTCTTAACCAGGCCCTTCATGTAAATATAATTGGCTTGGGCCGGTCTGGATGAAGTTCAGGGCTGATTTTTTGTCCGAGTCCAACCCTGGGAGTCTCCAGCAGGGAGTCAACAGATCCCTATTTCAGGGCCGTGGTGGTCCATTGAGGGGTAGTCAATATGTATCCCTGGTGCTCCAGAGCAATGCAGCCTGCTCCTCCTTATTTAATGCTCCTTCTTGGTAGCTGGCGCATCGCTCAGTATGTCGGAGCACACACAGAGTTCTGACACGGCATTACTGAGTTGCGTGCGTTGTGACTCACATTGAACGCCAGCTAGTGCTAGGTAGTGGTATGCTCTGCATGCTGGAGTGCAGACCACATTTTTCCCAACCGGACAATGTTAGAGGCTGCAGGTATTCAATGTACAACTCCGGGTCTCTTGGAGTAACAATCCCCTTGTTCTGGGTTTGCTTAGCGACTTGGGCCCCGCTGACAGGTCAGACCCTGAAACACCTGCCTCCTATACACCAAAGATTAGAGCTGGCACTCGAGGATCTCTTAAGACAGATTCATGGAAGAGTAAGATGTAGTGACATTTCCAGAAACTTTCTCAAGTTGAACTTGTGAGAGAGCAAGGGATTAAGTTTGTCATGGCTGACCAGCAGCTACAATTTAAAACCTAAATTAAAAATGTAAGGACAGGCCAAAAACAGTTTTGAAAAAATAAAGAACAAGATGAAAAAACATTAGTATGATACTATGGTCTAAAAAACACATGTAAAATTGCATGTTAAATAAACCTGTGGTGTTATTGTACAGTTCCTATAAACCTAAAATGTTGGATACTGCTCCTGACTTGTTGATGTTCCCTGTGCAATTACCCGAGCAGACGCTGACAAGCGCAACTCAACAATTACAATCTATTTGCATTTTGTCAGCGCCTACTCACCTTTTACAATGCCACTAATAGTGTTGGATCCTGGGGTAGTGTAGGTTGGTGCTGCCCTAAGCCCTCCAAATTCTTTTGCTCCTACCTTATTTCAAATAAATATCAATGTGTAAATAATTTTTTTTTTAAAATAGTACAATATCCACAAATAACAACACTCTATCTGGGCTACTTATTGCAATAAAAATATAATTTTGGACACAAGAATAGTGTCTATTTACTCCAAATGATTTCTAACAATAGTTATTATAGTGTAGCGCTGGTTTAATTCTGCTGCCGTAATTACTCGTTTCTGGCCACCAGGGAGAGACGAGCGAAATGTAAACCATACTGGACATTTTTGGACTACGTTTTCCAGCATGCTTTGGGGCAGGAACAGGAAGTGGGTGGAGAGAACGGGGAGACATCCGCAACCTCTTGCGGAGGAGAGCCAGTGCGTGCCAAGGGGTGAACAGAGCAAGACGCATGTGAGACAAGGAGCGATTGTGACCAGGCCGGAGCGCAGGGGCTGCCTTGCGGACGCTGGAGATCGGTTTCAGTGACTTGCCAGAGACCTAGTAATCCACCACTGAGAGGTTTACACAGATACAGAGCTGCAGATTGGACCCCGAGTTAGGAGACCACGATGATCTAATGGGAGTGCAGGCGGTGAACTGAAAATCTTGTGGCAGAGATGGACAAGCAAGACAAGCGGATCCGGTGGCACAGAGTCCCAGCCAAATCGAGCGGAGAGACGTCCTGGGTCGAGCATGGTGCAGAGTATCTGGCGGATGGGTGAGAGGCCTTCCAGGCCACAGTACAGTAATAAAGCACGCTGCAGTTTTGTCTAAATCTACAGGGCCCCAACGTGACTAGTCGAAGACACATTGAATTCATTCACTGGCCAGTCGAATCTAGTACCCGGGTACCAACACACGCATACACGCACACCTCTTGGGACACAACCTGTACAGGACTCACACTCCGACAACGAAGGGGTTAAAATTCCTTTTTCTTTTCCGCTGCGCGTTTCCCGTATTACGAATTCCTGTAAATATATATGTATACTGTGCTGCATTATATATGCCAGTTTATTTGAGACCAGTAAACTATATAACTTATAAAATCCACAACAGTGCTGGTGTATATTTATTCCCTAGTGCGGGGAGACTGACCCGAGGTTAAATTCAGCGGCTCCTCCGGGAGTGAGCGCTACATGTGGGGGCTCGTCCGGGATCCAGTCTCTGGAAAAAACGCATTTAAAGGGTTAAATATGGATCCAGACACTGCTGCCAAATGGTGTGAGGAGCAAAGTAGTCAGATAGAGTTATGCATAGTCATGGATATTCCTGCAGACACTTGGGCCGAAGATCAGATTCGCCGAGCCGTGGCCGATCTGACACCAGATCATCGGGGGTTAATCCTGGACATTAAAGGGAACCCAGATACCTCTCACACGTATGTTCTTTTTGAATGGAGAAAGGGTGTTCCAGTGTGTTTTCAGGGCGCAAGCGTGAAGCTGACCGATGAGGTGGAAGTTCAACTGATTCAGCCGAGTGCGCCACGTGGCGATCCTGCGAGTGTTCCCGCGCCCAGTCCGCTGGCCATGAATTTATAGTGGCTATTGGAGATTTGCTGGCTAAATGTCAAAAAACAAGCCCTCCGCACACTAACTTTGGTTATCGACGGTTGAGAAATTTTACAGGAAACGTACCAACTCCGGCGGGAGAAGAAACCTTCGAAGAATGGGTAGAACAGGCGATGCAGGCTCTGGATGAGTGGGATGTCCCCGAAGCACAGAAGAAGCAAAGAATTACTGAGAGCTTAAAGGGACCTGCGTCAGAGGCTATAAGAAACCTAAAATTGAGTAAACAAGACTGCACCGCTTTAGATTACCTAAACGTACTACAGGAAGTTTTTGGGTGAACGGAAAAGGCTGCGGAGCTCGTGTACCAGTATGAACATACTTACCAGCGGAAAGGTGAGAAGATGACTGAATATATGAGTCGCCTAGATAAGATTCTGCACCAGATACTTCTTAAGAAAGGGGCCGAACCGGCCGAAATAGATAAGATCCGAATACAGCAGATCCTGAGGGGCGCTCAACCTCTAGATCCTGTGATGCTACAGTTGAGAACCATAGAAGCTAACCGAGAATTGAGATACCTGGAACTGATCCGAGGCTCTACTCGAAGAGAAATCCCTTAGGAGAGGAGAAAGAGTTTACGCACAACCCGTGAGGCATAACGAATGTTTGCAAGCGGAAGATGATTCGTTAGACACCTATGGATCCGAAGTGGACGAACAGGAGCATCTGGTTGTTCCTAAATCCACAGAGAATGCTGCAAGAGAGCAAAACACTTTTCAATATAGGACCACATGGTCCACCCCTGCACTCTTCCACAATACCACAGAGGGGTTACTGTATTATGATGGCACCTGCAGGCCTGGCACCAAAAGCACAATATCTGGATGCACTGACGCCTTGACCAGAATCATATCTTTTCAATATAGGACCACATGGTCCACCCCTGCATTCTTCCACAATACCACAGAGGGGTTACTGTATGATGATACTTGATGGCCTGGCATTAAAGGCACAATATCTGGGTGCACTGACGCCCATTAACAGATAAAAAAAATCACTTTTCAATATAGGACCACATGGTCCACCCCTGCACTCTTCCACAATACCACAGAGGGGTTACTGTATGATAGTACTTGCATGCCTGGCACTAAAGGCACAATATCTGGGTGCACTGCCATTGACGCCTGTATCAGATTCATATCCTCAGAGGGGTTACGGTGTGACAGCACTGTTGCCGACGCTAAAAGCCCAATTTTAAAGCACCTATTGTTACTTTCATCCAAAGCCTGCATAAGTTTCACAATAATTTAGCCAAAAAAAACACTAAACTTTTTCTGCGCGTCCTAAAATGTCTTTTCATACAGGCTGCCGCCCAAAGCAGTTGTTTATGGATAGATTAAAGGAAAAGCATTTACCGTCATATGAAACGTCATTTTTTTGTTTTCAAGTGTTTCTATACATCCTAGAAATCCGCCACTTCACGGGCAGGTTATGGGGACCTCCTAGGCACAATATTTGAAGGAACTTTTTGTTTTTATTTTTAACCCTTATTTCATGGAAAACTCACTGTCCCTTTAAAAACTTTTTTTTTAAACTTTTTGTCCTTGTATCCTGTCACCCAGGGCACTACCCGGACCCCCATACACCTTTTATGGCAAATATGTAGCATATATGCCCTCTTGGAGGGCACTCTAAAAAAATGAATTTTCAGCCCCATTGACTTGCATGGGGGTTCGGTCCCGAACAAATCGGAAGTTCGGTTCGGGCTCGAACCGAACTCGGGGAGTGTTTGGCTCATCCCTAGCAGAGACACAGACCGATATGCAGAAGTTCCTTACTGATATGCGGACAACTGGAGTTGCTGTGGCGTCTGGCCAGGGTCCTTCAACTGAATCACCACAGGCAAGTGCGTCTCCATCTTCAAAGAAGAGATGTTTCAGTTGTGGGGAAATGGGTCATTTCCGAGCGCAGTGCAAAAGCCGAAAGCCTGAAGGAAACAGGGTAGAAGAGTTTTTAAAAGCCTTGGAAGGGCTGCTATCTACCTCACCGGCGGGAAACGCCAGAGGGCCCAAGTGAAGGAGCAAACTGGGTGCCCAATGGTTAAAGACCGCTCCAGAAATCAAGCCGGGACTGAAAGGGTGAGAAGGCCCAGAGTTTCGCCCACTGCTGAGCCTACCAGGACTGAAAGAGTTACTCCCTTAGCATCCGGTCCTACGTCATGGGGAAGCAATGCACACCCAAAACCTACACGGGTCAAGAAGAAGGCCAGGGTACAGCAAACGGGGTCTAAACTTCCTGCTACTACGACCAAGTTTCCTGACCAGCTTATAGGTCCTTCTCCCATCGTTCCAATCCAAGTAGAGGGAGTCTATACCAAAGCTCTGTTGGACTCAGGGGCTCAAGTGACATTGATCTACCGAGACTTCTATGAGAAGCACTTGAAACACATACCTCTACAGGAGCTGAAGGAACTTGAAATTTGGGGTATCGGAACTGAGAAACTTCCCTATGACGGATATCTACAGGTGAAGTTAGAGATCGGATCCGAAGTTATCGGACAGTCTGGGGTTGTGAGGCATTGGCCAATGTGTGTCCTCGACCTTCAGGGGCCAAACGAAGCTCTATGATAGTGGAGACGAATACTGATCTGGTGCGACGTCTCCTGACTCCTATAGTACTGGAAGAAGGTTCTACCAAGGGAGTACACCCGATGTTGCATCCAGTCTATCAGAGAATGGTCGAAGAACAGAAGGCACCTGCCGAAGTGGGGCGCCTGTGGAGATTGGGAGGAACAGAAAAGGTTCTGCAATCCGGAGAAGTGGCGAGTTTCCAGCCTTCAGTCAACTTGAACGGATCACAACCGGGTCCCTATGTGGTACTGGAAACTGATTTCAATCATGGGAGTGAAGCCGGAGTCGAAGTAATCCCTGAAATAATCTCCACAAAAGCTTTGAAACGAACACGAGGAAGAGTCTCAGTGTATGTAATGTATCTGATTCTCCAGTGATCCTGAAAGCACGAATGCCTATCGGGCAAGTGGCGTCCGCTACGCCTCTCTCTCCTACCGATTTAGGAGGGGGAGTGAATAAAGAGATTCCAGCTGACAGGTTCTCTCCCAAGGACGCTCCCTTCTCGCCTGAATGGAAGAAACGTCTTCAGTCCCAGGTCCTAAAGTGGAGGGACTTGTTCTCAAAGGATGAGTTCGACGTAGGCCTGGCTAAGAGTACTGAGCATCGCATTCGACTGCAGGAAGATAAGCCGTTTCGAGAAAGGTCAAGACGAGTTCCGCAGGGAGACTTGGATGATCTAAGAGAACAGCTGAATGAACTGCAAAGAACTAAGGTGATTCAAGAGTCCAGGAGTCCATACGCTTCTCCCATAGTGATGGTTCGGAAGAAGAATGGTTCTGTCCGTCTATGCATAGACTATCGCACGTTAAATCAGAGAACTATCCCAGATCAATATGCCACTCCTCGGATAGAAGATGCCTTACAGTGTTTGTCGGGAGCAAAATGGTTTAGTGTACTAGACCTGCGAAGTGGGTATCACCAGATACCAATGCATTCTGAAGACAAAGAGAAGACTGCGCTCATCTGCCTACTGGGGTTCTTCGAGTTCAACAGAATGCCTCAAGGCCTTACAGGGGCTCCAGCCACGTTCCAACGGTTAATGGAGAAGACAGTCGGGGACATGAACCTGATCGAAGTGTTAGTGTATCTGGATGACATAATTGTGTTTGGAAAGACTTTGGAAGAACATGAGCAACGGTTGGAGAAGGTCTTGAAGCGGCTCCATGAAGAGGGGTTGAAACTGTCTCTAGAGAAGTGTAAATTCTGTTTACCTTCCGTTACGTATCTGGGACATGTTGTTTCAGCAGAAGGCGTTTCGAAGGATCCTCGAAAGTTGGAAGCCGTAGCTTCCTGGCATAGACCCCGAAATGTTACTGAACTTAGATCTTTCTTGGGATTCTGCTCCTATTACCGAAGATTTGTAGGAGGATTTGCCAAGATAGCTCAACCACTGAATAAGCTCCTGCAGAAGGAAGATGCAGAAGAAGGCCACAAGGCCTCTGACCGAAATTCGTTGGCTCCAGGGCCAATTAAGGCTCGAGAATCTATCCAAGGAGAATAGACTAGTCAATGCGAAGGTGCTTTCATGAAGCTGAAAGAGAGTCTAACTCGAGCTCCTGTCTTGGCCTATGCTGATCCTCATAAGCCGTAAATTGCATGTAGATGCCAGCAGAGAGGGTCTAGGGGGAGTCTTATACCAAGAATATTGTGGATTGTTGAGGCCTGTAGCCTATGTGAGCCGGAGTCTTACGCCTTCAGAAAGAATTATCCTACCCACAAGTTGGAGTTCCTCGCTTTGAAGTGGGCGGTGTTCGACAAGCTGAAAGACTATCTGTATGGAGCCGAATTTGTGATTAAAACTGATAACAATCCTCTTACCTACGTCCTTACTACTGCGAAGCTGGATGCAACGGGACATCGGTGGTTGGCTGCTCTGTCAGGGTTTAGGTTCAGCCTGAAGTATCGCCCTGGAGTGAACAATCGAGATGCCGATGCTTTGTCGAGAAGACCCTACACTACGGAATGGACTTAGTTAACTCCATATGGGGTGCAAGCTTTATGTCAAGGAGCAGAGCGCCGGGTCAAGGGAGGGATTGAAGCAGAAGCCATAGGAGTTATGGCTGCGGCTGTTCCAGAGTTCTATAATCCTACGCAGCTGAGAGATGAAAGTTTGCCTACTTTTTCGAAACAAGACCTGAGAGCTGATCAGGCTGGAGACCCTTTGATTGCATTAACCGTGAAGGCCCTAAACGCGAACCAACGGGAAATTCTTCTGACAAATTCCCCAGAAGGGGCCAGATTTGTATACAAGGAGTGGGAACGGTTGAAGATATTGGATCGGGTGGTCTACCGAAGGGGCCCCTCAAACAATGCTGGAGAGACCCAACAGTTGTTCCTTCCCACCAAACACAGAGAGGGTGTGCTGCGGTCATTACACGATGACCATGGACATTTAGGTGCAGAGAGAACTTTTAAGCTGGTGCGAGACAGATTCTATTGGCCCTGCATGAGAACTGAAGTTGAAAGTTACTGCCACTCATGTCTGAGGTGTATCCAAAGGAAGACTCTACCAACCCGAACTGCTCCAATGAGCCACCTACAAAGGCAAGGACCCATAGGTTTGGTGTGCATTGATTTCCTGTGCTTAGAGCCAGATGCTAGTGGGCAGGGAAATATTTTAGTGGTGACTGATCATTTCACGCGTTATGCCCAAGCTTTTTCTACAAGAGACCAACATGCTCCTACGGTGGCGAAGGTTTTAATGGAAAAGTTTTTTGTTCACTATGGGCTGCCAAGGAGAATACACTCGGATCAGGGTAGAGACTTTGAGAGCCGGCTTGTTGGGCAATTACTGGAACTGCTGGGAATTCAGAAGACCCGAACTACACCATATCACCCTCAAGGCGATGCTCAACCAGAAAGGTTCAATCGCACTCTGCTAAATATGTTGGGGACATTATCAAACAGAGAGAAGCAGAGCTGGAGTCATCACATAGCCACGCTAGTACATGCATACAACAGTACGGAGAGTGACGCTACTGGATACTCACCGTACCGTCTTATGTTCGGAAGGGAAGCTCAACTGGTTGATTTGGCGTTCGGGCTATCTCTGGATCAGATGTCTGTAGCTTCTCAAAGGAATTATGTGGATAGACTTCGGAAGAATTTGGCCTCTGCGTTTGAACAAGCCCATTTGACCTCTGGGAACAGGGAACAGAGGAATAAGCGAAACTACGATTTGAAAGTTCTGATACAGGATCTACAACCCGGTGATAGGGTTTTGTTGAAGAACTCGGGTGCTTCTGTAACAGATCAGCTACCCTGCAGGGGTAGCTCCGTCTGAGGTGCTGAGTCTTGCTGGAGAGCTTAGCCGGGTAGCGAGCTAGCAAGGTGGGAGAGAGATTGGCAGCGGTCCCTGGATAGTCTGGAAGTGAAGGATTCAGTGATTATGCCCTCCCAAATACTAGTCGAGACGCAGTATAGGTTGTAGGTAAATCAGAGTGTATTTAGAATGGGAACAGACAGTGCTTATATACAAAATACAGCCATGCACATTCAGACTTCCCGCCCACCCCAACAGTTCTGATTGGTTGGTTCCAAGACCACTGCAGGCTTCTTTCAGGTCCTCTTCAGTCTTCACTTGGGTCCACTGGTTGTATGCAGATGAAGTCTTGACCCCACAGTGACCACTTACAGTGATTTACATAACCCATTGTAAAGGGAATCAGATAATGGGTGGCTGAGACAATGTGACTCCCAGCCTTTTCAGACAGGTAAACAGATGACAGATATCCAAAGAGAAAGCACTTTTGCATAATCCACAAGTTACTCAAACCTATTGTACATTCTATACAAAGGAAAGCATTTTCCACTAGCGGCAGGTAGTATCTTTAAAAAAACACATTTAACTAAAGAAATATAAGTCTATTTAAAACTAAAAATTAGCAATTGGCAATACATTTAAAACCACAGAATATAACTGAGCATAAAGTATATTGGAGTTTGAAGCGTGGAGCGCTACGTTAGTGACTATACATTGTAGCAAGCATGTACTCCGTGGTTACTAGCAGAATGGTGCAGGGGAAAAACATGATTAATTAGAAGTCTAGCAACAGTTTTACACTAAATTTAACAAAGGAAATTAGTTCCTATAAATAAAGGGTAAACGAAATATAACAAAATAAGAATGAAATTAAACTAAATAAATCCTGTGGCGGCCGTTCCGTCACAGCTTCTGCCAGGCATAAGTTGGCGGATAGATGGAGTTCTCAGGTCTATATTGTCTGCAAGCAACTGCCGGGTCTGCCAGTTTACCAAATTCGACCTGATGGAAAGCAGGGGGCCTCTTAAAAATTGGCACCGAAATCATCTGCTACCTCTGAAGGAAGATGTAAGGATACCAGCCGAACCTGCCTCCGCCTGCTCCACGTTTGACTCCCGTTACTCGGTCTCAGCAGACCCGAGTTGTTGAGGAAAGTGAAGGGGATAGTGAGGAAGAAAGCTTTTGTCTGGATTGGGTGCTCTCACCAGAGCCTGAAGAGGTCATCCCAGTTCCCGAACGGTGGGAAAGTAACCTGAGGCTCCAGAATTCCAGCTGGAAATTCCTGAACCTTCTGAAATTCCTATAGTTCCTGAAAACGCGTCCTATGATTATAGTTCTATGCCTTCACTGGAAGGATCATACTCCGAGGAGATGTCTGTTCCAGTTGTGGATGAAAGAACCGAACCCGTATCTGTAGTACTTCCGCCTGAAGAAGGGCTGATTGAGCCAGAACCAAAACGTTCTGTCCGACCCCCTCAGAGACTCACCTACGACTCACCAGGACATAGCACTGAAGAGGCTGTTACCACAGTGCGAAGGTTGCCCGAAGTGTCTGCTATGTTAGCTGAGGTAGCCAGAAGTATGAGTAAGCTTGAGGACGTTTACCTAACCCATTGTATGTTTGCTGCTGAACCTATATATATTGACTGATGTAATGTTGAAATGTAAAGTAACTGTTACACCTCCTTGGAGAGATCCAAGAGTTCTAGGAGGGGGAGAGTGTAGCGCTGGTTTAATTCGGCTGCCGTAATTACTCGTTTCTGGCCACCAGGGGGAGACGAGCGCAATGTAAACCATACTGGACATTTTTGGACTACGTTTTCCAGCATGCTTTGGGGCAGGAACAGGAGGTGGGTGGAGAGAACGGGGAGACATCTGCAACCTCGTTCGGAGGAGAGCCAGTGCGCGCCAAGGGGTGAACAGAGCAAGACGCACGTGAGACAAGGAGCGATTGTGACCAGGCCGGAGCGCAGGGGCTGCCTTGCGGACGCTGGAGATCGGTTTCAGTGACTTGCCAGAGACCTAGTAATCCACCGCTGAGAGGTTTACACAGATACAGAGCTGCAGATTGGACCCCGAGTTAGGAGACCGCGATGATCTAATGGGAGTGCAGGCGGTGAACTGAAAATCTTGTGGCAGAGACGGACAAGCAAGACAAGCGGATCCGGTGGCACAGAGTCCCAGCCAAATCGAGCAGAGAGACGTCCTGGGTCGAGCAGGGTGCAGAGTATCTGGCGGATGGGTGAGAGGCCTTCCAGGCCGCAGTACAGTAATAAAGCACGCTGCAGTTTTGTCTAAATCAACAGGGCCCCAACGTGACTAGTCGAAGACACATTGAATTCATTCACTGGCCAGTTGAATCTAGTACCCGGGTACCAACACACGCATACACGCACACCTTCTTGGAACACAACCTGTACGGGACTCACACTCCGGCAATGAAGGGGTTAAAATTCCATATTCTTTTCCGCTGCGCGTTTCTCGTATTACGAATTCCTGTAAATATATATGTATACCGTGCTGCTTTATATATGCCAGTTTATTTGAGACCAGTAAACTATATAACTTATAAAATCCACAACAGTGCTGGTGTATATTTATTCCCTAGTGCGGGGAGACTGACCCGAGGTTAAATTCAGCGGCTCCTCCGGGAGTGAGCGCTACAATAGTTTGGAGAATCATTGCTGAGTATTATTGCTTTACAGATCTATTATACACCTTCACATCTCAATATATTGTAGCTTTAAAATAAAGGATAATAGCAAAAAATGCAGACTAGGTCCAAACCTATTTGGCCTATTCAATAATACACCACAGTTTGAAGCATATTTTCAATACACACTCTGAGAAGTGCAACTTGTGTATGATTTATGCTGCCTGTATGAAAAAATTCAAGCAATTCTCTTAATTTTATTTTTTCCAATATGCCCTAAAGATGAAGGAGATATGAACATTCGCCCTTGGCACAAACAATAAATAAGCTACATTGGAAAAATATACAGGTCTATTCACTAAAGGTGAAACTCAGGAGAATTGGCAGAAGAGAACAATCTACACTAGTGGCCAAAATTGTGGATACACCTTCTGATTTTGTCAGTTTTGGTTGACAAGAAAATTCCTCTGTTTCCCTGACCTGGAAATAGCCCTGACTTGAATCCCATCAAATCTGTGGTCAAGATTGAAACGCATGGCCTCGAGCAAGAATCCAAGCGAGGACTCATGGAGGCTATAATCAATTCCTGACATCATTTGATCACAGAGGAGGATGTCAAAAGACTTGTAGAGTCAATGCCTAGAAGGTGTCAGGCAGTAGTTAAGGCCATAGGCTATCCAACACGTTATTGGAAAAACCTATTGTGACAAGCTTGAAATTATCATTTTTATGCTATATAATAGACAAGATGCATCATGGTACATTTCCAGGCAAAATTTAACTTATTTAAAGAATTTTTGTTGTTAAGGCATTTTTACTTGTGCTGTGACATTTTTAGAGATTATTATATAAAAAATACTTTAAACTGCAAAAGTTTATAAAAATGTAAGGTGTGTCCACAATTTTGGCCACCAGTGTAGATCAAATAGCCAATTTGGAAAGGGAGATAAAAGGGAGAATTTTTCTGGTTTGGCTATTTTGATCTAGAATTTTCACTTTCGCCAATTCTCCTGAGTGTCACCTTTAGTGAATAGACCTGATAGAGCTTTAGAAAAGATACACTGCAGTAAGTGGTTACCAGAGAAATAGTTTCTATGTCAAGGACAAGGCGAGATGTGCCAGTGTGTTGTCGTATGATACTATAGATTGATACAGTGCCATTATATTTGATTAACCCCACAGAATTTGTATCGATGTGATATTTGGGGACCTGAACTTGGTACAGTTCTAGACAGACCTGCTTACGTCTCTTCAGATATATTGTACATAAAAAAAGATTGCCTTAGTGTAACATGGAATACTAGTGTTTACTTATATTGCTAAAATGCATTTCATATTTACTGTTTGTTACAATCCAGACCCAGGGATGCAATGTTAATAAAAAGTCATGTGGGGAAGTCATCCCTGCAGTAATTTAACCTGGGCAGCAGCTTTACTGCCCTGCTCCAGATGAGGTTTTTCATGAATCCAACCTCAGCAGAACCTCAGGGGTTCACTGGACTTGTTATAAAAGGGTGGTGGTCCAGAGACTCAATGGGCACTATCGTGTGCCGCTCGCTAAAACCAGGACGGTAAGGGGAAAAATTAACGATCGCTAATTTCCCCTTTGTGTCCCGGTTTCACCAGCAGATTATGGGGCAGGATCTGAGTCCAGCAGTCCGCCCCATAGCAGCCGCTAGGCTCGTGGATGCTGGGGGTAGTGCTAACGCGCCGTCCCCAGCATCTGCTCCATGGTGTCCATAGGACTCTATGGAGGCATCTCCTGCTGGGTCACATGACCAGCAGGATCTCGCCTCTTGTAAGATCCTGCTGGTCAGCGGAGTGATCGTGGAGGGAGACGGGGACTTTCTTGCCCCAGTCTCCTTCTGCTTCCAGCAGCCAGAAGCAGCGAAATGGGCCACCATACGCGCCGCGGAATAAGAGGAGTATGTGATTTTGGGGGGGCGGGAGGTTTGAGCTGCAGGTAACGGATCCTGCAGCAATGCAATCCGTTACCTACACCTCTTCAGTTAGCTCCAGCTCTTAGTAACTAGTGTTAGGACCAAGTGATCCTAACGCTAGTTAATCAGTGCTTGCACTTTGCGTTCCCCATATTAGGTATAGGGAGCGCAAAGTACAGTAAACTTGCGCTACGAATCACTAATTAATGAGCACTAATGTTTTTTTAACCCGTTAGTGATTCAAAGGCGATCTGGCCGCAGCACTATGACCTCCTTTATGCTGACACTACTGTTAGCTTGAAGGAGGTGATAGAGGCCAATGCCTTTACATCAAAGTTTTCATGGTCTTATCTGGCTGTTTGATTTGTTCCCTGTTTGTTTCCATGATCCAGTTTCCTGTGCACCCCACTGCTATTCATAATTGTGGGTCCCCTTGTGTCTCCAGTCTTGTTCCTGACATTGCTGTGCAACCTAATCCTGTTCCTGAATAAATCCACCTGTTTGCACCGTAACCTGTTTTCTGTGCCGTGTGTCCCCAATGCTTGGGGTCTGCCTGCACCCCAGCATCATGAACATACGCACATGTTTAAACTTTTTATTATCCATTTTAGGATTCCCTTCCTAAAGCTAAAATGGGGATGCTAACGGGGAAAACCTGTGCCTACAAGTTTCCCCGTAACATCCCTATTTTAGCGCTAGATTCCAGGGCAGGTGCTACCTTGGCCCCTTCCCTGGAACTCAGCGTCTTCCACAGTGATACCCATGGTAGTGCTTCTGCGCCACCTGAATATCACCTCCTGCAGACCATACGACGTCATTGACGTTTGTGCTTCTGGGCTGCAAGCCCAATGCGATCTCGCTCCTGTGAGATTGCAGAGGAAAACTGGGAACTATTTGTCTCATTCTGCTCACGGAACGGGCCACCATTCTCGCAGTGGGATGAGGAGGTATCTGATTTATTGGGGGGGGGGGTTAGGAGGTGATGTTGCAAAAGCAGACTCAGCACCAGCTTTTAGGGGTAGCTAAAATTTTGGTTTGCGCATCGCTGCGGTCATCAGCCCTAGCACTTTGTAATACCTTACTTATCGAAACGCTAATTAGTGATTGCACTCCCCATGTTAGGTATAGGATGCGAAAAGTACAGTATGCTCACGGAAGCTCACAGATTTTTCACAGGTTTAGCATTAGGAAGGTAATATGGAGGCATGCGTTAAAGTCACTTACCCTGGCATTAACACCTACTTACCTGAACGCTATCGTTAGTGTTCACTATGGAATAGGTCTCGTTATGTTGCCTGTCACTTATCTTACCTATTTTTTTTTAAAACAATGCCTTATATATGACATCCGTCTTCTATACATTGTTGAGTTGTCATCAAAATGTAAAGAAACAGACTGTAGATCAGCATATTGCATTGCAGATAAATACATATTATATATAATACCAATGCACGATATCCTGCAACCATGGAGTCTTTATTGCTTGAACAAGTCTTGTTTTGCAGGATATCGTGCATTGGTATGCTTGGGCAGTCCTTTTCCTTGCACCAGAGCAATACTTGGAACAGGGAAGGAGTGCGGAGTTCGGGGTATATTATATTATACATAATGTACATACATACTTCCCATTCTTGGATTGAGACAGGGCGGATGAGACAGGGGGGGTGCCAATAACGTGACTTCCATTATTGGTGACACCCAAATAAGGTGGACCTGTCTGGAAAAGAGGTGCATTCCTCTGTCTCATAAAGAGAGTGAGGCAGATTGCAATCTTGACAAGACAGGGAGGCAGTCCCTGAAATTTGAGATGATCTTACCAAAGGAGGGCCAGCTTAGGTGTTTTCTACAGTTGGAGCAGCCATCTAATACAGCAAAAAAAAATCTGAATGGGTACCAACATGCATCAAGAGTAGCCAATTCCCACTACTTACTGACTGACTGAACGTGTGACCAGATCTTGATACCATCATGTGAACTGATTAGAGATTTTTCAGTCATTTTTGAATTCCACATACTTTATTTTGGTAAAACCTTTTATTTGCCAGTCTACTACATTGGAAAAGTCTGTCTTGAAGACAGGTCCTAGTCTGGGTGGAAGTGGGAGGACCATGGTTGGGAGTGCAGCATATAGCGTACAGCATATAGTGTATAGAATGCTACTGCATTTATTGCTTGGTGGATTATACATTGCCAGATAGGCTGGACATAAACTACAGGTCAACTCCCATGACTAACTAAGACGTTCCCAGGTATGTCAGCTGCTGTGGTGTCCTACTTTTAGGTCTTATTTTTGTAAACATATATTTGATATCTGTATCATTAATTTGGTGTTTGATTTTTGTTATTTATTTGTCATCTATTAAACAAATGTTCTAAAAAACATTTATAAAAACATCTACAATAATTATGAAAGCATAAAACATGTCAGTATGTTGTTTTATGATTTTAAATACTTTGTTTATGTATAGAAATCTTTGCAAATCAGCATTATTATTCACATTTAGGTGCACAATGCTTAGATTAATCATTTATTACTGTTCTAAGCTTGCTTTCTAAATGGTAAATCAGCAATTACAATGTAAATAGAAAAAAGGAGGCCCGAGATAATTAGAAGTAAGGTAATATTGTATTAAAAGGATGGGAGGAGATGGAAAAAACTGGAGGGGTGTTTATCTAGCAAATGCTTTCAACGCTTCAAATATAACTGTTGTAAAATGTTAACAAATTTAATATACCATATTCCATGTTGAAATGATTATTGTGAAGTTCTTTTCTATGATATCAGATATCAGGTGAAATTCGTCCTTGACGTTCCATTGCAGGTCAAATGGTTGATAGATTAACAGATTATACAAAATGTTAATCTATCAGTTAACATAAAATTATTGGAGAGATGTACAAAGGTGTAATATACTAGAAAATGTTCACTCCTTAGAGGGGCATTCTATAAAGTTTATATTCTATAGGTAGGCTGGTTTTTGCACACTTCATATTTCTATCCCAAAAGACTATAAGGTTTCACGCCGTTGGCGACATAAGAAATCCAAATCTGGCACAGTACCATTCCTGAGCACCTAAATCCGCCCCTCATCTCTCCAGTTCAATTCCTCCAAGCTTGCAGGAGGTACAGGTGCTGCTAATCAGAGACCTGCACTTCCCTTCAAAAGAGCAAAGCACCATGTGTGCTCTGCTTTTGCAATGCCTACCTGCCTGATCATTCAGTTTCTACTCCAAGCTGCAACAGCCTCCTGTCTACAGACACTCTTGAGATGACGGACCCCTTTATTGAATTACCAGCTACCGAATCCCTGCTTTGTATCACTGGACGTTCTCTTTGTTAAAACCCCTCTATCGATTTAACGGCTACCGAATTCCTGCTTTGCATCACTGGACTTTGCCTCTGCCGAACCCCCTCTATTGATTACCCACTGCCAAACCCCTTCACTGGATCTGCTATTGCCTACTCCTCTGCTGTTACCCTTCTGCTGGAAACCCCCTTATTGATTTAAAGGCTTCTTCTTTACTTTCTTTTTTTTTTTTTAATGTAGTTTTTATTAAGAAATAATTGTCATACATAAATCAAGCAAATATAGGTATAACATTTTAGAACATAGGGGATAGAGGAGGGGGAAGGAGAGTGGAGGGGTTGCCCAAACCCAGAGAAGAGAGGTGAGAAAGAGGGAGAGATGGAGAAATGAGAAAGTAGGGATTGTACAGTGAGAGAGATAATTGCAACAGTTTTCATATTAACATCATTGGTCTACAAGACTAGAAGAGCCAACCAAAACCCCAAAACTGTAGAAGAAAAGGGAGATCCGTTTCAAACTGAGCCCATCTGTTCTATCCAAGGTGTCCATGTTTTATAATAGGCTGAGAGTGTGTAGTGGCTGTGAGTTCATCCATCAGTTGGGCATCCCTGATTTTAGGGTAAATTTTTGAGAATGGAGGGATCGGCGGGCAGTTCCAATGTTCCGTGAGAACGCGGCAGGCTGCAAGGGTTATCTTGGCCAACAATTTGTTTTCATGTCGCGACAAATCCGGGAAGGGCCTGGACAACAAGTAAGCCCATGGATCCATTGGAGTTTCTCTCGATAATATTGCCTGTAGTAGAGTGTGCGTTTGGTCCCAAAATCGTTGGACCTCAGAACAAAACCACCACATATGGGCGTAAGTACCCCGGAGTCCACATCCTCTCCAGCAAAGATCAGGGGTCTGTGGGGACATGTGCGATACTTGGACAGGAGTGGTGTACCATCGGAAAATAGTTTTGATCAATTGTTCCTGATGAACCGTGCATACTGAGACATTTCTTATAGCGTCCCAGATATCGCCCCATTCTTCGGCCTCCAGAGTCTCCCCCAAGTCTCTTTCCCAAGCTTGAATGTAGTGGAGTTCTCGCCAGTCGAGAAGGACTGTAAGCTGGTGATAAATCGTAGAGATTAACCCCTAGGGTAAGAGCCTCGAAGGCACAGTCGTTCAAAGGAAGATGGTGTGGTTAGTGCCGCAGTTTTGATATGAGGGCGAGTTGCGTATGCTCGTATCTGGAGTAAAGGTAAGGGATGTAATACTCCAGAGTGAGGTAGGTCCGTAAGTTGTAATAGTTGACCTTTGGGGTATAGATGGCAGAGTCTCGAGATGTTGGAGCCCATCCAGCCCTCTGAGAAAGAGGATACGAGTCCTGGCAGGAAATCACGATTCCGCATGATCGGTGTTAGCGGAGATGTGAAAGATGTAAGATCGCATTTAGTCGCCAATTTGTCCCATAGTCGGAGAGAATTAATGATGGCCGGACATGTGGTTTTCAGGAAAGGGCGGTGAGCTCTAGGGAGCCATATCCACATCTGGGGACAATCCGGGTACATGAGACCCCTTTCCAGGTCTACCCATCGACGGGAGGTCTGAGGGGAGTGCCAGGCTACCACCTGGGCAAGTTGTGCAGCGTAATAATAAGACAGCAGGCATGGCAGTCCCAGGCCCCCCGCCTCCTTTGGCCTGTACAGGGTGGCTCGAGCAGTTCGATGGCGTTTTCCTTGCCAAATAAAGGCGTCAATAGCCCACTGTATGTCCCGTATATCATCAGAGTCCAGTGCAATAGGTAATGCTTGAAAGAAATACAATAAACGTGGCAAGATATTCATTTTGACGCTATAAATGCGGCCTACCCACGAAATTTGGTACCTATCCCAACATTCCAGGTCTTTCTTTATTTGCGACCATAACCGCTTATAATTAGCATCATATAGGGTGGTGGGGTCATTAGTAAGCATAACCCCGAGGTATTTGAAAGAAGAGGGAGAGAAGCGGACAGGAAAGTTAGTGCAGAGATAGTCATATTGAAGGGAGGGAACATGTACCGTAAAGGCTTCCGATTTGTTGATATTGATTTTATAGCCTGACAGCTTTGCGTATTCATCTAAAGTGTTAAACATTTGCGGCAGAGACTCCAAGGGGGGGGACAGGGATAAGAGGATATCGTCAGCATAAGCCAACAACTTAAAGGATTCAGAGCGAACTGTGAGTCCCTGTATCCCTGGGTTCAGCCGTATGTGTTGGAGAAGTGGTTCCAAATACAAGGCGAATAGGGCAGGGGAGAGGGGGCATCCCTGTCTCGTTCCATTAGATATCATAAAAGGGATTGGTTCCGCTCCAGGCAGTAAGATCTGGGCAGAGGGTGAGGTGTATAAAGCGTTAATAGCGGCTAGAAAGGATTCTGGTAACCTGATATGTTGCAGGAGGGAAAACAAGAAGGGCCACTCCGCCCTGTCAAACGCCTTCTCTGCATCCAAGGAGAGAAACAGAGAAGGCTGTTGTGTTTCCATAGCCGTCCACACCAAGTCCACCGCCCTTCTAGTGTTTTCATAAGCCTGTCAAGTGGGTATGAAGCCGACCTGGTCAGGGTGGATAAGAAGGGTTAAAAATGGTTCTAATCTAAGGGAGAGGATTTTGGCTAATAATTTCAAATCAGTATTAATTAGCGAAATGGGCCTGTAGTTTTCAGTGAGATGGTGATCTTTATCTGGTTTGGGTATTAAGACAATAGACCCCAGTAAGGATTCTCGGGGTGGGGTGCCACCCTCCATCAGGTGGTTAAACATTCGGAGTAGATAAGGGAACAGAATTTTGGGGAAGGCTTTGTAGTACTGGTATGTGAAGCCATCAGGGCCAGGTGCTTTGTGGGGTTTCATTAGGCTCAGGGCATTACCAAGTTCTGTTTCGGTAATGGGAGAAGCCAGTGTGGCCGCCTGTTCGTCGCTCAGAGATGGAAGCGAGGCCCTGGATAGGTAATCCTTGATATCGTCCATCAGAGAAGGATCTGAGGCTGAATGGGTCGGGGTGTGATTATAGATGGATGCGAAGTATTGAGTGAATGCGTCTCTGATGGTATTCGGGGTGGAGAGCTGGGAACCCATGCTGTCTCGTATGGGGGGCATGTTACATAGTTACATAGTTACATAGTTATATAGTTATATAGGCTGAAAAAAGACATGCGTCCATCGGGTTCAGCCTCTCCCACATAACCTACTGCTGTTGATCCAAAAGAAGGCAAAAAACCCTCTGTTCTGTGAGTGCGGTCTAGGGTTAAGAAGGCGTGCAAGGGGGGTGTCCATTTTGTTGGACCTTTCGTAGTATCTTCGCTTGGACCAGAGAAGCGATCGTCCTACGTCATCTAGTAATAACCTATTTAAGTCCTGTCTGACCTGGGATAAGGCAGCGTAGGTCTCAGGAGAGGGGGACGTCTTATGAGTCATCTCCCTCTCACGGAGTTGGCGTTGAAGGTCCTGTATGTCTGCTAATTTCTGTTTTTTCAGGTGGGAGGCTAAACCTAGTAGTGCACCCCGGATCACCGGTTTATGGGCAGCCCATAGTACCTGCATGGATATATCATCTATGTCATTAAGGCGGAAGTAGTCCTGTAATGTCTCCCTCACAGAATCACGCACACCCGGCTTGTCCAGCAGGAATGGGTCTAACCGCCAACGGCGACCCGCCGCAGGAGCAAAAGGTCGCAGGTGGAGGGAGACATCCGCGTGGTCAGACCATGTTATGGAGCCAATGGAAGAGGAGATGACTAAGGAAAGACATGAGGCGGAGGTTAATATGCAGTCTTTTCTAGAATAGGTGTGATGGACAGGAGAGAAATACGTGTAGTCTTTAACCGAGGGGTGTTGGACCCTCCATACGTCAATATAGCCCGCGTGATGTACGAAGTTATAAAATTGTTTGTCTTGTAGTGATGGGATATGTGGCGTCTGGTCATTATGTGGGGTAGATCTGTCAATTGGTGGGCACAGAGTCGCATTGAAATCCCCCCCCCAGAACAACATGGCCGGTAGCGTGGGATGATATAAAAGAGTGGGTGGAGGACCAGAAATCCACGTCCGGTGTATTTGGGCCATAGACCGAGGCGAATGTATACTTCTGACCAGACACCGTACCTGATACCAGGACACATCTACCTATATCATCTGTGTGGGAGTCCGTAATAGTGATGAGACAGGAGGTTCGAATCAATACTGCCACCCCATTACGTTTAGGAGTAGCACACGATAAAAAAACTCTAGAGTAGGCAGCATCTGATAAACGAAAAGCAGCCGTTTTAGGAATCCTAGTTTCCTGTAATAGAGCAATGTCAACTGATTTGCGTTTTAATTCTCGGAATAATAGGCGGCGTTTACGAGGCGAATTAAGGCCTTTGACATTTAGGGATAATATATTTACCGGAGCCATCCCAGTGTGGAGTCACAGTGTGCAATGTGAAAGGTATTTTAATATGATAGGTAGTGTGAATCCACCCCCCCCCATTATAAGTGTCAAACCCTGCAAGTCTTTTACTTGCATAGGATGTTAGCCTGTGGAATTTAGCCATTTCCTTTGTGTGCAGGAAGGGGTGTGTGAAAAGTGTATGCTAGAAAAAGCCATCTCTGAATCAATATAGTAATTTTTGGCTCACTGTTGGTTAAACTCTGACGTAGAAATGTATCTGTATGCTGATTGGCTATAAGTTCTTTGAAATCGAATAAAAGACCTGTCTAAGGAAGGATATTTCAGACAGGACTGACGCTACATTGCTTTGTGGCTGATTTTGTTGTCTCTCGCCATGGTGAAGCGCCGCGCCCTGTTTTCAACTTTGATATATGAGAAGAAACTTAAAAAAGGTTTATTGAAATTTCATAAATGGTAATTATTAGAGGGAGTTTGTTTTGTTTGCTTTAAATCCAAATTTATCAGTTGTTGTCTGAAGTGGGATTTGCCATTCAGATGTATCCTTATATTTAGGTGTATCTTTACATTTGAATATATTCTTACATTTGCTTGTTCAGATTTTGCAAACTTGCCTCCAGGCTTGGTTTCCTTGAAGTTAAAGCTATGGTTCAGAGCTTGTTGATTTTTTTTTTGATTTTTTTTTTTTTTTTTTTGGTGCAAGGTTGGACTCTTTGTCTTGATTTGTTTTTGTCATTTTATGTATTGTAGTAAAGGAAAATCGTTTGAGGACCTCACGTGTGTTTGAACTCGCCCGGTGTGCTGAGTATTTGTATTTGCTGGAAATTGAACTCATAAAAAAAGAAACGAGATGTTTCTAGTTGTTTTGTCTCCGTTCTGTGTCTATCTTGTACTTCAATTCTGGTGTTTCTGGGTCGGCCATATCTTGTAATTGTGAGAATTTTATTTTAACTGATTAGATTTTCTTCTTGTATATCAACTGATTTAATCTCCCATTGAGAGACACAGGGTTATCCAAAGAGATCCGAATTGCTTGAGAAAGGTAACCGAACGCTGAAAATCAGTGTTCGGTTACCTTTCCTGACCATTCGGCTATTCAGAGAGCAGGCAATTCGCCAAATCCTGGCGAATTGCCTGCACATACGGTGCCTGTTCGGTGCCTGTTCGAGGGCAGTGAAATCCCCATTAAAAAGCACTGCTTCGGCTATTCAGAGAACACAAACCAGCAGTGAAAGGTTCCCCTAATACCCTGCCATTCGGTGGTTTAATTCGGCAAGTTAATTCAGGAGAATCCCATAGACTTCAATGTTAAAAATATTCCCGTTTTAATTCAATATCTAATAAACCGTTCATTATAAAATTTTGCAGTAAAGAGTCTCTTTATTCATAGATTTTTTTAGGATATTTTAAGCATTTTTCAGATTTTTTTTTTTTTTTTTAAAAGTCCGATTTGTTTTTGATTTTTTTTTCAGTTTACTTATTTTTTTTGTAACAGCCCTCTTTATTATCATTCCCTGGACCTCCTGTGAAAATTTCAGACATTTTCGCTCAGTAGTTTCTTTGCAAACAGCGTTTCATTTTCACAGATTCATACAAATGGTTTTTCTAATTTATTCACTGCCTCCTCTACGTCACAGCTGCTTCGGCTCTGTGTGATTCGGCTCCTGTTCGGCTCCTGTTCGGCTTCTTCGAAGGTTAATCCAGATGTTTTTGCTTGTTTTCAGCGTGCATTCGGTTAGTTTTCGTCAGAGTTTCGGCAGCTTTTCCCTGCATTTCGGGGACCCTGTGCTGTTTGCTGAATACACCGCAGGGTCACCGAAATGCAATCGGCAAAAGGAACCGAATTGAAGAGAACGAAAAGTCACCGAACGTGCGGTGACTTTTCGAATCTCTTTGGATAACCCTGACAGTTTTTTTTCCTCTTAATTTTTTATTTTTATTTTCTCGCGCGCTGCTGCCATTTTTTTCTTTATTTTTTTTGCTGCATGTGTTTGCGCGCTGATTCTAAAGGATTTGCTAACTGTTTTTTCTTTCAGATTGCATGTTTGTTTTTGTTTTATTTTTTATTTTGTTTCTGGCCATTGATTGCGTCTGTTTATTTAAATGTTTGTCTTTACTAACTATTAATATATGTGTGTATCTTTGATGTTTTGTATTTCGTAGTTTTGATATTATGTTTTTTATATGTAATTTATGTATAGGGACTGCTTTTCGTAAACCAGGTTTCTTTGTTTCTGTGTCATTACTGCCTTGCCTCGTGTAAAAAAAAAAAAAAAAAAAAGGCACAGGAAATGGAGACGACAATAGGGCTTTACTTTTACAGTGACTTTCAAAAGCGCCTGCTAACTTTTTTTCTCTTTCTCATACATTCATTTTTTCTCTCTTTGTTCTTTTTTTTATTTAATTAAAAGAAACTCTTTATTTGTAATGTATAATGTTATTATGTGTTTGTATAAGGATTTTTTTTTCTTTGAATGCTAGTAGTCTTTTAGCAGTGCAAGTTGGAGAATGGAATATGTAGTTATTTTTGTTGTTCTGTGAGTATCTATTTGGGATAATTGAACAGGATATACAAATGACATGTGTCTAATGCCTTGAATGACTGTAGTAGCAGTTGAATTCTGGAGCTGTTAGTGCTTTATAAAACTGTAACTGTTGTGTAATTGGGCGCGGTTTGAGTGCTTCGGCGTGCGTACAGTAGTGGAACAGAAGAAAGTAATTATGGGAGCTGGATTTACTGTAAATGGATTATAAATTGATGTATGATATATATATAAAAAGTAGTGTATCAAGGTAATGGGCTCAAAGTTGTACATTTTCCCAAGAGAGGCGTGGTCGGTTATTTTCCTCTGGTCTTTGTTTGAGTCCAGCACTAAGGGATTGACCGCACCTTAATATAGGTTATATGTTTTGCCAAAATGGCTGACTGAGATCATTTACAGTTTTGTAACTTGTATAATGGAATATATATATATGTAGGTTCATGTTTAGTTGTTTGGAATCTAAGAGGATGAAGTGATATAAAGCTGAAGGATTTGAGTGAAAGTTTAAAGGAAAGCGCCTACAGGTTTAGTAGCGCTGTACAAAGGAATTTAGGCAGATTTAAAATGAGAGAAGGTGGTTTTTTTGGTTTTATTTTAGTTGACTAAGGGAGATGGAAGGTTGTAGTTTGGTATCTGAGTATTGTTTGATTGTTTTCTTTTTCTGCAGTGGTAGCCAGATGTCTAGTATTTTTTTTGCTGTCTGATGTTTTTGTCTTTTGGGTGTGAAGTGCAATAGCGTATAACTTTGCCTCTATTGAATATTCTTGGAGGGAATAAAACAGGTTGTAAAATAGCTGCACAAACACCTCACGTTTGAATGTTTGTTTTTAACCAATATCCTTAATAAAGATTATTGATGTTTATTAAGAATCTTTTTCTCTGAGTTTCCTCTGAGAACTTTGTGCTAATTAACGCGTCAAGTTTTAAACATGCACTTCTATACTTTCTTTCCCAGTTCATGATATTTTTGTTGTGTTTTTTTATTTGAATTGAAGTTCACATTCTTTTCCTAGTCTCCTCCATTTTGTCTCACTCATGACCCCTCCTCTCCTCCGTGTTGTCTCACTCATGACCCCTCCTCTCCTCCGTGTTGTCGCACTCATGACCACTCCTTTTCTTTGTGTCCAAAAAAAAATGTGTTGCATTTTTTTCTCCATTTTAAAAGTATTTTAACCATATGAATTTTAAAGTTTTTGACAGGTTAATAATACATTTTTTTCCCCAAGTTTTTACTTTAGGTGAAAATTACCCATGCATGCCAACTTTGCTCAAGCTAGATGGAAGATTATGCGATACCAATATTGATAAAGATGTTGGAATTGAAGGAAATTTACTCAAACACATTATCATTTCACATTGCAATGTTACATCAACCGGATAATAAGGAATTATCAGACACCAGGCAATAAAACAATCTAATTATCGACAACTCATCAATAAATCATGCTATTTATAGAAGATCATTGATTTGGAAATACAACTTAAGACATGTCAGTTTTACAAAACTGTTATTTTCAACCAATAAGACAGAAGACAAAGAAAGAAGATAATGTATTTTTATATTCTGATGTCGTCTAAGTGATAATTATTTTGTGTCTTTTATTATTTTATATTTTGTTATTTTTGTTGTTTAGTTACAATCAATATTGTTCAAAATTCCCTGACACATTTAGGATTATTGAAGATCACATCCAATTAAAATTAGAGTTCATTAATGTATTTAGGAACATATAATTTAATGCATTTGCATAAATACGTTTCATGACATATATAGTGGTAAATGGAAAGTTTTAATTCGATAAAATTAATCCTGTTTTTATTTTTTTTTATTTCATTTGAGGATTGGTGTGTTTTATAAACGCCAGGTTTGTTTCACAACTCCGAACAAGACTGAATAGGATAGTAATTAAAAAAAAAAAAAAAAAAAATTATATTTAATAAAAGGGTGGAATATGCACTTCGGCTATTTCCCTTTTGAGCCAAAGTTGCGTATATATATTTTTCTCTAACAATGAGTCAGAAGTAGTATAATTTTTTTATTGCGTGAGGCCGACAGGCTTCGCGGGGACATTTTGAAATTTATTATCTGTGTCTCTTCTTGTGTAAATTAACATTTTTATTGTTTTCGTGCATTTGAGAGTGACAATGAATGAATGGATGTATATGATTAGCGGGGTATACCATATTTTCTTTTCTTTTTTTCTTTTCTTTATTGTTGCTAAAACCATATCACATCATCAAGAAACCTGACAGTCACAATGACTGCATATGGAACGAATCATGGACATTTTGTGTCAAGGTCAAAGGTCACAGGTAATAAGCAACCAGCGCAAAGAGACAGCTTGTTCAGGAGTCCCTATGGTGGGAGCTCTGATGACATTCAATGATTATGCGTCTCAAGCTGGGATGTTGAAAAAAAAGACCACACCCTGATCTCGCACTGTGGACTATGGTATTAGATTATGGAATATTATTTTTTTTTATTTAATCCCCTAGATAAGTGTGAGAAAGGATTTAATTTGTGAAAATGAGAATGTATTTCTTGAATGTGTGTATGAATGCAGGTGTATATGCGTTTTGTGGAGTGAAGCTGAACATAGGAAAACACACAGATATAGATCTGACTCATGTTGATTTATTAGATAAATGAACTTTTACATTCAAGTTATTATACTTTTCTTGTTCGGTGAATTATATTTTGGGAAATGGGAATAAATAGTTATTTAATGTCTAGATTAGGTATTTTTGCCTACGCTCCAAATGTGGTTCGCTGGAAGAGTGAATCTAGATAGATAAGTGTATTTTATGCTCATAAAGGGCATCCTTGGGGAATCCTTTTCGTATATCATACAGGTATTAGGCGAGGATACTATGGCCCCAGGTATAATTAGTTTAATTGTCTAGTTTGTTTCATCCCTTTTTGTGATCACGATTGTATATGTGATCAATGAGACGATTGAAAGGTATTTTAATATGATAGGTAGTGTGAATCCACCCCTCCCCATTATAAGTGTCAAACCCTGCAAGTCTTTTACTTGCATAGGATGTTAGCCTGTGGAATTTAGCCATTTCCTTTGTGTGCAGGAAGGGGTGTGTGAAAAGTGTATGCTAGAAAAAGCCATCTCTGAATCAATATAGTAATTTTTGGCTCACTGTTGGTTAAACTCTGACGTAGAAATGTATCTGTATGCTGATTGGCTATAAATTCTTTGAAATCGAATAAAAGACCTGTCTAAGGAAGGATATTTCAGACAGGACTGACGCTACATTGCTTTGTGGCTGATTTTGTTGTCTCTCGCCATGGTGAAGCGCCGCGCCCTGTTTTCAACTTTGATATATGAGAAGAAACTTAAAAAAGGTTTATTGAAATTTCATAAATGGTAACTATTATAGGGAGTTTGTTTTGTTTGCTTTAAATCCAAATTTATCACAATGTAGAACAGTACATATGGAGAAAGAGAGAAGAGGAGGTGTGAGGAGAGAATAGAATCATTCAGAAGAAAAAAAGAAAGAAAAAGAAGGAACAGGAAACCCCATGATGGGCAGTCATGGGGGTAAGGGGTAGTACCAACTGAGCGGGAATACCGGAGGGGAGGTAAAGTGGGGGAGGAGGTGAGAGGAAGAGGGAAGCCGACGACCATCTGGTGCGAAACCAAAAGAGAGCACAGAAGGTACGCTGTCTGCCCGCCGAATTTGAAAACTTTTAAAATAGAACGGAGCATGCGCTCCAACCATAGAAGTAATATTAACTGTCAAGAGCAATAACAAAAATAAAACAGTAACATCATCCTGTGATGATATAGGACGATATAGAACATTACCACATGAATTATGGCACCCTGGGCTTGCAATCCAGAGTCCCGGTGCGAACTCAGGACTAGGGTGACGACCCCAGCATCCAGGGAGAAGATGCCATTTTCGGGGATAATAGCCTTATCCAAGGTTTCAGGGAAAGACCTTTGCAAGTCATTTCCCTGTCAATCCGCTGCCGAGGACCAGTCTTGATCCAGGCGAGGAAGTGGTGGCGGGGGCCTCAAGTCCTCCAATGCCCGCGGGACCGGTAGGTCAAAGAGGCGTAAAACTTCCTTTGCTTGGTAAAGGTGTGAATATGCATGCGTGCGGTTTTGCTTGGTGACCAGAAGTTTAAAAGGAAAGCCCCAGGCGTACTTGATGTCATGCTGACGGAGGATCCCTGTTACTTCCCACCACTCCCTGCGGCGCGCCAAGGTTGTGGGCGAAAGGTCTTGATAGAAGGAAAGTGGGGAGCCATCATAATCTACTTTCTGATCTCTGGTAGTTTTCAATAGGGCTTCCTTGGTGGAATAGTAATGAAATTGCGCCACCACATCTCTCGGAGGGGCGTTTTTGTCACGTCTAGGGCCCAGTGTGCGATGTATACGATCAAATAGCAGTTTAACCTGAGGGAGATCTGGTAGGAGGCGATGTACGATGCCTGTGATCGTGGGAAGTAGTTCGTCGCCCAGAACAGTCTCAGATAGGCCCCGGAGGCGTATATTATTGCGTCTAGAGCGGTTCGATTGATCTTCAATGGCTTCCTCTAGGTATTGTACCCTGGATTCCATAGCGTCAGCGTGGGCTGCAAGCGCATTATAATGAGTTACAATCTGCTCAAATCTGTCCTCGAGTCTAGCGGTCCGCTCACCTATTTCCTGAATGTCAGCAGAGAGACAGCGTGAGGTTTTCTCCAACTCTGTGGCGATGAAGGATTTTAGACCCAGGATGTCAGCCTTGGTAGCCGGGTAAGTTTCCGAGTCCCCCTCTCTGCAGGCGTCCGCACATGCTGAGGCAGACTCGGCGCCATTTTGGGAGGTGTCTTCATGCCGGGCCCGAGGTGAAAATATCGGCGCCACGGTAATTTCGACATCTTTTTTCATTTTATTTGCCCTCTTCATGGTCAGGGGCTGTACTGTACCTAATTTAGAGACGTTCTGGCTGGTTTAAGTGCTGGTTGGAGTTGTTTTTCGGCGGGTTAAGACGGGAGCTCCCTCACACAGCGACCATCACTGTTGCCGGCTCGGCTCCGCCCCCTTCTTTACTTTCTAATACTATATTTTATTGTATTCTTGTTATATTCAGTTTCTCTGATTCTATAGTCTCTTGGATTTCTTCTCTCCTCTATATTCTTATTCCTTTTTAGTTTGTGTTATTTAGTTATTCTTGTTCCCTGGTCCACCTATCTGTATATCCAGTGTCTCTGTTATGTAATCAGACTTGTTCCCTGGTCCTGCCTCTGTTTATCTGTCTTACCTGCGTATCCAGTACTTTATCCACTTTATTGTTGTTCCTCAATCTCTTTAGTTCTATTCTATTTCTGTTTATTAGTTATCCATTGTACCCCCTGTCTTACTCAGCTTCCTTTCATTGCCTCATTGTTCTTGTGTCTTTCAATAAACCCCTTTATTTTTGCATATACAGGGTGCGGCAGAAATAACTCCCGAATTTCAAATGTAAATAACACAGCAATGCAAAACGACATTCAGAAATTTATTGCGCAGTTTTAAAGCGCAATGTTTGCCATTTACATCGCATACATACACACTAGGTTTTAAAAACGATATTATCCAAATGACGACCATCCTTTTCTATGCACATCTGAAGTCTCAGTTCTGTCCTCTTCTTCAAAAAAGTATGGGCCTACAATTCCGAAATCAGCGACAGCGCGCCAAACAGTAACACGTTTGCTGTGGAGGGGGCGCTCAAGGATCTGTCGAGGATTGTTTGCGGACCAGTACAGAAAATTTTGTTCACTGAGTTCCTGCACACCTACCATTTTGTACGGATGGAACTTCATCTCTGTGTGTAAAATTCTCCTTACGGTGCGGTCCGGGAGTCCCATAGCAATTGCATGCTTACGGACCGAACGTTGAGGAGACTGCATAAAAGCATGTTTCACTGCACGGATGTTCTCTGGTGTTCGGACACTACGAGGCCTACCAGGCGGCTTCGTTTTAACATTCAAACCCATTCTTCTTAAATTACTGACCCACAATAGGATGGTTTTCCTATCTGGAACTTTTGCCTGTCGACCTAGCCTGAAGTGTCTACGAAATAAACGCTGTGTTGCGGTAACAGAGTCGGCATTTTTGAAGTAAGTCTCAATCACGAAACCTCAATGCTCTCCACTCCACGCCATGCTAGCGACTGACTAGTCCTGACGAGGTGGTCAAGCGTGCCACAGCCGTGGCGCAACAATCTATGTGACATAAATGGCAAACACTACCCTTTCAAACTGCGCAATAAATTTCTGATTGTCGCTTTGCATTGCTGTGTTATTTACATTTGAAATTCGGGCGTTATTTCTGCCGCACCCTGTACTTGCTTATCTTCTTTTTGTCATCGTACATTGGGCTCGACCTCGTAACCCTGTGGGCTGAAGCCTTACAAAGACTTTCCACTCACACAAATTTGAAAACTTTCATATTTACAGTCACAGCCGACACCTGTTTACTCATCAGACAACCCCAGCACCCATTTTTTTAAAAGATGCAGAATATTAGATTTAATATGTTATATTAGAAAGGAAACTCTCAGCACAAGTAAGAGGAGATGTAGAAAGAAACTGGGTTCATTATTAAACCCTCCCACCCATCACCCTGGTTTCCCTTCCATCTATTTTTGCCTGGCGTTTAATGCTTACTTTGTATCCTGAGGCACAGTCTCTCTTGGTCATCTTCTGGCTGACCTGAGTCTTGTTGCAGGAAGAGGCTTGGAGCTCATAAAGTGATGATCAGTGTGTGAGCACTCAACACACAAGTAGCCAATCACAAGCCTCTCAGTGCAGAAGCAATCAGAGGGATCATATTATCAGCTGTTTCAACCAACTGACTCCTTAAACTACATCAGAAAGCAAAATGTGTTATAATAACTAGGGATGAGCCGAACACCCCCGAATTCGAACTCGAACTCAATACAAGTCAATGGGACTCAAAATTCGATTTTTAGAGTGCCCCCCAAGAGGGCATATATAAAAGGTGCATGGGGGTCCGGGTAGTGCCCTGGGGGACAGGAAACAAGGACAAAAAGTTTTAAAAAAAGTTTTTAAAGGGACAGTGAGTTTTCCATGAAATAAGGGTTAAAAATAAAAACGAAAAATTCCTTCATATATCGTGCCTAGGAGGTCCCAATAACCTGCCCGTGAAGTGGTGGATTTCTAGTATGTATAGAAACATTTAAAAACAATGTCCGGGTCCGGGTAGTGCCCTGAGGGACAGGAAACAAGGACAAAAAGTTTTAAAGAAGTTTTTAACCCCTTCACTGCTGGTGACGTGTGGGACACGTCCTCCGTTACTCCCGCTGTATGCTGAGGAGGACGTTTCCCACACATCATCAGCTTTGCGGGACCCCCGGCGGAGATACTCACCTCTCTGTCCGGGGTCCCGCGGCGTTCTGACTTCAGCGTCCTCAGACGCTGAAGTCAAGCTCCTCCCGACATAAATGACATCATCGCGCCATACGCGATGACGTCATTTCCAGGCGACCCCCCGGCAATGCGGCCTAGCTCTGGTGGGGGCCGCCATCTTGGATCGCGGCTCCACCCCCGGGTCCCCCCTCATTGCCTGATGTCCTCACACATAGCGTGATGACGTCAGATAGCCAGGGAACCCCTAGCTGCCCGGAATCCCCTGGTGGAGATAGGGTGTTCATTTGAGGGTTCACAGAGATGCTGTGAGGTTGTGTATAGAGATGCTGTGAGGCTGTGTATAGAGATGCTGTGAGATTGTGTATAGAGATTCTGTGAGGTTGTGTATAGAGATGCTGTGAGGCTGTTTATAGAGATGCTGATGGGGCTGTGTATAGAGATGCTGTGAGGTTGTGTATAGAGATGCTGATGGGGTTGTGTATAGAGATGCTGTGAGGTTGTGTATAGAGATGCTGTGAGGCTGTGTATAGAGATGCTGTATATAGAGATGCTGATGGGGTTGTGTATAGAGATGCTGTGAGGTTGTGTATAGAGATGCTGATGGGGTTGTGTATAGAGATGCTGTGAGGCTGTGTATAAAGATGCTGATGGGGTTGTGTATAGAGATGCTGTGAGGCTGTGTATAGAGATGCTGATGGGGTTGTGTATAGAGATGCTGTGAGGCTGTGTATAGAGATGCTGATGGGGTTGTGTATAGAGATGCTGATGGGGTTGTGTATAGAGATGCTGTGAGGCTGTGTTTAGAGATGCTGATGGGGTTGTGTATAGAGATGCTGTGTATAGAGATGCTGATGGGGTTGTGTATAGAGATGCTGTGAGGCTGTGTATAGAGATGCTGATGGGGTTGTGTATAGAGATGCTGTGAGGCTGTGTATAGAGATACTGACGGGGTTGTGTATAGAGATGCTGTGAGGTTGTGTATAGAGATGCTGTGAGGCTGTGTATAGAGATGCTGATGGGGTTGTGTATAGAGATGCTGTGTATACAGATGCTGATGGGGCTGTGCATAGAGATGCTGTGAGGTTGTGTATAGAGATGCTGTGAGGTTGTGTATAGAGATGCTGTGACGCTGTGTATAGAGATGCTCATGGGGCTGTGTATAGAGATGCTCATGGGGCTGTGTATAGAGATGCCTTGCGGCGCCGAAGTGCGGCCTAGCTCCGGTGGGGGCCGCCATCTTGGATGGTGGCTCCACCCCGGGTCCCCCCCTCACTGCCTGACGTCCTCACGTATAGCGTGATGACGTCAGATAGCCGGGGAACCCCTAGCTGCCCAGAATCCCCTGGTGGAGATAGGGGGTTCATTTGAACCGTGGCAGCTAGGGGGTCATGGAGGGTGTCAATCGAAAGGCCTGAGCATGGCCTTTCGAATGATACCCAACATGACCAGGTATAAAGTTAAAAAAAAACAAAAAAACATGTATTTTTTTTGTGTGTTATTAATATTGTTCACATTTCAATTATAATGTGAACAATGATGCTGCACTAATGATTTTTTTCTATGGGGTGCGTTTGCTAAAAATCACGTAATTCCCCCCCACAAAATGTAACAAGTCCCCATTTCTAATTTTTGTACAAGCGCACCCCATAGAAAACATAACCGCAAATGCTCATGTGCTAAAATGTGAAAAAAAACACTTTACACACTGCAGAAGATTAAAAATTCTATTTTTATTGCATTTTTTGTCATAATATACAGGCAGGACATGACGTATACATATAAAAATGATATACAGTGGCAAGAAAAAGTATGTGAACTAGGGCTGTGCAATATTGACAAAATAATCATATTGCGATTTCTTGAATGAATATTGCGATTGCGATTTTATTTGCGATTTAGCCAATTGTTTTTGCTTTTTCAAACATGCTACATACATTCTAAATGTATTCAGTATTCAGCACATGGAAATACTGCCCCAGCACATGGAAATACTGCCCCAGCACATGGAAATACTGCCCCAGCACATGGATATACTGCCCCAGCACATGGATATACTGCCCCAGCACATGGATATACTGCCCCAGCACATGGATATACTGCCCCAGCACATGGATATACTGCCGCAGCTCATGGATATACTGCCCCAGCTCATGGATATACTGCCCCAGCTCACCTCTGTGCACCACGTGTTCGGCTCCCTGTTAACTTCTGGCGGCATGGAGCTTGGGCGCTCGCCTGGGGGAACCATGTGACGAGCCACGAGAACGTGGCTCGTCACGTGGTTCCCCCTGCGAGCGCCCAAAGCACCATGCCGCCGGAAGTTAACAGGGAGCCAAAAATTGCAGCCTTATGCGATTTAGAAATTGCAGGGTCGGAAATCGCGATTCGATTGCGATTGCAATTAATTGCACAGCCCTAATGTGAACCCTTTGAGATTACATGGAGTTTTGCATGAATTGGTCCTATAATGTGCTCTGATCTTCATCTACATCACAACAATTCGAAAAACACAGTCTGCTTAAAATAATACAACAAAAACATTATATGTTTTCATATGTTTATTGAACAGAACATGTAAACATTGACAGTGCAGGGTGGAAAAAGTATGTGAACCCCTAGCCTAATTACGTCTCCAAGAGCTAATTGGAGCCAAGAGTGAGCCAACCTTGAGTCCAATCAGTGTGATATTATTGGATGTGTTGCTGAAAGCTGTCCTGCCCTTTAAAAAAGGACACCAGTTTTGAGTTTACTGGTTTCAAGAAGCACTGCCTGATGTGAACCATGCCTCGCAGAAAAGAGCTCTCAGAAGACCTACGATCAAGAATTGTTGACTTGCATGAAGCTGGAAAGGGTTACAAAAGTATCTCCAAAAGCCTTGATGTTCATGTGTCCACGGTAAGACAGACTGTCTACAAATGGAGAAAGTAGAGCACTGTTGCTACTCTCCCTAGGCGTGGTCGTCCTGTAAAGATGACTGCAAGAGCACAGCGCAGAATGCGTAATGAAGTAAAGAGGAATCCTAGGGTGTCAGCTAAAGACTTACAGAAATCCCTGGCACATGCTAACATTTTTGTTGACACATCTACAATAAGGAAGACATTAAACAAGAATGGAGTACATGGGAGGACACCACGGAGGAAGCCATTGCTGTCCAAAAAGAATATTGCAGATCGTTTGAAGTTTGCAATAGAGCACCTGGATGTTCCACAGCACTACTGGCAAAATATTCTGTGGACAGATGAAACCAAAATTGAGTTGTTTGGAAAAAACACACAACACTATGTGTGGAGAAAAAAAGGCAGAGCACACCAACATCAAAACCTCATCCCTACTGTAAAACATGGCGGAGGGAGCATCATGGTTTGGGGCTGTTTTGCTGCCTCAGGGCCTGGACAGATTGTTGTCATTGATGGAAAAATGAACTCCAGAGTTTATCAAGACATTTTGCAGGAAAACGTAAAACCATCTGTCCGCCAACTGAAGCTCCGCAGAGGATGGGTGATGCAACAGGACAATGACCCAAAGCATACAAGTAATTCAACAAAAGAATGGCTTCAACAAAATAAAATACGCCTTCTGGAGTATCCCATTCAGAGTCCTGACCTCAACCCAATTGAAATGCCGTGGCATGACCTTAAGAGAGCGATTCACACCAGACATCCCAAGAATATTGCTACACTGAAACAGTTTTGTGAAGAGGAGTGGTCCAAAATTACTCCAGATCGTTGTGCAGGTCTGATCTGCAACTACAGGAAACGTTTGGTTGAGGTTATTGCTGCCAAAGGAGGGTCAACCAGTTATTAAGTCCAAAGGTTCACATACTTTTTCCACCCTGCACTGTGAATGTTTACATGTTCTGTTCAATAAAAACATGAAAACATATAATGTTTGTGTTGTATTATTTTAAGCAGACTGTGTTTTTCAAATTGTTGTGACTTAGATGAAGATCAGAGCACATTTTATGACCAATTCATGCAAAACTCCACGTAATCCCAAAGGATTCACATACTTTTTCTTGCCACTTAATTATTAATCTGCGGAGTCTGCCGGAAAGAGCGATATCTAATATGTCTAAGTCATTTAATAAAATGTGTCTTGAAATCGCGTTTAAACATGATGAGCGAAAAGCGGTAAAAATGAGCTGAGCACACAGCAGTGAAATGCAGGGTTAAGGGGTTAAACAGCATATCAGAGGAACATTTAATAGAGAAATGAACACTTCTCAGAAGCACAGGTGTTGTTTGATACATGTTCAGGAGACACCTCCAGACACTCTCAGTCTACAACATAGAAGCGCCACGAACAACGCCACGGTGGGAAACCTGATAAACCAACCGTCTCCACGAGATTCCAATCAGATGGGGATGCCACCAGCCCCCTGGATAAGTAGAAATGGAAGAAATGATGGATCTCCAGCGGATAAGAAGTGCCAAACGGTTTATTCATGGAACAGCAGCCTTCAAAAAATCAGTGACGTTTCGACCCTGAGGTCTTAATCATACATACAGGCTATAACACATGACATCCTTAAATACCCTAGCCAGACAATTAAACTATTAAAGTTCAAAGCAGCATCCAATTAAACAATAAAGTAATTGGATGAGACTGAAATGTTACAGGGTATACTCAATTAAGGAAAAAATGTAGCCATATAAACGTGATTTAAAAGAAATGGGGGGAATATATCTCAAATACAATCCAAACGATGGATACATGTGAACAATAGTGAATAGAAAATAGACATAAAGAGATATAAATGCAAAATGCAAAATGAAAAAAAAATAATAAATGAATAAGTGAAGAAAAAATGAATAAAAAGAAAAAAGAAAACATACAAAGGATACAGAGCGGATTGTATTAATACATAAACGCATAAATCATGAATGTCAAACGGACAGTACTATCATGAGTATATATCTATAACAAGTATCATGTATCTAAGCCAAAATGTTTCTATTACATATGAACATGTCTAGATAAATAAATAAATAAATAAATGAATGAACACCCAATCTATCACAAGGAGTAAGGCGATATAGATGTAAACCTATAGATATTGTAATATAGGAAAAGGTGACAACAAGCCCACCAATGTAAGAGGGCTAAGCAGGAACAAAATTCAAAAGCATATGCCTAGGTCAAATTCTCTATTAAGTCCCTTGGGCCATAATGTATCTAATCTATGTATCCATTTCTTTTCTTTGCATTTTAATAATTTAATTCTGCCACCTCCACGTCTAAGTGGTGGAACACAATCCACTACCTGGAAGCGTAGTTGAGCCACATTGTGGGAACAGTTATGAAAATTTTTCATAACTGTTCCCACAATGTGGCTCAACTACGCTTCCAGGTAGTGGATTGTGTTCCACCACTTAGACGTGGAGGTGACAGAATTAAATTATTAAAATGCAAAGAAAAGAAATGGATACATAGATTAGATACATTATGGCCCAAGGGACTTAATAGAGAATTTGACCTAGGCATATGCTTTTGAATTTTGTTCCTGCTTAGCCCTCTTACATTGGTGGGCTTGTTGTCACCTTTTCCTATATTACAATATCTATAGGTTTACATCTATATCGCCTTACTCCTTGTGATAGATTGGGTGTTCATTCATTTATTTATTTATCTAGACATGTTCATATGTAATAGAAACATTTTGGTTTAGATACATGATACTTGTTATAGATATATACTCATGATAGTACTGTCCGTTTGACATTCATGATTTATGCGTTTATGTATTAATGCAATCCGCTCTGTATCCTTTGTATGTTTTCTTTTTTCTTTTTATTCATTTTCTCTTCACTTATTCATTTATTTATTTTTTTCATTTTGCATTGTGCATTTATATCTCTTTATGTCTATTTTCTATTCACTATTGTTCACATGTATCCATCGTTTGGATTGTATTTGAGATATATTCCCCCCATTTCTTTTAAATCACGCTTATATGGCTACATTTTTTCCTTAATTGAGTATACCCTGTAACATTTCAGTCTCATCCAATTACTTTATTGTTTAATTGGATGCTGCTTTGAACTTTAATTGTTTAATTGTCTGGCTAGGGTATTTAAGGATGTCATGTGTTATAGCCTGTATGTATGATTAAGACCTCAGGGTCGAAACGTCACTGATTTTTTGAAGGCTGCTGTTCCATGAATAAACCGTTTGGCACTTCTTATCCACTGGAGATCCATCATTTCTTCCATTTCTACTCTCAGTCTACAGACAATGTATCAAATTCATTAGACCAGACTAATTAAAAGTACATGTTATTTCCAAACACTAATTAACACCTGTTGTTTATGGCGTTTGAGAGCACATGTCATTTAGAGGTGAGAATCTTTGCACGTAGACATTATTTTTTACTTCAATATCTAATAAACCGTTGCTTATAATATTCTGCAGTAAAGAGTCTCTTTATTTCTAGATTTTTTAGTATTTTTTAAGCATTTTTATACTTTTTTTCGAACTCGAACCGAACACGCCAAAAAGTTCAAAGTTTGCGAACTTTCGAACTGCTGATGTTCGAGTCGAACTCCGAACTGATCGAACGGAACAGCTCATCCCTAATAATATCCAGGTATTCTGTAGAAGCCTAAACCTCGATACCCACTTGATTTTCTCACTGAATTTCCCCAGTACTCATTAATGTTCTAGGTATGGGGGTACATGGCAGTTTTTACAAGACTATTCCCTATGAATAGCTCTTATTACCTCCATCAACTGTCTGTGAAGCCATAAAGAAGTTATAGATTACTATTGCTAATCTTATCCTTACACCCAGTAATATACCAAGGGTGGGAGGCCCGAACAATGACCTTACTGAGTGGCACATCAGCAAAGTGGGCAATTAATGCACTAAACATACGTGCTGACTACCCATCACACTAGTGGGCATTTTGGTTGCTGGCATATTGCCCTTTTCGCTCCAAGCAGCAAAAAGGCATGGGTTGCCACTGCTCACACCTATCCTAACCTTGCTGAAAGTCAGTAAAGCCGTGTTTTCTCATGGCTTGAAAAATGCAGACAAACCACCACAGTGAATGAAAACTACAAGTTAACCCCATTAAAAATATAAGGGATAGATCGTATGGATAAGGGTGAGTTTTTGCTCTCTGCTCTGAAACAATATCAGCAATTGAATGGGAAAATATATTTTCCCAAGAGAAAGTCACACAGCCTCAACACATTGTCAGAAACAAATACATGGACAAAAAAAAGCTGATCTTGGAAAATCAACGCTGTGAAGGATATCTGATTTGTCTCACTCAAGTTTTAGAGTGTTTAAAAACCAAAAACAACACAAAATGCACGCATTGTCGTGTCCATCTTCTCACATATTCCATTAAGCCTTTTGGGAGACAAATGGCTGATAAAAATCACTGTACTTTGGGTCACGGAGTAAAAAAAAAAAAAAATAGGTTTAAGGATTTGATAAATATATGTCAAGACATGTTAATCCAGGACATACTTGAAAACGAGAGAAATCTCAATATATCTTTCATTGTAAAATACTTTTCAAATAAATAAATAAACTGTGCAATTTCATTGAATAGTTGCAAGAGCAATTAAAGTGGAATTTGACATAAAGAGGGAGTTCAATTTGCGTGACAAAAATATAATTTTGCCTTTGAATAAACCAATGAGACGCCCATCTTGAATGGAATTTGATGTTTTGGGCACTAATTTAAAGAAACAAAACAACAAATGGGGTTTCTGTTCATAAGAAAGGTTAAAAAAATATGTTTTGATGTTAAAATAAAAGCATGAAAAGAAGGTATTATAAATTGTATAAATATATTCAAAGGCATTTCAGATTTCCAGAGGCCTGGTTATTTAATAAGCGTGTATAAATGACAAGTGATCCTGCATATAATAAAATACATAAAAAAGGAAATCTCAGCTGCAGCAGATAAATATTATTTTTAGAACAATGCATATGATATACTATTTGCCTGGAGAGGGTGTTTGATGTAAAAGACATCCAATGTCCTGTTTATATCAAAGTTTCATTTATTGATTTCACCTGCTTTTGGTTTACCAGAACAAATAGATGTAGGAATGATTTTCAGCCAACATAACAGAAGTGTCATTTTCTACTTAGGTCTGTTTTACTACTCAAATTTAAAAATACCATAGCATGGTTGAGAAGAACATATAACAAAAACTAACCCAGTAGCTGGCCAAGTGCAAACTCAGCGTGTATAACAGCCGAACAAGAATAAATTAAAAACATTTTGAAAGTAAAGCAAATGTTGATTGTAATAAATGTTATAATAAACATTAGTGAAGACGGTGATCAAATGTCACCTTGGACTGGGGAATTTGCCCGAAACCACAAATAGCATGAACTCTCTTCTGGTACTCTTCCTATTTCTCCTCTCGCTCCTTCAGTGTCTTTGTCGGTGCCTCTTCACCACCAGTGCCTCTCTTATTTGGGGTGCCTCAAGGCTCTGTTCTGAGTCCCCTACTCTTTTCAATCTATACCTCCTCTCTGGACAACCTCATCTCTTCCTATGGACTCAATTATCATCTCTATGCGGACGATACTCAAATCTACCTTTCCTCTTCCGAGCTCTCTCTTCCTGTGCTGGACCGTGTTACTGCCTGCCTTTCAGCTTCAGGTGAATGGTGCCACCATTGCGTCTTCCTCTCAGGCTCGCTGCCTCGGGGTCCTCTTGGAGTCCGATCTATCCTTTACTCCTCACATTCAGTCACTATCCAAATCTTGCTACTTCCACCTAAAAAACATTGCACGCATCCGTCCCTTTCTTAATCAGGACTCTACTAAAATGCTCATCCAAGCTCTTATTATCTCCTGCCTTGACTACTGTAACCTCCTTCTCTCTGGCCTTAAGAAATTCCAGATTCTCCCTCTGCAATCTATAATGAATGCCATCGCCAGACTCATACACCTCACCTCCCATACCTCTCACACCTCAACCCTTTGTCAATCTATTCTCTACACTGGCTCCCAGTTTCCTTTAGAATCCATTTCAAAATACTGGTCCTCACATACAAAGCTCTCCATAATTGCGCCCCTGCCTACATCTCCTCTCTTATTAGCAGGTATACCCCTTCCCGACCACTTAGCATCAGATCATTGGCAGAGCTATCAGTTTCTCGTACCCCCCACCCCCAACTCTCACCTTCAGGACTTCTCCCGAGCTGCCCCCTTTCTATGGAACTCCCTCCCCCACAACATTAGACTCTCCCCATCTCTCCAGTCCTTCAAGAAGTCTCTGAAAACTCATTACGTTAGAGAAGCCTATCGCCTCACTCCATGATTCCTCACTGTACATCTCTTGCTCCATCTTCCCAATCAGCCCTCATGCACCCGGCTACTACACATACTCCAGGTACCCTCACCTACTGTGTCATCCCTCTCCCCTTAGATTGTAAGCTCTCGAGCAGGGTCCTTCCCTCCTACTGTTCCGTGTGTAACATGTACAGTGGCAAGAAAAAGTATGTGAACTCTTCGGGATTACGTGGAGTTTTGCATGAATTGGTCATAAAATGTGCTCTGATCTTCATCTAAGTCACAACAATTTGAAAAACACAGTCTGCTTAAAATAATACAACACAAACATTATTTGTCTTCATGTTTTTATTGAACAGAACACGTAAACATTCACAGTGCAGGGTGGAAAAAGTATGTGAACCTTTGGACTTAATAACTGGTTGACCCTCCTTTGGCAGCAATAACCTCAACCAAACATTTCCTGTAGTTGCAGATCAGACCTGTACAACAATCTGGAGTAATTTTGGACCACTCCTCTTCACAAAACTGTTTCAGTGTAGCAATATTCTTGGGATGTCTGGTGTGAATCGCTCTCTTAAGGTCATGCCACAGCATTTCAATCGGGTTGAGGTCAGGACTCTGACTGGGCCACTCCAGAAGGCGTATTTTGTTTTGTTGAAGCCATTCTTTTGTTGAATTACTTGTATGCTTTGGGTCATTGTCCTGTTGCATCACCCATCCTCTGCGGAGCTTCAGTTGGCGGACAGATGGTCTTACGTTTTCCTGCAAAATGTCTTGATAAACTCTGGAATTCATTTTTCCATCAATGACAACAATCCGTCCAGGCCCTGAGGCAGCAAAGCAGCCACAAACCATGATGCTCCCTCCGCCATGTTTTACAGTGGGGATGAGGTTTTGATGTTGGTGTGCTGTGCCTTTTTTTCTCCACACATCAGGGTTATCCAAAGAGATTCGAAAAGTCACCGCACGTTCGGTGACTTTTCGTTCTCTTCAATTCGGTTCCTTTTGCCGATTGCATTTCGGTGAACCTGCGGTGTATTCAGCAAACACCACAGGGTCCCCGAATTGCAGGGAAAAGACGCCGCAAACCTGACGAAAACTAACCGAATGCACGCTGAAAACAAGCAAAAACATCTGGATCAACCTTCGAACCGAAGCAGCTGTGACGTAGAGGAGGCAGTGAATAAATTAGAAAAACCATTTGTATGAATCTGGGAAAAAGAAACGCTGTTTGCAAAGAAACTACTGAGCGAAAATGTCTGAAATTTTCACAGGAGGTCCAGGGAATGATAATAAAGAGGGCTGTTACAAAAAAAATAAGTAAACTGAAAAAATAAATAAAAAAAAATCGGACTTTTAAAAAAAAAAATAAAAAAATCTGAAAAATGCTTAAAGTATCCTAAAAAATCTATAAATAAAGAGACTCTTTGCTGCAGCATTTTATAATGAACGGTTTATTAGATATTGAATTAAAACGGGAATATTTTTAACATTGAAGCCTATGGGATTCTCCTGAATAAATTTGCCGAATTAAACCACCGAATGGCAGGGCATTAGGGGAACCTTTCACTGCTGGTTTGTGTTCTCTGAATAGCCGAAGCAGTGCTTCTCTATGGGGATTTCACTGCCCTCAAACAGGCACCGAACAGGCACCGTATGTTCAGGCAATTCGCCAGGATTTGGCGAATTGCCTGCTCTCTGAATAGCCAAATGGCCAGGAAAGGTAACCGAACGCTGATTTTCAGCGTTCGGTTACCTTTCTCAAGCAATTCGGATCTCTTTGGATAACCCTGATAGTGTTGTGTGTTTTTTCAAAACAACTCAATTTTGGTTTCATCTGTCCACAGAATATTTTGCCTGTAGTGCTGTGGAACATCCAGGTGCTCTTTTGCAAACTTCAAACGTGCTGCAATATTCTTTTTGGACAGCAATGGCTTCCTCCGTGGTGTCCTCCCATGTACTCCATTCTTGTTTAATGTTTTCCTTATTGTAGATGCGTCAACAAAAATGTTATCATTTGCCAGAGATTTCTGTAAATCTTTAGCTTACACTCTAGGATTCTTCTTTACCTCATTAAGCATTCTGCGCTGTGCTCTTGCAGTCATCTTTACAGGATGACCACGCCTAGGGAGAGTAGCAACAGTACTGAACTTTCTCCATTTGTAGACAGTCTGTCTTACCGTGGACACATGAACATCAAGGCTTTTGGAGATACTTTTGTAACCCTTTCCAGCTTCATGCAAGTCCAAAATTCTTGATCGTAGGTCTTCTGAGAGCTCTTTTCTGCGAGGCATGGTTCACATCAGGCAGTGCTTCTTGAAACCAGTAAATCCAAAACTGGTGTGTGTTTTTAAAGGGCAGGACAGCTTTCAGCAACACATCCAATAATATCACACTGATTGGACTCAAGGTTGGCTCACTCCTGGCTCCAATTAGCTCTTGGAGAAGTCATTAGGCTAGGGGTTCACATACTTTTTCCACCCTGCACTGTGAATGTTTACATGTTCTGTTCAATAAACACATGAAAACATATAATGTTTGTGTTGTATTATTTTAAGCAGACTGTGTTTTTCAAATTGTTGTGACTTAGATGAAGATCAGAGCACATTTTATGACCAATTCATGCAAAACTCCACGGAATCCCAAAGGGTTCACATACTTTTTCTTGCCACTGTATGTATATTTGTTATTCTGTCTCTCCCATTGTACAGTGCTAAGGAATCTGGTGGCGCTTTATAAATGCTTGTAACTGTAACATTATTTTTCAGGAAGGCAATTCTTAGTATAAAGGACCGTGCATTCTACATGGAAGTGGGGTACCGAATACTTGTAGAAGCTAAGTGGAGCGCCACACCAGAAAATACCTAATACTTGTCTTTGGATATGTGAACCATAAGAGTAGTCATCTGTGATTATTGAATGTGATAATGAACTAGTAGAACTTTGACCATAGAGTAGATTTATTTTTTCGTCATTCTTCAGATATCAATGTACTACTTTTCTAGTATTTGCTCCTCTGCCAATTGACATATAAAGTAGCTGTTACAACTTCAAGCTGAGCAGACTCATAGGGTGTTATTCAATAAGTGTCAGAGTTTGACAAAGTTTCAAACACTAGCAAACATCACCATTGTTGTAATGCTGTAGTGGCAGTGTTTGTGAAGTTGCAAACAACGGCAACTGCCATGAGGTAACACTGACAAACGCAATGTTTCACAAAATAAAAATTCAAACTGTGGTAGGAGAAGCTTCACTCCAGCTTTGCATCGGAGCGCCCTGGGACTTACTGGATGAAGATTTGACTCTCTCTCTGTTCAATAGTTCAGTCGTACTGTTTGTGCTTGTAGTATTGTAAATGATATCCAAGCTGCCATGGAACAAGGAAACCTAACTGGAGCCATCTTCCTTGATTTTGACAAGGCCTTTGAAAAGGTAGGCCATGGCATCCTATTACTAAACATTAAAAACTTCGGTATTGGTGATAGCACGCTACCCTGGTTTCAATCATATGTATCTGATCGGTCGCAATATGTGTCCATTTCTGACAGCACTTCCCTCCCCCTCCCAGTCACATGCGGTGTACCCCAAGGCTCGATACTTAGCCCCCTGCTATTCACACTATTCATAAATGACCTGCCCAATGTCTGCAAAGCCTCAACTGTACACATGTACGCAGACGACACTAATCTATACCAGCAAACCAAATCTCCCACAGCTGGAGGCCGTGCTGCAAGAACAATTCACAGGGGTAGAAAAGTGGATCACAGATAAACTTTTTCTAAATACTGACAAAACTCGTACGATGCTCTTTGGAACAGCACCTAAACGACATAAATTGCAAAATCTCCATCTATGTGTTGGGACAAAATCAAATGGCACGCTGACCACAGTTACTTCTCTCAAATATCTAGGTATGTGGTTAGACCCAAATCTATCCTTTGGCCCTTCATCGAAAAACTCTCATCTAAACTTTACCCCAAACTAGGTGCCCTGTACAAAACAAACCCTGCCTGAGCCCCACGGTAAGAAAGCAAATTGTACAACAAATGCTTATGCCGGCTATTGAATACAGAGATGTAGGGCTATATTACAAAGCTGGTGCTAACTTAGCCAGAGCTGTTGTAAAGTTACCAGAGCCATTGTAGCCTATGGAGCTGTTAAGTTAATAACAGCTCTGGTTAAGTTAGCACCAACCTTTTAATACTGCCCGTAGTGTATGCAGCTGCCCTGCAAACACACCTCCAGAAACTTACCACATTGTATAACTCATGCTGTCTCTTTGTACTACAGTGTAACTACATGACCCACCATTGTGACATGTTAAAAGAACTAAACTGGCCGTCACTGGAATCTAGACACACCCTTCACCTTTCCAACCTGGTGTTTAAGAGATTTTCTGGGAAGCTACCACCCTACCTGAATAGGCTGCTTCCCCCAGCAGTTCCCTTATCCTATAACCTCCGATCCAGATCCAGCACCTTAATTGCAATACCACAATAAAAATAGATAGTGTCTCGATCCTCATTTTCCTACAGAGCACTGCAATTATGAAATAACCTCCCAGACGCCATCAAATCTTCCCCCAGTCTAAAGTCACTTAAGAGCTCCCTATTAACATACCTCAATACAGAATGCACCTGTAAACATGTAACATAGTTACTATATTTATTTTCTGTTAATCTGTATATTTGTGTTGTTTTTTTGAGAAAGGATTTTACCAGGAAGGATACATTAAGATTTCTCTTGTATTCAAGTATGTCCTGGGTGGCGAGTATGTACCGTTAGGTGTCTTGCCAAGGACACTTACTGGAGAGGTTGCTCGTTGGGATTGAACCCATGACTCCACAGGCTCTCTCCATGCAGAGCAGTGACATTACCTCTACTCCACCCAGCCGGTACTGTTGTTGTTTATTTAGTAGCTTGCATTTTATTACTTTGTGTTTCTGTAACAATTCTATGTTCTTGAACCCAGGACATACTTGAAAACAAGAGAAATCTCAATGTATCCTTCCTGTAAAATCCTTTATAAATAAATAAATATTCATACATAAATATTGTGAAATTAGTTTCTTATTATACTAGATAGAATACGTTTACTACACATAATAAAACTTGCTTACCATAGTCTAAATGGATGATGTGCTGATTTGTAAGTTAAAGGTATTTATTATGGTGGCAGAAATGCAATTTTGGTTTTTAAGATCACTCTATATATGCATATGGCCATGAAGGAATTATATGAACTGGAGTGTTTGATCACACATTTGTTCATCTCCCCAATGATATGATTATACTAAAGGGCAATATGATCTAATACAGTGCTGGTCAAAAGATAGACCCCCAGCTCTACAGCCCCCATGGTGCTTCCGCAACTGTCACAGGAGTTTTAGTTCTTGACATCTGGAGTTTTAGTTCTTGACATCTGGAGATCTACCATTTGGCTAGCCCGTTCTAACGTATAAGTTGGCTTACCTTGTCTTGCAAGAGTAGCGGCTTCAGAATGGGGAATGCTAGTGACATCAGTCCCATTAACTGCCATTACTATGTCTCCAATCTGTAATCCTGCTTCCTCGGCTGCTCCATCTGCCATAAGAGATTTCAAGTTAATTTCGAAGAAAAAGTTTAAATTAACCCCATAGAGACCTGCCGATTTTACCATTGTCTGTCTGAAAGTACCCTCTGCTGTTTTTACATTTCTGCGCTGTCTAAAAGGTTTTTTTAACATAATCATTTAGACCACTGTATCTCTAGAGACCTAAGGACTAGAGGGACATATGGGGTATCATTAGAAAGGGAAGATTATGACCTTTTCAGTGATACCAAACTTATCAAGGTTAGATTTATGTAAAAATAAAATAAAAAAATATTATTTCTCTCTTTTTTCCTAACGCAGCACTTTTATTCAGTTTCAACCTAGACCGTGGCACTGCAGTGAGGAAAGACAGGGGGACTTTGGAACCTGCATCTCTGACTTGTACACCACTAAAGGTTAAGGGCTAAATTACGATCTGAGCGTTAAAACGCGGGCGCAAGGGAGAAATACAATGGATTTCATTAATAAGATTTTAAGTGTCCCTATATATAACTGAGGATGATCTATACTAAAAGAATTGAAGATATAACTCCACACTTTATATTCATATATTCTGCAGTATGCAGTAATAATAGAAATATGAAACATCTTAGGTCAGCTATAATGTTACTGTATAGGAGTGACAATAATGCCAGCAGACCCATTATAATCTCCCCCTGTATTAAGGAACAGAAAGATAAAAGTGGTAGTGATATAAAATAAGAGTCTTTATAATTAAATGTGGTGATTACTATAAACTGATACAATATTCTAATGGGGACTTCCTCTCCCCCTCTTCCCATCCTCTTTTTATGGTTAACAATGTATGCCTTGACAAAGATTCAGGAAGCAAATGTAGTAACAGCGAGATTGAGAAGCTGGACCGGAAGTAAGTGCTGGTCTGTGTGAAACGCAAACCGGAACTAAGAAGAACCAGACTGAATGAGCTGTGTGGAACGCAAACCGGAAGTGGACGGTGGATCGCAAACTGGAAGTGGGCATTGAAACACATGTGAATCATTATGTGCAATGAATGAGGGATCCAAATGACTATAAAGAGCCTTATTTTAACTTTAAACATCACAGACTGAGGAAACCCGCAGTAGAGACGGGTGAAACGCGTATCTGAGGATGTTTATTTTTATTTAGTGTATTTTAATAAATTGTTTTATTGCAAAGTGGATTTACCTCCTTATTGGAACACTTCACCTGCAATTTCAACTGGAGAAAAAGCTACCCTGATGACGGTGAACACCATATGGCGATTCATGAGTGTGCCTTGATTCTGTGATGCGCTTATACTGAGCCACTTGGAAAATAGAGGCTCAGGAATTCGTGAGTATAATTTATTTAATTACTATACTCTCAAAAGAATAAAATATCTGCGCAATGAAGCCTTTCTCTCTATTTTTGAAGCACCATACTGCTTAAAGACACAGCATCTGCAACCTGTTATTTCGATGTGTTGGGTGTGACCCCCCTAAAAGAGGTCAAGAAGCCAGAAATTAGAGCCAATTAGAGCTCCTTCCTTGTGAGTTGAAACCCGAAACAATTTTTCTTAAAGATATTTTATATACTGTATACAGACAATATTGCACTATATGTTCTCCATTTCATGTTTTTATGGAATATAGGAGTCATTATATGTCAACTGGACTTACAGCGGAATGTTATATGCCAGATAAGTAATCTTTAGATCTTTAAATGTGTATACTATCACTGAGATTGAAATTTGCGCTCACATTGGGACTGATGTCCAAATTTTTTCTGCAGTTTTCCCCCTTGCGCCCGCGTTTTAACGCTGGATTACAATGCAGGTGGAAAAAATGCTGCCTGCATTGTTACCGCATGTAAAAAGCCTGGATGCTCGCGGCAGCGCTGAGCGCAGCCACGAGCATCCACTCGACGGAGTCCATAGGTCTCCATTGAGTTTCCCCCTGCTGGTCACATGACCAGCCGGATCTCGCCTCGTCGCCTCGCCTTGTCCGTGTAGTGATACACAGGGAGAGACTGGGGGGACTTTTTCCCCCAGTCTTTCCCTGCTCCCGCCGGACAGAGGAGGCGGACAGAGCCGGGTCCTCGCTGCAGGACAGGAGGTGAGTATCTGATTAATTTTTTTTATTTTTTAGGCTGGTGTTAACGGATGCTGCAGAAGCGGAATCCGTTAACACCAAGTCCTGGCTGTGGTTAACTTTTTGCTAACCACAGCCGGACGTTAATCAGCGCTGGGACTTTGTAATCCAGCGCTGATTAACACTTTGCGCTCCCTATACTTAACATGTAGAGCGCAAAGTACAGTAACCTTGCGCTGAAAAGCACAAGGTACCAAACGCAAACGGGTTACTTAACCCATTTGCGTTTGGATTGTAATATGCGGGAAACACCGCAGCAAACGTTAATGCTCATGCAAGTGAGCGTTAACATTTGCGTAAAAATCGTAATTTAGCCCTAAGTGAGGTGTCACTGGAAAGGTCAGAGTCAATAATGATACCAAACAACGGCTGGGTGGAGTAGAGGTAACATCACTGCTCTAACTGTGGAGAGTGACTGTGGAGACACAGGTTCGATCCTGGCAAGAGCACCTCTCCAGTAAGTGTCCTTGGGCATGACACTTAACGGTAAATACTCGCCACCCAGGACATACTTGAAAACGAGAGAAATCTCAAAGTATCCTTCCTGGTAAAATCCTTTCTCAAAGAACCAAACAAAAATAAAAAAGATGACCATGTAATGTGTAAAAATAAAAAAACGAAAAAAAGGAGATGCTAATTTTTTCTGTTCTACAGCAGAGGCAAAATATGCTTTTACATATAAAACGAACAATGCCACTGCACTAACTCAACTAGGGCAACAGATTCTGCCCCTTCTTTTGATTCAAAACGTAGAGTGAAACTGTTTCAGTTTTTTTAAAAAATTTTTTGTTTTGTTTGCCCCAAAACAAAAATTTTAAAAGTCGTGTGCGTGTGTCGCTCCTCATTTCTGTGCCCACAGGCTCCTAAGATGCAAATGCGGCCCCGAGTATAGGGAGGGAGGGGGGGGGGGGGTTAAAGGAAATGACGTACATAGTATGTCCTTGGTCCTTAAGGGGAATTTTCCCCAGGATGTACTATGTCAGTGGTCCTTCTTTGGTTAAAAGCCAGTGCTTTACTAGGCTTTCCATGCATTGCTCAATATCTGAGCCTGTAAGTTGAAAATTCCACTAAGGGAGAAAATTCCACTTCATATTCTCAGTTACATGCCAAATAAACATACAGGGTTATCCAAAGAGATTCGTAAAGTCACCGCACGTTCGGTGACTTTTCGTTCTCTTCAATTCGGTTCCTTTTGCCGATTGCATTTCGGTGACCCTGCGGTGTATTCAGCGAGCACCACAGGGTCCCCGAATTGCAGGGAAAAGCTGCCGAAAACCTGACAAAACCTAACCGAATGCACGCTGAAAACAAGCAAAAACATCTGGATTAACCTTCGAAGAAGCCGAACAGGAGCCGAACAGGAGCCGAATCACACAGAGCCGAAGCAGCTGTGACGTAGAGGAGGCAGTGAATAAATTAGCAAAACCATTTGTATGAATCTGGGAAAATGAAACGCTGTTTGCAAAGAAACTACTGAGCGAAAATGTCTGAAATTTACACAGGAGGTCCAGGGAATGATAATAAAGAGGGCTGTTACAAAAAAAATAAGTAAACTGAAAAAAAAAAAAAAAATCGGACTTTTAAAAAAAAAAAGAAAAAAAATCAGAAAAATGCTTAAAGTATCCTAAAAAATCTATAAATAAAGAGACTTTTTGCTGCAGAATTTTATAATGAACGGTTTATTAGATATTGAATTAAAACGGGAATATTTTTAACATTGAAGCCTATTATTATTATTATTATTATTCTTTATTTATAAAGCGCCAGCATATTCCGCAGCGCTGTACAATAAGCACAGTATAGACAGGGTTACAATACATTGAACAACATTTGACAAACAGTACAGGAGGAGATGAGGGCCCTATTCCCGTAGGAACTCACAATCTGGGAGGGTTGGGGTTGGAAACAGGAGGAGAGGACTGTAAGGTGAGAGTGATTGATGGTTGCGTCAGTGAGTTGGGTGGTAGGCTTCCCTAAATAGGAATGTTTTAAGGGAGCGTTTGAAGGAAGAGAAGTTAGGGGAAAGTCTGACAGTACGAGGGAGAGCGTTCCAGAGAGTGGGGGCTGCGCGTGAGAAATCCTGCAGTCTATCATGGGAAGAGGTGATGCGGGGAGAAGCTAGGCGCAGGTCACTGTTTGACCTTAGGGAGCGGGCTGGGGTGTATTTGGTGATTAGTGAGGACAGGTAGTGGGGAGCTGAGTTAGTGAGGGTTTTGTAGGTAAGGATAAGGATTTTGAACTTAATTCTGCAGTGGATGGGGAGTCAGTGAAGGGACTCGCAGAGGGGAGCGGCAGAGACAGAGCGGCGGGTGAGGTGAATTAGCCTGGCGGAGGCGTTCAGGATGGATTGTAGGGGGGAGAGGTGGGACAGAGGGAGGCCAGATAAGAGATTATTGCAATAGTCGAGTCGGGAGATTACCAGGGCGTCTATGGGATTCTCCTGAATAAATTTGCCGCATGAAACCACCGAATGGCAGGGCATTAGGGGAACCTTTCACTGCTGGTTTGTGTTCTCTGAATAGCCGAAGCAGTGCTTTTTCATGGGGTTTTCACTGCCCTCGAACAGGGACCGAACAGGCACCGTATGTTCAGGCAATTCGCCAGGATTTGGCGAATTGCCTGCTCTCTGGATAGCCGAATGGTCAGGAAAGGTAACCGAACACTGATTTTCAGCGTTCGGTTACCTTTCTCAAGCAATTCGGATCTCTTTGGATAACCCTGATAGTTTTAAATGCTTTAGTCAAGTGAATATTATAACTGATATTCCTGGATTTTAAGAAAAAATACTATTTGTGTTTTGTTCCTGTATGCTGAAATATTATTATTTTTTTATAATGACATGCTTGTATTATCCAACCATTAAGCATTTACAATTGGAGGCCTAAGCATTAGCGTGTGACTCACAAATTTAGCAAGCCATCTGAAATCGAGCACAAAATCCATAATTCTTCTACATACATTAAATATTGCTATGTATTTCTAATGTGCATGCATTATATACATATATATACTGTATATATATACACATACACACAGACAGACACCAGTGTGTGTGTAGAAATGCCTACCCATATATGATAAAAAATTCCATGATAGAATAGAGGAGTAATTAAATAACTTACTCGTATCAACCTCAGTAACGAGTATTGGCTTAGAAAATTGAATGCGAAAGCCCCAAGGGTAGTCTCCTGTGCCTTTTGAAATTCTCACTGTCCTTTCACGTACTGTAACAGAAAATAGCAACAAAATCAGTGCATTTAATATGTAACTTACAGAAAATAGGAGAATGCAACCTGTCAATTATCAAAAGGACAAAGAATTATGAATTTTAAAATGTTGGCTTTTGTTCTGCAAAAGTATTTCTTTAATTTGAATTTTATAGATTTATTCAATTACTTCAACTGTTATGTTATTCTATAATAATTTAATGTAAGCATACAGTATCCGAGCCACATTTCCAATTCAGATATTTAACTAGAAAATAATGTAGGAGTAACAATACAGGACTATTTTTAACCGGAAAACACGTCTACACCCCCTACTATGAAAAAGGTACTGGGTGAGCAATTTTCCTTTAACAGTACATTACATAACTATTGCTTTCTGTTGCTGATTTCACAAATTTTCTCCTGACTTACCTAATCTTTAAAGAATACACTTGTAAAAAAGGGGGTGGGGACAATGGGTTAACTGTTAACCCATGCTCTAAAGCTACTTCCACTCACCCTACCTCCACGATTTTTGCGTTGAGTGTGAAGAGACATCTTTTTCTCTTGCGCCACAAAGTGAAAGTGCTCTTCCAGTGGCCTTTGTCTAGCTACAGGAAAAAGCATGGACACAGGCCCCGAGAAGATCATCGAGTGCGCAACTACTGCGAAAGCAGCCAATCAGGTGCCTCGTAATGTAGCATTTTGGAGTTGGCTGTTTAAACCAACTGTCTCCTCCATAAGTTATGTCAGCTAGTGACTGATAGCTGATCTAGCCACCATCACCATTTATATTAATCGTTCAAATGTTGTGATATTATTCTTAAGCAAGACCCAATGTCTGTAAATGGTACTAGTGTTTAAACAATCACAACGGGACAGGGCAGCATCGAAGTGATATTACAGCCTGGGGGGACAATCTACTGACACTTAGGTAACCAAACATATGGTAATGACAGGTAGCTGCAAAAAATGCAACACTAAACCTTGATTGTGACAAAAAAAAACTGGATAAAGATAACTAAAGGTAGAGAGGTGGCAAATCAAACAGATCAATGAATTACTTAATGAAATATATTTTATTTATTTATTTATGTCATTCACAAAGCAATTGAATTTGTTACATTATGCGTTTGAAGCAAATTACTTACTTACAACAGACCTAGGCCTTTTACTCAGACACCTCGGGCTATTATCTGAACTGCAGTCATCACCTCTAAAAATCCATGCTGCCGAATGAAAGCTTTCGGTATATAATCCTCTTTCCTTGGATTCTGCTCCAATTCCAGTTTCCACTGAGCGAGATTCTTCAGAATTTCCTGTACAGTTATATAAAAGAAAGTAAATGGAGATTAAACCTTTCACATGCATTGGCACATGCTGCCCTTTTCCTAATATGTTTTTACATACGTGATTTAATTTTTTGCTTTACTGACCTTTTTGTACCTTTTCATGCAGTTATGATATCTGTGTGACGTCTGCTCCTATGCTGTTTTTTTTTTACAAACCATATCTATTTTATTTGGAACAGTAATCTGTGGGCGTTAGGTCATTGAATTACTGCTCCCTGTAACCCACTAGTGCAGTTAGGTTATCAATGGTATATTCAAGTAGGAGCACAATGCATTTTATTGCAACAAACAGTGACAGTCAACGCTGCTTGCGTACAGTCCAGAGCTCATAGGACTTCATTAAGTGTTACCCTGGGAGCACTGGCGTCGCTAGGTGGGGGCGGGGGGTACGGCCCGCACCGGGTGACACCACCCCCTAGGGTGACACCCTAAAAAAAAAAATGTTTTTTCTTTTTTTTACACAAAACTATTTTACCAGGAAGGATACATTGAAAATTCTTTCATTTTCAAGTATGTCCTGGGTAGGCAAGGCCTAGGCTGGCACTTTCCAGGGGGCAGCAAAAAAAAACACCACTAAAGGAGATATTCACAGAGCACCGAAATGACGCAGACATTTCAGTGTTCTGTTGTTCCCTGCACTTCAGGGAATCAATTTTCCCTGGTGAATTCACCACAGGGTCCCTGAAGTGCAGGGAATCAGCCACCGAATGCCACCACAAACCTATCCCCCGCTGTTTTCAAAAAACTACTGAATGAAAATGTCTGGAATTAACCCCTTAAGGACCGAGGACGTACCATGTACGTCATTGCAGCGGGTCTCTCTTAGACCCGCTGACGTACATGGTACGTCCTGCCGTTTTTTGAGCGCTGGAAGCGATCGGATCGCTTCCAGCAGCTCAAACGCCATTGCAGGCTGCCTGGGAGTCCAGGCAGCCGTGCAATGGCGTTTAGAAGTGCCGGGACACCATGTGATCGCTCCCCGGGAGCGATCAACATCCGGTTTCACCGGAGAGGTGCCCGGCACTTCTAGAGAGCGCTGGAAGCGATCGGTATCGCTTCCAGCTGCTCTGAGTATATTACAAGGATGCCTCGACATCGAGGCATCCTTGCAATATGCTTACCTGCCGCCGGTCCGTCCGTGATCGCTCCCCCGAGCGATCACTTCCGGTAGCGGCAGGAAGTACTGAGTGCCACGAGGTATCGTGGCACTCAGTACAAAAACGATCACATCAGTGATCAGGTGCTCTGCTGGGTGCCTCGAGGGATCAAGGCACCCAGCAGAGTAAAAAAAAGTGTAAAAAAAAGTGAAAAAAAAAGTAAAATAAAAAGTAAAATAAAAATAAATAAAATAAACTGACGGTTAGGGGTAGGGTTAGGGTTAGGGTTAGGGTTAGGGTTAGGGTTAGGGGTAGGGTTAGGGTTAGGGTTAGGGTTAGGGGCAGGGTTAGGGTTAGGGGTAGGGTTAGGGTTAGGGTTAGGGTTAGGGGTAGGGTTAGGGTTAGGGGTAGGGTTAGGGTTAGGGTTAGGGGTAGGGTTAGGGTTAGGGTTAGGGGTAGGGTTAGGGTTAGGGTTAGGGTTAGGGCTAGGGTTAGGGTTCTAAGGGCAGGGTCATCTTGGGGCTGAGTGGGATGTTCCTAGCCTGCCTCATCAGAGAGGCAGGCTAGCAACATCCAATCAGAAGTTAGAAAAAATCAAAATAAAATTTCTAATTTGTCAGGTCAGGTCAATATTTTGTAAATATTGGCTCTGACCTCTGTGATTCTCCCTCCCTCTCCTCACTTGTGTTTTGGTGAGCGAGAGAGAGAGATCAGATTTGACAGGTTAGAGATTTTAGTGAGATTTAGTGAGATTAGAAAAATTGAGGCAGATTTAGAGAGATTTTAGGGAGATTTAGAAGAATTGAGGCAGGTTTAGAGGGATTTAGAGAGATTTAGGTGTTTATTTGTATTTTCTTGTGAAACCCAACGGTTCTTCTAAGAACCAACAATCCGCTTATATATATATAATAATTATAAAATTTTATAATCTATTATATATAATGTCTGAGAGGGTGTACAGCGCCGAGGAGGCATATGCCATCCTGGCGTCAGAATCTGAGGCATCTGCGTCAGACTCAGACCCTCATTTCGACCCCGCTAACTGCTCAGAGACGTCGCTAGATACATTATCTACGCTGGCTGATGTATCTAGTGATGTTTTTGATGCAGATCCTGGGTCACCACCTGCCAGCAGGAGACGCACAGCTCCAGCTGAGGAGTGGGTAGTGCCTCATCGCCAGAGGCCAGATATCCCTCCTTTCACGGCAAATCCTGGCATCAATATTGATGTTGCAGGATTTACCGCCACACAGTTTTTGCAGGTGTTTATGGGGGATGATTTGTTGGGCCACATCGTGGCCCAATCAAATCTGTATGCCCATCAGCATTGTGCTGCGAAGCCAGACACCTACTTGGCAAGGCAGCAATGGACCCCGCTAGATGTGCCAGAATTTCTGAAATTCTGGGCACTTACTATGCTGGACAGTGCTCACAAGACAACAATAAAACCAAATTCTGCTGAAAGTAATGTAATTGATCAGCAATGAAAACAGTGATCTATAGGAGGTGGTCAATATTATAAGTGACCAGCAATGGTTGCCACAATTTGTGATAACAAATAGGAAGTATAAGGCAATAGTTGGCAGTGTGGAATCATGAAATGTTAAGAAGTACTTATTAATGACGATGGAAATGATAAGGTTCGGCAAATGAGTAATCGATATACTAAGTAACCTTCAAGGGTCACCACAAGGCTTGTGGGAAGGTTACAGACACAAAAATCTGTTAATAAGTATGTTGCAGCCGAAAATAGTGACCAGCAATGTGAACTGTTTTTTGACCTTCAAGGGTCATCTGAAGTATAATAGCTTGTTGACGGTATAAGATCACAACATTTTGTAAACAAAAGAATTGTCACAGTGGGCGGTATAAATGCTTGTTAACCATATAAAGTCATATAGTACTACGATTAGAAAGGCACAGATGCCAAATCTGCTGATGAAACTCAATATATTTCAGCAGAGCACAATAGCCAGCAATTTATGCAAAAAATACACAAATGACCTTCAAGGGTCATCTAAAGTGTGACAACCTATTAGCGATGTGAAATCACAGTATATTGCAAAAAATAATAAAAAAGCAGAAAAAACCAAATCTGCCAAAAAGGGTATGTATATAACAACAGAGGCAGTGATCAACAATCAATGCTATAGAATGACCTTCGAGGGTCATATACAAGATGTAATAGCAATAGTAGGTTAACAGTGTATGATCAAAAAAGCTGCATGTTGAAAGCAGAAGGAACCAAGGCTAGGAAACTCAATTAGAAAAAATTGTTAGACTAGAATAGCCCAATACAAACGTGCCCGGGAACTAGCCCAAATGTATATTGTCTTTAGCCACAAAATAGAGCAAAAAATGCGTATAACGGAGTTTCAAGGCGCGTATGTTGAGAATTTGATTCAAGAAGTTCCTGCCTGCGGTGTGCACCCGACGCGCGTTTCGCCAGGAATGGCTCGTCAGGAGTGCTTACGGACTAGGGGGAAGAAAAGGCTATTTAATTGATTTCAGTCCCACCCCAATCCGAGATTCAGCCTATGGAATGAAGAATGGCCAATGGTCCAATCGGATTGCTTGCCCTAGAGATTGACAGGCAAAAACATCCAATAGAAGTCAGTGTTTGGAAGTGGCTGCCTGTGTGGCTAATAGAGCGATCAGATGTTCGCTTCATCTTAAGATGCGTTGAAAAATGCGGTGTTTAGAACCGCTTGCAACACTTTGAGCCCTCAAACAGAAAAACAACTGATATTAAAAGAATGTGGAGATAGCTAGACTCAAGGAAATAATTAATAACGAAATTAGATATGAAAAAGACGATAATGATTCCAAATTGACAAAATTTGGGGCAGCATGAAATTGCACTAATCATAATAATGAGAGGGTTAGCCTCCTGCTTGCACACATTGCCGATTTTAATGATTATTGTTAATACTGCAAAATAAGTGCCAACTGGACATATAGACATTACTAGTGAGATTTGTCCAGTTGGCACTTATTTTGCAGTATTAACAATAATCATTAAAATCGGCAATGTGTGCAAGCAGGAGGCTAACCCTCTCATTATTATGATTAGTGCAATTTCATGCTGCCCCAAATTTTGTCAATTTGGAATCATTATCGTCTTTTTCATATCTAATTTCGTTATTAATTATTTCCTTGAGTCTAGCTATCTCCACATTCTTTTAATATCAGTTGTTTTTCTGTTTGAGGGCTCAAAGTGTTGCAAGCGGTTCTAAACACCGCATTTTTCAACGCATCTTAAGATGAAGCGAACATCTGATCGCTCTATTAGCCACACAGGCAGCCACTTCCAAACACTGACTTCTATTGGATGTTTTTGCCTGTCAATCTCTAGGGCAAGCAATCCGATTGGACCATTGGCCATTCTTCATTCCATAGGCTGAATCTCGGATTGGGGTGGGACTGAAATCAATTAAATAGCCTTTTCTTCCCCCTAGTCCGTAAGCACTCCTGACGAGCCATTCCTGGCGAAACGCGCGTCGGGTGCACACCGCAGGCAGGAACTTCTTGAATCAAATTCTCAACATACGCGCCTTGAAACTCCGTTATACGCATTTTTTGCTCTATTTTGTGGCTAAAGACAATATACATTTGGGCTAGTTCCCGGGCACGTTTGTATTGGGCTATTCTAGTCTAACAATTTTTTCTAATTGAGTTTCCTAGCCTTGGTTCCTTCTGCTTTCAACATGCAGCTTTTTTGATCATACACTGTTAACCTACTATTGCTATTACATCTTGTATATGACCCTCGAAGGTCATTCTATAGCATTGATTGTTGATCACTGCCTCTGTTGTTATATACATACCCTTTTTGGCAGATTTGGTTTTTTCTGCTTTTTTATTATTTTTTGCAATATACTGTGATTTCACATCGCTAATAGGTTGTCACACTTTAGATGACCCTTGAAGGTCATTTGTGTATTTTTTGCATAAATTGCTGGCTATTGTGCTCTGCTGAAATATATTGAGTTTCATCAGCAGATTTGGCATCTGTGCCTTTCTAATCGTAGTACTATATGACTTTATATGGTTAACAAGCATTTATACCGCCCACTGTGACAATTCTTTTGTTTACAAAATGTTGTGATCTTATACCGTCAACAAGCTATTATACTTCAGATGACCCTTGAAGGTCAAAAAACAGTTCACATTGCTGGTCACTATTTTCGGCTGCAACATACTTATTAACAGATTTTTGTGTCTGTAACCTTCCCACAAGCCTTGTGGTGACCCTTGAAGGTTACTTAGTATATCGATTACTCATTTGCCGAACCTTATCATTTCCATCGTCATTAATAAGTACTTCTTAACATTTCATGATTCCACACTGCCAACTATTGCCTTATACTTCCTATTTGTTATCACAAATTGTGGCAACCATTGCTGGTCACTTATAATATTGACCACCTCCTATAGATCACTGTTTTCATTGCTGATCAATTACATTACTTTCAGCAGAATTTGGTTTTATTGTTGTCTTGTGAGCACTGTCCATTTATGTTTATATGTTTGATCTCCTTTTAATTATGTTCAATAAAAGTTAAATATTAATTTGGTCTCTGAGAGACACTAGTACCCTGATGGTTTCCATCAGTGTAACTGAAGTTCCTTTGCAATTATAGGGGTAAAACCCTTTGGTCTCTCATCACCATCTGTATCCAGTACTTTTTCTTATTTCTCTGGTATAATAAGTTACGTTCTACCTTTGGTAGTGACTTGACTTACTATGCTGAGGGCATCATAAAGAAGCCCTCAATTCGCTCCTACTGGAGCAGTAGCCCCATCTGCTCTACCCCCATTTACCCCCAATCAATGTCACGTAGAAGGTATGAAAACATTTTGCGTTTCATGCACTTCAGTGACAACAGCCTGTGCCCCCCTAGAGAGCATCCCCAGTTTGACAGGCACCAGACTTTTACATTTTATTCGTACATTTTTATGTTCTACAATTGGTGCTGTATTTTGCCAAAATCTTTGCACACCTATGCATGGGGGGCATGGGTGTACTCAGGAGATCTTGCAGAAAACAACCTGGAGAGTTTTCATGCAGTAACAAACAACAGTGTCTCCTAAATCACAGTCCAAAACTACTGTGGGCGTAAAAATCTGAAAATTGAAAAATTACACCACACACCTTCTCAAATGTTTTGGGCTAAAACCGTTGCATCCATGGCATCAAAGCACTCCATATGCAATACCTTGGGGTGTCAACATAACAAATATAAACAATTTTCTGGCAATAATTCAAACTGGGGTATGCGGTAGACCCAAAACCAAAGATAGGCCTAGTTGAAGAAATAATCTCAATTTCAACTCCAATGACAAAGTCATAAAAATTGTATTTGAACCTTCCCAAAATCCTGGCAAACCTATGCATGGGGGGCATGGGTGTACTCAGGAGACCTTGCAGAAAACAACCTGGAGAGTTTTCATGCAGTAACAAACAACAGTGTCTCCTAAATCACAGTCCAAAACTACTGTGGGTGTAAAAATCTGAAAATTGAAAAATTACACCACACACCTTCTCAAATGTTTTGGGCTAAAACCGTTGCATCCATGGCATCAAAGCACTCCATATGCAATACCTTGGGGTGTCAACATAACAAATATAAACAATTTTCTGGCAATAATTCAAACTGGGGTATGCGGTAGACCCAAAACCAAAGATAGGCCTAGCTGAAGAAATAATCTCAATTTCAACTCCAATGACAAAGTCATAAAAATTGTATTTGAACCTTCCAAAATCCTGGCAAACCTATGCATGGGGGGCATGGGTGTACTCAGGAGATCTTGCAGAAAACAACCTGGAGAGTTTTCATGCAGTAACAAACAACAGTGTCTCCTAAATCACAGTCCAAAACTACTGTGGGCGTAAAAATCTGAAAATTGAAAAATTACACCACACACCTTCTCAAATGTTTTGGGCTAAAACCGTTGCATCCATGGCATCAAAGCACTCCATATGAAATACCTTGGGGTGTCAACATAACAAATATAAAAATTTTCTGGCAATAATTCAAACTGGGGTATGCGGTAGACCCAAAACCAAAGATAGGCCTAGCTGAAGAAATAATCTCAATTTCAACTCCAATGACAAAGTCATAAAAATTGTATTTGAACCTTCCCAAAATCCTGGCAAACCTATGCATGGGGGGCATGGGTGTACTCAGGAGATCTTGCAGAAAACAACCTGGAGAGTTTTCATGCAGTAACAAACAACAGTGTCTCCTAAATCACAGTCCAAAACTACTGTGGGCGTAAAAATCAGAAAATTGAAAAATTACACCACACACCTTCTCAAATGTTTTGGGCTAAAACCGTTGCATCCATGGCATCAAAGCACTCCATATGCAATACCTTAGGGTGCCAACATAACAAATATAAAAATTTTCTGGCAATAATTCAAACTGGGGTATGCGGTAGACCCAAAACCAAAGATAGGCCTAGTTGAAGAAATAATCTCAATTTCAACTCCAATGACAAAGTCATAAAAATTGTATTTGAACCTTCCCAAAATCCTGGCAAACCTATGCATGGGGGGCATGGGTGTACTCAGGAGACCTTGCAGAAAACAACCTGGAGAGTTTTCATGCAGTAACAAACAACAGTGTCTCCTAAATCACAGTCCAAAACTACTGTGGGCGTAAAAATCAGAAAATTGAAAAATTACACCACACACCTTCTCAAATGTTTTGGGCTAAAACCGTTGCATCCATGGCATCAAAGCACTCCATATGCAATACCTTGGGGTGTCAACATAACAAATATAAACAATTTTCTGGCAATAATTCAAACTGGGGTATGCGGTAGACCCAAAACCAAAGATAGGCCTAGCTGAAGAAATAATCTCAATTTCAACTCCAATGAAAGTCATAAAAATTGTATTTGAACCTTCCCAAAATCCTGGCAAACCTATGCATGGGGGGCATGGGTGTACTCAGGAGACCTTGCAGAAAACAACCTGGAGAGTTTTCATGCAGTAACAAACAACAGTGTCTCCTAAATCACAGTCCAAAACTACTGTGGGCGTAAAAATCTGAAAATTGAAAAATTACACCACACACCTTCTCAAATGTTTTGGGCTAAAACAGTTGCATCCATGGCATCAAAGCACTCCATATGCAATACCTTAGGGTGCCAACATAACAAATATAAACAATTTTCTGGCAATAATTCAAACCGGGGTATGCGGTAGACCCAAAACCAAAGATAGGCCTAGTTGAAGAAATAATCTCAATTTCAACTCCAATGACAAAGTCATAAAAATTGTATTTGAACCTTCCCAAAATCCTGGCAAACCTATGCATGGGGGGCATGGGTGTACTCAGGAGATCGTGCAGAAAACAACCTGGAGAGTTTTCATGCAGTAACAAACAACAGTGTCTCCTAAATCACAGTCCAAAACTGATGTGGGTGTGAAAATGAAAAATGACCACCAAACTGTATCCAATTTGTTTGGAGCAAACGGATGCATCCATAGCATAAAAACACTCCATTTACAATACTTTGGGGTGTTAGCTTACCAAATATATGCACGTTCATAAAACTGGGGTATGTAAAGAGGCCCCTAAAAAGAAGATAAGCAAAGAAGATACTGTATGTCAAATTAGAAAATTGACAAGCACATGTCAAAGATTGGCGTAGCACCCCAAAAACAACAGAACAAATCTATATATGGGTGGTATCAATTTACTCAGAAGATGTTGCTGAACATATTTTGGGGTGTTTTTTGGCAGTAACCCATAACTGGATTTGACAATTCATGCCTAAAGTACAATGTGTGTGAAAAAATAACACAAAAAGTGACTACCTGAAAGTTTGACATAGAGCTAGTGCATGGAAAGTGTTAAAATACAACTCTTTGAAGCACCCTAGGGTGTGCCCTTTCTAAAAATATATGGTTTGATGGGGGTAAATTACTTTGGCCGGCTTCAAAAATGTCCCAAATAGGACATGGGTGCATGATGACGAAATGTGAAAATTCCAAGTTGGAAAACTGAAATGCGCACCCCCCAAATAAGGCCTATTAGCCCCCAAATGACCCGACATACCTATACATGGGTGGTATCAATTTACTCAGAAGATGTTGCTGAACATATTTTGGGGTGTTTTTTGGCAGTAACCCATAACTGGATTTGACAATTCATGCCTAAAGTACAATGTGTGTGAAAAAATAACACAAAAAGTGACTACCTGAAAGTTTGACATAGAGCTAGTGCATGGAAAGTGTTAAAATACAACTCTTTGAAGCACCCTAGGGTGTGCCCTTTCTAAAAATATATGGTTTGATGGGGGTAAATTACTTTGGCCGGCTTCAAAAATGTCCCAAATAGGACATGGGTGCATGATGACGAAATGTGAAAATTCCAAGTTGGAAAACTGAAATGCGCACCCCCAAATAAGGCCTATTAGCCCCCAAATGACCCGACATACCTATACATGGGTGGTATCAATTTACTCAGAAGATGTTGCTGAACATATTTTGGGGTGTTTTTTGGCAGTAACCCATAACTGGATTTGACAATTCATGCCTAAAGTACAATGTGTGTGAAAAAATAACACAAAAAGTGACTACCTGAAAGTTTGACATAGAGCTAGTGCATGGAAAGTGTTAAAATACAACTCTTTGAAGCACCCTAGGGTGTGCCCTTTCTAAAAATATATGGTTTGATGGGGGTAAATTACTTTGGCCGGCTTCAAAAATGTCCAAATAGGACATGGGTGCATGATGACGAAATGTGAAAATTCCAAGTTGGAAAACTGAAATGCGCACCCCCCAAATAAGGCCTATTAGCCCCCATATGACCCGACATACCTATACATGGGTGGTATCAATTTACTCAGAAGATGTTGCTGAACATATTTTGGGGTGTTTTTTGGCAGTAACCCATAACTGGATTTGACAATTCATGCCTAAAGTACAATGTGTGTGAAAAAATAACACAAAAAGTGACTACCTGAAAGTTTGACATAGAGCTAGTGCATGGAAAGTGTTAAAATACAACTCTTTGAAGCACCCCAGGGTGTGCCCTTTCTAAAAATATATGGTTTGATGGGGGTAAATTACTTTGGCCGGCTTCAAAAATGTCCCAAATAGGACATGGGTGCATGATGACGAAATGTGAAAATTCCAAGTTGGAAAACTGAAATGCGCACCCCCCAAATAAGGCCTATTAGCCCCCAAATGACTCGACATACCTATACATGGGTGGTATCAATTTACTCAGAAGATGTTGCTGAACATATTTTGGGGTGTTTTTTGGCAGTAACCCATAACTGGATTTGACAATTCATGCCTAAAGTACAATGTGTGTAAAAAAATAACACAAAAAGTGACTACCTGAAAGTTTGACAGAGCTAGTGCATGGAAAGTGTTAAAATACAACTCTTTGAAGCACCCCAGGGTGTGCCCTTTCTAAAAATATATGGTTTGATGGGGGTAAATTACTTTGGCCGGCTTCAAAAATGTCCCAAATAGGACATGGGTGCATGATGACGAAATGTGAAAATTCCAAGTTGGAAAACTGAAATGCGCACCCCCCAAATAAGGCCTTTTAGCCCCCAAATGACCCGACATACCTATACTTGGGTGGTATCAATTTACTCAGAAGATGTTGCTGAACATATTTTGGGGTGCTTTTTGGCAGTAAACCTTAAAGTTCACAGTACATGTATTCTTAAATTGCGTTCAAAAAAAAAAAATCACCAAATTTTTTTTTTTCTCAAACTTTGGCATAGATTTGTGGTAAAATGGTTTGCATGGAAAGAGTCAAAATACCCCAAGTTTAATACCTTGATTTGTGTAAAAAAATATGTATATGTGGAGGGTTATTCAGGAATTAGTGACAGATATCAGTGTTACAATGTCACTATCATTAGTTTTGAAAATAAACTCTTTGGAAATGGCAAAGTGCTACTTGCACTTATTGTTGCATAAAATAAGGAAAAAAGCGAGGAATATGTAAACATTGGGTATTGCTAAACTCAGTACTAAATTTAGAAACTACTAAAGAATTAATTTTTTTTGACGGTTGTTGATACATAAGAAATTTTGGGGGTCAAAGTTCGAAAAAGTGGTGTTTTTTCAATTTTTGTGTCATATTTCACAATATTTTTTATAGTAAATTATATGAAATGATGAAAAAAATGGTATCTTTATAAAGTCCATTTAGTGACGAGAAAAACAGTGTAAAATATGTGTGGGTTACATAAACGAGTAAGAGGAAAATTTGACGTAAACACTAAGAGCGCAGAAACGTAAAAACAGCAGCGGTCACGAACGGACGGATTCGTGTAAAACCGCCCGGTCACTAAGGGGTTAACATATAAGATCCTATGAATGATCGTACAAAGGGCTGTTACAGAAAAAAAACGCTGTTAGAAAGAAAAAAATATTGATTTTTTTTTTGAAAAATGCCTGATACTAAGAAAAAAAAATCAACAAATAAAGAGACTAGGGATGTGCACCAATTTTTTTTTCGTTTCGGCTCATTTTGTTCATAATTCGACAATTTTCATTTCGGATTTTTTTTTTAAATTTATTTATTTATTTATTTATTTATTTTTCCGGTTCGTTTCGGAACTTTTTTTTTTTCGTGAAATCGGAAATTTTCGTGTTTTTGGATCGGCTCATTTTTCGTATCGACTTTTTTTTCCTAATTTCGGATATTTTCGTGTATTCGGTCTGGGAAATGTTTTGCCCCATAGACTTCAATGTTAAAAATATTCCCTTTTAATTCAATATCTCTTTATTTTTCGATATTTATTTATTTATTTACTTTTAGGATCTTTTAAGCATTTTTTGAAAATTACCGAAGTGGAACCGAAATTATGAATTGAACAAAAATTATTTCTGATTCTGAAAATTTTTCGTTTCGGATCGGAAATCATTTTGTTTCAGACGTTTTCAGATCTGATCCGATTCGGAAAATAGTCCGAATCACCGAATCGGGCCGATTGTACAGCTTGGAAAAAAGACGAGACAGAGGAGATATGATAGAAACATTTAAATACGTAAAGGGAATCCACAAGGTAGAGGAAGGGAGTATATTTAAAAGGAAACAAAGTAGCAAAACAAGAGGACATAGTCTTAGATTAGAGAGGCAAAGGTTTAAAAGTAACATCAGGAAGCATTATTTTACTGAGAGGGTGGTGGATACATGGAACAGCCTTCCAGTTGAAGTGGTAGAGGCCAAAACAGTAATTGAATTTAAGCAAGCATGGGATAGGCATAAGGCTATCCTAAATAAAAGATAAATCCAGGTAAAGTATCCATGTAATTGGGCAGACTAGATGGGCCGAAAGGTTCTTATTAGGCTTGTGCACCGATTTTTTTTTCGGTTCGATTCGGTTCGATTTTTCGGATTTTTTAACTTTTCGATTCGGCTCGTTTCGACCGATTTCGGTTTTTGATTCGATTCGGTTCGGCCCATTTTTCGGGTACATTTTTTTTTCGGAATTTCGACCATTTTTCGTATTTTCGTGTCACTGTGCTCGGTTTTTATCTCGACTTTTCGTATTTTCGGAAATTTTCGTTTTTCGGAATTGCACATTTTTCCGAATATCGACCATTTTTCGTATTTTTCGTGTCATTTTGCCCGTTTTTTGTATCGACTTTTCGTTTTTCAGAAAATTTTCGTTTTTACAAAATTTTCGTTTTTCGGAAAATTTTCGTTTTTCGGAAAATTTTCGTTTTTCGGAAAATCTGTTCTCCTCGTTTGACACATTTCAAGTCCATTCGAAAAATCCGAAAATATTTCGTTTCGGCTCGGAAAACATTTCGGATCTGAAATGTTCGGATCTAAAATTTTTCGGAAATTCGGCCGCATCCGAAAACACGAATCGGGAAATTTCGTGAAAATTCCGAAATTCCGAAACCCGAAACGCACATCCCTAGTTCTTATCTGACGACATTATTCTATGTTTGTATGAGCATTCAGTGTTATATGGGAGTACTGAGTTATGAGTAGGTAGTCCAAAAAAAAAACGTAAAACTCGGGGGGGGGGGGGGTGACACCATGAGTTACCTCACCGGGTGACACCAACCCTAGTGACGCCACTGCCTGGGAGTAGCAAGAGATTTTGTAAATCAGACCTAGACCTTCATAAGTTCCACTGGGAGGACACCAAGGAACTATTTTAGCTCGGTGACTTTCTGGTTATGTCACTGCAAGATGGCGGATTGGTGCAAGGATTTTGTGGGAGCCTGGAGCAAGTACAGTTGCTACATATTTATTTTCTATCTGGCTGTGAAGTGATTTTGCTCTTGCTCTTGCAAAATCACTTTACACCAGGTTTAAATTGGCACTATTTTTTAACCACTTTTTGCACTTGCACAAGCACTCAATAAAGATCACTTCCTTAAGGCTAGGGTCAGAGTGGGGCAGTCGGAACGCGCGTGCAGGCGCACTAAATCACGGCGGCAGTAGCAGCACGGCCAATGACGTGCCAATAACGGCCAATGACGGCCAATATACGCAGTACGTGCGTACAAAAGTGCGCCGACACCACGCAACCGGCAAATGAACGCATTTTTCTCAGAACGTGAAACCGCTGCTACAGACGTACAGAGTGCGCTGCGGCCGCATGGCAGCGTGTGTGCGTGATTAGGAGACGTCAGACGCTGCTAGTGTGCGGCCTACATAATGTTCAAACAGCCGGATTTCCCTAGAATTGCGTTGGTGAGTACCTGCGACTGTGCGACTGTGGTCGTCTGACCACTTAAGCGTATTCCGTGAAAAAATGCGTGCGCACACATCGACGTACATTTTGACGGTGGCCGCAGAAAATGCGCTCATCTGTCCCTAGCCTAACACTCATTATTCTTATTGATAGTTTTGCATGTTGACCCCTTGACAGGTGCCACTGTAACAATATAATTAATGTTACTCACGTCACCTGTCATGGTTTTAATATTGAGGGTAATCAGTGTATATAAGCATTAACAGAAATTTTCTTCCTTGGTGAGAAAGTGATAAAAAAAATCACCTTTCCCTAGTGAATATTCCACTGAACAGGAAACTGAGATGAATTAATATGCCCATTTGCACACCATTTGACAAAATTGAATCTGAATGCGCTCTTCATTAACACCTTGGCTGTGGATGGCGAGGCCTGTTCTGAGTGGAACCTGTCCTGTTAAACCACTGTATGGTATTGGCCACCGTGCTGCAGCTCAGTTTCAGGGTCTTTACAATCTTCTTATAGCCTTGACCATCTTTATGTAGGGCAACAATTTTTTTTTTCAGATCCTCAGAGAGTTCTTTGCCATGAGGTGCCATGTTGAACTTCCAGTGATCAGTATGAGAGAATGAGAGCGATAACACCAAATTTAACACACCTGCTCCCCATTCACACCTGAGACCTTGTAACACTAACGAGTCACATGACAACAGGGAAGGGAAAATGTCTAATTGGGCCAAATTTGGACATTTTCACTTAGGGGTGTACTCCCTTTTGTTGCCAGCAGTTTAGACATTAATGGCTGTGTGTTGAGTTATTTTGAGGGGACAGCAAATTTACACTGTTATACAAGCTGTACACTCATTACCTTACATTGTAGCAAAGTGTCATTTCTTCAGTGTTGTCACATGAAATGATATAATAAAATATTTACAAAAAATGTGAGGGGTGTACTCACTTCTGTGAAATACTGTGTGTGTATATATATATACATCGTATATAAAAAAAATGTTGTCTTCGGGTAGTCTTGTGTTGTTGATGTGTATTAACTTGAAATAAAGGAAAAAATCCTTCCTGTTTTTCTTGTGTATATGTTTTCTTAACCTTCATGTGGATTTTGTGTTTTTTTGTCTATAATATTAGTAATAAATAAATATATTTTGACTGAGTCTCGTTAGGCGAGGCAGTATTTGTGGATAGGATTACTCGCGTTACTTTCATTGCAGTTAAATTCTTTTTTTTTTTTGCTTTAAATTAATCTACAGGGTTAAACCCTAAGTGAAACTTTAGGTACCTGCCCTTTTCTTTCTTTCTTTTTTGTGTTGAGTATTAAATTGAACTCTCACAGCATGAATGACTGATAAAAAATTATCACAAATGTTACTATACTTGATACTGGAAATGACCATTCATAAATACTAACCTGATTCCTCTGTGATGTTGCTAGTCATTGAGCTACCTCCAGCTGAATTGCAATTTTTGGTTTCTCTAAATTGCTTTCTTTTCTTTGCCCAGTGATCAGATGTTTCTTCTGTCAAACTTTCAGAGTCTCTTGTTTCTTTCAGAATTGAATCCATGGGAGGTTTCAGATGTTTGCTTACTCTTTCTGACCTGTCTAAGGAGTAAGATAAGTATGTTATTTGTAAACCAGTTAACCTCTCTCTTTAATATACTACTTGAGCACAGAATTTATTTTACCTGTTGCATAATATATATATATATATATATATATATTATATATATATATATACACAGTATAGTTTATTATTAAGCAGAAGCCATTTGCACATCACAGCAATTCAAAGAACTGCTTCACAGAGCTCATGTGCCACATTCCCCATATGCAGCACAAAACTCTGGGTAAGACATGCAAATGACATCTGTCTCACTTTTTTGCATCCTGGGTCTGTTTTCACACAGAACCCTTAAATCAATGCCATGCCATACTAGATGGCTTATTTAGCAGAGAACAGGTTTATGCAACTGGTCAAAGCTACTCCTGGACAGCGCTGTTTAAGGATTATCGGACCGGTCTTCAGCAGGAGCAAGGCATGACCAGTTGCAGATTGATGCTTGGCCCGTAGGATAAATCAGTACTTATATTAAGTTGTGGTAGAAAGCAAAACATGAGATTAAAAGCCTCCACTCTGCAAATAATAAAGTTTATTATTGAAGAGCCCATTTACACGTCACAGCAATTCAAAGAACTGCGTCACAGAGCTCATGTGCTACATTCACCATATGCAGCACAGAACTCTGGGTAAGACATGCAAATGACATCTGAAATTTCCCATTTTTTGGCATCCTGGGTCTGCTTTCACACAGAACCCTTCAATCAATGCCAAGCCATACGTGATGGCTTTTTTTTAGCAGACATCAGGTTTCTGCAACTGGTCAAAGCCACTCCTAGGAGAGCGCTCTTTTAGGTTAATTGGACCCTCTTCAGAAGGAGCTAGGCATAACCAGTTGCAGTTTGATGTTTGGCCAGTATGGTAAATCAATCAATGCCATGCCATACTAGATGGCTTATTTAGCAGAGATTATATTATATATATATATATATATATATATATATATACAAATTTTCTAGTCTAACCAAAGGCAAATTTATATCTAATCTTAGAAAATGGGTGAATTAATTTTAAAGCTTTGGATTCAATTGTACATTGAGGTTTTATTAATAGACCCTGAAAATATGTATGTATAAAACATCAAAGCCGGGCAGACTGCAAATCAATAGACATGTGCACAGCACAAAATTTCGTTTTGAACTAATGAATTAGTCCTAAAATGCAATTTATTTAGTTGCTAAAGAAATTCGTTTTCAGTTCTTTAGTATGAAAACTAATTTCATTCATCCGAAAACGAGTGGATACAATTACTATTGTAGTGGCTCCTCAGAGGGCTGAGATCGTTGCTTGTTACAGTATCTCTCACTCTCAGCACAATGTGCCAGGCAAAGCTGTTACAGTAACTGACTGCTGCTCATCACAGTGCTCAGAGTTTCAGTAAAACTAGTAAATAATATTTTTATATATAAGAGGTTAGAACAATATTATTTCCTTGTTTTATTGAAACTCTGAGCGCTTTTACAGTCAGTTACTGTAACAGCTGAGTCTGTTACATTGTACCGAGAGATAATATAACAAGCAGCCGATCTCAGCGCTCACAGCCACTGGATTTAAAGGGCTAAAAAAAGGCTCCTCTCTGTATAATGTATAGAACATCCTCCTGCATTAATTAATATCACTCTCTGTATAATGTATACAACATCCACCTGCATTAATTAATGCCCCTCTCTGTATAGAACATCCTACTGCATTGTCATGTGGAGGGTGCAGAACTTCGGAATGCAATGCTTATTCAGCAGAGTAGAGGGAACTTTTACTTAAACTTTGTATCTCTGTGGGGGAGACACAGGAATATAAAAGCAGGGGAGAGGGAAAATATTAACGTAAATCGGTCTGAAAGCTCAGAGAAGAGATGACTGGTGCAAATTTATTTTTATAATAAAATAAAGCACTTTAAATCTAGGGAAAACATTAAAATAAATCACACTGAAGGCTCATAATGACAGAGTAACTGTGAGAGCTGGATACTAAATGTATCAGACGTAAAAAAAAACTTTATAACAAGCAGCACTGGGAGAGGAGAGGGACTTTATATAAAACGTGTATTATAGATGAGGAAAGGGGGATAGTGCTCCTGGATAATATAAAATGTATCAGACCGAAGCCCCTATTATGCAGAGCAGGAGGGGAGATAACACACGTTTTATAAATTCCCTCTCTTCTCCCAGCGCTGCTTGTTATAAAGGGGTTTTTACTATCCAGCCCTCCTCTGTCTTTAGCTTTCAGTGTGATTTATTTGAATGTTTTCCTTCTCCAGCTGCTTTTATCATCTTGTCTGCCTCATAGACATGCAAGGGTTAAGTAAAGGTTTCCTCTCCTGTGCTGGCTGTCTGTGCTGCGAGTGAGTATTCTGGAAATCTATCACTGTCAGATTTTCAGGTAGGGGTCGGGAAGGATTACGCATACAAACCTTTTCTGTAGCTTTTTCGATGTTGAGCTTTATTACTGGTCTCCTTCACTCATCAATGTAATATCACAAAAAGGACTGAAACTAAAATGTAGTGCATTTTATTTTAGTTTCTTTCGTTTTTTGTACTGAGCCAGTTTCGTATCTCTTGAGTCATACTAAAACTAAATTATCCCAAAATTCGGACTGAATCGTTTTAGTACTAAAACGAATGCACATGTCTACAAATCAACCAGTATGGAATAAGGATTTATGATGCATATCACTACCTATAGCAGGATTGTAAGAACCGTGTCGTGATGACTATTTTAGGAAGCATGTTTGGTTTCTCTGGGCCGTAAATGGGTTCAGAAATACATGATCATCCACCCGATACCACAGGTGAGTCAACATATCTGTGGATGGTACATTTTGCAAGTCCGCAATTACTGAACAGTATACATTATGGTAAATCAGTCTCGCTTTATAAGAAAACAACTTGCTCAATCTCTACTCCAGGGAAATATGTCAAATCTGTGAGTAACCAACAATCGACAAAAAATTCTTGTTTATTTAACACAATACAAAAGTTCGTTTAAATAGACTAGCAATGCACACAACACTAAAGTGTGAGAATACTTAAATAGTGTTGATTTAGTCGGCTAATCATTTTTGTCAAAGACATAGGGCTGTATCAACTCCTTCAAGCGAACACTAGCATCAGCATCAGCGCTAGCTTAACGGAGGTCATAGCGCTGCGGCCAGATCGCCTTTGAATCGCTAACCGGTTACAAAACCCGTTAGCGCTCATTAATTTACGGTTCATAGCGCGAGTTTACTGTACTTTGCGCTCCCTATACCTAACATGGGGAGCGCAAAGTGCAAACACAGAGTAACTAGCGTTAGGATCACTTGGTCCTAATGCTAGTTACTAAGAGCTGGCGCTAACGAAAAAGTTACCACCAGCTCAGAGGTGTAGGTAATGGATTGCGCTGCAGCAGAATTCGTTACCTGCAGCTCAAAACCCCCCAAAAATCACATACTCACCGACATAGTTGTGTGCACCCTAATGCCGGCCCCCGGCACACCCCACGGAACACTCTGGGTCCCGGCTGGCCACATCCCATGGATAGTCGCCGGGACCCTTAATTTTCGCAGGCCTGGCGGCAGCCTCTGCTTCCCTGGTGGTCCGGTGGCTGTGGGGTGCTGCATTGCGGTCTGTGCTTCGCGCACAGACTGCAGAGCACGTCCCACAGTGAGTGATTGGACACTGGCGCCGGCGTTCGATTGGCACTCACTGACTGTGTCAGTGCGTCGGCGGTCAGGTGACTGTTCATCAGCGATTACCAGCGCTCGTGTCCAGCCACACACTGTGGGACATGCTTTGCTGGTCTGTGCACGAAGCACAGATCGTAATGCAGCACCCCACAGCCACCGGACCACCAGTGAAGCGGAGGCTGCCGCCAGGCCTGCGGAAATGAAGGGTCTCCGTGGCTATCCATGGGATGCGGCCAGCCAGGTTCCCCCTCCTCGACCACCCCCTTCTGGACCAGCAATATTCAACCCCCTCCCTGCAAAAAGAAAGGTAAGCAGGAGAGGGGGCAACTTTTGTATATAAACTGGTACACTGCACAATACTGGGGTTTTTATTGCTGTGGACATTGATACGCTCATACACTGCACAATACTGGGGGTTTTATTGCTGTGGACTTTGATACGCTCATACACTGCACATTACTGGGGTTTTATTGCTTTGGATTCTGTGATGTGCAGTGTGTATGAGCGTATCACAGAATCCACAGCAATAAAACCGCCAATGTGCAGTGTGTATGAGCCTATTACTGGGGGTTTTATTGTTGTGAATTCTGTGATACGCTCATACACACTGCACATTACTGGGGGTTTTATTGCTGTGGATTCTGTGATACGCTCATACACACCGCACTTTACTGGGTGTATTATTGCTGTGGACTTTGTGATATGCTCTTAAACACCGCAATATACTGGGGGTTTTATTGCTGTGGATTCTGTGATACGCTCATACACACCGCACTTTACTGGGTGTATTATTGCTGTGGACTTTGTGATATGCTCTTAAACACCGCAATATACTGGGGGTTTTATTGCTGTGGATTCTGTGTTGACTGCACTGTATGGCTGTGTGTGTAAATGCATGCATTTGTCTTTAAACAGGCTGCTGTGCATAAAATTCAGCCCGGTGTTGCCCCCTTGCCCTGCATCCAAAAGGCTGGTATTGCTCCTAGAATCGCCGCAATGTCTTCTGCCTGCACTCCACAAAGTAAGAATAGTAAATAAAGCATCGTGAGATACAGGTAGGAGACTAAATCTTGGTGCTTGGCAGCAAGAGGTTAACCTCCCTGGCGGTCCGATCTTGAAATTTTTATGTCAAATTCGGTGCATTTATTCAGCCCCCTGGCGGTTTTCCTGAATGTGGCTCGGGGATAAATTTCAACGCTGAAAGCAGTAACCCCGAGCCACACCTGGGCTGTTACATACCTGTCCCTGTGCTCCCTCGCTGTCCTCTCACAGTCACCTCCGGCCGATCGCGGCGTCCTGGTTCCTGTTGTGAGTGGCTGATTCCCTGCACTTTGGGGGCCCTGTGGTGAATGGTGAATTCACCGCAAGGTAGGCCAATTTGATTCCCTGAAGTGCGGGGAACAACAGTCGGCGACTTTTCGGGGCTCTGTGAATGACCCCTATAGTAATATGTTTTGGCTGAATGCGTGAGTGTGTCTGTGTATGTTTGCCTAAGGGTGCGTGAAAATATATACAGTATATATAATATATATATATTTGTGTGTGTTTGAACTTTTGGGTGCACACCCTATTACAAAAGGCTGAGCACGCCTATGCTCACCGATCAGCCATGCCACATGTAGACATTCAGGGTTATTCAAAATGAGCCGATCTAGCCCCAAAATGTAACCGGACACTGAAATTCAGCACCCGGCTACATTTCCTGCCATTCGGCTATTCAGAGAGCAGGCAATTCTTCAAATTGTGATGAATTGCCTGCATGTACGGTGCCTGTTCGAGGGCAGTGAAATCCCCCATAGAGAAGCAATGCTTTGTCTATTCAGAGACAACCGAACAGCAGTGAAAAGTTGCCGAAGTGCCCTGCTGTTCAGTGGTTTCATTCGACAGTTTTTGTTTTTTTAACCAGATTAACCAGAATAATCTAACACCAATCATTCTATACATAAAAACACACACTGAACACATTCACACACACATTCTATGGCAGCATTTCCCAACCCTGGTCCTCAAGGAGACCTAACAGGTAGTGTTCCCACCCTTACGGTTTTGAACCGTACTGTCCGGGTTTCAAGTCATGTGTACGGGTTTCAGATTCCCTGCCACCCGGACACATGACTAAGCTGGGACACATGACTGTCTGCCTCCCACGTGTATGCCGCGATCCTCTGGACCGACCGGTTATTAGCAGCAGCACAGTGGGAGAGGTTTGTGCTGCCCCTTCATTAATCTCTTGCGCTGCCTGTGTGCCAGTGAGAGAAGGAAGCTCCAGCCCAGCTGTTGCTGCTCTGCTGCACCTGGTGAGTGTAGATGTGTGTGGGCCAGTTCCCCCCTCCTCTTCTACCTGGTTGTGCAGCATCCAAGTGTCTATCTCCCCTCCGTGGTGGCCCTTCCCTATCCCAGCAGCAGCTCCTCTCTTGATATACAGGCATAGAGCTTGTAAAGGGAAGCTCTAGCTGTTTATAGTGTAAATACCAGTCTGCCATGCACAATAACAGTCTGACAGCCATATTAACAGTCTGCCATGCAAAATACCAGTCTGCCAGCCATATTACCAGTCTGCCAGCCATAATACCAGTGTGCCATGCACAATACCAGTCTGCCATGCACAATACCAGTCTGCCAGCCATATTACCAGTCTGCCAGCCATATTAACAGTCTGCCATGCACAATACTAGTCTGCCAGCCATATTACCAATCTGCCATGCATAATACCAGTCTGCCAGCCATATTACCAGTCTTCCAGGCATATTACCAGTCTGCCATGCACAATACCAGTCTGACAGCCATATTACCAGTTTGCCAACCATATTACCAGTCTGCCTTATTCCACCCAAGTGGATAAGACAACGTTTCAACTCAGAATGAGTCTTTATCATCTATACTCCCCTCTTGTCTTGCAGTACAGAGGACACAACAATCATGACCGCCTCCTGTTTTCTCCTGCGGAAGGACACAGAGACAGTACAGCAACAAAGAGCATGTGTGACTGAATGCTGACCCAGCCATGTGACGCCATCAGAGGGAAACCTCATCATCCTTCATACACGAAGTGTGTATATTCTACATGAAAAAAATATATATGCTGTGCGACGTTTGGGTTTGGCTTGAAGGAAAAGTGGCAACTCTATTCTACAATGAAAAACAAAAATAGCATACAAAGCCTTATTTGCACACCTTAATAATGCAGGATTAGTGTTCTCCCTGGAAAGGAATATAATTTCTGTGAGATCCCACTCCTGCACTCTGTTTTAATGTAAAGAACCTCGAACACACAGCCACCAACCTCACAAGACTTTACTTCTGCATTACAGTCAGTGGCGTCACAAGGGGGGGCAGGGGGTGCGGCCCACAACGGGTGACACCTATTTTGCCAGGAAGGATACATTGAACCTTGTCTCATTTTCAAGTATGTCCTGGGTTGGCAAGGCCTAGTCTGGCACTTTCCAGGGGCAGAAAAAAAAAAACACCACTAAAGGGGATATTCACAGAGCTCTAAGATGACACAGACATTTCAGTGTTCTGTTGTTCCACGCACTTTGGGGAGTCAAATTACCCCGGTGATTTCACCACAGGGTCCCTGAAGTGCAGGGAATCAGCGACCGAATGCTGCCGAAAACCCGTCGCCCGCTGTTTTCAAAAAACTACTGAACAAAAATGTCTGGAATTTACATATAAGATCCAATCAATGATAATAAAAAGGTCTCTTACAGAAAAAAGAACGGCTATTAGGAAAAGAAAATGGATTTTTTTTAAAAGAATACCTAAAAGATACTAAAAAAAAAAAAGAGACTTTTTACTACAGATTAAAAGAATAACGGTTTATTAGATATTTGATATAAATGGGAATATTTTTACATTGAAACCTATGGTGTTTGCCTGAAACCTATGGTGTTCGCCGGGTGACACCAACCCTAGTGACGCCACTGATTACAGCAGGCAGGGAGTGGCAGAATACATGGGGTGCTTTGGGACACTCACTAATGTACAGGGATAATATTATTTGTGAAAGCCACTGTACAGTACATATACAAGGTGTTCTTGTAATAGTCATATGCAGACATTGTGCCCAACATACAGATATTACCTTTATATTCTAATGGGGATTTGTTTTTCAAGCAGCATTGCTAAAGGACATTAAGATTTTTCCATGTGCCCATAAGCAGGATATCTGATCCAATTTATTATGTTTATCACATTTACTGTATTTGACACAAAAGTAATTCTACATGTATGCTAATAATGGAGATTTTAAATTGTGCAAGATAAGGGACACCATCTAGAGTTTATAACCTTTCATTCCAGCAATATTTCTGTAAAGCATAACAAAGACATTATTTTAAATGTATCGTGTAAATTTTGTAATCTTTTAATCTCTGTATCTCTGGATAACAATATATATGTAAAACTGATATTTTACTCTACATTTAATTTTCTATGTGTCCCGTTGTGACAGACCGCCTGGCACCCCGACTGTGTGCCTCTGTCAAACGCTTTCTCCAAGCTGGACCCCGAAATCCAGCTTTAGCAGTCCCCCAAACCTTCCCTCTACAAAGTTCCAGGCACAACCAGAGTGGTTGAGCAGCAAAAGCAAACTGACACTTTATTTGAAAAAAACACACAGGAAATAAACAGTTGGGACGCAACCCCCTCCCTTCCAGAATACACAATAATATTTAACCCCTGCAGTCTTGGTCTGTCACACCCATGTATGTAATAAATGGTAAGATTGGATTTTTTTACAACATAAAGAGCTTGGTATTTACTGGTATAATAGGAATGTGATTTTGTTGAACAGTTAAAGAATTGACACTATCATTTACCTGTTTTACACGTTTTCTTTCTTGGGCTACCTGGCTTTTCACATGATTTGTCTTTAATTTGATAATTTTTGACACCAGTTTCTTCTGAATCTGATTTGACAAAGCAGGGATTCTGACATGTCATTGATTCAAAAGATGTTCCTGGTATTGCACTGTCAGAACTATTCCTTGGAGATGTGTCTAATTCATGAACATTCTCTGATAATTCATTATATTCCTCAAACTCAGCATATATACTTTCATTTGCCTTTAAACTTGCCCCATCAGACTCATCACCTTGATTTTCTAATGACAAAAAAGGATCAAATGCTTGAGATGTTTGGGAAGAAATATTTTTATATCTCAATGGATTCTGGTCTTCAAAGGAACTGTTCAGTTTGGTGTCTAGCTCTGATTCTTCTACATCGGATACTGGTGTTAGAACAGAATCTCTTCGAATACTATAGGATTGTTTAGGTTCTATCTGTAGCTCGCTTTGTGTTCTAGAACAAACAGCATCAATGATTTCTTGACTATCTCCTTGAATCAATAACGTTTGCTCAAGGTCTCCAGTTACAACAGTGACAACGGAACCTTTTCTTTTCCTCATGGGTATTTCCACATCTATCACAGTTGTCTGTGGTATCTCTGTGTCCTTTAATTCCATGTCCTGTAAATGCTCATTAGGTATTCTCATACAGTTTTCTGTGTCAAAAAAACGTTCCTTGGAAGTACTTTGAGATGGTGGAGTAACTTGTATCATAAAACTTTTAGATTGTGATTCTAAAAAATCTGTATGATTGTCGCTATCCAGCATTTCTTCATCAAAGCCACTCTCGGCGAATTCACTTTGTTCATGGGCATGATTTGTTAAATCTTCCAAGTCTTCTTCATCATCACCTGACTTCTCATCTGTGTCTTCGTAATGAAGGTGATACACAGGGCTTCCCTCTGATGTTTTGTTATCTCTGGGTACATTTACATCTGGTTGATTTGCTGCAGAAGAAGCACCAAAACAGTTATCCATTTTGACGAATTGAAAAACTGATTTCTCATAGTCAGACTTAGCAGGAGTTTGTTCATTTGTCTCTTTTGGAAGGCCAGTTGAGTTTAATTTGGGTTTAATTGTTGCCGGATTTATAGATCTGGATATGTCAATAGTTGGGAAATGTCTTTGCCTCATTGGTAGACTAGCATTTGAGGGTCTATATAACTCTGGGAATACGTTGGTCATAAATGGCTGGTCTTCAATATCAAAAAACGATTCTGTAAAATGGTTATAGGTTCTATGGGGATCATAGAACATATCTGGCAGAGTTCTTCTTCTCATTGATTTGGCATCAAAACAACAATCACTTTTACTCCTCTGACTGAAACCAGAGGCATTGAATTTGAGTTCTTGACTGGAAATAAATGGAAATTTATTTAACCTGATTTTATTTGATTCATTTGCTTTTCGAGAACATTGGGCACATCTATTCAGGTATTGTAAACAAAGACTTTTATCTGATTCAGCTGCATCTTCAGATTTGGAACTTTCCTCCTCTTCTTGATTGTGGCAACTTTCCAAATCCCACAAACACGATGATATAGATGGCAATGAACGTGAATCCTCAAAAAATAAGGCCTCATCTTCTGGAATGGTTTGGATAAATCTTCCCATTTCATCTGCAAACTCTTCTGGTGGAGGGATATCTACATACCATTCTGGAGATAGTTCTTTTCTTTCATGTGTGCTAAAATCAGACACGGGGTAAGAGTTGCATGATCCCTCTGGCGATAGATAATCAGTAGTTTGTTCGTACCCAGTTTGGAAAATGTCATCCTTTGGTTTGCTTACTTGATCTGCTTCTATTCGAACCATCAAATTATTATTAATAGTTTTACAGTTTACTTCAACTCCTTCTCCAATAATTTCTAAAGTGACCAGTGTTCTTTCAGACCTCTGCCTTTTATTTTTCGAATGTATTTTATTCTTCGTAACTCTAGAACCAGCAAAATCCCATCTGCAGTTGGCACTATTCTGACTTTGTTGATGTTGTCTGTCATGGTAACTACGACTTTTCTTAAGCACTTTTTGGCTTGTTACTTGAATTTGTGTCCTACTGTTCGAATATAATCCATTCTTTACTATAAAGTTAAAATGTACACCATCTGACTTCACCTGTGTTGGGATTTCTTTAGCGTTTTTGTTTTGTTCATCAGGATTTTGCCTTAGTTTGGACTTTTTTCCAGAGGAGAATGAAGAATTCTCTGTTATTGTTACATTCTCAACATTTTCTGTTTGATTTTCGGCTGATGTTTCACCTTCCACAGCCCTTTCGGCATCAGGCACGCTTTCTTCTACAGTTTGTTCACATTTCAGTACGTCGGCCTGCATTTCAGTTGGGGATTTATGTGAATGAGCTTCATTAATAGTTTCTTGTTCTGTCTCCGAATTCCATTTTGGACAGATCGGTTTCTTGTTTTCCTTTGCTTCCGCATAATTTCTTTTGTCAAATGGTTTCCTATACACTTTTTGGCATCTACATACAAATGGAGGTGGATCATCTAAAAAGATAAAATACAAAATAAAATTATGTTTACTTGGGTTTCTTATGAAGATCTAGAAATTAATATTCCCACTATCAAAGAAATGTATTATCATTACAAATTACCATTTTCTATTCATTTGGGAACATAATGAAGATGGATCCATAATGAATGGATGGAATTATAGAAACATTAATTTTAATAACGAGACAGTTTATGTTTATCAAAAACACGTTATGTTATTTTCAATGACATCATACATTATTTATTAAATATTCAAAGTTTTTTTATATTTTGGTGCAATACTTGCCATCTTCGGTATCAGAACTCTTCTTGTTTTTCCTTTTTTTTCTGCTCATTTCGATCTTCTAGGTCTCTCACCAGTGTTTCTAAATAACGTGTAACGAAATTAGAGTCAGATGTGTTCATGTGCATGATTCTCAAAACTATTATAGGAGAAAGCTGCATTATTGATTTCATATATACTAAAATAAATATTGTTGATAGTTATGAATGCACCTGAAAACATATAACTTAATGAGTATATTTCCTACATAATTATATTGTGTTAATCTGTAGATTTGTGTTATTGTTTTTAATATCTTGCATTTATTACTTTATTTCTGTACCCTACTGTAAAAATTCAATGTTCTTGAACCCAGGACATGCTTGAAAATGAGAGAAATCTCAATGTATCCTTCCCGGTAAAATACTTTCTAAATAAATAAATAAAGACGTGCTGGTTTCTGAGGTTGACTGTTCTACTCTGAGAGATATTGAGCAGATATTATGAAAAGGATACACTAAAGAAAAGATGAATGTTTAGTCCTACCATTCTATCAGGTTTATTCAGAGAAAGGTGAAAACCAGGAGAACTGGCAGGAGTAGAGAACAATCTAGACCAAATAGCCGATTTGCAAAGTGAGATAAATGGGAGAGTTTTTCTAGTTTGGCTATTTTGAACTTGAATTTTCACTTCTCCAGTCATTCTCCAGAGTTTCACCTTTCTTTGAATAGACCTGTATGTTCCTGTGTCTCCAGGCTATGGGCTCAATTTAATTCTGCTTGATAGGACCTCCTTAAATCGCTTTTTGGGCCATTTTTCAGCTCGGGAGATTCCAATACGGGTTTTCCGTCATTTTAATTCATGATAGAAATTCAGATTGTATATTGGCTCTCGTGACTATTCTTTTTAATGGAAAAATCCGCTACATCGATTTAATTTGAATTGTTCAGCATGCCAATTTCCCCAAAAATTTAAAATGCTAAAAAAAATTAAGTTTTTAAATACTAAAAGGTGTTGATAAATTGAATTTCAGACAGGGAGATAGAAGGAATTAGAAATCTTTTTTTTAAAAATTGTATATTTCTAATAGTCATGTTTAAAAGCACAAATCTGTAGGATGCTGGCGAAAAAATAAAACATTTTGGATGTTTTACCGGCCAGCTTCTTTTCAGATCAGCGGCATGTTCGAATATTGGCAGCAACTGAATTTTTTTCAAATGACTTTGGGAAAAAATTTCATCCAAAAGATATTCTTTTTAAAAAAAAAAAATATTTAAAAGGTTAATATAATTAATTAGAACCCTATGTTTGGTATTGTAGAATATAATAAGTTAAGTGACACTCAGCTGTTAGTGGCTTACGTCCTATTCCATGCAATGCTTCAAATTCTGAAGTTGCACAGCATTCACAACAGCCAACTGTACATTTAGGCTTCTAATCTTTACACACAATCGTGTGAGGGTCTTCTTCATGGCCGTCTAAATAGAATAACAGTGACGGCATGTGGCACCACAGCCAGTAATTTTTTGGCACCTCCCTGCAACTGTTTATTATACAATTATGATCTAATATAGCAGTTGGCTTGTAATTAAGCCAATAATAGGGAACAACTAAGACTGAACGATGACTCAAGCTATTTATCCATCTTAGTGGCTCCCTATTACTGGCTGTGGGATGCAAGTATTTGGGTTAAGGACTCTAAAAGATATACAGAAGGGAACGTCCTGGAAAGTAATTAATGTGAACTCATTGAAATCCTAAATAAATACCATAAACAGGCCTTGCCTGGCCATTAGGCACACAAGATGAAGGCAGTGCAGTTCAACTCCTGTGTCCCTATGAATGAATGATTTTTCTTGGCTGCTGGCCACACAAAGGTGCCAAGTCTTTACTGCAGGGGGATGCTTGGGTTCCTATACATCCCCAAAGAAAGGTAGAATGCTGCATCTTGGTGTGATGCCTATAGCCCTTGAATGCTACCTGCCCATTCAAAGGTGGGACAGGCAGCAAAGTGCCAATGTAGAAGGGGACGAAGGAATAATATGCAGTTTGGAAGGGTTTGAGAAAATGTTTGGGGTCTGCAAGTGATGAAGGAAAGAAATGAATGCTGGGTGTGGTGAGACTGGAAAGGGAATTATATATGATCTGGGGGATATGACCTATGAGTGGGCACTGGGAATCAAGAGGCCCTATGAATATTCTATAGTGGTAGAAGGGGTTTTGTATGAGATCCTGTGTAATTAGGGGGACTTATGCTGTTATACCGGCTGGGTGGAGTAGAGGTAACATCACTGCTCTATAACTGTGCAGACACAGGTTTGAATCCCGGCAAGAGCACCTCTCCAGTAAGTGTCCTTGGACAAGACACCTAACAGTACAGACTCGCCACCCATGACATACTTGAAAACGAGAGAAATCTCAATGTATCCTTAATGGTAAAATCCTTTCTCAAAATAAAAAAAAAAAGGGGTTTTGTGGGGTTGGAGGCTGAATGGCATATTATGTGTGGTTTGGAGGCATTGTGGTGTGGGGGAACCTATGTTGAGAATGGTCAAGTGATGGAAGAGGACTGGGTGGAGTCTGGAGGATATAAGAGCCCTACATACTCTCTTCAAACACATACAAACTATCAGAAATGTATAACTCACATACAGCCCTCACACCCTCTCCTTACATGTTACATGCATGAATCCCACTTAATTCTCAAATAGTTCTTACTAGCTTTCTGATCAAGGTGTTAAAAAAGTCTAAAATCTCAATAAAATATACCCTTTCTATGGAACTCTAATGTAATTTGTTTACTTTATCACTAATTTAACTGTATTTCATGAATAAGAGTTATTAAAGGATATCACACAGTTTATAGACAATTTGACCTGATTCTTTTTTTTTTAACATATTCAGCTGAACCTGATTCTTGATACATTTGTTCTTCTCGCTATTATTTCTTAAACAAATGGTTTGTTCAGTCTATAAACACCTGGACTGATTTGTAGAACCAGTCCAGCCCTGACTTTGATCTGACAATCTGATCAAAATGCTTAATGGTGATAGGCTCTCCACGTTTCATTGGCAACCACTTTAATGATGGAATACTAATAATCTGAAAGATCAAAAGGTCAGGATGAGGAGGAGTTTTGTAACCAGGGCAATAGAAGTTGCAAACTCTAAAACTGTGGTTCCAACTAGTTGCAACTACTGCTTGGTTTTTCACTGTCCCAGGCTTTTTATGTGACATTAAAGTCGAGACAGAGGTTACGTGAATGTATTTATAGACAGAATCCCATGCCATATATTTAATATACATCAGAACTTCTGAGAAAGTTTTAGTAAATTGATCAATTACTTGTGGTGGTTGCTACCTTTGACTGAAGTTTGAACTGGTATTTTTCAGCAACTGATCAACAAAAGTAAGCACAATTGTTATTTTACTACAAATGATCCAAAGAACTAAAAAAAAACCATGAGAAGCACATTTTATTGGAAAAAGTACTAGGTAAAAGGTAATGGGAACTAGAGTCCACCATAAAACCATAAACCAGTCAACCTTCAATATCATAATGTATCAGAAGTATTTTTATATTTATTTATATCTTACATATTTCATATTTTAAAAAGCTCCGATTTGAATATATTACAAAAAAAAAATCACTTACCTGAAATGGTTATGATTTGAAGAAACTGCAGGTGAACATAATTTCTGCATGAAGCCAAAGAGAAACCAGGTGCTCTGTCTGGTAGCTCGGCTTGTTCTGGCTCAATTCTGTGCTATTTTAGTCACATAAGCTCACAATCTTCTTATCAATTTTAATCCCTGGTAGTTTGAAGATGCATTCCTTTCTTTTAATCAGCCTAGCGATAACGTTATTTCTGGCTACCTGCCTTTAGCCGACCATAATATAAATAGAAAGAAAACAAACATGTACAATGCATATGCGCATGTTTAAGATTTCAGAGATACTATAACCATTTTATGCAGGTGACTGGTATAAAGTGAACCATAAATATTGACAGTAATAAATTATGTATAATGAGCGTTTTCCTTCTCATGAAGATAACATCCAGGCATTACGTCTACTTAAATGGTTATTCACTTACTACAGTCATTTCATTAAAAGGTGGATTTATTTCGACAAACTGTGTTGGATAAAGCACGTGAAACTGAAGATTTACATTTTAGGGAACTGCCAACATAGTTCTCCATACTTTTCACCATTCTTTCCACTGCAATTTCTGTATGTCATCTGACATAGATTACAAATAGCAACGGTGCGGTCTGCTGCAAATTTCTTAAAGAACTCCCAGACAGCAGAGATCCTGGACGTGTGCTGTGAGACAACAGCGCTCTGCACCTGAGAAGCTCTGACATCTGATGCCTTGGACTGGCTACGGTTGGTCATAGAGGATGTGCCTTGTGTTTGTTGTGCCTCCTCCTCACTTGACTCCTCTGTACGATCAGGCACCCAGGTGGAGTCAGTGACCTCATCATCATTGTCATCACCCCCTATCTCCTCGTCACTGGAGCCAACCTGGCAGTATGCTGCAGCTGCTGGGGCAACATGAGTGCCAGTTATTTGTGTGTCACTGGCACCCCCTTCCTCTAGGTTGATTATACTCCCTTCCTCAACCTCAGAGTTTGAATCAGAGCACTGGAGTTGCTGCGCATCCTCAAGCAGCATGTCACTGTCATTGTAGTCAAACAATTCAGCTGACTCCTCCGTGTGTGATAGTGAGGCAGGAGTAGCTGTGGACATGGAGGCTGAATTAGATGTTTTGGCAGCTGAGGTGGACTGTAAACCACTACAAGCCTGGCTGGCAGAGGACTCGGAGGATAAGGATGGCCTGGTTAGCCAATCCTGAAAATCCTCTGTATGTTGCTGCTTAAGACGGCCAGCACCAGTTAGAAAGGACAAGCGTGCCCCTGCAGAGGATGCACCACGTCCACGACGACCAGCGGCACAGCCTCCCGACACAGAAGCTGCTTGCCCTCTTATCTGTGTCTGGAAGCGTCTGCCTGTCCTTTTTGACATGGTGAGTGATATATAGATTAAAGATATACAGAACTCTGATTCAACTGTGTTATCTAGGTTAAAGATTTCCAGAACTCTGGTATAACTCAGTGAGACACCCTGATAGCTGGCAACAGTGGCAAGACAAAAATTACAATTCCCAGATATCTGCTAGAAGTATGTGGGACCCCCTGATAGCTGGCAGTGAGAAGACACAAATTACAATTCCCAGGAACCTCCTATAAATCAGTGAGACCCCCTGATGGGTGGCAGTGACAAGACACAGATTACAATTCCCAGGAACCTCCTATAAATCAGTGAGACACCCTGATAGCTGGCAGCCAGTGACAAGACACAGATTACAATTCCCAGAAACCACCTATAAATCAGTGAGACCCCTGATGGGTGGCAGTGACAAGACACAGATTACAATTCCCAGAAACCACCTATAAATCAGTCAGACCCCTGATAGGACCCCTGATAGCTGGCAACAGTGACAAGACAAAGATTACAATTCCCAGGTATCTGCTAGAAGTATGTGGGACCCCCTGATAGCTGACAGTGAGAAGATACAGACTAAAATTCCCAGGAACCTCCTATAAATCAGTGAGACCCCCTGATAGCTGGCAGTGAGAAGACACAGATTACAATTCCCAGGAACCTCCTATAAATCAATGAGACCCCCTGATGGGTGGCGGTGACAAGACACAGATTACAATTCCCAGATATCTGATAGAATTGAACCCCCCCAATAGCTGCTGGCAGTGAGAACACGCAGATTACAACAATTCCAAGATATCTTGTAGAAGTGAGACCCCACAATAGCTGCTGGCAGTGAGAACACAGATTACAACAATTCCCAGATATTTTGTAGAAATGAGACCCCCACAATAGCTGCTGGCAGTGAGAACACAAAGATTACAACAATTCCCAGATATCTTGTAGAAGTGAGACCCCCACAATAGCTGCTGGCAGTAAGAACACACACTAACAGAACAATCTCCTCTCAAAAAACACATGCTGAGGGCTGTGTGAAGCCTTATATAGTGTGCTGCGGAATTTAGCTCTGTGAGCCCATGAGTGGGCAAAATTTGCCCAATCAGGACTCTGAGCCGTGATTGGCATAGTCTTGCACCTGACCTGTGGTCAGGTGCAAGGCTGTAACCAATTACAAGCTTCAGGCCAGTGGAAAAGTGCATTGTGGTCCATTGTGGTGCATTGTGGGTGAACATGCGGCGAACACGCGGAAATGTTCGTAGTTCGCGAACAGCCGAACGGCCGATGTTCGATGTGAACTCCGAACAGATCGAACCGAACCACTCATCCCTAACCAGGATCCTCCAGAGGATTGAGCCTTTCAACACTGAACGCACTAAGTGCATTCAGTGAGGTGACCAGAAGGGCACCAGAGTGGAGGGAACGTTCACTCTCACAGACATTCTTTCGCTCTTAAAAACGCTCGTCTGACCTCAGCGTAAGTTGTAGCTGTCAGCATTGTTTTTACAATTTTGTGTAGCGCCGCTTCTACTTGAATGCAATAGAGACCGCCGCTTTAAAATTACCGGATTATGCTCACCAATGTTGCAAACGGTGGAACAACTATAAACAGAATAGTTGTAGGTTACTCATTTTACAGAAGAATAACTGTGGTTGTAGTTGCAAACAGCAAAAATCACTGATGTTCCAACAATGGTGAACTTCAGTTATCCAGTCAAAGCAACAACAATGAACACCAACTATTAATGAAAATCGCCTATAATGTTGGATATAAAACATTTTACTCTGGAATGGTGAAGGTGGCAGTCAAACTAGAACAACTTAAATCTGCCTAAGATCAGCAGTAATATTAATATATTAGTGTCACGAAAAACGCGTGCCGTGAAGGAAGAGCAGGATAAAGCAAATCACTATCTGTCTATCCTAGACCCAAAATAATGACTACGCGGCCCACAATCACCCGCGCACACTTGCCTAACTGTCCACCTTTGCTCGCGACGGGCACGCAAACGTGATGAAATGATTACAGGGTTGAAATACAGTATCCGTCTACACTCGACCCGGAATCCTGACTAAATTGCCCACAATCCCTGTGCCCAATTTTCTTATTCTATACGTCACACTGCCACCACAAACCTACCTTTTTACCCAAGGGGCTTACCGCCTGACCCAGAGACGGTTTGAAACTCTGGTCATGCACCCCACCACAACTCACAGTTTAGTAGATAGACTCGAGCTTAAACAAAGGCAAAGTGCTGCAGAATATGCTGGTGCTTTATAAATACAGAATAATAATAATAATATGATAATCCAGTCCTTCAGTTAGCGTGGATCGAATATCAGGCAGAAGCAGAGCTTAATAAATTTTAGATTTTATTATGATATAAAAAATTATGCATACCACACTGCATTTAGGGTTACAGAAACATTTATATGATCATTTAACACGGTACGCACACAAACAGCAAGAAAATAAACAGATTAAAACACAGAACCTCACTCACGTCAGTAAGCTAACCAGACAACTGTGACTCCTGGGGCTGGAGCTTGGAAACCACAGTCCAAAATCCTCACTTCTTACATGAACCCCAAGTGGAGAAAGGCCAGGAGCCCACACCTGACTCAGAATATATATAGGGCTGCCCTGTTCCTCTAAGGACAGCCCCAAGCTGGTACCGCCTGTGCTCTACATTTCCCATAATTCCCACTCCTGGGCACGCTCAGTGCACTTCTTCATTTATTTGATTCCCAGATATATCAATCATCCCCAAAGATCGTTTCTAGTGATCAAAGGATGTGATTGCTTCTTTGATATGTACTTTTTTGATCCCAATGGTGCCTGTCAGACTGGCTGTTCCTCTGTCATGAGCAGTGCAGTTCCTCCACCTGCTGAGTAGAACGAAGGGGCAATTTTTCCCATTCACACCTTCGATGGCTTCACAGAGACAAGGATCATTAACATTTTAATTACTTTCCTAGAACACACTAAAAACTGAGGTTTTTACTAGTGCAGCTGTGCAAAATGACCACTGGTATATATACAGATAGATTTGTATCGATATTTCTATATCTAATCTGCCACAATCAGCAGTTATTTTTAGCATTTTGCTAATAAAATACTTTCAAATATACTCAAATACTTGCTCAAGACTGACTTTTCCTTTCCTCCCAAACCCAGAAGTCTGTGAAGTTTTTTCTGCGCAATTTTGCTCCTTCGCTTTTTGTGTAGCATAGGAATTTCAAATTGCACAGAGTTATGGGACTTGTGCACATTATGTACAGTGTATGGGAGCTGCACAATTCCAATCCATCAGCTGCCTCTCTGAGACCGCTCACCAACACGATTGGTCTCAGAGGGTGATGTCGGCAAAAATGTAAAAATCCCGGCTGTTGATGACGCAGGTGGGGTGGAGAAAACTTTCACTTCACCCCACTATTTCAGCAGATCAGAGATGCTGTGGGTGGGGGGGGAGTCTACTCACTTTAAAATTGTGAAGTGGTCAGGAGGAGTAGAGTGTTCCTTTAACTTTGCATTTTTCTCCTTATGTTTGAAGTTGGGTTGACATAATTATACTCACACTGACTAGCGAGTTCCAAAATCAACTGGTGAGAAGCTTGTGGTTCTAATCTGATATTTATATTTTTTCACAATACTGAAAATTAAAATTTTTTGAGCTGTAGGGAATTGTAGCTCATATCTAGATCCTCTTTCAAACTTTAGTGAATCTAGTCAGGGGGTAACTACCAGGGGTGCAGAGTGACAATGCAACCAGGCCCCTGCGTTCGGGGGGGGGGAGCCTACACACAGCCGGCTGTGGCCTCACCTGGGCGGCTTGGCAAGGGCCAGACCTATGATTCACTCTTACACAGCACACATTAATGTGCATTTTGTTGCTGTGGAGCAATGAGATATACATAGTGCACATACATTAAAAATGGGATGGACTGAAGTGGTCGTTGGAAAGCCTGGAAAAAAAAATGGGACACCGATTGCCTGGAGTCGACATTGTGGACCTGGAGGGGTCCAGTGCATAGGGATGATGGGGGAGACGGGGGAATATGTTTTTTCCAAGGGTGGGGGCCCTTCATGGATTTCCCCACCTGGGCCGTGAGGTTTTTAGTTACGTGACTCAAAGGACTAGATTCAGAGGCGTATCGGACAAATTAACACATTGAACAGAATGACAGACCAAATGCTCTAGCCAGATGTACAAGAAAAACAAAGGAGATTACCGAAGACTGTTAAAATATCTTTTCATACCTTGTGGTGGGAAATCTGCATGACTTCATGTTAGGATTTTTTCATTTGTTTTCATGCTGTGGTATTTTTGTTATCTGCTTTAAGGGATGTATACTATTTTTCCCTTTAAAAACTGTGTTTGGATCAACCAAACTTTGTGTTTCTAAATTTTGGTTTTAGGCTTTGACGGCTATTCGATCAAAGAGTAGGGATGTGCGTTTCGGGTTTCGGAATTTCCACGAAATTTCCCGATTCGTGTTTTTGGATTCGGCCGATTTTCCGAATCAGATCGGATCCGAAAACCGGCAGATCCGAAAAGTTTTCCGAGCCGAAACGAAATATTTTTGGAATTTTCGAATGGATTTGAAATGTGTCAAATCGAAATTTATTTTTGCTCTATTCATGATTTTGGTTCCATTCGTGATTTCGGTTCCATTTCGGTAATTCTGGACATCGTATATTTAACTATTATCGGTTATATCGCCGATTCTGTAAATTTTGTATTTGTAAATGTGTATCACTTGTTTTTGTTTCCAATGATAAGATAATTCTGTCGATACGATAATTCTGTCGTAATTGGGTCGGATCCGATTCGTCCGCGGGTCGCGCATGTGCGCGCGGATGTCATAACTTTATTGAGCCAGTTTTGACAATTTTTGGACAGGTCAAAAAAATTGAAATTATTTAGAATTCATCATGGCTGAAAGACGAGACAGAGAGTCCCATTCGGACACCTCCTCGTCCTCATCTGCTTCCACCCCAGAGACACCACCCAGGAAGAAGCAGGCCAGCAACATGGCATTTGAGGAGATGTTGGAGCTGGTCCGCATCTTTGATAAAAAAGATTATGACTGCCATAAGGGCCCTTATGGTAGGAAGAATAACACCCGCAAGGACCGTATCCTTGACAAGCTCCGAACCACCATCCTGGAGTTGTTCGGGAAAGACCGGACGAAGAACCAGCTCCGAAAACGCTGGTCCGACCTGAAGGCACGCGAGCAGGAGCATCTGAGGCACATCCGTTGCGTCATAGCCAAACGTAAGTGTCATGTTATATTGTAAAGCACTGCGCAAACTGTTGGCGCTATATAAATCCTGTATAATAATAATAATGTGCTTGCATGTGCTAATGTGCACAGAAATATGTTGATTTATCTAGTCCTTTTTTCATGCAATGTGATTGTGTATAGCTTTGCGTTTTCACAACTCGTCATACATGCATTTTTGCCATAGCTCTTCTTTTTTGTGATTTTACGTATTCGTGAAAATTGTGATATTTGATGTATGTAGATGAAATAACAATGCTGGATTTCTTTTGGCACTGTGTGTACTGTAGTGTGCTGGGGGGGAGGTTGTTGTGATTGAGTGATGCATACGAGATGACCCTCAGCTTGCCCAATATTGGCTCCCACCTGCGCATCAACAAAAATCTCTGCGTCTCTGCTAAGTGGTAGGATGGGACATGTAGTTCTACTGAAAGTGCATCCAAACAGAGCCGCGTTCAATACATCCTCAGCAGCTGCTGAATTGTTGCAGCGCAGCAATTCAGTTTGCTGCAGCAGTGTCATTATTGAACGCTTTAGATGCAAATTTCAAAACAAAATGGCGGATTTCTGTTGTTTCTTCAATATCCACAGTTTTATTAGCAGAAATTGAAAGTGAAACTGAGGCTGAGGCCATCTATAAAATAACTAAAAGCAGTCAGCACAATGCGTTTTGTATGCACACAACACAAATAATAGTTTTTATTGAATAAACGTAATGTTTACTTCTGAAAAAAATATATAATTGAACGGTAATATATGTCTATGTACAGAGGAAATAAATAAATATTTTGTGACTTTAGAACTATGAGATGGGAGTAGTGGTGGGTCAAGCTGGTAGTGGGGTAGTGGAGGGGTGTCGCAATACTTTCGGCAATATATTGTATAGATATACCATTTTTTCCATTCTGCATTATTTACGTGTTATTTTTTGGATTTGGCAGAAGACAGGAAGGCAAAGGCAGCATCTGCCCCGGCGGGCACTATGCCCCAGTGGAGGAGGAGGGGGAGCCACGGGCGACCACCAGCGCTGGTATATACTGTTTTATTTTGCAACGACTTTTGGTCAAAAACAGAAAAAAATTTTGTTTACTGTATTTTCATTAAATTTTTTTATATATAGCACAAGAGGAGCAGGAGGAGGAAGAGGAGGAGCAGGAGGAGGGCGATGTTGGAGAGAGGGAGCCGGAGCCGCAGCAGGAGGCCGCGAGTCCAGGTTTTTTTTTTACTGTTGTATTTTGCATCGACTTTTGTTCAAAAATAAATCAGTTTTGTTGTTTACTGTATTTTTTATTTCTTTAATTTCTTAGATATAGCACCGGAAGAGATGCTGACGGTGGTGGTGGAGGAGGAGGAGTCGGAGGAGTCAGAGCCTCAGGAGGCCGCCAGCTCTGGTATATACTACTGTTATATTTTTTCAAGACTTTCAGTCAAAAATAGAAACCTGCTTTACTTACTGTATTTTCCTTCTTTCATTTATTGGACATATAGAAGGAGAAGCCAGACCGAACAGGTCCAGTGTCAGGATGAGGATGGCGATCGGCGAGCTACGCCTGGCTGGCACCAACCTCGAAGTCATCCAGGAGTTGCTGCAGGAGTTAAGGGAGCATATCAACAATGCCGTTGACGTCTTGGAGCGACAGTAGAGACCAGGCTCCTCCTCCCCTATGTTTGTGCCCCTGTTGGGCACGGGCAGTTTGCCAATGCCATGTGGCATGTTGTAAATAAATTTTATATTTTTTCTATATTTTCCTGTTTGTGTGCGTTGCTTTTCCTTACTTAATAAGTTAATATGTATTGCTTGGTTTCCACACTGTTAAAATTATATGTACATAAATTTATTGACATTTCTATGGACCCTTTGTCATAAATTTGTCAACATATTTGTGGCCATGAATGTGACTGTGCACATTCTACACTGCCTGCCTGGCCAAAAAATGTCACACACTAACACAACCTTGTTGTACTGCCTTGAGATTTGATTACCGACGTGGCATGGTTTTGTTAAGCCTAGGCGATGTCACAACAACATGGATTTTTGTCCACAGTCACATTCATTGTATAACCAAGAATTTATCAAAAAATATTGATGGCAGCACTGCGTGAAGTCTTCTCCGACACAACCCAAAGATCCTTAGTGCGGCTCAGGTCTAGTTTATTTGTCCCTGTTTGCAGCTTCACGCAACACCTCCTCCCAGCTATGAGCTCTCTCTCTCCCAGCGCTGCCCGCTAAGATGCTGCCCGCCAACATGGTCACGTCTTTGCAGGAAGACAACAGCGTGGGGGAACGGCAGCTGCCGACAGTCCCAAGACCTCGTCACAATGACGTCAGTTCTGGAATTAACCCCTAACTGCGACCAATGGTGGAGATAGGGGGTTCCAATGAACCCCCTATCTCCCGATCCGCGGCAGCTATCGGTTAATGTTTGTTATCTTTGGATCGACCAGAGCATGGCCTTTCCAACAATATCAAACATGACAATGTTAAAAATTATAAAAAATTAAAATATAAAAAAAAATAAACAGGTTTTTTGTTTTGTTTTGTTAATGCAGCAATATTGTTCCCATTTCAATTATAATGTGAACAATGATGCTGCACTAAGGATTTTTGTATGGGGTGCGTTTGTTAAAAATAGTGTAATTTTCACCCCAAAAAATATAACAAGTCCAAATTTCTATTTTTTTTAACAAACGCAACTAATAAAATATAACCGCAAACACTCGCATGTTAAAATGTGAAAAAAACACTTTACACCTTGTAAAACAAACATTGAAAATTCTAATTTTATTGCATTTTTTGGTATAATATACAGACAGGACATGACGCATACATATGATAATGATATATTATGAATCATCTGCCGAGTCTGCCGGAAAGAACGATATATAACATGTGTGGGTCATATTATAAAATAAGGCTTCAAAACGCGTTTAAACAAGAGGAGCGAAACTGTTAAAAATTAGCTCAGCAGCACAGCACACAGGCGTGAAGGGAAGCCGTGAAATGCCTAAGCAGCGAAAGGGTTAATTTTTTTTTTGTCTGTCTTAAATCATTTTTTTTTCTTTTTTTTTTTTCGTTTCAGATCATTTTGATCAACTATTTTTCCATTTTAAAACCTTTTGTTCTGGTTTTTATTTTTAAAGTCAGACCATTCGGGTCAGTTAGCGTTTTTTAAATCGTTTTGTTCATTTTTTTTTGTTCCTTGGCTTTCATACCATTTTTTTAATGTGATTAAATAAAGTTGTGAAATGTATATTCATAAGAAAAAAAGGATATTTAATAAAAAAAAAACACGATAGAATCGACAGAATTATCATATCGACAGAATGAATTATCGGATCCGAAAAACCAACCAAAAATTTATTATAAAAAAATATATAAAGTATAAAAAAGTAAACCATAGTAGTTTACGTCAAAACGAATAGAGTTAGACACTTTGAAACGAGGAGAACAGACGTTCCGAAAAAAACTAAAATTTCCGAAATCACGAAAAGTCGATACAAAAAACAAGCAAAGTGACCCGAAAACACAAAAAATGGTCGATATTCCGAAAAAAAAATGTACACGAAAAACGAGCCGAACCGAATTGAATCAGAAATCAGTCGAAATGAGCCGAATCGAAAATCTTAAACATCCGAACAAATCGAACTGAATCGAACCGAAAAAAAAAATCGGTGCACAAGCCTATCAAAGAGAACTTAACCTTTCACATTTAATAACATCAATAACAGGGCAAATGAATAAAATGCAAGATCTCCTGGGAGGTTGTTAGGGAGCCCCTTTCAGGCAAAACAAAAGTCCAGTGATGTCACCAAAGCATATCCTGGGTTGGCCTCCATTTTGCTGGAACCACACATTTGTATCCTTGCCGTAAACACTCACATGTCTGGCGCTACCTCAACATGGGGAACCGCCATGGAGAGGTCTGGCAAATATGGATACACAGACACCTGGACATATGACAAGCACTCAAGAGGGTTGGCAGCTCAGCTACTGGTTAGCTGAAGACAGTGTTAACAGAGGTTACAGTTATACGTTTTAATAAATCTCTACAAGTTCTGTAGCGCTGTGCAATGGGGAGGCAGAATAAACAAATATACATAGAAGTTAAACACACAGAAAAGTAGGCGAGAGGATTCTGCTCGCGAGCTTACAGTCTAAGAGGAGAGAAGTGACACACTTGGTGAGGGTAAATAGAGAACATGAAGTAGCAGGGTGCATGTTGTCTGGGTGGAAAGATGGCATACGATATTAACAGTGGGGATTATGGAGTGAGCCGATATGATTCTCTACAGTAATCTGTTTTCAAACACTTCTTAATAGACAGGAGAGATGGGGAGAGTCTAATGTTGCGTGAGAGGGAGTTCCATAGAAAGGGGGCAGCTCAGGAGAAGTCCTGAAGGTGAGAGCTGATACAAGGAGATGATAACAATCTACTTCACCACCTCCCTCACACCTCATCCTTCACCTGCCCTGATGCTGCCACTAATCACTACAACACTACTCTTATCTCTGCTCTAGACACTCTTGCTCCTCTTCGACTCTGTAAGGCCCCACGCCACCAGCTTCAGCCCTGGCACACCCTACAGACGCGCTACCTGCAAAGATGCTCCCGCACTGCAGAGCGTGCCTGGAGGAAATCCCGCTCCGAAGCTGTTCACTTAAAGTTTATTCTCCGGTCATACACCTCTGCGCTCCACTTGGCCAAACAATCCTTCTCATCTCTTATATCTACGCTGTCCTCTAACCCTAAACGGCTCTGGTCCACCTTCAACACCCTCCTCTACCCACCTGCACCTCCCCCCACAGCTGCCTTCAGCGCTCAAGACCTGGCAGACTACTTCCTCAGTAAAACTCTAACTATCAGAAGCAACATCCCAACACAAGATAGTTATCTACCACCTCCACTCCCAGAGGTCCCCTCTGCCACCCTCTGCCGCTTCCTCCCAGCCACTGATGAGGAAGTCAATTCCTTATTGTCCTCCTCACATCTCACCACGTGCCCGCTCGACCCCATTCCCTCACATCTAATTCCTCCCCTCTCCTCCTCCCTCACCCCTGCTCTCACACACATCTTCAACCTATCTCTCTCCACCGGCTCCTTCCCATCCGCCTTCAAACATGCGCTAGTTACCCCTTTACTAAAGAAACCATCCCTCGATCCCAACTCTCCATCCAACTACCGTCCTGTATCCCTGCTTCCCTTCACATCCAAGCTCTTAGAAAAACTAGTCTTCAACCGCCTCTCCCTCTTCCTGTCATCCAATTCCCTACTTGACCCCCTGCAATCTGGCTTCCGTTCCCTACACTCAACTGAAACCGCCCTCACCAAAGTCACCAACGACCTCCTAACTGCTAAAAAACACGGCCACTATTCTATTCTCATCCTGCTTGACCTATCGGCTGCTTTTGACACTGTTGACCACCCCCTCCTTCTGCAGACCCTCAACTCTCTTGGTCTCTGTGACACTGCACTCGCTTGGGTTGACTCCTATTTATCCAACAGGTCCTTCTCTGTGTCCTTTGCTGGTAACTCCTCCTCTTCATTGCCTTTATCTGTTGGTGTACCTCAAGGCTCTGTCTTTGGTCCTCTGCTCTTTTCCATCTACACCTCCTCCCACGGCAAAATCATTAACCACTTTGGCTTTAATTACCACCTCTACGCTGATGACACTCAGATCTACCTCTCTACCCCTGATATCTCTCCCCCTGCCCTTTCCAAAGTCAGTGACTATTTATCTGGTATCTCCTCCTGGATGGCCTCGCACCACCTAAAGATCAACATGTCCAAGACTGAGCTCCTACTTTTCCTCCCTCTAATGCCTCCCCATCTCCTGACTTCTCTATCACGGTGGAGGGTATCACCATCTCCCCATCAAACCAAGTTCGCTGTCTTGGAGTTACACTTGACTCTGCTCTTTCCTTCATCCCCCACATCAAGTCTCTTTCCTCCTCCTGCCGCTACCAATTGCGTAATATTTCCAGAATTCGGCCATTTCTTACTGCTGTCACCACAAAACAACTCATACATGCCCTGGTAATCTCCCGACTTGACTATTGCAATAATCTCTTATCTGGCCTCCCTCTCTCCCACCTCTCCCCCCTACAATCAATCCTGAACGCCTCTGCCAGGCTAATCCACCTCACCTGCCGCTCTGTCTCTGCCACTCCCCTCTGCGAGTCCCTTCACTGGCTCCCCATCCACTGCAGAATTAAGTTCAAAATCCTTATCCTTGCCTACAAAACCCTCACTAACTCAGCTCCCCACTACCTGTCCTCACTAATCACCAAATATACCCCAGCCCGCTTCCTAAGGTCAAACAGCGACCTGCGCCTAGCTTCTCCCCGCATCACCTCTTCCCATGATAGACTGCAGGACTTCATACGCAGGGCCAGATTAACATAGGGGCGGATGGAGCAGCAGCTCCAGGCCCATGCCCCTGAATAGGCCCACAGAAAGGATAACTATATCTGCATTGATGGATATTTGGACCTCTGTATCTCCAACGCCATAGAAGCTATAGGGTCATGTGAACATGGCCTTTCCAATGATATCAAAGATGACCAGGTTTGTTTGTAACAGTAAAAAAATAATAAATATTTCTTTATTTTTTTCTTTCTAGAACAGCAATATTTTTCGCTTTTCAATTATAAAGTGAACAATGATGCTGCACTAACCCACCATCACATTTCTCATTTCATCGACAAGTGTGGAGGTGATGGCACAATCCATTGTTACGAATTGTTACATCAAAACCTAAACTGCACTGCAGCGAAGAGCACTGGGGGGACTTTGGACCACTGCGTCAGTAATCTTTACACCTCAAGAGGTCAAATGAGGTGTCATTGAACAGGTCAGAGTCTGGCCTTTGCATTGATACCAAACATGACCATGTAAAATCTAAAAGAAAAGAAAACAAACAAAAAAAACTTTATTTTTTTGTTCCAAAGAGATGGCATTTTCAATTTGTCACATATAAAATGAGCAATAACACTGCCATTACTCAACTTTTAATTTTCCACGCTGGGAGCAAAAAAGTATCTCTTGACAGTGTTTTATTAAAATTGTATATTTTCTCAGAAAAAATGCAGTAACAGGTTCCCATTTCACTTTTTTTTTTTAACAAGAATTCCCTATGGAATATAAAACCATAATGGTTTGGATGATAAAATGGGAAAAAATAATTTTACACACTGCAAATGATTGATACATTTTTCATTAAGATTTCACATAGTAACTGCCTGGTTAAATATACCCGTTTCTGTACTATTAAATAACCTAAAATATGTTTTCATTTCACTAAATTCCAAAAAAAGCCCACCAAAATATTCAGCTCCAGGCCCAAAGAGATCTTAATCCGGCCCTGTTCACACGCGCAGCCCCCACTCTCTGGAACGCTCTCCCTCGTACGGTCAGACTTTCCCCTAATTTCTCTTCCTTCAAACGCTCCCTTAAAACACTCCTATTTAGGGAAGCCTACCACCCAACTCACTGACGCAACCATCAATCACTCTCACCTTGCAGTCCTCTCCTCCTGTTTCCAACCCCAACCCCACTAGATTGTGAGTTCCTACGGGAATAGGGCCTCATCTCCTCCTTTACTGTTTGTCAAATGTTGTTCAATGTATTGTAACTCGTCTATACTGTGCCTATTGTACAGCGCTGCGGAATATGCTGGTGCTTTATAAATAAAGAATAATAATATAACATCAGATCATTTGCAGAGCGAAGTGGTCAGGGCGGATGTACCGGTTAAAATAAGGAAGGAGATGTAGCACAGTTACGGCGAGTTTTGTATGTGAGGACCATTATTTTAAATTGGATTCTAAAAGGAAACAGGGAGCCAGTGTAGAGATTGACAAAGGGGTGATGTGCGAGAGGAGAGGTGGATGAGCTTGGCACAGGCATTCATAACAGACTGCAGAGGGAGAATCTGGGATCTCTTAAGGTCAGAGAGGAGACTACAACAGTCAAAGTGGGAGATAAGTGCTTGGATGAGCATATTAGCAGAGTCCTGATTAAGACAGGGACAGATGCGTGCAAGGTTTTTTAGGTGGAAGTAGAGGGATTTGGTTAGTGACTGAAAGTGAGGAGTAAAGGAGAGGTCAGAGTCAAAGAGCCTGTGATTTAGAAGTAATGGTGGCAGCATTCACCTAAAGGGAAATGGGTGCGGGAATGATGGTTTTAAAGGGAGGGAAGATGAGAAGTTCAGTTTTAGAGAGGTTAAGCTTTAGGAAACGGGAAGTCATCCAGTCAGAGACAGCCGACAGGCAGGTAGTAACACGGAAGAAGCGAAATCGGGAGAGGACAGGTAAATTTGGGTGTCATCAGCATAGAGGATGGCTCTAGTGCTCTGCATTCCAGCAGGTACCTGGGTAGATCTTTTATATAATCTAGGTGTAACACATATGCAAACCGGAAAGAGCGGATATTGTACATTGTGAGTAATTACCCCTGGGTCAGTAGCATACATGGATTGTGGGCCACAACCTACCACAGGGGCAGATCCAGACACAGGTTTCGGGGGGGGCATTCTACCAGTTTTGGCTAACAGCTGGCGTTGGGTTTGCAGTGACAGGCAGAGATGTGCCTAATCGCTAGCTGTGCTCTTTACACTCACTATCCCTCACTATTGCACAGGGTCTGTCCTCATGTGCCCTGCGAACCCTTTCCATACGAGGGGCCCAGGGTACCCCCCTCCCAGCACATACCCCTTGAAGCTATGCAGTATAGGGTAACCCTGTTGCGCGCTGCCCAGTGCACCCTTTCCATGCTGGCAGGACACAAGTGGCACCCCATCTGCGCAGCCCTGGGAACTCTTTCCATGCCATGGGCCCAGGGTACCCCCCCATCCCAGCTCACATGTAATATATTGCCCCCAGCTCACATGGATATATATTGCCCCAGCCCAACTCACACATGGATATATACTGTATATATATAGTGCCCCAGCCCAGCTCACACATGGATATATAGGTGTCTCAGCTCACATGGATATATAGTGCCCCAGCTCACATTTTATATATATTGCCCCCAGCTCACATGGATATATAGTGCCCCAGCCCACATGGATATATATTGCTCCAGCTCACATTTTATATATATTGCCCCCAGCTCACGTGGTCCCATCGGTCTACTGACGTTTTCCCCCGGCCCAAGGCCAGGACCCTCCAAGTGCTTTTTTCGAGCTGCTGTCAGCATGAAGCTCAGCCGCTTGCCTGCGAACACGCGCAAGCCACGGTCTCGCAAGATCCCGAAAGTTCACGAGCTCTCGTGAACTCCGCGATCTCGCAGCTCCCAGGTGAGCGGCCGAGCTTCATGCCGGCAACCGCTCGAAAAAAGCACTCGGCAATATTTTCTCAGGGGGGGGGCATTGCATGACACTGTTGCTTTTAGATACAATATAAAAAAAGTAAATTATCATATATGACAGTGTCCACTAGCATTATAGCTTGACATTTAATAATGACGTGGTTAAGATTATTTGTTGAAGGGGTCTAATAATATATAGCTGAATTTAAAATATTTTTCAGATATCTGAGTCTATGTACGGACGCAAGCGCTGGAGTGTTAGGTTTATAAATTTGTTACATATGTAGCGCTCACTCCCGGAGGAGCCGCTGAAATTGAACCACGGGTCAGTCTCCCCGCGCTAGGGAATAAATATACTCCAGCACCGCTGTGGATTTTATCATTTAAATAGTTTACTAGAAATAAAGGCATATAATGGATAACACGGTGTTCGTGGATATATTTCCAGTATTTCGTATTTTGGGAAACGCGCAGCGGAAAAGAAATACGAGGCTTCGTATTTCGGGAAAATGCGCAGCGGAACAGAAAAATACAATGCTTCGTAATTCGAGGAAAACGCGTAGCGGAAAAGAAAAGAAGATACGAATCTTCAACCCCTTTCTGGATATTAGGGAGTGAGTCCCGCACAGGTTAAGTCCCGGACTGTAAGTGTGTGTGTGTGTTATGGTACCCGGGTACTATTCAACTGGCCAGTGAATTACTTAGAGCGGTGTCTTCGACTAGTCAAGTTGGGGCCCTGTGGGTTTTTGGAACAAACAACAGCGGGCTTTCTTGCTTTACAACCGGCCTTGGAGGCCTCTCACCCATCCACTCGATAACCAAGGCTCCACTGACCCAGGACGTCTCTCCGCTCGATGCTTTGCTGGGATACTGGCTACTGGATCCGTTGTTTGGCTCTCTCTGCTCCGGCCACGACTTGTCCGGCTTACCGCCTGCTCTCCCAATCCGATAGACCTGTGGTACTCCTAACTCGGGGGTCCTCCGGCTTCCTTGATAGCAGCTTGGGTAATATCTGTGGATCACTGGGTCTCCCTCTTACAAGGCTGGATAACCCAATCTGGAATCCTAATAGGCCGCACCTGTGTTCTGGCCTAGTCACCGTTCCACTCTGCAGCACTGTGTCCTGTCTCCTTCACTCCCTGGCGCGCTCTGCCAGCTATCTCCACGAGGCTCAGGATGTAACTCGGCGTGTCCCACCCACTTCCTGTGTCAGTTCCCAGAGCATGCTGGGAAATGTAGTCCCAATGTTGAGTGTCTCTTATCGCGCTTGTCTCCCCCCAGTGGCCAAAAATGGGTACTGCCACAGTAAGGTTTTAAACACAGCGCTACACATATTTATTTTGAAGGAATATTTTAAATGACTCAACAATCTATAGATATTGTATCTTGCTTCTCACCAGAGTCTAGATTTTTGACTCTAATATTTGTGAATACCCAATGAAATGATAAAAATCACAGAATGCCAACTAAAGAATAATTCTGGCAGTGTATTCTGAATTGTTATATATCCAATTCATGTTTAGGTTACTTCAAGCATGCGCAGAATTAATGCATTTTTAGTTTAAGCCAACGCTGCAGTAATACAAAATCTGAGAAGCCATGGGGTCAAAGGCCATTTCGAATCGTAAAATAATAAAACCAGTAATAGTTTAACTACCAAGTTTTTTTTCCAGTTCTTTCAAGTTTTAATTTATTGAAGTTTTATCCAGACTGAATTAAGACTAAAAATACGCATATAGACAGTTTATAATTTCAGTAGTTTAATTTTTGCTTGCAGATTCAGAATATTTGCGATATTAATGTGTGCCGAAGAACTAAAACATTGAACAGTAATCTGAAAAAAGGAAGTAGTAATAAAATTCTGTATCAACATGGATTTTCTTTAAAATAAAACATTTTTTCATCTATATAGTTTCAATAAACATGAAATTGTAAATGAAGCAGTTAAAGAATAAACGATTTCAGAAACAAAACCTTTGGCGCTTACCTCCGGTTTCAACAGCGTTTGAAAAAGTAGATCTAAGTGAAATGGTGTACTACATAGCTGTCATTTTGAAAGTTAAAAAAATATAAATGTCTACTCGCCACTCCTATCTGCTGGGACTCTTGACATTGCACTGTTAACCCCTTCACTACCAAGGGATTTTCCAGAAAACCACTGTCAGGAACCAATGTTTAGGAAAATCATTTTTAATTATTAGAACGTAAAAAATATTCGGAGATATTCCCAATGTATTTCTTACTGTAATAATCTATTTGGCAGGCAGATGTCCCCATCTGATGGCCAAAAGGAGTTACTGCTTATCTGCGCACCATGGAGGATCAACTGGGGAGATGTTTTGACACATTCCCAGCTGCTCTTAAGAAGAGTTAGCACCTCGGGAATCATGCCCATAGTGCTACAACTTTAGGTGCAGTTTCAGGAGCCCAAATGCAAATTTATTTCATTTGCACATAAATGAAATTTCTTTGCAATGCTCCCGTGGAACACCATATCGAATACACTCAATACTGGGGAACCAGCTAGTGCCTTGCAGATCGAGTATTTTCTATCATGATAGTGAAGGAGTTAATACTAATAAGTAAAGGATCAAGTCAAATCTTACAATGCTTGAATATTTGTAAAAAAATAATGACAAATTATATATAACCAAAAGATTTCCAGTTTGAATTATCAAATAATTGAAAGGTTTTTTCTTTTTTGTTCTTTCAGTCAGTCAATATTGTCCAAATTCTGCTTCTTTCTGTAGATCAAGCCTTTGCTTTAGCTGAGCAAACATTCTCTGCTCTGAATGTTCATATATTACTGATTTAATATCAAGTTGTTTATTGTTCTTTGAGACTTCTGTTACAACAATAAACATTTTGGGACAATTTTTTGCCGTCTCAAATACAAATAAAATATTCACTTGGGCCATAGAATGCTGGTGTGGTGTGTATGCCTTTTGCTAGTTATGCTTCTCTTTTTAAAATAGTTTTGTAATGAGGCCATTTTTCATTTACCAAGACGTCTATTCAGATTTATTTCTTTTATCCAAAACTATTATAGTAGATCAGTTATGAAGGTGTGTTGCAGACTTTAAGAGACAAAATATTAAGCTTCTGAATGGTGAACCTCAAGGACCACAAAGAATGTAAAACCTAGATGATATTAATAGAACCTGTTGCAAACCTTGTCATTTATTTAAACTCATTTTATGACCGTCTATCCAGGCGATTCACTTGACATGTGGGCACAAGATACAGTGCCAACATTTATATATAAATAAAATTTATGATTCAACCGTTCAATAATCTTTCTGACTCTATTCTCCGCCTGTATTCAATTTGGAGTGCCAACAATCCCACATATTTAAAGGGGCTCTGTATGCACTATGACCAATTTAGCTATTTAAAGTGGTCATGCTGGTTGTGTCCCCCCCCCTCTAGTCCCGTTTGTCTGTTGGTGCTGTGTGACATGTTGGAGTCTCCTCTGCCCACAGAGCTGTCACCCCACAGCAGCAGGATTTTGTGTGCAGCCATCATTCGATCTCCAAACACTCGCAGCGGCGGGCGTTCTGGCAAACAAATACTGGTGCTGTGGGTGCAGCACCAATCCATCATTCTGCACAGCCGCTACATAACTTGTGTTCCACCACATTTGCAATTTGTGTAGCGTACACTACACAAGTTCGTAAGCTAGACAGATTGCATAAGAAGCTGCAGGGACTTCTACAATTCAGAAGCCCTGAGCTAAAAAAGGAGGACCAGCCTAGTGCCGAGGGAGAAAAGGTGAGTATTTACAGCTTAACAGAAAAAAAATAAAAAAAATGAAGGAAAATAATTGGGCAGGTACTCTCAGCAGTATCTGCCCACTTACCTATGGGGAAAAAGGGGATTTTTTTTTAATAATGTTCCTTTAACATTAGTTATTTATTTGCAATTATAATAATCAAATTACACTCTCTATTATCATCTCTTTTGATATATAAACTATTGTCAAAAACAATTTTAAAGATTAGAGTTCATGCCAATCCAGTGCTTTATTAACTGGTGTGCGATTGCCTGTCTTGGAGGTACAAATAATGATTCGTGGTTTCCTTTTAGCACAGCATCCACAACCTAGAAAGTAAAAATAGAATCTGTTACAATTATTTGTGCTGTAACTTAACTCAAATCCTTAAAAAAGTATTTTACGCACATTTTCAAATGTTGAAAACATGCTGAAACTATTTGAAGTTATACTTTTGTAATGAATATATTTACACACATCCCAACACAATAGCTTACAGGTTTTACAGAGAGCGCCGAAATGTCACCGACATTTCGGCGCTCTCCCGTTCCCCGCACATCAGCTAGTTCGATTCACTGACCCTGCAGTGAATTCAGCAGTCACCGCAGGGCCTCAAAGAAGTGCAGGGAACAAGCCGCCACACGCATAAGAAAAACTGCAGAAAAAACACTGATTCGATCCAAAAACCCATCGGCGGATCTGACGATCTGCAGCAAAACTGCTGAATGCATCCAAAAAAAGCCGACGACCCACTAAACAGATCGTCTACCAGCTGCCGGAAAAAGTCGACAAGCCAATGAACGGGTAAAAAAACAAACAAAAAAACCCAAAATACTTTCAACTTTTAAAAGGTGTTTGCAAGCAAAAAAAAACAAAAAACTACTGCATGAAAATACCTGGAAATAACAAAGGTCTGTTACAGAAGCAAAAAAACCAAAAAACACAGGGAAAAAAAAAATTGCTGAAAAAATCCAGAGAAGTACCTAAGAAATCCTAAAAAAAAAGGAGACTTTTTGCTGCACGTGAAAAAATAAATAGGTTGGATATTTAATAAAAACGGGGAATATTTTTTACATTGAAACCTATGGGACTCGCCTGATTAAATCAGTTGAATGAAACCACTGAAAATCAGGGCATTTCACTGCTGTTCGGTGTTCTCTGAATTGATTAATCATTGCTTCTCTATGGGGTGTCCACTGACGCCGAAGATCACTGTATTTCGCTGGCAATTCACCAATATTTGACGAACTGCCAGCATTTTGAATAGCCAAATGGCCTCGAAATTGCAATGTACGTGGAAACTCACTGTTCGGTGCAGTTAGGTGGCCAATTCAGCTCTCTCTGAATAACCCTGTTAGAATTATTTTTCTTTGCAAGTTTCTGGTGCATATCTCGAAGGATTATTAAAAGCATGAGACACATCTAACCTCTTGCGGAAAATAAACTTTATTTAAATCAATCAATTCTCAAGAAATGTTTTACAAGAAGAGAGTTGAAGATATGTGGAAAACCACTACAAAAAACCTTCAGCTAGATTGGGGATAGTTAAAATGGTAATTTTATTATTGGACATTGCCAAACACAAGACATTAACAAAAATTATACAAATAAACATTGCATCAAAAATTATTTGAACAGTAGGTTGCATAATTAGGATTCTGTAGGATACTAAATATCCATTTGATTTAATTAGCGGGTTGTAACCTATTTTGCCGTGATACAACAATCTATCTTCAAGTATCTATACTCTCAATAATACACTTATATTGTGATATAAGGTTGCGTTGCCACGGATTTTGCAGTTTTTTTATCCTGCTCACTACTGGTGTGAATAGGGATTGTTTTGGGATATTTATCCATTTGGTTTTGCGGATAGCAATTTTTTGGTTACAATACAACCATCTATCCGCTTAAGTATACACGTCAATATCAACACACTCTTATTGTGATACAAGGTTGCGATTGGAATGTGTTCCTCTAACTATATAAGCAACCATTAAATTCATAGTTTATTATATTGACCAATACTGTTGCTAATTATAAGCATCTGTTATTCTCCCTTTATATGGGAATTGTGTCACCAATAGGTGACCTACTAAGTCTAAGCTTCAGTGGCTGTTTATATGTTAAACTTCTATGAAATTATAAATGCAACTGTCTGGAGCTCAAAAATGCTACATTGGTTCCTGTTATTAGTAGTAACGATAACAAGTCCACAATTCAATCACCTACTGTTCAAATCATTTTTGATGCAATGTTTATTTGTATAATTTTTGCTAATATGTCTTGTGTTTGGCAATGTCCAATAATAAAATTACCATTTTAACTATCCCCAATCTATTTGAAGGTTTTTGGTAGTGGTTTTCCACATATCTTCAACTTTCTTCTTGTAAAACACTATATAGGAGGGTTTAATCCCATATTGGTTGGGGCGCTCTCTAATCTATCACTATCCCAGTAGGGATTAGTGAATTGCTTTTTGCAGTTCTCAAGAAACTCCAGATACCTCGAGTTTCCTTTTCATTACAGCACACTGAGGATTGCAGTAAAGGCATGTCATAGATATGAGCACCATGAAATCACTATCCCCAGTGGTACACGATTATGGTAGAAATTGCCATAAAACAAATAAAAAAGAGAATCAATATCAGAAGGAAATTGAATTGAACTTTACCTGTTCTCTAGAGAACCAACGTGCCTCCTCGATTTCAATCTTGTCAACTTTAATTACTGTAGATATTGCAACAGCTAAGCAACCAATCATTAGGGAGGAAGGCATAGGCCAAGGCTGACATGACACATACTGAACATGGCCAACTTTGACACCACTCTCTTCCTCTACTTCTCGTCGAACAGCATCTTCTATTGTCTCACCTGATAATGCATAGAGTGATAATAGACTTAAAAATTTAAATTCAACATACTGTTCATCAAGATACCCAAAGCATAATATTAGGTGTACAGGAGTTCATGGGAAACAACACAGACCAGACAGCGGGAAGTGCAGGGTGAGATTTATTGATGTCTTTAAAGGGAAGAAGTTGTAAACCCCACAGTAATAAAAATGAGGGTTTCATGTGAATTTCTATGTATTTCTCCCTGAACAGCCATTTATCAGCACTTGAAATTTTTAGAAAATTGGCTTTTAAATTTTAATTGATCGTTAAAGTCAAAATTTCCCCTGTCAAGTATAGGCACTGATAACCGAACTGAGCAGCTGAATTTTTAATGGGACTTGAGAGACCAACTCTCTTGGTCTCGGTGACACTGCACTCACTTGGGTTGACTCATATTTATCCAACAGGTCCTTCTCGGTGTCCTTTGCTGGTAACTCCTCCTCTTCATTGCCTCTATCTGTTGGTTGTATCTACACCTCCTCCCTGGGTAATATCATTAATAGCTTTGGCTTCAATTACCGCCTCTATGCTGATGACACTCAGATCTACCTCTCTACCCTGTCCTTTCCAAAGTCAGTGACTGTTTATCTGGCATCTCCTCCTGGATGGCCTCCCACCACCTAAAGATCAATACGTCTAAGACTGAGCTCCTACTAATTCCTCCCTCTAATGCCTCCCCACCTCCTGACTTCTCTATCACGGTGGAGGGTATCACCATCTCCCCATCAAACCAAGTTCGCTGTCTTGGAGTTACACTGGACTCTGCGCTTTCCTTCATCCCCCACATCCAGTCTCTTTCCTCCTCCTGCCGATACCAACTGCGTAATATTTCCAGAATTCGGCCATTTCTTACCGCTGTCACCACAAAACAACTCATCCATGCCCTGGTAATCTCCCGACTTTACTATTGCAATAATCTCTTATCTGGCCTCCCTCTCTCTCGCCTCTCCCCCCTACAATCCATCCTGAACGCCTCCGCCAGGCTAATTCACCTCACCCGCCGCTCTGTCTCTGCCGCTCCCCTCTGCAAGTCCCTTCACTGCCTCCCCATCCACTGCAGAATTAAGTTCAAAATCCTTACCTACAAAACCCTCACTAACTCAGCTCCCCACTACCTGTCCTCACTAATCACCAAATACACCCCAGCCCGCTCCCTAAGGTCAAACAGCGACCTACGCCTAGCTTCTCCTCGCATCACCTCTTCCCATGATAGACTGCAGGACTTCTCACGCACAGCCCCCATTCTCGGGAACGCTATCAATCGTACAGTCAGACTTTCCCCTAACTTCTCTTCCTTCAAACGCTCCCTTAAAACGTTCCTATTTAGAGAAGCCGACCATCCGACTCACTGACACAACCATAAATTGCTCACCTTGCAGTCCTCTCCTCCTGTTTCCAACCCCAACCCTTCTAGATTGTGAGTTCCCACGGGAATAGGGCCCTCATCTCCTCCTGTACCGTTTGTCAAATGTTGTTCAATGTATTGTAACCCTGTCTATACTGTGCCTATTGTACAGCGCTGCGGAATATGATGGCGCTTTATAAAGAAGAATAATAATAATATGCCTTTATTTAAATCTCCCAAAATGAAAACTGACTGAATCGCGGAAAAAAAAAAATCCATGTCTTTTTAAGTTGTTAGGAAACAAAGATGACTTACCAGTTTCAATAAATCCTGCTAAACAAGAGAACATGCGAGTAGGGAACCTTTTCTGTCTTCCCAAAAGGCACTGGTTTCCATCAGGGTGAATCACAAGCATTATGACCACAGGGTCTAAAAATCATAAAACAAATACACACACTAAACATGTAATTCTACATTAACATTAGATAGAGGTCCATCTCAGGCCAAAAATTGCAAAGTTGGTTTCTTGGTCATGTTGAATTAATATAAATAAACATAATTCCTCTAAAATAATGTTCATCATGATTGACTTCCAACAGCTTATGAATTGGTCTAAAATGTTACATTTCATATTGGCTGTGGTCAAGCATGTACTGGCCATAGGAACTATAGGGAGATTCCTGGTTGGCCGATGGCTCAGTGGGCCAGTGTGAATGCTGGTTCACCGCATAGCTCGCACCACCCTTAAATCGGTGAGAACTTCTTCACCATCTGTAATACAGATGCAGTCTCATATTGTGGCCATTGTGTCTGTGAGACCCACTGTGCATCCGCCTCACCTTAAGACACAGTGTGCGCTCAACTTCGGCGTTGCTTTACCCAATCGCTTTGCAGCAACTCCAGTATCCGTAGAGTGATTGGTTGAGCAATCTGGGTGGTTTTATATACTATTTTTGTGCGTGTTTGCATAATTAAAGTGGGCTGGTCTGGATGAACTCCAGGGCAGATTTTTGTCCCAGTCCAACCCTGGCAGTGGTTCAGCATGATTATATTGGTAAACAAAACCCTCGGAAATAATTTTTGGGTAATACTTCATCCTTATGTGTTCCATACATGCTCCTTTTTTAGACCTCAATGACACGTACAAGCTATTGTATGTCAATCATAACCATAATTACCATAAAGTACTATCCATTTATATTGTTGTGCTTACAGAAAATCTCTTAAATTTCTCAAAACTCAAAAACAAGTAATCTAAAATTTATGGAGCACTCTTCCATAGTTCACACTAACATGGGGACATGCGACTGCAGATTTTTCTGTAGCGTCCCCATGTTAGGACAGTATTACAAAGTTGGTGCCAACTTAACCAGAGCTGTTGTTAGCGTAACAGCTCCATAGGCTATAATGGCTCTGGTAAGTTTACAACCGCTCTGGTTAAGGTATCACCAGCTTTGTAATATGGCCCTTAGTGTGGTATTCTCGGGGCAGGTACTAGCTGAGCAGAGTGAAGCACTAACCACAGTGATACTCGCGATAGTGCTTCCGCGAATATCACCTCTTGGAGTCCATAGGACTCCATGGAGGGTTGAGCTTCCGGACTGTAAGATTGAGCAGCGAATGAAGTGTTTGTGGGTTGTTCTTAGGATAGGACCAAAAATATAAGTCACGGGGGGTTAAATTAGGTGAAATTGGTGGATTCTCAATGCTTCTTGCACTTCTGGGTAAAGTTGACACCATACAGCGGTCACAGACCTAATTCAGATAACAGTCGGCGATTCCTGCAGTAGGAGGCCATAGTCCACATTGCTGAAACCAGCATATGCACGCATAAGCTTGTGAAACAGAAAAAGGCACAAACTTGTCACATAACAGTGAGGTACACATCACTGAAATTTATTACTGTCTCACACATTAAGGCTTAAACTCCCAGGCCTGTGGAACATTCTCCAGTTGCTGTTATCATTCGTGCACATATGGTTTCTTTAATATCATTGTGTTAAATGCTATGAATTAAAAAAAAAACAATCAACCCGTATTTTTAATATTTAGGATTATTCTAGACAGTAAAGCAGTACACTACAACAGTTTTTTTAGATGTGGGGTATGGTGAAAATAGTTGTTGTTGTTTACTATTCATCTTCACACTTACCAACTCTTGGGTAGGACGTATTATGAATCCCTTTTAAACTGGGGCAACCTGCTTTTAGACAGGTTCTTTTATATCCTTCCTCTTCAATTACTGTCCCACTACCGCAGGTCGGACAGAATTTGTACCGACTGTGCCATGCAAGAACTGATCTTGCCTGTGCCAAAACTCCTAAAACAAAAACATGCCATTGGTCAAACAAGCACTTGTACAAAGAGATGAAAAGAACAGTCACAGTTTGGAATATCAGACTTTCATTCTTCACAGCATTGAGAACAGTGTTGGTTCAAAGAATTGACAGGAGTGGTTCATCATTGACTCGGAAAGAAGCACAGGGGTTAATATATCAGTATCGCTATGAATGCTGTACACTGTGCATACTGCAGCAACAAAAAACAAGAAATTTTATTCAGTAAACACTGAATTGCTGCGATTCACTTTTTAACTCATTGTTTATTGAGTGAGCACTTAGTGGTGATACCAGCATGTATTTCTTATTAATTGTTAATGTAGTCGACTAATATAGGACAAAGCCGAATGGCATTTTAGTCAAAATACTATGAATAGAACTAAATTTAAACTGCTCCCTCCCTAACATTTTTGTCTACTTTTTATTGGTCGATGAAAATGGCACTAGATCTTTGTCATAGTTTAAGTTGTTGACTAAAATGCGATTTAGATTAAGTCATAAAAGACTGAGAAAAACTACATGAGTCCCCCCTAATGTTTTTGTCTAGTTTTAATTAGTCAATGAAAATGTCAATAGATTTTCGACATAGTTTTAGTAATCATAACTTCTAGTCTAGTTTTCATTACTAAAAAAATTACTCCAAAGTCTTTGATGAAAATTATTAGTTAAATCAATTAACATGACTAATCAGAGATCTATGGATTCTGATCAGACCTCATTTGATCAACTTGCACAGCTTTGGGCTCATATTACAACCCTAACGCTAAAATGGGGACGCAAAAGAGAAAAACCTGCAGGTCGGCGTTGTGATCTGCAGAGAGACTGGGGGACTTTTTCCCCCCAGTCTCTCACTGCTCCTGGTGGCCAGAAGAGGCGGATGGAGGTGCCGTTCTCGCTGCGGGATGGGAGATGAGTGTCTGATTTTTGGGGGAATTTTAGCTGGTGCCGACTGATTCTGCAGGAGCGGAATCCGTAAGCACCAGGTCCTGGCTGTGGTTAACTTTCGAGGTAATTAGCGTTAGTACATTGTAATAATAACGCTAATTAACATTTTGCGCTCCTTATACTTAGCATGGGGAGCGCAAAGTACAGTAAACTCAAACTGAAAAGTGCAAGCTCCGAATCGCTAAAGGTTTTTCAACCCGTTAGCGTTCGGATTGTAATATGGTGCGCCCGCGCTAGGGCAACCAATGCAAACGCTCACACAGGTCAGCGCTAACGTAGCATCAGGAATGTAAAAGGGCCCTTGAAGTGTAAAAAGAAATGAATAAAAACAAAAATAATATAGTGAGACAGACAATGGTCTTTGAACGGTCATGTGAGTATATGCCGATTACTGCTAGTTTGCCATTATGTGCGAGTCGCTTTAGTCAACATTGCCTCAGGTAATCACTACAGAACAGTCCCATTAGCTCCTACTTAGATAAATGTGAACAACTCCTTAAGGAATTATTCTAGGGTTTGTTTTGCCCCATATAAGAGACATCCTCAAAGGGAAATCTCTAAGTTTGCAAACACAGAACTTTATATACAGATGCTTTGAATAACATATATAGATACTTCTATCTTACCCGCTTCTTTGTGGGTCATTTGTAAAAAGGCCGGCATTGGGGGTTGAAGAAAATAACAATCTTCATGTTTATGTTTAAATGTATCAGCAGAGATGTCATCCGCATTGATTGCAAACCAAGCGACCAAGGGATCCTTCTCATCACTTTCAACTCTGCTGATTCCTGCAGAATATGTAGTATTTGATGGTTTCTCAACACCGAGGAATACTAGAACAGTCTTGTCAGGTTGTGACAAGTATTCCTTGACGTCTTCATATTGAAGTCTACATAGCTTGATTTCTGGGTCTTGCGAGCTTTCTTTACTCCCAATTAAAGACACTAAGGGAAATAAGTTTGAAAAAATAATATAAACGGTGCTGTGCTGGGTTTGTTTGGCTTTTAGCCAATCAGCGTCTGTCCGTTTGTAACTTTTTCTGTCCAAAAATGAACCACAAAAGAAGTTTTCATGTTCTTCTGCTGCATTAACAAAAAAATGGGGTTTAGGTCCTCCTTTTGAATTGGCGAGTAAGTTGACAATATGTTTGTGACCCCAAAATTTGGCAATATCTAAAGCTGTCTGCTTGGACTTGTTTACCAATGCCACATTGCTCCTAAAGGAAAAGGAAGGAACCAGAAGAGAATATTTATAAATGGAAATTGAAAGAAAAGAGAAAAATAAAGTACAAATTATTGAATTTATGTTTCCTCTCACGCCACCCTAATGCAATGCACTCAACTTCAACTGAAACCGTTTTGTTTATTCTTGAATAATTAGAAAAGGAGCACTTTGCTAAACAAAGGTAAAAAAGACAGTGACCAATAAAGGTTCGGCACCAAAATTCTAAAATCTGGAAGACTCAGAAATCCAGAGTTTTCCGGCCTAAAAGATTTTAGCCATAAACACCTCCCTGACGCTCAAGACGGGTCCTGCTTCTTCGAGACACTGCTCCAATCTCTGCAGCAGGAAACAGCACACACTGGGAGTCTACGTTCAGTCCCAGGAAGGACGGCTATCCTGGCTCTCCCACCGCAATCTCTATCCTTTAAAAAACATCAGATTCTCCAAGATCCTGAAATCTAGAATGCTTGGGATCCCAAGCATTCCAGATAAAAGGTGTTCAACTTGTATATATTGCTAGAGCAGAAAGGTGTCTTGAAACAAAGTGCCCTAAGGCAGTGAGATCCTCTAACCCACACTGCAGTATGAGCATCACGTTGGGTTTTAACTTAAAATCATGATGAAGCTCCCTTCAATGGTAATATGCCAAGAACAAATCAAATATTGTATAGTTGTATGTTTTTGCCATTATTGAAATATTTTTTGTACATTGAATTCTTAATCACCTAATGAGGATTCACACCCTGATTTTTGATCTAGTTCATTATCTTGGAAATATAATCTTGGGTGTCTACATATGTCAATAATGTAACTTTGAGATGACTGCAATAAATGGTTTTCTAATAACTTTGAAATTACTAATATATATATATATATATATATATATATATATTTTTTTTCCCCCCCACAATTGGTAGTAATAATCCTGACGTGTAGAAAATGGATTGCTATCCTGGATAAATGCTCACTTGATTTAATGTTACTTGTGGTGGAAGAAGTTGGAAGAGTACTTAAAATCACCAATTTTGAAGTTGAGCTTTCCGACGTGGTTAAAACACCATCATGCGAGCATTTTAATGCCAAATTGGCCACTGATTTGGAGAACTAGAAAAAAGATTTGGTTCGCTTCAAGGGGGAAATATTAGAATGTGTTCATTCTGATTATGCCTATAACCGTGTCTATCGCTGGTTAACAGGGGAGTCTCAGCCACGGTCTACTTCAGATAGACCTCGCATTAGGAAACCATTAAAATCTACTATTCATTATACATGGGGTGAAACAGCCTCTGAATCTGAAAATTATACTTCAGCAGTGCGGACGCAGGTACGTGACAGACATGGTGGCAGTGTGACTTTTTTGGATCCAGGTTTGGGGTTAGTCTGAGAACCTAATGTGTCAGTCCCCTTGAATGGTGGAGACAGAGACACAGATTGACAGTCACATAGGGGCAAGAAGAAATGTGAGGACGTCATGGGGGACTCGAGTTTGTTCGCCTACTATTCAAAATATGGTTTGAGAGATTGTAGAGAACTTTCTATTTTATCGAAAGGTTTAAGTTTTGACCCCACATCTAAACCCGATTGCTTTACTTGGGAGGTAGAACAATTTATATTTGGGAAGAAAGCTACAGCTGGACGAATTGTTTTCATCTACACATGATTATGAACTGGAGGTATTTCGTTTGAAAAGTCCTTTTGATCCATTGGCCACTAATCCATCAATCAGAACTTTTCTACAAACTGTACACAATGAAACTGATCCTCAATATAGATATACGTAGACCTGCTAATATTTCACGTGGGAAAGGCGTGCAGTCCAGAGCCTGGCTGGGGATTTGACCATTACAATCACACCACCAGATAAGGGTGGGTTAATTGTAATTATGGATTATCTAAATTGAGTGATCAGTCTATCACAGATGTGAGTGTGATCCAACTATTGAATTTGGGACCATTATCAATTGGATCCTTATTGAAACAAAGGAAAATCATTATCTATGAGCAACTCTGGGTATTTGAATGTAAAACATCCGAGGGTTCAAAGTTTTTATACTCTCCCTAAACTCCATAAAAATTCAGAAACTCCCCTGACTGGTCGTGCTCCTTTCTACTACCCCCTGTTGTGCCTAGACTATTTTTGTTCTGTAGATTTATATGTGTGATTTTGTGTGCTTTTTATTTTTCTGGTCCTGGTTTCTGACTTGTACACAACTGTATGCTTTTATTTTTTGACATTCGTAATGTATGTGTGTTTGGACCTTGTATCATTTATAAGCTTACGGCTTGGCTTTTGTATTTTGTGAAAATTCTTTAAGAAATTGATTTGTTAAAAAAAAAAAATAATCCACAAACTCCCCTGGGGAGACCCTTGGTTTTGCCAAATTTGGACTCTTAGAATCTTTGGGCAAATGGTTGGACAGTATTTTCAAGGGTCCATTTATGGCCCTTGAAACTTGTGTACGAGATTGAACCAATGTTATTTGGTTATACACAGCAGAAAAAGTGCTGGCAAGATATAGGTCACGATAAACCAGCATAGGCCTTTCCTTGACCAATACATGTCCCAGAAGTATGTCCCTGACAAACTCAAGCAGTCAAAGATGGCCGTGTACGATTGGACATGTAGACCTTGAATATAGAGCAGTTTGACACCACTACTGAAGAAGAGAGTTCTCTGTGTATAAGTTATCTGTGTGTAATGGAAACTTTGTACAAGTAACGGTTTTCATTTTGTAGTATACATTTTTTGGCGTTGTGGATGAGGGATATATGTCAAGAGAAAGGGGGGAGAAAACAAGGACACCGGTGTTAAACAAAACCTACAAATCTGATGGTAACCGCATCAATAACCTTGAGATAAAGTGAGAAGGCATTCTGATAGCGAGCCCGTCATTGTCATCATTTTACATTGTGCACACACATAATACCAGTCAATGCAACTGTCAACCTTGTACCCCACTTCAGGTCCTTAAGGTGCGTGCACGCTGGGGTCTCTGGTGAACTGGGTAGAAAGCACAGTCTATAGTCATTCAGTCATTACCCTTTCTCCAAGAGAATTTTCACAACATCATAATGTCCATTTCTTGCACCATACATGAGTGCATTCCATCCATTTTCGGCAGTCTCATTAATGATGGAGGATGAGTGGCTGAGAAGCCCATTCAGCCTAGCAGTATCGCCCAAAGCACAGAAATTGTGAAGCTGAGAAACAATTTCTTTTCTTGGATTCTGCATGCCTGAGAAAAAAGAAAAAAACAAAAATACATTAATGTAAATCAAACACAATAAAATATGAGATTGGGTGAATTAATTTAGAGCATAAAAGAGTATAAAAATACTCTTATTTATATGAGAACTGATGGGTGGGATTATTCAGTAAACCCAAATTGTTGATAGCTTCCATTTTCCAGGACTTGGTTCTATTGTTTTGTAAGGCCAACAATAAGTAAAATATATTAGTATATATACCAAAACTCACAACGCAACCTGTATAATCTATTTTCTGAGGCCAACTTCTGCTTATCTGCAAAGGGCAAAATCAGTCAGGAGCCAGGGAGTAGGCCTCAAAATGGCCGACGGCAGAGCGCTCCAGCCGGGAAACAGCCGGGGGGGGGGGTGACAAAACAGGTCCCGGAGTACACACACCTGATGTCCAGCTGCTTAGGGACCATAAGGAAGGATAAGATGCTAAGACGCGGAGGAATTCGCTGTAAAAAACACCAATTTCAACAATAACAAGCAGAGCTCCACTGAAACGCATCTTCTCCCTTCTACAGCTGGCCATGCGGCGCCCTCCAAGCAAACTATTCCTTTTTAATAGAAGCCTGTGTATTTTCTGTCCTGGCCTAAATGTGTCACATATACATTACTTAGTGGACAGGTCCCTGTGACTCATACAGCAGTCTGAGCAGGTACTTAGATTGTAAACTCTCTAGCAGGGTCTCTCTCCTACTGTTCTGTGTGTTTAACTTGTATGGACATTTGTTATTCTGTCTCACCCATTGCACAGCGCTACGGAACTTATTAGCGCTTTATGAATACCTATAAAAGGTAACTTAGGTGGCAAGTAAGGTTCATGGATTTTCCCTGGACAGAAAAGTCTGTGAACTATTCTTATAAACAAAATAGCATTTTTTTTTTAGAGTTGGAAATAAATAATGATTTCGGTAATCCTTAACTTTAACATTCCTTGTGTAATCGTTGGATCCGATGCCACGCGATGCACCTCACACACACTTTGTGTTATTTTTATGCACTAATATATCTGGTAACAGAATTAAGTTCCAGTTCCAAGAATTTATAAGGCGCTAACAAGTTCCATAGCGCTGTACAACAGGTCATAAGTGTCTTTTATATACTTACTTCCAAATTCATTCTATAGTGATTACGGTGAAATAGTAATTCATGCACATATGTATCACAAAGCAATCTAAATTCAGCAAATAAAAAAATAATAAAATGGATTTTAATTAGAGAACTATGATAGGGGAGAGTGGTGTTATGACCTATGGTTAACCTTGTGAAAACGTATACAAATGAAATACACTACCATTGCCTCTTTGAGTGTCACGAGGAAAGCAACTAATAGTTCTATCACCTGGAACACTGTGGGTTAAAAGGACACCGCAAGCTCCATAGCAATGTCTGTTCCATATATATATATATTTTAGGCAGGCCGTGTTAGTCCAGATGCCAAAATCACGAGTATAGCATTCTGTAGTGATACCTTTTTTATTGGACTAACGTTCTATTTAAAGTACAAGCTTTCGAGAGTGATCCTCCCTTCGTCAGGTATAGAAGCTTACTGATATATACCTGACGAAGGGAGGATCACGCTCGAAAGCTTGTACTTTAAATGTAACGTTAGTCGAATAAAAAAAGTATCACTACAGACTGCTATACTCGTGATATATATATATATATATATATATTAGTGTGTGTTTATTATTGCAGAAGCCACTTGCACATCACAGCAATTCAAAGAACTGCATCCCAGAGCTCCTGTGCTACATTCCCCATATGCAGCAAGGAATTCTGGGTAGGATATGCAAATGACCTCTGTCTCACTTTTATGCATCCTGGGTCTGTTATTACACAGAACTCTAAAATCTATGCTATGTCGCACTGTGGCTTCGTAGCAGAGATAAGGTTTATGCAACTGGTCAAAGCCACTCCTAGGACAGCGCTGTTTCGGGTTTGTTGGACCCTCATCAGCTAGGAGCTAGGCATGACCAGGCTTACAAGGGTTGTGGTGAAGGACAAAAAGTGAGATAAAAGGCCTCCACACTGTAATAAGTGTGTTTATTATTGCAGAACCCACTTGCACATCACAGCAATTCAATGAATTGCATCCCAGAGCTCCTGTGCCACATTCCTCATATGCAGCAAGGAATTCTGGGTAGGATATGCAAATGACATCTGTCTCACTTTTATGCATCTTGGGTCTGTTATTACACAGAGCCCTAAAATCTATGCTATGCCACACTGTGGCTTTGTAGCAGAGATAAGGTTTATGCAACTGGTCAAAGCCACTCCTAGGACAGCGCTGTTTCGGGTTTGTTGGACCCTCATCAGCTAGGAGCTAGGCATGACCAGGCTTACAAGGGTTGTGGTGAAGGACAAAAAGTGAGATAAAAAGCTGGGAACGCAAGAGCACATATAACCCTGTATCATAGTGCATCTAGATTGATGTTACTATGATTTATTCATTTTAAGCTTATTTACTGATTATAATTTTCACGGCTTTCTTGTTTTATGGTGTGACCATACACAGACAAGGACGTAACTACCAGGGGTTCAGAGGGTGCCACCATACCTGGGCCCTTGAGTGGGGGGGGGCATACTCACCTGCCTGGGCCTGGGGGCTTGCCTATATATATACATATATAGGCGTTCTATCTCACTTTTTTGTCCTCCACAACCCTTATTTATAATACAATATTTGTGTTTTCCCTCTTTCTGCTTATATATATATATATATATATAATGTCCCCTGTTCCTGCGTCCTACACACGGTTTCTCTTAAGTACAGACAATTATATCGGAGGTTTTTATGACATGAGTTACAGTTGTTGCAGGGCTTATTTTTTGCATTTGCTATCAGTGACACCTTGTCTTGTGATTTGCTGTTTATGTAATCATATCATAAGGTGTGTGTGACTGTAATCCCTGCTCGCCTCCTCTGATCCTGTCAATTGACTGCTGGGGGCTGCTGTTTCATCACATTTCAAGCTAATAACACATACGGTTTTGCAAAAGACGCTGCTTCAGACTTACTTCAATTCACCGGCCTTAAAAAAACAGGTCTAAACAGGAGGAAGAGAAATGGCAGAAGCTCAGCCGGGCAGAGAGCATTGGAAGAGACTAAAGGAGGAGACAGAAGTCAAGCACACTTCCTCATACCGTATTACTCCTATTAGCTGCACCTCACTGACTCTGGAGAGAAACTAAAGGGGTTATTCACTAACCATTGTAGTTTGCGGTTGCTACAGCGATTATAAACTTCAGTGTTTTTCCATAGGAAAATCCAAACAGCGGCAGAAGACGCTTCATCAATAAATCTTCTCAAAGATCATTGTGATAGCAACAGTGGCAAACTATGGCGGTTATTGAAATAATCCTGTAAATCAGGGATATTAAACTCAGCCCCCCAGATCTTCCATAGCGACACCCATGATTTTCTGGCCGTCTGTTGCATACACAGAATTCTGGGAAATGCAGGCAATAAACATCTAGAAGGTCGGAGTTTGATATCCATGCAGTGGCGTCACTAGGGTTGGTGTCACCCGGTGCGGTAATTTATGGTGTCACCCCCCCCCGAGTTTTACAGATTTTATTTTTTTTAACTATTCTTACTCCTAAATCAGTACTCCCATATAACACTGAATGCTCATACACACACAGCGCACATTACTGTGAGGTTTATTGCTGTGGAGCTCTCTCATATGCTCACACAAATTTTAGCCAACTGCCAGCAAGTACGTTGCCTGTTCGAAGGCAGTGAAAGCACACATGGATATATATATATATTGCCCCCAGCAGCTCTGAATATATTGCCCCCAGCAGCTCTGGATTAGACTGGATATATATTGCCCCCAGCAGCTCACCCATGGACATATATTGCCCCAGCTCACATATGGATATATTGCCCCAGTTCACAGTTATATATTGCCCCCAGCAGCTCACCCATGGATATATATTGCCCCAGCTCACACATGGATATATTGCGCCTCAGCTCACACATGGATATATTGCCCCAGACCAGCTCATACATGGATATATTGCCCCAGACCAGCTCTGTCACGGTTCACGCCGTCGCCGCCGTGGCAAGAAGGCCAAAGGTGGTACTGCACCCTCCTGAATGGATCAATACAGCATCTCTCTGGCTACGCCACTTTGCACTTTCCCTCAGGCTGTGTGAACTTCAGGTGCTACCACTAATAGACCTGTCATTCCCTTTATAATGATCCAGTGCTGCATTGTCTCACTTATTCCCTGGTAGCCTTCCTTCTAGACCTGTTCCCATCCTCTGCTATTATTGATTCCCCGTGTACCGACTTCTTGCTTTGAACATTGACTACGTTTGCCAGCCGCCTGCCACGACCTACTGCATGGACTATATGACCCACGTATACTGCCTACTGCTACCGAACATCCAGTGCCCGCTGCTACCAAGCATCCAGTGCCCGCTGCTACCGAGCATCCAGGGCCCGCTGCTGCCAAGCATCCAGTGCCCGCTGCTGCCAAGCATCCAGTGCCCGCTGCTGCCAAGCATCCTGTGCCCGCTGCTACCAAGCATCCTGTGCCCGCTGCTGCCAAGCATCCTGTGCCCTCTGCTTCCAAACCTCCAGTGCCCTCTGTTTCCTGTCTCGTGTTGTATGTAAGTCTCCTGCTGTGTTTTCCCTCAGTGTCTCCCTGTGTCTGGTTCCTCCCTGCATTGCCTCCCCAGACATCCCCATTCCTGCCCTGTCCATATTGTTGTATATTTACAATAAACCCCCTTTTTACTTTATCTACGTGGCTCAGCCTGTTTATCACCGCACATCGGGCTCATACCCTATTCCCCCCTGCCAGGCCCGTGACAGAAAAATGCAGCCATTACAAATTGAGCCCGCGGTGATACAGGTCCTTACAGGGTTAATCCACAAAGCCTTCCATGAACTGTGTAGACACCTGGTGGACCTGCTTAGTTGTTGCAGAAGCTTTGGAATCCCTCACCTAATGTGTGTATGCAAACGCCCAAACCTAGGCACAGAGACCCATTGTCTGCTGAAGAACAAGCCAAAAGGCGTGCTGCCAACTTGTGCCTGTACTGTGGGGATAGCCGGCATTGGATATCACAATGCCCACTGCGGCCACCCAAAAGCCTTGTTTCCATGCCCCAACCAGCTCCTATGCCAAAGCTGGCTTCCTTCCCTGAATCTACCCCTGTGTCAAAGTCTGCTCCCAAGAAATCCACCCCCAAGAACTCCTCACCTCCCAAGGCTGGTACACCCTCCAAGACTAAGGCCTCTACCAGGCCTAAGACCTCTGCCAAGCCTAAAGCTGCTGTCCCTGCTAAATCCAGGAGATCCTTATCCCTGGATCATGTAAAAACTTTGCTTGAAGAAATCATGCAGGAGACTCCTAAGGGTGGTTCTGAAGTGAACAATATTCCTATTGTGCCCATTGAGACTGACCCAACCCTGCCCGAGGAGTATGACCCTACCGTGCCCATGGAGTTGGAGTCTGATTATGCTGAACCCATGGATATTATGTCCCTCCAGACAGCAAGTAAGAAGACTACCACTCCCACAACTCTCAGGCAGCAGTCTAAAGCATCTGTCTCCCCTTTGTCTCCAGTCTGTATGTGTGCTGTGGCATCTGAACCCAGATCTCTGGAAGCTGATCCCGGTCCTGCTGGCGTTGAGGATAACCAGGTGGTTGAACCTGAACTTCCTGAAACACCTGCTGCTGAGACTTCGTTCCCCGTGGAGATGCCATCTGCGGAGGTGCTACAAGCCAGGACTGTTGCTACTGAAGTATTGTCTGTGGAGAATGCTGCTGAGACCTGTCCCCTTTTAGCCAGTTCTACCTCCACAGTGCCAGCCTCTGATACTGCTGCCCTGACTTTGAAAGACCCAGCGAATATTGCCACCGTTGCTGCCCTCACTACCCAGGTCGGTACCCTCCTCCAAAATGTACAAGACCTGCAATGCAATAATGCATCCCTGCGATCACAGCTACAGGACACTCTGGTCTCTGTTTATATGCCAACACCAGAGCCAACTACTACCTCCAGTAACCCCCGTCCTCAATCCCCGGAGGAGGTGTCCCTTATATCTGAGACACCCACAGAAGCTGAATGGGACACCGACTCAGATGATGAACCCTCCCTACAAACAGCACGGCGCAGCCAAGGACCGCCTGGCCCAGGAAGGGCTTACCTTGGCACAACCAGTGCTGTGCCATGCATTAATCCAGCCGCTTCCCTAAGTGACACTGTTACTCCCAAGAGTTCTAGTGCGGCTGATGTGGACTTTATTTTTTCTCGCAGTAGCTTTTTACCTGATGAGACTGATGATGAGGCCTGCATGGCTTATGGTTGCCCTGACACTTGTATAACGACAAGCCAAAAAGGTCCAGAACTGCCTGGACAACGAACTTTATTTGCTGGCACGATTATCACAGATGCTGACCCCTTGCCGACGAACTGTGTGCCTGCGTCCAATGGAACTGTTGTACGCCAGGAGGACCTGCAGACCTTTGAACAGGCTCTGTCCGCACGGAGTGTGTCCTTGGCGAGGGGCATCTGTCACGGTTCACGCCGTCGCAGCCGTGGCAAGAAGGCCAAAGGTGGTACTGCACCCTCCTGAATGGATCAATACAGCATCTCTCTGGCTACGCCACTTTGCACTTTCCCTCAGGCTGTGTGAACTTCAGGTGCTACCACTAATAGACCTGTCATTCCCTTTATAAGGGTGGAGCACCCATGATCCAGTGCTGCATTGTCTCACTTATTCCCTGGTAGCCTTCCTTCTAGACCTGTTCCCATCCTCTGCTATTATTGATTCCCCGTGTACCGACTTCTTGCTTTGAACATTGACTACGTTTGCCAGCCGCCTGCCACGACCTACTGCATGGACTATATGACCCACGTATACTGCCTACTGCTACCGAGCATCCAGTGCCCGCTGCTACCGAGCATCCAGTGCCCGCTGCTACCGAGCATCCAGTGCCCGCTGCTACCGAGCATCCTGTGCCCGCTGCTACCGAGCATCCTGTGCCCGCTGCTACCGAGCATCCTGTGCCCGCTGCTACCGAGCATCCTGTGCCCGCTGCTGCCAAGCATCCTGTGCCCTCTGCTTCCAAACCTCCAGTGCCCTCTGTTTCCTGTCTTGTGTTGTATGTAAATCTCCTGCTGTGTTTTCCCTCAGTGTCTCCCTGTGTCTGGTTCCTCCCTGCATTGCCTCCCCAGACATCCCCATTCCTGCCCTGTCCATATTGTTGTATATTTACAATAAACCCCCTTTTTACTTTATCTACGTGGCTCAGCCTGTTTATCACCGCACATCGGGCTCATACCCTATTCCCCTCTGCCAGGCCCGTGACAAGCTCACACATGGCTATTGCCCCAGCTCTCATGGATACTGCCCCCAGCACACATGGATATGCCCCAGCTCCTCTCATGGATATTGCCCCAGCTTCTCTCATGGATATACTGCCCCAGCTTCTCTCATGGATATACTGCCCCAGCTCCTCTCATGGATATACTGCCCCAGCTCCTCTCATGGATATACTGCCCCAGCTCCTCTCATGGATATACTGCCCCAGCACATGGATAATGCCCCAGCACATGGATATGCCCCAGCTCACTCATGGATATGCCCCAGCTCACTCATGGATATGCCCCAGCTCACTCATGGATATGCCCCAGCTCACACATGGATATGCCCCAGCTCACACATGGATATGCCCCAGCTCACACATGGATATGCCCCAGCTCACACATGGATATGCCCCAGCTCCTCTCATGGATATTGCCCCAGCTTCTCTCATGGATATACTGCCCCAGCTTCTCTCATGGATATACTGCCCCAGCTCCTCTCATGGATATACTGCCCCAGCTCCTCTCATGGATATACTGCCCCAGCTCCTCTCATGGATATACTGCCCCAGCACATGGATAATGCCCCAGCACATGGATATGCCCCAGCTCACTCATGGATATGCCCCAGCTCACTCATGGATATGCCCCAGCTCACTCATGGATATGCCCCAGCTCACACATGGATATGCCCCAGCTCACACATGGATATGCCCCAGCTCACACATGGATATGCCCCAGCTCACACATGGATATGCCCCAGCTCACACATGGATATGCCCCAGCTCACTCATGGATTTGCCCCAGCACCTCATGGAATGCCCAGGTCACACATGGATTTGCCCCAGCTCCTCATGGAATGCCCCAGCTCACACATGGATTTGCCCCAGCTCCTCATGGAATGCCCCAGCTCACACATGGATTTGCCCCAGCTCCTCATGGAATGCCCAGGTCACACATGGAATGCCCCAGCTCCTCATGGATATGCCCCAGCACACACATGGATTTGCCCCAGCACCTCATGGAATGCCCCAGCTCACACATGGATTTGCCCCAGCTCCTCATGGAATGCCCCAGCTCACACATGGAATGCCCCAGCTCACGCATGGAATGCCCAGGTCACACATGAAATGCCCCAGCTCCTCATGGAATGCCCCAGCTCCTCATGGAATGCCCCAGGTCACACATGGAATGCCCCAGCTCCTCATGGATATGCCCCAGCACACACATGGATTTGCCCCAGCACCTCATGGAATGCCCCAGCTCACTCATGGATTTGCCCCAGCACCTCATGGAATGCCCCAGCTCACACATGGAATGCCCCAGCTCACACATGGATATGCCCCAGCACACACATGGATTTGCCCCAGCACCTCATGGAATGCCCCAGCTCACACATGGATTTGCCCCAGCACCTCATGGAATGCCCCAGCTCACACATGGATTTGCCCCAGCTCCTCATGGAATGCCCCAGCTCACACATGGATTTGCCCCAGCTCCTCATGGAATGCCCCAGCTCACACATGGATTTGCCCCAGCTCACTCATGGAATGCCCCAGCTCCTCATGGAATGCCCCAGCAGCTCATGGAATGCCCCAGCACATGGATACTGCCAGGCCCCCAGCTCACCTCCGCCGCGTGTTCTGTTTGCTCCCTCTGAGCGTCCGGCGGCACGCAGCTTGGGTGCTCGCCTGGGAGAGCCACGTGACCAGCCGCGATTGGCTGGTGACGTGTTTCCTCCAGGCGAGCGCCGAAGCTGCATGCTTCGGACGCTCGCAGGGAGCGAATACGAGGCGGGGGTGAGACACCCGCCCTTAGGGGTGACGGTGTCACCTGGTGCGGGCCGCACCCCCCGCCCCCACGTTATGACGCCACTGCGGACGTACAGAGTGCGCTGCGTCCACTAGCGGCGTGTGTGCGTGATTTGGAGACGTCAGACCCTGCTCATGTACGGCCAACATAACGTCCAGACACCCAAAGTTTCCTGGTTTGGATCCGTAAAAAATCACACACAAAAATGCACATCGTATGACTGTTTTTGCGCATTCCGTGAAAAAAGTCTGACCCTAGCCTTATCTCACTTTCCAAATCGGCTATTTGGTCCCGATTGTTCTCTTTTACTGCCATTCTCCTGGTTTTCACCTTTCTCTGAACAACCCTGAGAGAGAGAGAGAGGTGAAAGCCAGGAGAACTGGCAGGAGAAGAGAACAATCTAGACCAAATAGCCAATTTGGAAAGTGAGTTAAATGGGAGAATTTTTCTGGTTTGGCTATTTTGACCTAGAATTTTCACTTCTCCAGTTATTCTCCTGCTTTTCACCGCTCTCTGAATAACCCTGTGAATGTTTAATCCCGAGGTGAAAAATAACATTGCTTAAGGCTGGGGTCAGACGAGCGCAGTTATCACGTCCGTGTTGCCGCACATTTGTACGTCCGTGGCAGCATAGCATTCTGACCAATGGAGCCCCACACACGAAGTACGTCCGCACGGAAGTGCGGATGCATGGCGGACGCAGCAAACGGACGCAGGTTAGGCAAGAACGTAATACTGCTAGAACGGACGTGAAGAGTGCGCCACGTCCGCAACGTCCGTGTAGCTTTGTATGTGAGTGATGAAACGAGGTCAGATGGACTGCATTTATACGTCCAGCATTTTTGACGGACAGAATGTTTTTTCATTTTAATTTATTTACCCTGCTACATCAGTCAAAAAATACGTCAGTGAAAAAAAGACTGTTTGGCCACTACCTTGTTGTCAGTCAGTAAGTACGTCCGTACTGCACGGATGCACAGTCCGTACAAAATGCGCTCATCTGACCCTAGCCTTAGATATTATTTTGAATTTTTTTCAAACACCAGTTAACCACATGGATGCGCTCAGCGCGTCCAGCCAAGTGGTTCTCCTGTGCTATGGACGCGCTGAGCGCATCCATGCACAGGAAGCAGCAATCCGCCGGATTCTGGCGGATTGCTGCGCCCCCCCGGTGCGGGCTGACATCTCGGATGTCAGCCCAGCACTCCGGGACCCCGGCGGAGCAATTAGATGTCATTGCGGCGGCGCGATGACATCTAATTCAGGCGCCCCCCCCCGCATGTGCGGAGGAAGCGCCTGAAAGGGAGGGGGGGAGGTCTTTCGGACCTCTCTCCCTCCCGATCGCCGGGGGGCAGAGGGTTAATCCAGGCACCGTTTTGAAGGGCACAGCCTGCCCTTCCAAACGGTGGCTGTGATTAACCCCTGGGGAGCCGGATCATGAATCGGCGCTGAAAAGCGCCAGATCGTAATCCTCTCCTGGAGCTGGCCGACATCTTGGATGTTGGCCAAGCCTCCAGGAACTCCCCCTGAGGACTGGCGTCATCGTGCATAGCACGATGACGCCAGTCCTGGAGTTAACCCCTAGCTGCCACCAATGGTGGAGATAGGGGGTTCCAATGAACCCCATCTCCCGATCCGTGGCAGCTAGTGGTTAATGTTAGATATCGTTGGATCGGCCAGAGCATGGCCTTTCCAAGGATACCAAACATGAGCATGAAAAATGTTTTAAAATAAAAAATAAAACAAAAAAATATTTTTAACAATATACATTGTTATATTTATGTAATGTAAATTATTGAAAATTCATATTTTATTGCATTTTTGTTATAATATACAGACATGACATAACGTATACATATAATAATGACATATTATGAATCTGCCAAGTCTGCCGGAAAGAACGATATATAATATGTCTGGGTCATATATCAAAATATGGCTACAAAACGCGGTTAAACATGATGAGCGAAAGCGGTAAAAATGACCTCAGCACAGAGGTGTGAAAAGCCTCAGCAGCGAAAGGGTTAAATGCAGCATATTAGGATGTTTTAGGGAAATTAATTCTAAAATCTCAATCAGAAGCAGACACCACCCCACCCTCAGTATGGTGTACGATGTATCAAATTGATTACCAGACTAAAAACACCTGGTGTTATGCCCGTTTGTGAACAGAGGTCATTTAGAGTTGATAATCTTTCCACGTACACATTAGTTTTTAATTCAATATCTAATAAACCATTGCTTATAATATTCTGCAGTAAAGAGTCTCTTTATTTCTAGATTTTTTAGTATTTTTTTTTTAAGCATTTTCTATACTTTTCAAAATTTCTTTTTTTTTTCGAACCGGACACACCCAAAAAGTTTGAAATTCGCGAACTTTCGAACTGCCAAAGTTCGGGTCGAACTCCGAACCATTCGAACCCGAACAGCTCATCCCTAGGAATACAGAGTATTCTTAACCCTTTCACTGCTGAGGCGTTTCACGCCTCTGTGCTGAGCTCATTTTTACCTGTTTCGCTCATCTTGTTTAAACGTGTTTTGAAGGCTTATTTTAGTATATGACCCAGACATATTATATATCGTTCTTTCCGTCAGACTCGGCAGATTCATAATATGTCATTATTATATGTATGCGTCATGTCCTGTCTGTATATTATAACAAAAAATGCAATAAAATATGAATTTTCAATAATTTACAACGTGTAAAGTGTTTTTTTTTTAACATGCAAGCAATTGCGGTTATACTTTGTATGGGGTGCGCTTGTTAAAAAAATTAGAAATGGGGTCTCGTTACATTTTTTTTTTTTGGGGAAAATTACGTGATTTTTAACAAACGCACCGCATACAAAAATCGTTAGTGCAGCATCATTGTTCACATTATAATTGAAATGGGAACAATATTGCTGCATTAACAAACCAAAAAAAAGAAAAAAAACTTGTTTGTTTATTTAATTTTTTTTATAAAAAATAGATTTTTTATTTTTTTTAAAAACTCTTTTCATACTCATGTTTGGTATCGTTGGAACGGCCATGCTCTGGCCGATCCAACAGTACCAAACTTTAACCCCTAGCTGCCACGGATCGGGAGATAGCGGGTTCATTGGAACCCGCTATCTCCACCATTGGTGGCATCTAGGGGTTAACTCCAGGACTGGCGTCATCGTGCTATGCACGATGACGCCAGTCCTCAGGGGGAGTTCCCGGAGGCTTGGCCGACATCCAAGATGTCAGCAAGCTCTGGGAAAGGATCACGAACCGGCGCTTTTTAGCGCCGATTCGTGATCCGGCTCCCCAGGGGTTAATGACAGCCACCGTTTGGAAGGGCAGGCTGTGCCCTTCCAAGCGGTGCCTGTATTCACTCCCTGCTCCCCGGTGATCGGGAGGGAGAGAGGTCCGAAGGGCGCCTGAATTAGATGTCATCGCGCCGCCGCGATGACATCTAATTGCTCCGCCGGGGTCCCGAGTGCTGGGCTGACATCCAAGATGTCAGCCCGCACCGGGGGGGGGGGGCAGCAATCCGCCGGAATCCACTCAGCGCGTCCATAGCACAGGAGAACCACTTGGCTGGACGCGCAGCCAAGTGGTTAATTTAGGTTTCAGAGGTAAAATCCATGTGCTTATTTACATGTAGGTTGAGCACCCTTTATCTGAAATCCTCAGAACCCAGAGCCAGGGAAGCCATCAGAAATCTTGCAGCCCCTTACAGAACTACTCACATACACATTAGGGACGAGCCGAACGCCCCCGTGTTTGGTTCGACTTCGAACAATTTCAAAATTTAGAGTTCGAACACGATCCGAACTCAATGTAAGTCAATGGGACCCGAACGTTCAATTTTTATAGTGCCCTCCAAGAGGGCATATATGCAAGATATTTGCCGTAAAAGGTGTATGGGGGTCTGGGTAGTGCCCTGGGGGACAGGAAACAAGGACAAAAAGTTAAAAAAAACATTTTTAAAGGAACAGTGAGTTTTCCATGAAATAAAGGTTAAGAATAAAAACGAAAAATTCCTTCAAATATCGTGCCTAGGAGGTCCCCATAACCTGCCCGTGAAGTGGCGGATTTGTAGGATGTATAGATACATTTAAAAACAAAAAAATTACATTTCAAATGACGGTAAATGGTTTTCCTTTTAATCTATTCATAAACAACTGCTTGGGGCGGCAGCCTGCATGAAAAGAGGAGATGTTTTAGGATACGCAGAACAAGTTTAGTGATTTTTTTTGGGCTAAATTATGGTGAAACTTATGCAGGCTTTGGATGAAAGTAACAATAGGTGCTTTAAAATTGGGCCTTTAGTGTCGGCAACAGTGCCGTCACACTGTAACCCCTCTGTGGTATTGTGGAAGAGTGCAGTGGTGGACCCTGCGGTCCAATATTAAAATGATATGAATCTGGTACAGGCGTCAGTGGCAGTGCACCCAAAGATTCTAATTTGCTGAGCTGTGGTATAACTCACTGATACACACTGATAACAGGCTGTGCCAAGACAGATTCTAATTTGCTGAACTCTGGTAGAACTCACTGATACACACTGTCCCTGATAGCCTGGCAGTGCCAACACAGATTCTAATTCCCAGAAATCTCCTACAACGTCACTGACAGAACAATCTCCTCTCCTCTCTGATTCACTCCTGCAAACACACACGCTGGGGCTGCATGCAGGGAAGCCTTATATAGTGTGCTGCGGGATTTAACTCTGTGAGCCCATGATTGGGCAAAATTTGCCCAATCAGGACTCTGAGCCGTGATTGGCATAGTCTTGCACCTGTCTTGCACCTGACCCGTGGTCAGGTGCAAGGCTGTAGCCAATTACAAGCTTCAGGCCAGTGGAAAAGTGCATCGTGATCCATTGTGGGCGAACATGTGGCGAACACGCGGAAATGTTCGGAGTTTGACGAACAGCCGAACGGGCGACGTTCGTATCGAACTCAGAACAGATCCGAACCGAACGCTCATCCCGAATACACATCACTCATACAGAACCACTCACACACAATTACACAGAACTTGAACCACTCACATACATGCCACTCATACAAAACTCACACTCACACCAGTCACACAGAGCCACTCATGCGTACACCACTCTCATAGAACCAAATCACACACACAGTACTCACACCATTCACACAGAACCGCTCACATGCCACGCGCACAGAACCACTCACATGCACAGCACTCACACACAGAACCACTCGCAGAAAGACAAACTCACACATCATGTACTCCTTCAATTGGAGCAGGGCCAGACAGAGTATTAGGGTTGGGCCCCTTCCTGGCAGCGGGTCCCTGACCATATCATGGGCAGCAGTGCCCAGATAGCGGTCATGCTCAGAGCATTCCAGATTTCGGAACCTTCTGGTTTTTGGAAACTGGGAAAATCAGAAGTTGGAGGTGAAGGGGGTCGTGACAGGGGAGCCTAGATACAATTCCTGCTGCAGCTACCACCTGTATGCCTCCTGGGAGATGCTCAGTAGGGATGAGCTGTTCAGTTCGGAGTTCGATTCGAACTTTGGTCGTTTGAAAGTTCGCTAACTTCGAACTTTTTGGGTGTGTTCGGTTCGCGTTCGCAAAAAAAAAAGAAATTTTGAAAAAAGTATAAAAAATGCTTAAAAAATACTAAAAAAATCTAGAAATAAAGAGACTCTTTACTGCAGAATATTATAAGCAACGGTTTATTAGATATTGAATTAAAAACTAATGTGTACGTGCAAAGATTCTCACCTCTAAATGACCTGTGTTTCTCAAACGGTGAACACCAGATGTTTTTTTGTCTGGTGTAATGAATTTGATACATTGTATGTAGAATGAAGGTGTGTGGTGTCTGCTTCTGTTCTGAGTGAGAAGTGTTAATTTCCCTCCTAAAACTGCTTCTAATACGCTGCATTTAACTGCTGTGTGAAAAAAAACTAAATTTCCTCATTGCCCGCTTTTAACATCTAAAGCAATGTTATTTTTCACCTCGGGATTAAACATTCACAAGGTTATTCAGAGAGCGGTGAAAAGCAGGAGAATAACTGGAGAAGTGAAAATTCTGGGTCAAAATAGCCAAACCAGAAAAATTCTCCCATTTATCTCACTTTCCAAATCAGCTATTTTGACCTAGAATTTTCCATTCTCCAATCATTCTCCTGCTTTTCACCGCTCTCTGAATAACCCTGACAGGGTTATTCAGAGAAAGGTGAAACTCAGGAGAATGACTGGAGAAGAGAAAATTCTAGGTCAAAATAGCCAAACCAGAAAAATTCTCCCATTTATCTCACTTTGTTCTCTTCTCCTGCCAGTTCTCCTGGCTTTCACCTCTCTCTCAGGGTTGTTCAGAGAAAGGTGAAAACCAGGAAAAGGGAACAATCTGGACCAAATAGCCGATTTTGGAAAGTGAGATAAATGGGAGAATTTTTCTGGTTTGGCTATTTTGACCTAGAACTTTCACTTCTCCAGTCATTCTCCTGAGTTTCACCTCTCTCTGAATAACCCTGATAGTCATAAAACACAATCGGCCACAATACTCAGCCACTAATTGGGTTAGTCGAGACTCATGGGAAATGTAGTTCAAAAACAACTGGATGGCCAAGGTTGCTGCACCTCTGAATTATAAACATACAGAGTTATCCAAAGAGATCCGAATGGCTGGAGAAAGGTAACCGAACACTAGACATGTGCACAGCACAAAATTTCATTTTGAACTAATGGATTAGTCCTAAAATGCAATTTATTTAGTTGCTAAAGAAATTTGTTTTCAGTTCTTTAGTTTGAAAACTAATTTCATTCATCCGAAAACCAGTGGATACAATTACTATTGTAGTGGCACCTCAGATCACTGGGATCGCTGCTTGTTACAGTATCTCTCACTCTCAGCACAATGTGGGCAATATTACATAGTTGGTGCTAACTTAACCAGAGCTGTTGTAAACTTCCCAGAGCCATTATAGCCTATGGAGGTTTTCAGTTTACAACAGCTCTGGTTAAGTTAGCACCAACATTGTAATACTGCCCTGTGTCAGGCAAAGCTGTTACAGTAACTGTCTGCTGCTCATCACAGTGCTCAGAGTTTCAGTAAAACTAGTAAATAATATTTTTATATATAAGAGGTTAGAACAATATTATTTCCTTGCTTTACTGAAATTCTGAGCGCTGTTACAGTCAGTTACTGTAACAGCTGAGCCTGATACATTGTACTGAGAGATAATATAACAAGCAGCCGATCTCAGTGCTCACAGCCACTGGATTTAAAGGGCTAAAAAAAAAAGGCTCCTCTCTGTATAATGTTTAGAACATCCTCCTGCATTAATTAATACCCCTCTCTGTATAATGTATACAACATCCACCTGCAATAATTAATACCCCTCTCTGTATAATGTATATAACATCCTCCTGCATTAATACCCCTCTCTGTATAATGTATAAAACATCCTCCTGCATTAATTAATGCCCCTCTCTGTATAGAACATCCTACTGCATTGGCATGTGGAGGGTGCAGAACTTCGGATGTTGCGCTCTTCATTGCTGGTCTCCTTCACTCATCAATGTAATATCACAAAAAGGACTGAAACTAAAATGTAGTGCATTTTATTTTAGTTTCTTTCGTTTTTTGTACTGAGCAGTTTCGTATCTCTTGAGTCATACGAAATCTAAATTATCCCAAAACTCGGACTAAATCGATTTAGTACTAAAACGAATGCACATGTCTACCAAATGCTGAAAATCAGCGTTCGGTTACCTTTCCTGGCCATTCGGCTATCCAGAGAGCAGGCAATTCACCAAATCCTGGCGAATTGCCTACACATACGGTGCCTATTCGGTGCCTTTTCGAGGGCAGTGAAATCCCCATAAAAAAGCAATGCTTCGGCTATTCAGAGAACAAAAACCAGCAGTGAAAGGTTCCGTGCTGTTCGGTGGTTTAATTTGGCAACTTTATTCAGGCGAATCCCATAGGCTTCAATGTTAAAAATATTCCCGTTTTAATTCAATATCTAATAAACCGTTCATTATAAAATTCTGCAGTAAAAAGTCTCTTTATTTATAGATTTTTTTTAGGACATTTTAAGCATTTTCCTGGTTTGTTTTTTTTACTTATTTTTTCTGTACATCATTCTGTACATCATTCCCTGGACCTCATATGTAAATTTCAGACATTTTCGCTCAGTAGTTTCTTTGCAAACAGCGTTTCACTTTTCAAACATTCAAGCAAACTGTTTTCCTAATTTATTCACTCCATTCGTCTGCGGTGTCGGCTTTTTCCGGCAGCTTCGCTGCGTGTGATCGTCTCCTGCTCGGCTTTTTCCGGCGGGTTAATCTAGAAGATGTTTTTGCGGGTTTTCGGCGTGCATTCTCCGGGTTTTGCGGTTAGTTTCGGCGGGTTTGTGGTGACCTTTCCCTGCAATTCGCGGACCCTGTGGTGCTTGCTGAATACACCGCAGGGTCGCCGAACTGGGAATTGTCAAAACAAACTGAATTGAAGAGAATGAAAAGTCACCGAACGTGCGGTGACTTTTCAATTCTGTTTGAATTACCCTGATTGTAATGATATATTTAGGCTGAATGTGTGAGAGTGTGTGCGTGTGTGTGTGTGTGTGTGTATATATATATATATATAACATAATTTTTTTTTTCATGTGTCTGAGCTTTTGGGTGCACACCCTAATGCAATAGGCTGCGCACGCCTATGATGATGGCGCATCTGTGACTGTCTGTGAGCATGATGTGAGTTGGCCTGGGCAATATATATATGCATGATGTGAGCTGGCCTGGGCAATATATATACGCATGATGGCGCATCTGTGACTGTCTGTGAGCATGATGTGAGCTGGCCTGGGCAATATATATACGCATGATGTGAGCTGGCCTGGGCAATATACATATATATAGGCATGATGAAAATTTGCAAAGGATAAGGCACGCAAAGTGAAATTTTGATGCGTCTGAAATTGAAACTTACGTGACAACCCATATTTTGTTTTTTCGTTAATTTATATTTGTTCAATACAGTTAATTTTAATTTGTTTAATAGAGTTAATTTAAAATGGTTTAATATAGTTTATATATATTTATTTTACCTTTACTATTGGTGCTTTTCAAACGTTATTCTTAAATAAAAAGAAATTTAGCAGTTTCATGTTGTGTAGTTTTTTTTTGGGGGGGGGTGCAAGTAGCTGGTCTTGTCTAGGGCGCAAAATAGTCTAGCACCGGCCCTGACCGCATGGTCCACCCCTGCACTCTTCCACAATACCACAGAGGGGTTACTGTATGATGGCACTTGCTGGCCTGGCACCAAAGGCACAATATTTGGGTGCACTGCCACTGATGCCTGTACCAGATTCATATCCTCAGAGGGGTTACGGTGTGACGGAACTGTTGCTGACGCTAAAGGCCCAATTTTAAAGCACCTATTGTTACTTTCATCCAAAGCCTGCATAAGTTTCACAATAATTTAGCCAAAAAATCACTAAACTTTTTCTGCGTGTCCGAAAATGTTTCCTCTTTTCATACAGACTGCCGCCCCAAGCAGTTGTTTATGGATAGATTAAAGGAAAAGCATTTACCGTCATTTGAAACGTAATTTTTTTTGTTTTTACATGTTTCTATACATCCTAGAAATCCGAAACTTCACGGGCAGGTTATGGGGACCTCCTAGGCACGATATTTGAAGGAATTTTTCATTTTTATTTTTATCCCTTATTTCATGGAAACTCACTGTCCCTTTTAAAAACGTTTTTTTTTAAAACTTTTTGTCCTTGTTTCCTGTCCCCCAGGGCACTACCCGGACCCCCATACACCTTTTATGGCAAATATCTAGCATATATGCCCTCTTGGAGGGCACTCTAAAAATCGAATTTTCAGACCCATTAACCCCTTAAGGACCGAGGACGTACCATGTACGTCATTGCAGCGGGTCTCTCTTAGACCCGCTGACGTACATGGTACGTCCTGCCGTTTTTTGAGCGCTGGAAGCGATCGGATCGCTTCCAGCAGCTCAGACGCCATTGCAGGATGCCTGGGAGTCCAGGCAGCCGTGCAATGGCGGTTAGAAGTGCCGGGGCACCATGTGATCGCTCCCCGGGAGCAATCAACATCCGGTTTCACCGGAGAGGTGCCCGGCACTTCTAGAGAGCGCTGGAAGCGATCGGATCGCTTCCAGCTGCTCTGAGTATATTACAAGGATGCCTCGACATCGAGGCATCCTTGCAATATGCTTACCTGCCGCCGGTCCGTCCGTGATCGCTCCCCCCGAGCGATCACTTCCGGTAGCGGCAGGAAGTACTGAGTGCCACGAGGTATCGTGGCACTCAGTACAAAAACGATCACATCAGTGATCAGGTGCTCTGCTGGGTGCCTCGAGGGATCAAGGCACCCAGCAGAGTAAAAAAAAGTGTGAAAAAAAAGTAAAGTTAAATAAAAATAAAAATAAATAAAATAAACTGACGGGTAGGGGTGGGGTTAGGGCTAGGGTTAGGGCTAGGGTTAGGGTTCTAAGGGCAGGGTCATCTTGGGGCTGAGTGGGATGTTCCTAGCCTGCCTCATCAGAGAGGCAGGCTAGCAACATCCAATCAGAAGTTAGAAAAAATCAAAATAAAATTTCTAATTTGTCAGGTCAGGTCAATATTTTGTAAATATTGGCTCTGACCTCTGTGATTCTCCCTCCCTCTCCTCACTTGTGTTTTGGTGAGCGAGAGAGAGAGATCAGATTTGACAGGTTAGAGATTTTAGTGAGATTTAGTGAGATTAGAAAAATTGAGGCAGATTTAGAGAGATTTTAGGGAGATTTAGAAGAATTGAGGCAGGTTTAGAGGGATTTAGAGAGATTTAGGTGTTTATTTGTATTTTCTTGTGAAACCCAACGGTTCTTCTAAGAACCAACAATCCGCTTATATATATATAATAATTATAAAATTTTATAATCTATTATATATAATGTCTGAGAGGGTGTACAGCGCCGAGGAGGCATATGCCATCCTGGCGTCAGAATCTGAGGCATCTGCGTCAGACTCAGACCCTCATTTCGACCCCGCTAACTGCTCAGAGACGTCACTAGATACATTATCTACGCTGGCTGATGTATCTAGTGATGTTTCTGATGCAGATCCTGGGTCACCACCTGCCAGCAGGAGACGCACAGCTCCAGCTGAGGAGTGGGTAGTGCCTCATCGCCAGAGGCCAGATATCCCTCCTTTCACGGCAAATCCTGGCATCAATATTGATGTTGCAGGATTTACCGCCACACAGTTTTTGCAGGTGTTTATGGGGGATGATTTGTTGGGCCACATCGTGGCCCAATCAAATCTGTATGCCCATCAGCATTGTGCTGCGAAGCCAGACTCCTACTTGGCAAGGCAGCAATGGACCCCGCTAGATGTGCCAGAATTTCTGAAATTCTGGGCACTTACTATGCTGAGGGCATCATAAAGAAGCCCTCAATTCGCTCCTACTGGAGCAGTAGCCCCATCTGCTCTACCCCCATTTACCCCCAATCAATGTCACGTAGAAGGTATGAAAACATTTTGCGTTTCATGCACTTCAGTGACAACAGCCTGTGCCCCCCTAGAGAGCATCCCCAGTTTGACAGGCACCAGACTTTTACATTTTATTCGTACATTTTTATGTTCTACAATTGGTGCTGTATTTTGCCAAAATCTTTGCACACCTATGCATGGGGGGCATGGGTGTACTCAGGAGATCTTGCAGAAAACAACCTGGAGAGTTTTCACGCAGTAACAAACAACAGTGTCTCCTAAATCACAGTCCAAAACTACTGTGGGCGTAAAAATCTGAAAATTGAAAAATTACCGCCACACACCTTCTCAAATGTTTTGGGCTAAAACCGTTGCATCCATGGCATCAAAGCACTCCATATGCAATACCTTAGGGTGTCAACATAACAAATATAAACAATTTTCTGGCAATAATTCAAACTGGGGTATGCGGTAGACCCAAAACCAAAGATAGGCCTAGCTGAAGAAATAATCTCAATTTCAACTCCAATGACAAAGTCATAAAAATTGTATTTGAACCTTCCCAAAATCCTGGCAAACCTATGCATGGGGGGCATGGGTGTACTCAGGAGACCTTGCAGAAAACAACCTGGAGAGTTTTCATGCAGTAACAAACAACAGTGTCTCCTAAATCACAGTCCAAAACTGATGTGGGTGTGAAAATGAAAAATGACCACCAAACTGTATCCAATTTGTTTGGAGCAAACGGATGCATCCATAGCATAAAAACACTCCATTTACAATACTTTGGGGTGTTAGCTTACCAAATATATGCACGTTCATAAAACTGGGGTATGTAAAAAGGCCCCTAAAAAGAAGATAAGCAAAGAAGATACTGTATGTCAAATTAGAAAATTGACAAGCACATGTCAAAGATTGGCGTAGCACCCCAAAAACAACAGAACAAATCTATATATGGGTGGTATCAATTTACTCAGAAGATGTTGCTGAACATATTTTGGGGTGTTTTTTGGCAGTAACCCATAACTGGATTTGACAATTCATGCCTAAAGTACAATGTGTGTGAAAAAATAACACAAAAAGTGACTACCTGAAAGTTTGACATAGAGCTAGTGCATGGAAAGTGTTAAAATACAACTCTTTGAAGCACCCTAGGGTGTGCCCTTTCTAAAAATATATGGTTTGATGGGGGTAAATTACTTTGGCCGGCTTCAAAAATGTCCCAAATAGGACATGGGTGCATGATGACGAAATGTGAAAATTCCAAGTTGGAAAACTGAAATGCGCACCCCCCAAATAAGGCCTATTAGCCCCCAAATGACCCGACATACCTATACATGGGTGGTATCAATTTACTCAGAAGATGTTGCTGAACATATTTTGGGGTGTTTTTTGGCAGTGACCCATAACTGGATTTGACAATTCATGCCTAAAGTACAATGTGTGTGAAAAAATAACACAAAAAGTGACTACCTGAAAGTTTGACATAGAGCTAGTGCATGGAAAGTGTTAAAATACAACTTTTTGAAGCACCCCAGGGTGTGCCCTTTCTAAAAATATATGGTTTGATGGGGGTAAATTACTTTGGCCGGCTTCAAAAATGTCCCAAATAGGACATGGGTGCATGATGACGAAATGTGAAAATTCCAAGTTGGAAAACTGAAATGCGCACCCCCCAAATAAGGCCTTTTAGCCCCCAAATGACCCGACATACCTATACTTGGGTGGTATCAATTTACTCAGAAGATGTTGCTGAACATATTTTGGGGTGCTTTTTGGCAGTAAACCTTAAAGTTCACAGTACATGTATTCTTAAATTGCGTTCAAAAAAAAAAATCACCAATTTATTTTTTTTTTCTCAAACTTTGGCATAGATTTGTGGTAAAATGGTTTGCATGGAAAGAGTCAAAATACCCCAAGTTTAATACCTTGATTTGTGTACTTTAAAAAAATATGTATATGTGGAGGGTTATTCAGGAATTAGTGACAGATATCAGTGTTACAATGTCACTATCACTAGTTTTGAAAATAAACTCTTTGGAAATGGCAAAGTGCTACTTGCACTTATTGTTGCATAAAATAAGGAAAAAAGCGAGGAATATGTAAACATTGGGTATTGCTAAACTCCGTACTAAATTTAGAAACTACTAAGGAATTAATTTTTTTTGACGGTTGTTGATACATAAGAAATTTTGGGGTCAAAGTTCGAAAAAGTGGTGTTTTTTCAATTTTTGTGTCATATTTCACAATATTTTTTATAGTAAATTATATGAAATGATGAAAAAAATGGTATCTTTATAAAGTCCATTTAGTGACGAGAAAAACAGTGTAAAATATGTGTGGGTTGAATAAACGAGTAAGAGGAAAATTTGACGTAAACACTAAGAGCGCAGAAACGTAAAAACAGCAGCGGTCACGAACGGACGGATTCGTGTAAAACCGCCCGGTCACTAAGGGGTTAACTTGTATTGAGTTCGAATTCGAACATTTGGAAAGTTCGAGTTCGAATGCGAATCGAACTCGGGGGTGTTCGGCTCATCCCTAACGCTCAGCAGTCCTGTTCGAAAGATGCTGTACAGAGCCCCCATGACTTTGTGCAGCAGGATGTCACACACTGGAGCTGCACAGAGTTTTCTGGCATGTTTGCATGCAGCTGCAGCCACTTGAGGGTGTTGACGACAAGCAGCACCTGTCCGGACCGCCAGGGAGGTAAGCCTGAAATTTTGGAAAATATGAAAACCTGTCAAATTTATGGAAATCATCTTGGCAAGTGTTGCTGTTAAAGCTAAGGATAACATGAATATATGTATTATTGCCTATTACAGTCATAAGATTTCTATTTTACAGTGAGAAATAAGTGTTTTTCTACAGTTCTCACCATCAATAACACTACTAGCAGTTATTTCTTCTCCCCCCCACCGTTATCTGTATTTTGTAAGAAAAAATTTTAAGCCAGAAACACCATATAAGCCCAAACAAGTTTTTTTTCTTATAGCTGAAGGCATGTGAACTGCACATCCATCTAGTTCATTTTGTGTTAATTGAAAAAAACACACATATAATTCTATTGCTTAATTAAATGTCAGCTGGTTTTACGTTTCACATTTTTTAGTAATGTGTTGCTTCACAGAGTAGATCTAGAACGTGACTCCGTGCTCTGACATACAGTCAGGCTCAGAAATATTGGGACATCGACACAATTCTAACATCTTTGGATCTATACACCACCACAATGGAGTTGGAATGAAACAAACACAATGTGCTTTAACTGCAGACTGTCAGCTTTAATTTGAGGGTATGTACATCCAACTCAGGTGAACGGTGTAGGACTTACAGCAGTTTGCAGATGTGCCTCCACTTGTTAAGGGACCAAAGATAATGGGACAGAATAAAATCAAACTTTCTTCAGTTCCTGCTTGTTCTTGGGGCATTTTCCCTTCAGTTTTGTCTTCAGCAAGTGAAATGCATGCTCAATGGGATTCAGGTCAGGTGATTGACTTGGCCATTGCATAGCATTCCACTTCCGTCCCTTCAAAAACTCTTTGGTTGCTTTTGCAGTTTGCTTTGGGTCATTATCCATCTGCACTGTGAAGCGCTGTCCAATGAGTTCTGCAGCATTTGGCTGAATGTGAGCAGATAATATTGCCCGAAACACTTCAGAATTCATCCTGCTGCTTTTGTCAGCAGTCACATCATCAATAAATACAAGAGAACCAGTTCCATTGGCAGCCATACATGCCCACGCCATGACACTACCACCACCATGCTTCACTGATGAGGTGGTATGCTTAGGATCATGAGCAGCTGCTTTCCTTCTCCATACTTTTCTCTTCCCATCACTCTGGTACAAGTTGATCTTGGTCTCATCTGTCCATAGGATCTTGTTCCAGAACTGTGGTGTTGTTTGGCAAACTCTAATCTGGCCTTCCTGTTTTTGAGGCTCACAAATGGTTTACATCTTGGTGAAGTCTTCTCTTGATTGTCGACTTTGACACACATACACCTAACTCCTGGAGAGTGTTCTTGATCTGGCCAACTGTTGTGAAGGGTGTTTTCTTCACCAGGGAAAGAATTCTTCGGTCATCCACCACAGTTGCTTTCCGTGGTCTCCCGGGTCTTTTGTGGTTACTGAGCTCACCGGTGCGTTCCTTCTTTTTGAGAATGTTCCAAACTGTTGTTTTGGCCACACCTAATGTTCTTGCTATCTCTCTGATGGGTTTGTTTTGTTTCTTCAGCCTAATGATGGCTTGCTTCACTGATAGTGACAGCTCTTTGGATCTCATCTTGAGAGTTGACAGCAACAGATTCCAAATGCAAATAGCACACTTGAAATGAACTCTGGGCCATTTATCTGCACATTGTAATTGGGGTAATGAGGGAATATCACACACCTGCCCATGGAACAGCTGAGAAGCCAATTGTCCCATTACCTTTGGTCCCTTACAAGTGGGATGCACATCTGAAAACTGCTGTAAGTCCTACACCATTCAACTGAGTTGGATGTACATACCCTCAATTTAAAGCTGACAGTCTGCAGTTAAAGCACATTGTTTGTTCCATTCCAACTCCATTGTGGTGGTGTATAGAGCCAAAGATGATAGAATTGTGTCGATGTCCAAATATTTCTGGACCTGACTGTAGCGCTCTGTTTAAATGCCTGAAATGGGTAATATCATGTTGTCTGGTTGCATGTGCATGATCGCCTTACGAGCTTGGTGTAGCTGTTTAATTGGTTACAGTATGACAGTGGAGTCACCGGCTGGGTAGAGTACAGGTAACATCACTGCTCTGTAACTATGGAGACACAGGTTCAAATCCCAGCAAGAGCACCTCTCCAGTAAGTGTCCTTGTTCAAGACACCTAATGGTTCATACTCTCCGCCCAGGACATACTTGAAAACGCGAGAAATCTCAATGTATCCTTCCTGGTAAAATACTTTCTAAAAAAACAATAAAGTGGAGTCATTTTATTCTCCCACAAACTGTTTTCACCCCATTTGATATTTACTTAGATTCGCATAACGTCACATTGAATGTAAAGTTCCTTTTATGGTGAAAGTGAGAAAGTCCACATTATGGTGTTCAGGTTTGCACTTCTAGGACATCGCAAATGAGCAACGACTATCATTTGAACAGTTGCTAATCTGTAGGGTGTCCCAATGACTTAAAGGGACACTCTAGGCATCATCGTTATATAGGCTGAAAAAAGACATGGGTCCATCGGGTTCAGCCTTTCACACATCACCTACTGCTGTTGATCCAAAAGAAGCCAAAAAACCCAGCCAATATGCAACACATTCATGATCATTCACTGTACTCTGAGCTATCATGATGACCCGAGTGTCTTACCTTCTCCCACAACCAAGTGGGTTGATTCAGACATCCGATTAGTCAGATTTCCTATCACTTAGAATGCTGTCCAGTGGATTAGTTGCATGGTGGAGTGAACTTCCAAACCCATGGCTGCTTTGGCATGCCAGCTACTAGATCTCGAGCACCACCAAGGGAGTGCAAACAAGAGAAGACAAAATGATGTAGGATACAAAATGAAGTTGGATAATGGATTTTACAATTACAGTTAAAAGTATTTATACATACACGTTACATACACACAGCACAGTAGGAGAGAGGAGTTTACAATCTGAGAGGGGAGGGGTGGCACTCTAGGAGAACGCAAATAGCATAATACTTATGAAAGGCTAGAAAACCTTGTTTCTGGTAATTGATAGGCTAATTAAGGTGACATTGTAACCAAATAAATGAACAGTACAAAAAGATTTCTTGTACTCTAAAGCTTTCACTAAGAAGAGCTCAAAAAAGGCTAAGAGGTCGTCCATGCAGATGTGAAGGAAGGAACGGTCATGCACCGCATAGAGTTATTTTCAAAAATAAAAATATGGTGAACAAAATGATGGTAGTTTTCTTCTTTTCCTCATTGCATAGCTCAAATAAAGAGGTTACCCTTTTTAATAGCCAATAGAAAATCACGTTTCAATTTTTATAATCCCTAATAGTAGGTACAAGCTTGAATCTTATGGAGTCTTTTTTTCTTTTAACATTCTCAGCTGTCATCTGCATGTATGTTGTTTATTGACCTCATAACGTTATCTCTGCAAAGGGAACATCCAGAGTTTAATTCAGTTAAGAATTTCTCGAAAGTCTCGGCCAGCTTCGAAATTTCGGCGCCGAATCGTGATCCGGCACCCAAGGGGTTAAAAACATGCATGGTTTGGAAGAGCAGGCTGTGCCCTTCCAAACCGTGCCTGCCTTCAGCCTTCATTTCCCAACAGTAGTCCTTTGGCTGGTCGTCCGCTGGATCTGTATTCCTGCGATGGTGCGATCATCCCATATTGTCTGAAGTCGTCGGGCCGATCCCACAACATGCAGGTGACTCATCCCTCATCCATTTCCTCCAACTTCCATTGGACGACTTCAGATGATCTTTTGTGTCTACAACAGACTAGCTATCTGCCCATTTCAATGGGATTTATCGGACGATCCGGGACGATCTGGTACAAGTTACATGAAAAACTTGAATTGTATAGTTACACCACGTGACGCGACAGGGAAATTGCCACATAGAGAAGTGATACAGTTCGACGGCCCATAGGATTCAATATAAAAAAATATTTTCTATTTTATTCTTTTTTTATTCATCCGTAGCAAAAAAGCTTCTTGTAGTTACTGATATTTTTTTTTAGGTACTTTTCTGGATTTTATAGGTGAAATTTTGTGCTCCCATTTTTTTTTTAAAAAAAGACGAATTGCACGCACTACAGCAGGTGTGCTGCGTCCGTTTAGAAAGCCTCCCCATCGAAGCGCTACGACGCGTGTACAACGGGGCTGCAAAACGCGATCCTCCACAGGAGGATCGAGCCTTGCAGCGCTGACAGCACTGACTGCGCTCAGTGAGGTGGGCAGACGGGCGTCAGAGTCAAACTGAACGTCTACTCTCACGGACGTTCCTTCCGTTTGTAAAAAACGCTCTGACACCAGCTTGTAAAGAACTGAAACATGCTGCATAGTTCCAAACTTGTCAGTGTAGTTTTCTATTGAAACCTGAAGATGGCAGCATTAGCATTCCAATGTATATTTTAAGCCCATAAAAGTAATTTCTTCACAAACTAAAGGAAAGTAGACAATTTATCATCGAAAGTAAAAAGCTTTACAAACATACCGCGCACTTACTATTCTGTGTGTTAAATAAGAGCATTACCTGATCACTGGTCACTTTGCTTGATTTATGGTAACTGAAACAAGTTCAATAGTCTATCATTACTGAACTCGTGTTCATGAAAATTAAACAGAAATAAAAATACTTTTGCAGTGACAAAGATGAAAAGGCTCTGCGAATGTATAACTGGGCAGCAAGAACCACAATTTCTGACACACAGAATAAATATAAATGCTTTTAATAGGAAGCAGTGATATCCATACAGGTCTATTGAGTAAAGGTGAAACTGTGGAGAATTGGCAGAAGAAGAACAATGTAGATCAGATAGCCGACTTGGAAAGTGAGATAAATGGGAGACTTTTTCTGTTTGGCTATGTTGACCTAGAATTTTCACTTCTCCTACCAGTTCTCCTGAGATTCACCTTTAGTGAATAGACCTGTTAGACAGCACACGTCTCTGTGTTGATTTGTGTGCTTTGTACAGCATTATAAACAACAATGAGATTGTATAAAATTGGCGAGTGGGCTTGGAAAACCTTTGACCCACGTCACAAAATTCCTACATCTCTTTTGGTTCATCACATGAACCTTTTTAAATGTTATGTCGGTGCATTCATCAAACCGCATCAACAAAGCTGGAAAACACAATTCTGCATGAAACCGGTGCATTATTTTTTTCTTGGTCAATCTGGATTTGTCTATATTAAACTTATCGGATATTTTTTAGTTTGGGGTTTCTTTTCCCCTTAGGCTGGGGTCAGACGAGCGCACTTTTCCTGTCCGTCTGACCGCACTGTTTGCTGTCTGTCGTAGCTTTTCAAAGGAGTCAATAGAGAACAACACACGGAGTACGTGCACACTTTTTCACGTGCCCACAATGCATGTTGCAACGGATGCCAGAATGGCATCGACGTGAAAAAGCTACACGGACGTAGAGAAAGCCCTGCATACAGCTTTTTTTTTCTTTTTCTCAACATCAGTCAAAACTAACTGATACAATCTAACCACAATCTCATCCGTTATAAAGTGCATCCGTTACTGTGCGCATTCAGTGCGCTCGTCTGACCCCAGCCTTTGTGTCAAGGAAAAATAGGACACTGGAAGAATAAACTGTTGTGATGAGATTTTTGTCCTACACTTACTGAATTCTATAGGACATTTAAGGGGTTAACTACAAATCAATTTTTAATTGAAAGGTACATTAGATTTAGTTCAGCAATCCTTGGCGTAGTACAGTGGCTCAAGTATGGTGAGAATATGGTGAATTCAATATTATGGAAACTTCTATTGTTGTTCATCCATATTTTTCACTGTTCTTTACACATGGCGAAGTTATTCCACATTGACTTCTTTTCATTTAACCCCTTCATGACAGGCAGGCGTCACCCATCGGGAGGGGGTAAAGTTGTGAGCCGTACTGATACGCCTCATTGGCAGGTGCCACCATGGGCCTCTGATTAGGCCCACCCATGGAGCTGACACAGGACACGCATCATTGGCTGCAGGGGGACAGTCTGAGTTCAGGCTGTCCCACTGCAGCCAATGGTGCGCAGTGCGCGCCCAGCTGCGAGGAGGGGCAGAGGCGGCCCAATGAAGCCAGCGTGGTGTACCAGTACGCCCAGTGTCTTCAAGGCCCAACCGCTACGCGGACGGCATAGAACGTCCTGCGGCAGGAAAGGGTCAATAGTTGTCCAGTGTTGTTTTCAGCATAGACTGCATGGGAGTTTATTTAAGCTCACCAGTTTACAATCACTGAAGTATATGCACCATTGTTGCAAATAATGGTGGAATAACACTACCAGGTGAAAAGCCAGAGTTTAGTAATTTTCCAATAGAATAACAGAGATAGTGTTGTTCATCATTGTTTGCATCAACTTCTCCTGCTGTCGTTGGATTTACCTACGGCTGGATAGTCGAAGTTCATCGTAAACGCAACAACCTTGACTTTACCGATTGACTTCGGCGACACAATAGTGGTTAGTGAATAACCCCTTTGATATTATACTTTTAACAAGCAGCTAATACCTAGACATTTTGTGAAATATGTTTGTAGGGCAGAGGGTCTTAAAGGTACACAAGTATTAAAATAGTACCAAGTTTCAGTCACATGAAAAAAAACAAAAAGGAGAACAGTAGTGTAACACAACTCTATCGACCAGAGACATGACCCTAAAATTACAAGCAAAAGAAAACATAAGACATGGCCATAGAGGAATCTTTACCGCTTCCCGATAGCTGTTTTAGCAAAAAAAAACACACATTCGCTGAGAAAATGATGATCCGATGATCACAGCAGGAAGCCTGAGAAACTATGGTTGCGAGAGGTGCGATGAGAAAAAGAGATTGAGGTAGATGCGAAAAGTGATTTTTTTTTTATTATCTGTATATGCCTGATATACTGATGCACAGTATAAGGTTACATGCAGTAACATACGGTGTAAGGTTACATGCACAGTATCAATCAAACGTTAGAATACATCTGACTAAACATATGTTTCTCACAATCAGAAGCGTATTCAGACTTGGTGCTGCTCTAGGCACCTGCTACAACCTCAACCCAACTTCCCCAGTATGAAATAAATGTGCCAAATGAAATTAAGACAAGCACTCAGGCAGGGCCTATTGGGGCCATTTATGTAAAAAAAATTAATTTAAAGCTATAGCAAAGTATAATTTACAGCAAATTATCTCTAACAGAATTTATTATTGTGCCCACTGCCCAAAGCCCCCGCAATCTTTTAACCACTTGGCTGCTAAGGTTGCACTCAGCGCATCCAGCCAAATGGTTCTCCTGTGCTATGGACACGCCGAGCGCGTCCTAGCACAGGAGGCAAGGATCGGCCGGCATTTCGGGGACCCAGGCGGGCAGGAATAGCGTCAACTTGTCATCTATTCCAGGCACCCCCCCCACCAGTGCGAGAAAGGTGCCTGATGGGGAGGTCCTTTGGACCTCTCTCCCTTCACATCTGTACGGGGTAACGGGAAAAGGCAGGCACCTGCCCTTCCAAGCGGTAGCTGCCTTTAACCCTTGAGGTGCCGGTATGCGATTCGGCGCCAGATCGCAGCCTAGCTCCAGTGGGGCCACCATCTTGGATGGCAGCTCCACCTTCGGGTCCCCCCTCATCACCTGACGTCATCACGATGACGTTAGTTAGCCGGGGAACCCCTAGCTGCCTGGTGGAGATAGGGGGTTCTTTTGAACCCCCATATCTCCCGAACGGTGGCAGCTAGAGGGTCATGTGTAGTATCGTTTGAAAGGCCAGAGCATGGTCTTTTGAATAATACCAAACATGTTACAAGTATCTAAAAAAATCAAAAATCAAAATATTAAAAAATAAATAAATCATTTAAAAAAAATGTGTTTTTTGTGTGTTATTTTTATTAGTGCAGCAATATTGTTCCCATTTCAATTATAATGTGAGCAATGATGCTGCACTAATGATTTTTTTCTATGGTGTGCGTTTGCTAAAAATCACATAATTCCTCCCCCATAACGATTCCCCATTTCTAATTTTTGCACAAGCGCAGCCCATAGAAAATAGCAAGCGCTCGTGATAAAATGTGGAAAAAAACATTTTACAAGCGGCAGATGATTAAAAAATTAAATTTCATTGCATTTTTTGTTATAATATAGAGGCAGGGCATGGCGTATACATATAATAATGATATATTTATGAATCTGCAGAGTCTGCCGGAAAGAACGATATATAATATCATTTGGGTCATTTTGTAAAACGTGGCTTCAAATCACGTTTAAACACGATGAGCAAAACCGGTTAAAAATTAGCTCAGCACACAGGGGTGAAATTGCTCAGCAGCGAAGGGGTTAAAGTACTCAGCCAGCAGCCTCTCCCAGGATAACGCTTGGTTCACTTCAAGATATGTGATTGTGTATGATGTGACCATTGTTCTTGTGTTTGCTTGTGTCTACTTTGTGTCTGGGAGGTGTGTGTATTATACTGTTACTTAGATTATTCTCTTGCTTGGTTTTATATCTTAAATAACTGGTGAAAGGGAATTAAAGGGAAGCCCTGGAATTAATAAAGACTCTTTGATTCTCACTCCAAGAAGCACGTGTCTGGCTGTTATGCTTCTCCTCTGGGCCACCTCTCTGTAATGCCAGGGCTACCAGTCAGGCAGTCTGAACGATGAATGCTGGTTCCTGCATCATTCCGGGACGGAGAAAAAATGGACTAAATAACAAGCTTGTTGTGATTGTAGACTTTTGGACAGAACCCCTGTGTGTTCCTGTTAAAATTATATTTTAGAGACTCATTGCTTAGGGTTTTTTTGTTGCATTGTATCTCTGTTGTTCCTGTTGCTCCACCCTCACAACTCAAATATATTGCAGACGTAAAGAAAGGACAATTAACAAAAAATGAGGGTATGAGCTATTTGGGCTAAAAATAGAAAATAGGAACTATTTCTTCCAAACAGGGACACTTGAAAGCTGCGTGTTTCAAACTGTTTAAGGGATCTGTGAGCGAGTGATAGGAGTTTTGGCAGTTTGCACATGTAATGGTATGATTGGGAATGTTTGCGCAAATAAGGTTAGAGTTCTGGGATTAGCGGTCTGAGGGAGTGTGAGGAAGAATGCTTGCCAACTCTCAGTGAAAACATAGTCAAAAAATTATGCCCTGCTCTCTAATCTGCCGCTCTTTCTTCCCCAGCCTAGTTGGTCTATGCAAGATTTCTGTTCATGGTCATAAAAAAGTTTTATGCGAACGATTACTCTTAGCCCTTTACAGCCAGGTAGGTTTTGGATTTAGCCCAGTGGGAGGACGTTAATGCCGGTGGGGTGTATTAGTACGCCCAGCTCTCCGGCTGCTGCGGCGGGCCCCTCCTTCTCAGCTCACGCGCGGTGCACGTCATTGGCAGCAGGGTTAGGCTTGAGTTCAGGCAATCCCACAGCAATGAATGACCCGTGCCGCACACCAACTGGTGGGTGGGCCTCTAGTGGCTCATAGATGCCAATGGGGCATGTTATGCTGCCCCTCAGTATTGAGTCTCACCCGCCGCGAGGAAGGTATAATACACCCTGCAGCATAAATGGGTTAAGTGGTTGAAAATTGTTTTGTAGAGAAACATAAATTGTGACGTGAATACCTTTTGTAAGAATTTTTTTACAAGACTGAAGTATTTTTTTTCTTCCAAATTTACTCCCAACAAGAAGTCTCTATTTAGAAATTTAGGTGAAAAATAGATCCAAAATGATAAAAATCATAACTTTAAAAGCACACATTATAGATATGTACCTTTAAAAGTTAGTATGCTAAATTTATTTTGTCTGTGAAACTAATATGAGTCGGATTGGTATGTAACAAGGTAACGCTAGTCTAAATAGCCGCAAGTATCGATTCCTGGAGTTCATAGGGTACCATGGAGCCTTAGATCTCATTCACACACAACGCAAGAGCAAAATTGAATATTGCGTATACACGCTTATATGCACATATACAGTGGCAAGAAAAGTATGTGAACCCTTTGGGATTACGTGGAGTTTTGCATGAATTGGTCATAAAATGTGCTCTGATCTTCATCTAAGTCACAACAATTTGAAAAACACAGTCTGCTTAAATAATACAACACAAACATTATAGGAGAAGAGGAAGTACTTAAAAATGTGCTTCTAGAAGAACAAATTAGGACGGATCATCCAATTCGGTATTGCCCTAGGGGGATGGATCCTGGCAAGGAGCCTGAAATTGATCTTTCGGACTCATGTCAGGATGAATCATATGTGAACTTTCTCCGGTGCTAAGACAAGCTCAAGATGGTATGGAAAAGATTATTTTAGATCCAGATATTATCACGACTAACCCAACCTCCAATACTTTAGTGTCCAATTTTATTCTCAATACTCTAGAAGATAGTTATGGATCTGCCATGAGTCCCTCTGAATATGCGTGGAAATCTCCTTGGAATAAGGGTAAGCCACTTTTAAAAAATCCTTCTGCCGGTAATAGTGTGGCACTACAGAAACTGACTAAGGAACCTCCTTTTCAATTCCGCCCAATGGCCACAAAACAACTAAAGCTTACCAATATGCCCCTGGAACCTACTATAAAAATTATCAGCCAACTAGGAGCTATACCACGCAAAAGGGGATGGGAAAAAACAAACGGGGGACTAGGGGAGGAAGGCCTCAAAAAGAAAGGAAAGAAATAAGAAGCCTTAATAACAAAAAAATAAAACGAGAGGTGACATCTGATAAAAGAGGTATATTTAACCTTAGTAGTCGAGTCTTAAGCGAACATGAGATTAAAGCCCATGGTAGGGGTTTAAAATTTGCCCCTAATACGAAGGTAGACAAGTTCAGTATATTTATTGATCTAAAAAAATTCCAAAGAAAGATGTGCCTAAAAAAGTTCTTTCTAAAAAACCCCATTGAAAGAGAGGTAGTCCAATCACAATTTATTCATTCAGGATTAAAGGAGGGCTCCTCCTTTTTCCCACGGAATATGATCTCAGAGGAAATGAGGATTTTTGAATACATGGTTATGGCCGATATTAATAAAATTCACTCAACAAAAGTAATACCAAATCTCTCTAAGGATGAAAAAAATGCTTTGTTGAATCTAACAAATGATTCAACAATCATTATAAAGCCGGCAAACAAGGGTGGGGGAATAGTTATAATGGATAAGAAACTATATGACCAAGAGGCTCTTAGACAATTGAATGATAACACCACATATTGTATGTTACCATCTAACCCCACCCTAAGGGTTAAACAGGAGCTGCTTAATCTCCTTAATAAAGGAAGTGATGCGGGGATTTTGAACCAACAAGATATAAAGTATCTTAACCCCCCCTTCCCTAAGATCCCTGTACTTTATCTCCTTCCAAAGATTCATAAGGATCCAGTGCATCCGCCTGGGAGACCTATTATATCGGGTATTCAATCAGTCACTAGCCATTTGTCGCAATATCTAGACATCCTTCTTCAACCTATGGTCAAATCGACTATGTCCTATCTAAAAGACACTATGAGTCTTCTACAAATTCTAGAAAATTTTCAATGGGAATCTGATTTTCTGCTTGTTACATGTGACGTACAATCCTTATACAGTATAATACCACACACTAAGGGTTGTGAGGCAGTCCGTCACCATTTAGAACAATATTCTTCTTACCCTATAGAGCAGGCAGACTTTATTCTGGAGGGTATTCTTTTCATCCTCCAGAATAACAATTTTTCATTTAATGATCAGTTCTATTTCCAATTTACGGGGACAGCTATGGGGACCCGTTTTGCGCCCAGCTACGCGAACCTTTTATGGCACACTGGGAATCCCAGTGGTCGGGGGTTTTGGGTGGCTGGGCGCAAAACCTGGTCCTCTACAAAAGATACATAGACAATCTTTTCTTCATTTGGAGGGGAAACGAAGAAAGTCTGAAGAAATTTAACAATTCACTGAATGAAAATGATTGGGGGATCAAATTAGATCTCCAATAAAATGATCAATTTCCTAGATTTGACTTTATATGTTGAGGAAGGTAATATCAAGACAAAGACTTTCTTCAAACCAGTAGATGTCAACAATTATATAGAGGCTACAAGCTGTCATGCTCCAGCTTGGTTAAAAAGCGCCCATAAAAGCCAACTTACGAGACTCAGGAGGAATTGTACAGAAAGAGAAACGTTTGATTCTCAAGCAGACAAATTGATGAGTGATTTTAAGAATAAGGGCTATAAAAAGGAAGGCCTACTAGATGTTTTAAAAGACATTCAAGGCAAAGACAGAAATGCTCTAATCCAGTATAGAAATTATGAAGAAAAAGAAAACTTCTCTATTCCTTTCATTTATAACTACAATAGCCAGACACGTAATCTTAATCAGACAATACGTAAGTATTGGCATATTTTACAAAAGGATCCGATCCTCCAGGGAATATTGGGGGAAAAGCCAAAGATTATTAATAGGGGCGCCAAAACTATTAAACAAAAAATAGTTAGAAGTCATACTCGGCATGAAAATAAGTTCAAAACAATAACAGTTAAGGAGGGCTTTTATCGATGCGGTACATGTTCCGCGTGTAAGAAATTAAAGCTAATTAGAAAATTTTGCCCTGTGTTCGATACCAAAGACACATTCAAAATCAAACAGGTCATCTCATGTTATTCCACCAATGTAATTTATGTTTTAATATGTCCTTGTGGAAAATTATATATCGGTAGGACCACCAGACCACTTCATGTAAGAATCCAAGAACATATACGTAACATCCAACGAGGTTTTGACAAACATACGGTTTCGTCCCACTTTTTTCTTGTACATAATAGTTCCCCTGAAGGCCTAACTTTTCTTGCTTTACGTAAGGTTGAGAGAGATTGGAGGGGTGGAGATTTTATGAAAAAGATCAATCAAGAAGAAATGAAATTGATCTTTCGTTTTGACACCTTAATCCCTAGAGGTTTAAATAAAGATTTTGAAATGTGTAATTTTCTTTAAAAAAATTTTTTTTCGCCTTCTCTCTCTAACATAAGACCTATAGTGACTGTAAAGACCCTGTTCTGATAGGAGTTTTCGTTCCCTAAGGGTTACGATCTCCAATACCATAAGGATACCCATTGGGCTGAATTAAATTAAAAAAACAGAAGAAAGAAGAGAGAGGGAGGGGAAGGGAAGGAGGGAAGGGAAGGAGGGAAAGAAAAGGGGGAAAAAAAAGTTTTTTTTGCGTCCAAGTCAAATCTGCAGTGATTTTAGAGAATTTTATTTATTATAGGTTCCTTTTTAGGATTCCTTAACATAGAATCAATATAATTCCACTCTGGTTCCTCTAGTTCAAGCCAATTTTTTGTGAATATAGAAACTTTTATCCAATATGGGTCTTTTAAGATATTATATATATCTAATATATAATTAATGCCACTTTTTTGGTCTTGTGAGAATTATCGTGCCAAAACGATTGTATGCCATGTATTCTATAGAAATGTGATACCCAATTGTTGTTATATTTAATTCCAACTTTAATTCCTTTTTCTCATGTTAAAAATGAGCATCCGCCCTTCTGGTTAGATCGAGTGATGTTGGCATTGCTGGACAGCTATTTTCTCGTGAAGTTGTGGACTTTCGCCGGCACAGAAAGTGGGTGGACTCTATGGCGATATTCACGCATGCGCGTCTATTACGGAGGGGACGATATTATCCGACTAACTAAAGTTCTGGAAGTGGAGCTCGTCTGCAGCGAAGCTGCGAACAGGATGAGCCCAGGACCGGAAGGTGAGGCTAGGACCGGAAGTGGAGCTCATCTGCAACGTACGATAGGATACTGCGGACGAATTCTCCTCCCCCTATTTCGGCGCGAAACTAAGCCAATTACTGTTTCAATCATGACCTGTATATATATACAAATTATAAGGAAGGATGTAATATCAATCTTTCCCCTGTTGCCACTGAAGAAGCGCTATATGCGCGAAACGCGTTTGGCTCCCCTTTTTTGTTTTATTTTATTTTAAACTTTCATTATAGATTGAAATTTTAATTAATAAATTATTATTACTTTTACCCTCAATATTGTGGGAATCCTGCAGTCCTTTTTGTGGAAGGTGGCTTTTCCAAATTGTGCCGGAAACAATTGGTATATTCTGGAACCCGGGAGCTCGGTGTAGCCCCTAAAAGGGTGAGTAACATTCCCCCTTTGGGCTCTTTTTATCACCTACCTGAGTTGAGATATCACACCATGAGAATTTCTCTTATCTATATCCCGAGACATAAAGGGTGTTATTACTGAAGAAGGAGTTGACCGACAGAAGAAGTTCGGCTGACGGACTGGCCTGAAACAGTCCGTAACGCGAACAAAATAGAGCTAGGGAGTTCTCTAAAAGTGTGAGTTTACCACTTTATTGAACTCTGGTTATACTTCATTCACTTTATGCGACCAATTGATCTGCACTATTGCATTTCCCTCTCTTTTGTTCATATTTTTGAGGTCGATATTGAACAGTGTGACGTTACAATCTAAGCAAAATACTTTGAGATTTATTCTCCCTCCAGATACACCTGAGGAACAAAATAAAATTAAGATACTTGTTGCCCTACTTGTACACTTTGGTGACGTTGAGGTGGGCACAAAAAAAAAAAAAAATTTATTGAAAGGGAGCGCTGTTCTCACATTCTTTCTGTTTTTTATTGTTTATCTTTTTGAGGTGAAGGGAACATCACACCCGTGAGAACGTGTAGCGATCCCCAAAACTATCTAAGCGCCGTATATACATCCAGATCCGATCTTCCTCTGATTATATGTTTTCATGTTTTTATTGAACATAACATGTAAACATTCACAGTGCAGGGTGGAAAAAGTATGTGAACCTTTGGACTTAATAACTGGTTGACCCTCCTTTGGCAGCAATAACCTCAACCAGACGTTTCCTGTAGTTGCAGATCAGACCTGCACAACGATCTGGAGTAATTTTGGACCACTCCTCTTCACAAAACTGTTTCAGTGTAGCAATATTCTTGGGATGTCTGGTGTGAATCGCTCTCTTAAGGTCATGCCACAGCATTTCAATCGGGTTGAGGTCAGGACTCTGACTGGGCCACTCCAGAAGGCGTATTTTGTTTTGTTGAAGTCATTCTTTTGTTGAATTACCTGTATGCTTTGGGTCATTGTCCTGTTGCATCACCCATCCTCTGCGGAGCTTCAGTTGGCGGACAGATAGTCTTACGTTTTCCTGCAAAATGTCTTGATAAACTCTGGAATTCATTTTTCCATCAATGATAACAATCCGTCCAGGCCCTGAGGCAGCAAAGGAGCCCCAAACCATGATGCTCCCTCCGCCATGTTTTACAGTGGGCATGAGGTTTTGATGTTGGTGTGCTGTGCCTTTTTACTCCACACATAGTGTTGTGTGTTTTTTCCAAACAACTCAATTTTGGTTTCATCTGTCCACAGAATATTTTGCCAGTAGTGCTATGGAACATCCAGGTGCTCTTTTGAAAACTTCAAACGTGCTGCAATATTCTTTTTGGACAGCAATGGCTTCCTCCGTGGTGTCCTCCCATGTACTCCATTCTTGTTTAATGTTTTCCTTATTGTAGATGCGTCAACAAAAATGTTAGCATGTGCCAGAGATTTCTGTAAGTCTTTAGCTGACACTCTAGGATTCTTCTTTACCTCATTAAGCATTCTGCGCTGTGCTCTTGCAGTCATCTTTACAGGACGACCACGCCTAGGGAGAGTAGCAACAATGCTGAACTTTCTCCATTTGTAGACTGTCTGTCTTACCATGGACACATGAACATCAAGACTTTTGAAGATACTTTTGTAACCCTTTCCAGCTTCATGCAAGTCAACAATTCCTGATCGTAGGTCTTCGGAGAGCTCTTTTCTGCGAGGCATGGTTCACATCAGGCAGTGCTTCTTGAAACCAGTAAACCCAAAACTGGTGTGTGTTTTTAAAGGGCAGGACAGCTTTCAGCAACACATCCAATAATATCACACTGATTGGACTCAAGGTTGGCTCACTCCTGGCTCCAATTAGCTCTTGGAGAAGTCATTAGGCTAGGGTTTCGCATACTTTTTCCACCCTGCACTGTGAATGTTTACATGTTCTGTTCAATAAACACATGAAAACATATAATGTTTGTGTTGTATTAGTTTAAGCAGACTGTGTTTTTCAAACTGTTGTGACTTAGATGAAGATCAGAGCACATTTTATGACCAATTCATGCAAAACTCCACGTAATCCCAAAGGGTTCACATACTTTTTCTTGCCACTGTATGTGCATATATACACGCGTATGTGTGTATATGCATTTGGAGTGTTTATAATGCCAGAATGCATCATTTTTGGTGTCCTGTTGTTGCTAGAGAGTGTTCTCTGCCTCATGTACTCGCTGCTATTAGCTGTGGTGTGATAGCAAAGATGGACCCCCCTAATGAGTTGATCAACCATTTAACATTGCTTGTGTTGTTGAGGCAGCAGGGACGCTTGAGAGATGAACAGCTGATGAACAGCAGCAATCAGGTCTGCCTGGCTTGCATCTCTTGCCATCTTTCTTCTTCTGGCCAACAATGTGCTCCAGAATGGACACACCCTATACAGGATATCCTCTAAAAAAAAACCTTAAAACTGTACTGTATGGATGTACGCGTGCACACGCGTAAACACACGTGTGCGCACGTATGCACATAAAAAACGCACAATACGCTGGCTGGACGCATCTCTGTTCCATTCTGTTTTTGCGCATGTTTACGCTACGCAAATATACGGCTCCATACGCTTCTATGTGTATGGAGCCATTAAATTGCATATGTTGCATATAGTACAATACGCACCCACACGCATATATATGCATGTACGTGCGTATCAGTGTGAATTAGGCCAAAGTTTACCACCAGTGAGCTCTAGGTGAGCACGTTCTAGTGAGATCGCGGAGGGTGACTGGGAACTATTTTTTCGCAGTCTCACTCTGCTCTCTGCAAGAGAACAATGGATTGCAATGGCCTCTGCACCGTGAGGTCAGAGCTGAGTATGGTATTTTTAGGGGGCTTTCATAGTACATCAAGTGGTTTTGCAAATGCAGAAAAAATACCAGTTGCAGGATAGAAGATGGAGCACCTTGGAACAGCTTGTAGTTCTACACATAGGAGCAAGTTTTGTCTCCCATAAATAGTATAGGAGACATTAATTTACAGTAAGGACATGCAGGAAATCGCTATACTCGAGCCAGAAGCTCAACTTCACACTGTTAAGATAACTACTGGAGACATCATATATAAGGTCTCCTGTAGTTCTCTCAAAGGAATTCATGGAATAGGGTCCATTTAGTGGTATGCTGATACAGGCTGCCATGAAGATCTTCACAGGAAAGGCAGAGCAAGAGGTAGCCTCTGCCACATGGTCAAGTTTATTAATTATTTGTTACAACAGCAGGAAAATCTCAACAACAACTGTTCCAAGAAGGCAATGTGAATCAGATCTTTATGGTAGCATTGCTGTGATTGATGCCAATTACTAACGGCCCCTTTGAAGGAAAATACGTTTCAGCAGGTAGCTGTATTTTTGTTTGCATGCCAGTCATTTTCTCCAAACCATTTATAAATCTAAATTGAGAAAGCCACATATCAAGGCTTACTTATCTTTCCATTTTTTATAGTACCACTTTTGTTAATCTAGATTATGCTACTATAAAATCACAGCGCCACCCGACAAACAGAACTTGATGAACACTAAGTACAAGCTCTTCTACCCTGCCATTTTCTCTCAAAGGTCATCTGTCCTACTATATATGAAGAAATAAACAGTTACGCTGTTTTCAGAAAGCATTTTATATTCCTATGTAATCTGCACAATATACACTTTAGGTTCTATCAATTTTGCAATATGCATTTTTAGAAAGAAAAAAAGAAAATTGCTGAAATAAGAAAAAAATAAGAAAAAAAGCTTTTCTGAATCCTCCTTTCATATCTCTTCACAGTAGGTTACAATTGGAGAAACTGTGCAACATGACATACCCTTCATTTTCCTTGCTGTGAATGAATGAGACTAAAGATTTTAAAACAAACATTGTTATTATTTTAATGGCAGGTAGGTTTTGTGTTCTCTGCAGTGAAGTAATATGCTTCCTCCAGGTTTTGCATATTGTTGTCATTGATAAGGAAAGTTCTTTTTAACTGAGTTTTAAAAAATGACACGATGACGGCAAGAAAATCGCACTAAGGTCTACTCTAACTATATAAGTACACCAAATAAAACAAAACATATGGTGGAGATATCAAAACATAAGGGCTTATTCACAAAGGACCAGAATTACAGCAAAATTAAAGTACTTTGCACTTCGGTGCACTTCAGCATTTCCATTTGGCTGACCCTTCGTTGAATTCAATATTCACCACAGGGTCACTGTAGTGCACCAAAGATGGAATCATCAACACCGCTGAACTGGCCGCTGGAGACTGCTGTACTGGCCGCTTAAGACCGCTGAACTGCAGGGGGGAAAAAAAAAGGAAACGTAACTTTCCTATTCTCCTAATAGGTGTTTAAACCGATAAAAATGCATTCAAATGTGTCTAACTAATAAAAAAAGGTCCTTTAAAAAATAATAAATATGTCTGTTACTCCCCGTCTACCGCCAACCTCAATCCATTTCCTATGGAAATGCGGCAAAGGAGAGGCAAAGCAAAATTATCCGGGAGAGGGATACCGAGGACATGGGAAAACTTCACCAGATCTGATCCACGCCGTAGAAAGTGAGTCCGGCCATCTTGAGACGCCAAGGCATTTAAGGGGCATCCCCACACAAATTGTACTCTGTGTGAACGAAGCAAGTTTGCCACTGGCTTCCACGCTCTCCGCTGTTGGATGGTTACTGGTTGCAAATTCTGGAAAAGTAGGATGGGAGATTCCTCATAGGAATTGGGGGCACCTCGAATATTACACAAAAGAAGTTCCTTAGTAGAATAGCGTAGAAAGCGGACTATGATGTCCCATGGGCGATCCCCATCTGTACCCCTCACACACAGAATCTCGGTGTGCTCAGTCCAGAATCCATGCTTGGTCGGGTAAATTGGGAGCCAGAGGGCGCGTTTGCTCAAACACCAGATCCATCAGTGAGCCATCCCCGGCACCCTCCAGGAGGCCCTGTATACGAAATTTGTTGCTGTGTGAGCGATTTGGAAGGTCCTCTAGCTATACCTCCATATCCTCCATGCGTTGTTGCAATGTATTGGCGCTATCAACAATCCCATTAGACACGCCAGCCATGTCGTCCATTCTACAGTTGCAAGAAAAAGTATGTGAACCCTTTGGGATTACATGGAGTTTTGCATGAATTGGTCATAAAATGTGTTCTGATCTTCATCTAAGTCACAACAATTTGAAAAACACGGTCTGCTTAAAATAATACAACACAAACATTATATGTTTTCATGCTTTTATTGAACAGAACATGTAAACATTCACAGTGCAGAGTGGAAAAAGTATGTGAACCTTTGGACAAATAACTGGTTGACCCTCCTTTGGCAGCAATAACCTCAACCAACCGTTTCCTGTAGTTGCAGATCAGACCTGCACAACGATCTGGAGTAATTTTGGACCACTCCTCTTCACAAAACTGTTTCAGTGTAGCAATATTCTTGATGTCTGGTGTGAATCGCTCTCTTAACCCCTTAAGGATGGGAGTAATTTTACAAGTTCGGCGCTGTTTCGAAGTAGAAGTTTGCTGAGCTCATTTTGACGGTTTTAAACGCAGTTTTAAGTCACATATTATTGTACCACCCAGACAAATTATATATCGTTCTTTCCGGCAGACTTGGCAGATTAATAATATATCATTATTATATGTATACATCATACCCTGCGAAAATGCTATAACAAAATTGTAAAAAAATGTGAATTTTCAATAAAATTTCAATCATCCACAGTGTGTAAAGTGTTTTTTTTTTGCATTTTATTACCCAAGCCTTTGTGGATATATTCTATAGGGTAGACTTGTTAAAAAAATGTGAACTTACGTGATTTTAGCTAAACCCCCCCAAAAAAAATCATTAGTGAAGCATCATTGTTCACATTATAATTGAAAAGTGAACAATAGTGCTGCATTAAAAAAAATAAAAAAGCAAGTTTTTATATTTTATTAATAATTTTTTTATTTTTTATTTTTTTTACACTTTAATTTTACTAGTAATATGGTCATGTTTGATATCATTCGAAAGGCCATGATCAGGCCTTTCAAACGATACCCTACATGACCCCCTAGCTGTCACCGATCATGAGATAGGGGGGTTCTTTGAACCCCTTTATCTCCACCATGGGATTTCCTTAGGAAATCCCTTGGCAGCTAGGGGTTCCCTGGTTAACTGACGTCATCAGGCCACGTCCGATGACATCAGTGGACGTGGGGAGTCCCGGAGGTGGGGCTGCCATCCAAGATGGCGGCCCCCACCGGAAATAGGCTGTGACCTGGCATCGATTGGTGCTGGGTCAAAGCCTTGCCATCAAGGGGTTAATGCCATACATCCCTTGAAAGGCCAGGCTGGCATTAGCTGATAGCCCCCGGCAATGGGGAGATAGAGGGATCCAAAGCATCTGCCCTCCCCTCCAGGCACTTCCCCTGCTCCGGCTGGGAGGGGACGCCTGAAACTGACGTCATCGCGTCCGGCGCGATGAAGTCAGTGCGCCGGGAGGCTTCAAAAGTGCCGGTCTGACTCCGTGGGAGTCAGAACAGCGAGGGAGCTGCTGGAGGAGGTGAGTATCCGCCGCCGGGGGGCTGCAGACACCGGGGACGTACAGTTACGTCCTGCGGCGTTAAAGTCCGCCTAATGCAGGACGTAACTGTACGTCCTGCGGCGTTAAGGGGTTAAGGTCATGCCACAGCATTTCAATCGGGTTGAGGTCAGGACTCTGACTGGGCCACTCCAGAAGGCGTATTTTGTTTTGTTGAAGCTATTCTTTTGTTGAATTACTTGTATGCTTTGAGTCATTGTCCTGTTGCATCACCCATCCTCTGCGGAGCTTCAGTTGGCGGACAGATGGTCTTACGTTTTCCTGCAAAATGTCTTGATAAACTGTGGAATTCATTTTTCCATCAATGACAACAATCCGTCCAGGCCCTGAGGCAGCAAAGCATCCCCAAACAATGATGCTCCCTCCGCCATGTTTTACAGTGGGGATGAGGTTTTGATGTTGGTGTGCTGTGCCTCTTTTTCTCCACACATAGTGTTGTGTGTTTTTTCCAAACAACTCAATTTTGGTTTCATCTGTCCACAGAATATTTTGCCAGTAGTGCTGTGAATCATCCAGGTGCTCTTTTGCAGACTTCAAACGTGCTGCAATATTCTTTTTGGACAGCAATGGCTTCCTCCGTGGTGTCATCCCATGTACTCTATTCTTGTTTAATGTTTTCCTTATTGTAGATGTGTCAACAAAAATGTTAGCATATGCCAGAGATTTCTGTAAGTCTTTAGCTGACACTCTAGGATTCTTCTTTACCTCATTAAGCATTCTGCGCTGTGCTCTTGCAGTCATCTTTACAGGACGACCACGCCTAGGGAGAGTAGCAACAGTGCTGAACTTTCTCCACTTGTAGACAGTCTGTCTTACCGTGGACACATGAACATCAAGGCTTTTGGAGATACTTTTGTAACCGTTTCCAGCTTCATGCAAGTCAACAATTCTTGATCGTAGGTCTTCTGAGAGCTCTTTTCTGCGAGGCATGGTTCACATCAGGCAGTGCTTCTTGAAACCAGTAAATCCAAAACTAGTGTGTGTTTTTAATGGGCAGGACAGCTTTCAGCAACACATCCAGTAATATCACACTGATTGGACTCAAGGTTGGCTCACTCCTGGCTCCAATTAGCTCTTGGAGAAGTCATTAGGCTAGGGGTTCACATACTTTTTTCACCCTGCACTGTGAATGTTTACATGTTATGTTCAATAAACACATGAAAACATATACTGTTTATGTTGTATTATTTTAAGCAGACTGTGTTTTTCAAATTGTTGTGACTTAGATGAAGATGAGAGCACATTTTATGACCAATTCATGCAAAACTCCATGTAATCCCAAAGGGTTCAGATACTTTTTCTTGTAACTGTAGTTTCCAGTGCTGCCGATCGAGTTTGCAGTGCCATGAGGTCAGCCTGTATGGTTTTCGTACTCCTCTGGATTTCCCGGGCCAGGAATGTTTGCATTTCCTGCATCTGGAGTATTGTTGCCTGTCCATCTTCAACGACTGCCCGTCCAATGTCTCATCATCTGAGGCCGGCAGGTACCGGCGGGAAGGCGTGTGGCTGCCATCTTGGGAGGAGGCCTGTTTCTTGGGGAACAGCATGGACACCGTGCCGTCCCACTGTTTGGAGTATTTTGGCAATTTAGTGGACGATGATATCATGAGGACCTCAGACTGCTGCAGCAGAGGTTCAGGGTGAATGATTGTAGGCATTTGGAAGTGTACCCACGGCGGAGCTAGCTACTCAGGCGGCCATTACAGTCGGCAGCCAAGCCATGCCCCAAAAGTGGCTGTGCAATATTTATAGATAATATTTATAATATGTGAATGTATAAATTTTTCTATCTTTTAACCATTGTAGAAAGTAGACAGTTTATCTCAATCGCCAAGCTAAAAGACTAATCAACGGCTAGTTAGGGCACGAGTTTGATGGTCATCGTGAGAGTAATCACACTGCATTAGGAGCCCTTTTATAGGAGCAGTGACATCCTTGAGTGATGTCATCCACACATTACTGGCCAGGGACTTTCCTGAGGATAATCAATGGGAGAAATCAGAAGGACGGTAAGAATATGTGATAAAGATTAGGGATGAGCTGTTCGGGTTCGGACGGTTCGGAGATCGACCCGAACTTAGCCTGTTCGAGCAGATCGCGAACACCGAACATTTCCGGGTGTTCGCCGCATGTTCGACCACAATGGACCACAATGCATTTTCCCACTGGCCTGAAGCTCGTAATTGGCTACAGCCTTGCACCTGACCACAGGTCTGGTGCAAGACTGGTTCAACACTATGCCAATCACCGCTCAGAGTCCTGATTGGGCAAATTTTGCCCAATCATGGGCTCACAGAGCTAAGTCCCGCAGCACACTATATAACGTTTCCACGCAGCGCTTCTGCACGCATTTCAGAGGAGATTTCAGAGGAGATAGTTGTGTCTTGTTACTGCCGGGCTGCCACGCTACTGGGGGGGTCTGGGGGTGTCTCATTTCTACCAAATATCAGGGAATTTAGGTGATGTGTGTCTTGTCACTGTGCCAGCAATTTTTTTGGGGGTTTACAACTTTCTTTAAAACATTTGTGAATTAAGGTGATCTTCTGGGTCTTGTCACTGTGCCAGCAAGTCATTTTGGGTCTCATTTCTACCAAATATCAGGGAATTTATGTGATGTGTGTCTTGTCACTGTGCCAGCAATTTTTTTGGGGGTTTACAACTTTAAAACATTTGTGAATTGAGGTGATCTTCTGGGTCTTGTCACTGTGCCAGCAAATCTTTTTGGGGCTCACTAATTTCTTTAAAACATTTGTGAATTAAGGTGATCTGTGTCTCATCACACAAACAGTACCACGCATTATTTTGGGGCTCACTAATTTCTTTAAAACATTTGTGAATTAAGGTGATCTGTGTCTTGTCACACAAACAGTACCACGCATTATTTTGGGGCTCACTAATTTCTTTAAAACATTTGTGAATTAAGGTGATCTGTGTCTCGTTACACGGCCAGCAAGTTTTTTTGGGGCTCACTAATTTCTTTAAAACATTTGTGAAATAAGGTGATCTGTGTCTTGTCACACAAACAGTACCACACATTATTTTGGGGCTCACTAATTTCTTTAAAACATTTGTGAATTAAGGTGATCTGTGTCTTGTCACACAAACAGTACCACGCATTATTTTGGGGCTCACTAATTTCTTTAAAACATTTGTGAATTAAGGTGATCTGTGTCTCGTCACACAGCCAGCAAGTTTTTTTGGGGCTCACTAATTTCTTTAAAACATTTGTGAATTAAGGTGATCTGTGTCTTGTCACACAAACAGTACCACGCATTATTTTGGGGCTCACTAATTTCTTTAAAACATTTGTGAATTAAGGTGATCTGTGTCTTGTCACACAGCCGGCAAGTTTTTTTGGGGCTCACTAATTTCTTTAAAACATTTGTGAATTAAGGTGATCTGTGTCTTGTCACACAAACAGTACCACGCATTATTTTGGGGCTCACTAATTTCTTTAAAACATTTGTGAATTAAGGTGATCTAGGTCTCGTCACACAGCCAGCAAGTTTTTTTGGGCCTCACTAATTTCTTTAAAACATTTGTGAATTAAGGTGATCTGTGTCTTGTCACACAAACAGTACCACGCATTATTTTGGGGCTCACTAATTTCTTTAAAACATTTGTGAATTAAGGTGATCTGTGTCTCGTCACACAGCCAGCAAGTTGTTTTTGGGGCTCACTAATTTCTTTAAAACATTTGTGAATTAAGGTGATCTGTGTCTTGTCACACAAACAGTACCACGCATTATTTTGGGGCTCACTAATTTCTTTAAAACATTTGTGAATTAAGGTGATCTGTGTCTCGTCACACAAACAGTACCACACATTATTTTGGGGCTCAGTAATTTCTTTAAAACATTTGTGAATTAAGGTGATCTGTGTCTTGTCACACAAACAGTACCACGCATTATTTTGGGGCTCACTAATTTCTTTAAAACATTTGTGATAATAAGGTGATCTGTGTCTCGTCACACAGCCAGCAAGTTTTCTGGGGCTCACTAATTTCTTTAAAACATTTGTGAATTAAGGTGATCTGTGTCTCGTCACACAGCCAACAAGTTTTTTTGAGGCTCACTAATTTCTTTAAAACATTTGTGAATTAAGGTGATCTGTGTTTCGTCACACAAACAGTACCACACATTATTTTGGGGCTCACTAATTTCTTTAAAACATTTGTGAATTAAGGTGATCTGTGTCTTGTCACACAAACAGTACCACGCATTATTTTGGGGCTCACTAATTTCGTTAAAACATTTGTGAATTAAGGTGATCTGTGTCTTGTCACACAACCAGTACCACGCTGTATTTTGGGGCTCACTAATTTCTACAAAACATTTGTGAATTGAGGTGATCTGTGTCTCGTCACTGGCTGCCAGCTATCAGTGTGTCTCACTGAGTTATAACAGAGTTCTTTAAATCTTTATACCAGAGTTGAATCAGAGTTCTGTATATATTAATCTATATATCACTCACCATGTCTGAAAGAACAAAAAGGACAAGCAGACGCTCACAGACACAGATAAGAGGGCAAGCAGCCCCTGTGTCGGGAGGCTGTGCCTCTGGTCATGGTGGACGTGGTGCATCCTCTGCAGGGGCACGCTTGTCCTTTATAACTGGTGGTGGCCATCTTCTTAACCTGCAGCAACATAGAGAGGATTTGGTGGATTGGCTAGCCAGGCCATCCTCATCCTCCGAGTCCTCTGCCAGCCAGGCTTCTAGTGCTTTACAGTCCACCTCAGCTGCCAAAGCATCTAATGCAGCCTCCATGTCCACAGCTACTCCTGCCGTAGCCTCACCAACATATGCGGAGGAGTCAGCTGAATTGTTTGACTACAATGAAAGTGACATGCTGCTTGAGGATGCGCAGCAAGTACAGTGCTCTGATTCAATCTCTGAGGTTGAGCAAGGGAGTATAATCAACCTAGAGGAAGGGGTGCCAGTGATGACACACAAATAACTGGCACTCATGTTGCCCCAGCAGCTGCAGCATACTGCCAAGTTGGCTCCAGTGACGAGGAGCTAGGGGGTGAAGATGACATTGATGATGAGGTCACTGACTCCACCTGGGTGCCAGATCAAACTGAGGAATCAAGTGAGGAGGAGGGGGAGGAGGAGGAGGCACAGCAAACACGAGGCACAACATCCTCTGTGACCAACCGTAGCACTAGCCAGTCCAAGGCATCAGATGTCAGAGCTGCTCCGGTGCAGAGCGCTGTTGTCTCAAAGAACACATGCAGGAACTCTGCTGTCTGGGAGTTCTTTAAGAAATGTGCAGCAGACCCCACCGTTGCTATTTGTAATCTATGTCAGAGGTGGCTGAAGCGTGGGATAAACACCGGACACTTGGGTACCACATGCTTGAGGCGACATATGAACAAGTGCCACACATCCCGTTGGTGCAAAACTTTGCGTAGGTCCTCCTCCTCATCTGTCTCTACCCACATTGTATGTCCTGCCATGTCATTGCCTACAACCTCCACTGACAGGGATGATGCTACAGTAATGGATGTACCAGCAGGTCCTTCCTCACAACGTGACATCATCCCAGTAGCTGAAGATTTACGCAGTCAGATTACGTTGCCGCAGCTGCTGCAGCGAAAGAAAAAATATAGTCCCAACCATCCCCAAGCACAGCGTCTAAATGCCAGCTTAGCAAAATTACTCGCATTGCAGCTGCTGCCTTTCCAGCTGGTGGACTCTGTTCCCTTCCGTGAATTTGCTGAATGTGCTGTACCACAGTGGCAGGTTCCAAAATGCCATTACTTTTCACGCAAGGCCATTCCAGCACTATACCAGCACGTGGAAGACAATGTTATCCAGTCATTGGGAAAGGCAGTCAGCAGCAAGGTGCATGTCACTTTAGACACGTGGTCCAGCAAGCATGGACAGGGTCATTACATTTCCTTCACGGCACACTGGGTAACTCTGATTGCAGCTGGGAGGGATCCAAGATGGGGCTCTGTGCTGGTGCTTGTTCATCCACCACACCTCCAGAAAGCTGCTTGTATGAGGTCTGTCTGCTCCACCACCACCACGTCTTCCTCCTCCTCCTCCTCCTCCTCCTCCTTCGTCTATGGCAAAGTGGCAGTTAAACCGAGGCCTGACAGGGTCTACGCAATGGCTCAAGCAAAAAGATGCCATACTGTGCTTGAGCTGGTTTGTTTAGGGGACAGGAGCCACACCGGGTCAGAAATTTTGTCAGCTCTGCAGGGGCAGGTGCAGAGATGGTTAACACCACGCCAGCTTGAGCTGGGAATGATCGTCTGCGATAATGACAGCAACCTTCGCTCCGCCCTACGCAAGGCTAAATTGACGCATGTACCATGCCTAGCACACGTCCTAAATCTGCTGGTACAGCGTTTCCTAACCAAGTACCCAGGGCTGCCAGAGCTTCTCATCCAGGCCAGAAAAGTCTGCAGCCATTTCAGACGTTCATTCCCAGCAACCGTTCGCCTGGCAGAAATTCAAAGAGAATTCCACCTTCCCACAAACCGTCTGATCTGTGACATGCCCACCAGGTGGAACTCGACATTAGCAATGCTGCAGCGTTTGCACAAGCAGCAGAGGGCCATCAACGAGTACATGTGTGAGTATGGCACAAGGACAGGTTCAGGTCAACTTGGTTTTCCCCCCCCGCAGTGGCTGATGATCAAGGATGCATGCACTGTACTGTCACCATTTGAGGAGGCAACGAGGATGGTGAGCAGGGACAGTGCATGCATCAATGACACAATTCCTTTAGTGTTCCTGCTGGAGCACACTCTGCGGGGAATTATAGATGTGGCTCTAGAGGCAGAGCAGCATGAGGAAGAGGAGGCCTTCCCTAGCTCTCAAGACCCCAGTCTTTCAACAGACAGCATTCCAGCGGATCCTACTCAGATCAGACAAGAGGAGGATGAGGAGGAGGAGGACTATTTAAGTAGTGGGGGCATTGAAGGTGGGGATTCCTCAAGGGAGGGTTTTGTGTGCCCAGAAACAGAAGGACTTGTGTGTGGCTGGGAGGAGGAAGTGCACGATACGGTCATCCTCATTGACCAGGAAGACTCGGCAGCAAATGCCACCTCCAACCTACGCTGCATGGGCTCACTAATGATGCAAAGCCTGCTAAAGGATCCCAGGATTCGTGCTATCAAGGAGAGGGATCATTACTGGTTGGCAACCCTTCTTGATCCACGATACAAGGGGAAAGTTGCAGAGCTCATCCTGCCTGCACAGAGGGAGCACAGGATGAAAAAACTTGAGGACGCTCTAAAGCGACACTTGTGTAACACCTTTCCAGGCACTGGTAGATTACCAAGTGCTGACACACGTGCTTCTGAGGCTGCGGGTGATCAGAGGAATAGCGGTGAATGCCAGGGCCGCTTGACTGATGCTTTTTTAAATTTTATTAGTCCACGACGCCCAAGGACGTCAAATGTAGGCACGCATTGCCAGCGTCTTCACCATATGGTGCAGGACTACCTAGGGGCAAGGGCAGACCTGGATACCTTTCCAGCAGATGATCCACTGGCTTACTGGGTGTTGAGATTGGATCACTGGCCAGAACTTAGCCAATATGCTATGCAGCTACTAGGTTGCCCTTCATCCAGTGTGCTTTCCGAAAGGACGTTCAGTGCCGCTGGAGGTTTTGTCACAGACAAAAGAGTCCGTCTGTCCACTGACTCTGTAGACCGGCTGACATTTATAAAAATGAATCAGTCCTGGATCAGCAGCTATCAATCCCCTGATGCTGATGTAATGGAATAGATAGGGGATGTCCTCTTCTGCATTCACAAAACCTCCAGCACTGAACTCTTCCACAATACCACAAAAGGGTTACGGTGTGAAAGCACTTGCTGCCATGAAAGGCACAATATTTGGCTGCACTGACGCCTGTGCCAGATTTATATAATTTTATTTTTTTGAACCGCAGGGTCCAACCCTGCAGTCTTCCACAATACCACAGAGGGGTTACTGTATGATGATACCTGCTGGACTGGCATTAAAGGCACAATATCTGGGAGCACTGACGCCCATTAACAGATAAAAAAAACAAACTTTTCAATATAGGACCACATGGTCCACCCCTGCACTCTTCCACAATACCACAGAGGGGTTAGGCTAGGGTCAGATGAGCGCATTTTCTATGGACTGTGCGTCCGTGCAGTACGGTCGTACTTACTGACTGACGACAAGGTAGTGGCCACACTGTCGGTTTTTTTCACTGACGTATTTTTTGACTGATGTAACATGGAAAATAAATTACAATGAAAGAACATTCTGTCCGTCAAAAATGCTGGACGTATTAATGCAGTCCGTCTGACCTTGTTGCATCACTCACACACAAAGCTATGCGGACGTTGTGGACGTGGCGCACTCTGCACATCCTTTCTAGCAGTATTACGTTCTTGCCTAACCTGCGTCCGTTTGCAGCGTCCTTCAGCCCCCGCACTCCTGTGCGGATGTACTTCGTGTGTGGGGCTCCATTTAACACAATTGTATGCTATCTCGGACGTACTTATGTGCGGGCAACACGGACGTTAACACTGCGTTCGTCTGACCCCAGCCTTACTGTATGACGATACTTGCTGGCCTGGCAGTCTTGCACCACAGGCACAATATCTGGGTGCACTGACGCCCATTACCAGATCAAAAACTTTTCAATATAGGACCACAAGGTCCACCCCTGCACTCTTCCACAATACTACAGACAGGTTACTGTATGATGATACTTGATGGCCTGGCATTAAAGGCAGAATATCTGGGTGCACTGACGCCCATTATTACCAGATCAAAAACTTTTCAATATAGGACCGCAAGGTTCACCCCTGCACTCTTCCACAATACTAAAGAGGGGTTACTGTATGATGATACTTGATGGCCTGGCAGTCTTGCACCAAAGGCAGAATATCTGGGTGCACTGACGCCCATTACCAGATCAAAAACTTTTCAATATAGGACCACATGGTCCACCCCTGCATTCTTCCACAATACCACAGAGGGGTTACTGTATGATGATACTTGATGGCCTGGCATTAAAGGCACATATCTGGGTGTACTGACGCCCATTACAAGATCAAAAACTTTTCAATATAGGACCACATGGTCCACCCCTGCACTCTTCCACAATAACACAGAGGGGTTACTGTATGATGATACTTGCTGGCCTGGCATTAAAGGCACAATATCTGGGTGCACTGATGCCCATTAACAGATAAAAAAAACACTTTTCAATATAGGACCACATGGTCCACCCCTGCACTCTTCAACAATACCACAGAGGGGTTACTGTATGATGATACCTGCTGGCCTGGCATTAAAGGCACAATATCTGGGAGCACTGACGCCCATTAACAGATAAAAAAAACAAACTTTTCAATATAGGACCACATGGTCCACCCCTGCACTCTTCCACAATACCACAGAGGGGTTAGGCTAGGGTCAGATGAGCGCATTTTCTATGGACTGTGCATCCGTGCAGTACGGTCGTACTTACTGACTGACGACAAGGTAGTGGCCACACTGTCGGTTTTTTTCACTGACGTATTTTTTGACTGATGTAACATGGAAAATAAATTACAATGAAAGAACATTCTGTCCGTCAAAAATGCTGGACGTATAAATGCAGTCCGTCTGACCTTGTTGCATCACTCACACACAAAGCTATGCGGACGTTGTGGACGTGGCGCACTCTGCACATCCTTTCTAGCAGTATTACGTTCTTGCCTAACCTGCGTCCGTTTGCAGCGTCCTTCAGCCCCCGCACTCCTGTGCGGATGTACTTCGTGTGTGGGGCTCCATTTAACACAATTGTATGCTATCTCGGACGTACTTATGTGCGGGCAACACGGACGTTAACACTGCGTTCGTCTGACCCCAGCCTTACTGTATGACGATACTTGCTGGCCTGGCAGTCTTGCACCACAGGCACAATATCTGGGTGCACTGACGCCCATTACCAGATCAAAAACTTTTCAATATAGGACCACATGGTCCACCCCTGCACTCTTCCACAATACTACAGACAGGTTACTGTATGATGATACTTGATGGCCTGGCATTAAAGGCAGAATATCTGGGTGCACTGACGCCCATTATTACCAGATCAAAAACTTTTCAATATAGGACCGCAAGGTTCACCCCTGCACTCTTCCACAATACTAAAGAGGGGTTACTGTATGATGATACTTGATGGCCTGGCAGTCTTGCACCAAAGGCAGAATATCTGGGTGCACTGGCGCCCATTACCAGATCAAAAACTTTTCAATATAGGACCACATGGTCCACCCCTGCATTCTTCCACAATACCACAGAGGGGTTACTGTATGATGATACTTGATGGCCTGGCATTAAAGGCACAATATCTGGGTGTACTGACGCCCATTACAAGATCAAAAACTTTTCAATATAGGACCACATGGTCCACCCCTGCACTCTTCCACAATAACACAGAGGGGGTTACTGTATGATGATACTTGCTGGCCTGGCATTAAAGGCACAATATCTGGGTGCACTGATGCCCATTAACAGATAAAAAAAACACTTTTCAATATAGGACCACATGGTCCACCCCTGCACTCTTCAACAATACCACAGAGGGGTTAGGCTAGGGTCAGATGAGCGCATTTTCTACGGACTGTGCGTCCATGCAGTACGGACATACAGTTGTGTTCAAAATTATTCAACCCCCACTGAAATTGAGTGTTTTGGCCAGTTTGACATTGATTTTGATCATTCAGTCATCTTGCTTACAATTAAATCAAAGAGGCACGTGTAGGTCAGACAAATATAACATAACATTTATAATGAAATAACCACAAATGTCTTTTCTGTGCTCACATCATTATCAGTTTTATTCAACCCCCAAGTGACATTCAATCTTAGTACTTAGTACAACATCCTTTTACAGTTATAACAGCTTTTAAATGTGAAGCATAGCTTGACACAAGTGTCTTGCAGCGATCTACGGGTATCTTCGCCCATTCGTCATGGGCAAAAGCCTCCAGTTCAGTCACATTCTTAGGCTTGCGCACTGCAACTGCTTTCTTTAAGTCCACCAGAGGTTCTCAATCGGATTTAAGTCAGGTGACTGCGATGGCCACTCCAAAATGTTCCAGCCTTTAATCTGCAACCATGCTCTAGTGGACTTGGAGGTATGCTTGGGATCATTGTCCTGTTGAAAGGTCCAACGTCTCCCAAGCCTCAGGTTTGTGACGGACTGCATCACATTGTCATCCAATATCTCCTGGTACTGAAGAGGATTCATGGTACCTTGCACACGCTGAAGCTTCCCTGTACCTGCAGAAGCAAAACAGCCCCAAAGCATGATTGACCCCCCGCCATGCTTCACAGTAGGCAAGGTGTTCTTTTCTTCGTAGGCCTTGTTCTTCCTCCTCCAAACATAGCGTTGATCCATGGGCCCAAACAGTTCTAATTTTGTTTCATCAGTCCACAGAACACTATCCCAAAACTTCTGTGGTTTGTCCACATGACTTTTGGCATACTGCAGTCGACTCTTCTTATTCTTTGGAGACAGCAAGGGGGTGCGCCTGGGAGTTCTGGCATGGAGGCCTTCATTACGCAGTGTGCGCCGTATTGTCTGAGCTGACACTTCAGTACCCACATCTGACAAATCTTTTCTCAGTTCCTCAGCAGTCACACGGGGACTTTTCTCCACTCTACGCTTCAGGTAGCGCACAGCAGTCGAAGTTAGCATCTTCTTTCTGCCACGACCAGGTAGCGTTTCAACAGTGCCCTTTGCCTTGAATTTGCGAATGATGCTTCCTATGGTCTCTCTTGGTATGTTTAACATCTTTGCAATCTTCTTATAGCCATTGCCCTTCCTGTGAAGAGTAATCACCTCTTCTCTTGTCTTCCTGGACCATTCTCTTGACTTCACCATGTTTGTAACCACACCAGTAAATGTCTAGAAGGAGCTGAGTATCACAGTCATTTTAAAGCTGCCTAATTGGTGCTTATTATGCTTTATTGCTGCTCCGTGACATCCACAGGTGTTTTCAATACCTGATTGAAAACACTTGAATGAACCTCTGTTCTTCAGAGTGGTAGTCTTTAAGGGGTTGAATAATTGTGTCAATGAAGAATTCACAAAAGAAACATTTACTACTGTATTACAAAACCAATTGATGTCATTTTAGATGCATATGGTTCTTTAAAAAGTCCTTGTAGGATTTCATTCTGAATACAATTACAAATGTACACTAAATTCCCTAAAACCCTTTACAGCATTGGGGGTTGAATAATTTTGAACACAACTGTACTTACTGACTGACGACAAGGTAGTGGCCACACAGTCGGTTTTTTCCACTGACGTATTTTTTGACTGATGTAGCATGGAAAATAAATTACAATGAAAGAACATTCTGTCCGTCAAAAATGCTGGACGTATAAATGCAGTCCGTCTGACCTTGTTGCATCACTCACACACAAAGCTATGCGGACGTTGTGGACGTGGCGCACTCTGCACGTCCGTTCTAGCAGTATTGCCTTCTTGTCTAACCTGCGTCCGTTTGCAGCGTCCGTCAGCCCCCGCACTTCTGTGCGGACGTACTTCGTGTGTGGGGCTCCATTTAACACAATTGTATGCTATCACAGATGTACAGTCATGGCCGAAATTGTTGGCACCCCAGAAATTTTTCCAGAAAATCAAGTATTTCACACAGAAAAGTATTGCAGTAACACATGTTTTGCTATACACATGTTTATTTCATTTGTGTGTATTGGAACAAAACAAAAAAAGGGAGGAAAAAAGCAAATTGGACATAATGTCACACAAAACTCCAAAAATGGGCTGGACAAAATACTTGGCACCTTTTCAAAATTGTGGATAAATAAGATTGTTTCAATCATGTGATGCTCCTGTAAACTCACCTGGGGCAAGTAACAGGTGTGGGCAATATAAAAATCACACCTGAAAGCCGATAAAAAGGAGAGAAGTTCACTTAGTCTTTGCATTGTGTGTCTGTGTGTGCCACACTAGGCATGGACAATAGAAAGAGGAGAAGAGAAATGTCTGAGGACTTGAGAACCAAAATTGTGGAAAAATATCAACAATCTCAAGGTTACAAGTCCATCTCCAGAGATCTAGACTTGCCTTTGTCCACAGTGTGCAACATTATCAAGAAGTTTGCAACCCATGGCACTGTAGCTAATCTCTCTGGGCGTGGACGGAAGAGAAAAATTGATGAAAGGTTGCAACACAGGATAGTCCGGATGGTGGATAAGCTGACCCAAACAAGTTCCAAAGAAATTCAAGCTGTCGTGCAGGCTCAGGGAGCATCAGTGTCAGCGCGAACTATCCGTCGACATTTAAATGAAATGAAACGCTATGGCAGGAGACCCAGAAGTTCCCCACTGCTGACACAGAGGCATAAAAAAGCAAGACTACAGTTTGCCAAAATGTACTTGAGTAAACCAAAATCCTTCTGGTAAAACGTATTGTGGACAGATGAGACCAAGATAGCTTTTTGGTAAAGCACATCATTCTACTGCTTACCGAAAACAGAATGAGGACTACAAAGAAAAGAACACAGTACCTACAGTCAAATATGGTGGAGGTTCAATTATGTTTTGGGGTTGTTTTGCTGACTCTGGCACTGGGTGCCTTGAATGTGTGCAAGACATCATGAAATCTGAGGATTACCACAGGATTTTGGGTCGCACTGTAGAGCCCAGTGTCAGAAAGCTGGGTTTGCGTCCGAGATCTTGGGTCTTCCAGCAGGATAATTACCCCAAACATATGTCAAAAAGCAGTCAGAAATGGATGGCAACAAAGCACTGGAGAGTTCTGAAGTGGCCAGCAATGAGTCCAGATCTAAATCCCATTGAACACCTGTGGAGAGATCTTAAAAGTGCTGTTGGGAAAAGGCGCCCTTCCAATAAGAGAGACCTGGAGCAGTTTGCAAAGGAAGAGTGGTCCAAAATTCCATGTGAGAGGTGTAAGAAGCTTATTGATGGTTATAGGAAGCGACTGATTTCAGTTATTTTTTCCAAAGGGTGTGCAACCAAATATTTAGTTAAGGGTGCCAAGAATTTTGTCCAGCCCATTTTTGGAGTTTTGTGTGACCTTATGTCCAATTTGCTTTTTTTCCTCCCTTTTTTTGTTTTGTTCCAATACACACAAAGGGAATAAACATGTGTATAGCAAAACATGTCTTACTGCAATACTTTTCTGTGAGAAATACTTGATTTTCTGGAAAAATGTCTGGGGTGCCAACAATTTCGGCCATGACTGTACTTATGTGCGGGCAACATGGACGTTAACACTGCGTTCGTCTGACCCCAGCCTTACTGTATGATGATACTTGCTGGCCTGGCAGTGTTGCACCAAAGGCACAATATCTGGGTGCACTGACGCCCATTACCAGATAAAAAAACTTTTCAATATAGGACCGCAAGGTTCACCCCTGCACTCTTCCACAATAACACAGAGGGGTTACTGTATGATGATACCTGCTGGCCTGGCATTAAAGGTACAATATCTGGGTGCACTGACGCCCATTACCAGATCAAAAACTTTTCAATATAGGACCACATGGTCCACCCCTGCACTCTTCCACCATACAACAGAGGGGTTACTGTATGATGATACTTGCTGCCCTGGAAGTCTTGCACCAAAGGCAAAATATCTGGGTGCACTGACGCCTTAACCAGATGCATATCTTTTTAATATAGGACCGCAAGGTTCACCCCTGCACTCTTCCACAATAACACAGAGGGGTTACTGTATGATGATACTTTCTGCCCTGGCAGTCTTGCACCAAAGGCAGAATATCTGGGTGCACTGACGCCCATTCCCAGATTCATATCTTTTTAATATAGGACCGCATGGTCCACCCCTGCATTCTTCCACAATACCACAGAGAGGTTACTGTATGATAGTACTTGCATGCCTGGCACTAAAGGCACAATATCTGGGTGCACTGCCACTGACGCCTGTATCAGATTCATATCCTCAGAGGGGTTACGGTGTGACGGCACTGTTGCTGACGCTAAAAGCCCAATTTTAAAGCACCTATTGTTACTTTCATCCAAAGCCTGCATTAGTTTCACAATAATTTAGCCAAAAAATCACTAAACTTTTTCTGCGCGTCCTAAAATGTCTTTTCATACAGGCTGCCGCCCCAAGCAGTTGTTTATGGATAGATTAAAGGAAAAGCATTTACCGTCATATGAAACGTCATTTTTTTTGTTTTTAAGTGTTTCTATACATCCTAGAAATCCGCCACTTCACGGGCAGGTTATGGGGACTTCCTAGGCACGATATTTGAAGGAATTTTTGGTTTTTATGTTTAACCCTTATTTCATGGAAAACTCACTGTCCCTTTTAAAACTTTTTTTTTAAACTTTTTGTCCTTGTTTCCTGTCCCCCAGGGCACTACCCGGATCCCCATACACCTTTTATGGCAAATATGTAGCATATATGCCCTCTTGGAGGGCACTCTAAAAAACCGAATTTTCAGCCCCATTGACTTGCATGGGGTTCGAGTTCGGGTTCGGGTTCGGTCCCGAACAAATGGGAAGTTCGGGTTCGGGCTCGAACCAAACTCGGGGAGTGTTTGGCTCATCCCTAATAAAGATTAGCATGATGCTAAACAAGGAAATAGGGATTTAAAAACAGTGTACCAAGACAGTACATGTATGAACAGGGGTGGACCTGTCCAAAAGAAGGAGCAGATCATAAGTAACAAAGCGAGGGCATGTCAAGTTTCATCTCAGAAAGGAGGTCCAATTTCTGTCTCCATGCAACCTTACCCCTTAAAATGGGACAGTTATGAGGCATGTGTTTATGCCCATCTCCATCAAAGCAAAACTAAAACAAACACGCTCAGGTATGCATATATACAGTGCATATAACATATGAACAATACAATGGCATTTGCAGTGACTGTAAAAGTATACGAAGTAATATGTGCACACATATGTTTCTCAGTCCAACACGCTATAAAAATTGCAACAAAAGGTAAACAATTGTAAACAATATACTTCGCAATCAGTACATTTCACAAATCAACGAATTAAGAAAGATTTAGATTACTTTCCAAGTTTTCTATTATCTAAGTATATCTTTTACAAGCCTGTGTAATATTTGGTGCAATATATAATATTTATTAGATGTGAATCTATAAATTCATTCTATCTTTTAACCATTTTATAAAGTGGATGTTCATCTCGATCACCAGCCCAAAGACTAACCAAAGGGCAGTCAGGGCGCGAGTCTTGAGGGACAGAGTGAGAGTCATCACACCCAATTAAAGCACCTTGTGCACTGGGAGGCCTTTTATAGGAGTAGAGACATCCTTGAGTGAAATCCTTAATTATGACATCCACGCATTGCTGCCAAGGAACTTTCCCATGAATAGTTAATGGGAGAAATTAAAAATACAGTGAGAAACTGGGATACATACATGAAGAAAGCAGGCAGTTTTGGTGAATTACCAGCAAATACGGTGCCTGTTCAACAGCAGTGAAATCCCCATAGTAGAAATGTGCACTGCTAAAAATTTCATTTCGTTTTTTTTTCCAGGTGTTTTTTTTCGTTTCAGGTCGTTTCGGACCGTTTTCGTTTCGATTCGGTGATTTGATTCGAAATTTCGGATTGATTCAAAATTTCGGTTCAATTTGAATTTTTGGATCGATTCGAATTGATAAAAAAAATTATTTTTTTAAAATGCTCAAAAGATCCGAAAAAATCTAAAAATAAAGAGATTCTTTACTGTAGAATATTATAAGCAACGGTTTATTGGATATTTAATTAAAGCGGGAATATTTTTAACATTGAAGCCTATGGGGTAAAACATTTCCCACCCTTTTTTTAACATTGAAGCCTATGGGGTAAAGCATTTCCCACACCTTTTTTAACATTGAAGCCTATGGGATGCAACATTTCCCACACCTTTTTTAACATTGAAGCCTATGGGGTAAAACATTTCCCACATCTTTTTTAACATTTGAAATGAACTATCAAATGGATATCCATTTGATAGTTCATTTCAAGTTCGATAGTTAGTCGATATCCAAATCGATGCACATTTCTTTATTTTAAAAATAATTTTTTTTTACTTTATTTTCATTGTTTCCTGTCCCCCAGGGCAGTACCCGGACCCCCATACATCTTTTATGGCCAAAATCTTGCATATATGCCCTCTTGGAGGGCACTTTAAAATTTGAACTTTTGAGCCCCATAGACTTGCATTGAGCTCGAATTGTGTTCTCGTTCGAATTAAACTTTTTCAAGAGTTCGAATGCGAGCCGAACAAGGGGGTGTTCGGCCCATCACTACTGTAGAGGTGCTGCGCGGCTGTGTGAGGATTAATATGCTGCATTAATTATACTATAGAAGTGCTGCCCGGCAATGTGCGGAATCATATGCTGCATTATTATACTGTAGAGGTGCTGCCCGGCATTGTGCGGAATCATATGCTGCATTAATTATACTGTAGAGGTGCTGCCCGGCAGTGTGCGGAATCATATGCTGCATTATTATACTGTAGAGGTGCTGCCCGGCAGTGTGAGGATTCATATGCTGCATTAATTATACTGTAGAGGTGCTGCCCTGCAGTGTGAGGATTCATATGCTGCATTAATTATACTGTAAAGGTGCTGCCCAGCAGTGTGAGGATTCATATGCTGCATTATTATACTGTAGAGGTGCTGCCCGGCAGTGTGCGGAATCATATGCTGCATTAATTATACTGTAGAGGTGCTGCCCGGCAGTGTGAGGATTCATATGCTGCATTAATTATACTGTAAAGGTGCTGCCCAGCAGTGTGAGGATTCATATGCTGCATTATTATACTGTAGAGGTGCTGCCCGGCAGTGTGAGGATTCATATGCTGCATTAATTATATTGTAGAGGTTCTGCCCTAAAGTGTGAGGATTCATATGCTGCAACTATCGAACTTGAAATGAACTATCAAATGGATATCAAGTAACTATTGAATTTGATCGAAACAATACAAAATTTCGGAATCAGCAACGGAACTGAAAAATTCGACGTCCGAAATGAAACTGAAGTCATGAATGGAACAAAAATGTCTTGCGTTTTTACAAATTTCACGTTCATACGAAATAACAAAATTATTTTGTTCCAGGTCGAAAAACCTTTTGGATGCTGTGTATTTTGGTGCCGATCCGATTCGAAACATTGGACGAATCCGAAGCCCCGAATCGGCCCGATTCGTGAAAAAAACGAATCAGTCTGAATCGAAATGCACATCCCTATTAAATATTAAGCTGTGTCACGGATTTTGTACTTGAGTCAAATTAAACAGTGAAATTAAATTAATTTGTTTCATAAAGTCCTTTGCTGACTATTACTTGTATTGTAAATTAAGATCAATTTAATAGTTAATATTAATTCGAAATTTGATTTCAAATTCGATAGTTGATATCAATTTCGATAGTGTGGGAAATGTTGTGTCCCATAGGCTTTTTTTTTTATCAATTCGAAATTTGACCCGAAGTTTCAAATCGATACGAAATTTCGAATGGAAATTTTGAATCGATCCGAAATTTCGTGTGGTCGAAATTTCGGATTCGGGATGCCCTCGGAAGCACGAAAATGGTAAATTACGTAGGAAAAATGAATGTGTACGAAACGAATTGCACATCCCTACACCATAGAGAAGCAATGGTTAGCCTATTCAGAGAACACCAACCAGCAGAGAAATGTCAGTGAAATGCCCTGATGTTCGGTCGTTTAATTTAGCAGCTTTAATCAGGCGAATCCCATAGGTTTCAATGTAAAAAATATTCCCATTACTATTTCTATCCAATGTCTAATAAACTGTTTATTCTTTTAATCTGCAGCAAAAGTCTCTTTATTTATCTATTTTTTAGGATCTATTAGGCATTTTTTGTGATTTTTTTGGCAAATTTATTTCCGATTTTATTTTTCTAAATAGCTTTTTTTCTGCAATAGACCTTCTTATTATTATTCATAGGACCTTAAATGTTAATTCCAGACATTTTCGTTCAGTAGTTTTTTTGCAAACAACGTTTCAATTTTCACAGTTTCAAACGTTTTTTTTTTTTTTACCCTGTTTGTTGCTTGCTGACTTTTTCCGCCGGCTGGTCGACGCTACATTCGGCAGATTGTCAGCTTTTTTCGGATGTGCTCGGTGTGGTTGGAAGTGATTCGATACTTCGGATTCTATCGGCTGCATTGTTTCGCCTTTTTTTCAGCAATTTTTCAGCGGTTTTGTGGCAGATTTTTGGATCCATTCCCTGCACTCTGGGGGCCCTGCGGTGAATGCTGAATTTAATTCCCCGAATTGCGGGGAACGAGAGAGCACCAAAATGTCGGCCATATTTCGTGCTCTCTGAATAACCCCTTAAAATTCCCATTCCCACATTCCCCTGTGTTCCCGCTCAACTTTACCCATGTTTTTCTACAAAGTGGTGCGCAATGGCCTTGCAACTTTTTATGCATAGAATAGTCCTATATTTAAGTTATATTGAATTTAGATTAGTGGGTGGTTTTTCTTCTTTTCAGTCTTGTGGTAAATGTCAGGAAGCCTAACATCCCACTGGAGGGACTCCACTCACTAGTGTTTGTTTTGGGGGCAGCCCCCCCAAAACAATACAACAGTACAGCTCCAAATACTTTTTTTACAGCTGCATTACAGTTGCACATTCTGTAGGAACAAAACTGTAAGAAAAGTGATATTGCCAGGGGGACGTCTGAGACTAATTATACCCAGCAATGTGATCTCTACAAACTGTAATGTATACTGCGAACAGATTTTGGATTTCTGCTCAGAGCACCAAGTACTAAGTAGTAAGAAGTACTACATCACTTAAAAAAAGCAAATATACCAGAACATTGCGTTAGTGGGACTATCATTTTAAATATGCCTTATGCAATTTTAAAACATCTTTGTTTTGCACATATATTTTTTAACAGGTTTTAAATGAAATCTGTATCTTAAAAAGTTTAGGTGTCTGCAATTTTACAACCAAAATATACGAAATACGTCTACTTAAGAAAACTGGTAAATAAAGTTATCAACATTTTCATATTTCATTTCATAAATACCTTTGGCCATCATTCCCTGTGCAACATTTCAAACTGTTTACTGAGTAATAGGTAACCTTTATTGATTGGGTTGATCTTCCATTAAATATCATTCCATTTTATTTACTTTGACTATTGTTCACCGCTATTGCTAATTTGACTTTGCTTCATCATTGCCTTAATGTAATTAATAAACATTATAAACATAATTTGAACTAAATTCTTACATTTTTAAAAGTGTGCATGCACATCAAAGATGATCAGTTATGATAAAATGAATTTTTGAAACATTGTTTGCTACCAATTATATTGCCACTGACTAAAATAGTCATTAAATCATCAATAATACTAATTGTTAGTCGTAACTTGCTAAAAAAAAAGCCTCAAAATTAAGAAAATGTCAAATAAAGTATTAAAATTACAGACTTAGTTACAGATTTTAAAATAATTATAATCTTCTTTAAAAAAGGTATACTAACCCTCTGGCGATTGGTGACACCATGGAAGTCCTTACGGACCTGGGTATTCATCAGCAAAATTCTGATCTGACATGGGCTATTTAAGGCTAGGGTCAGATGAGCGCATTTTGTATGGACTGTGCGTCCGTGCAGTAGGACGTACTCACTGACTGACAACAAGGTAGTGGCCACACAGTCCGTTTTTTTTTCACTGACGGATTTCTTGACTGATGTAGCAGGGAAAATAAATAAAAATGAAAAAACATTCTGTCCGTCAAAAATGCTGGATGTATAAATGCAGTCCATCTGACCACGCTCCAGGACTCACACACAAAGCTACACGGACGTTGTGGACGTGGCGCACTCTGCACGTCCGTTCTAGCAGTATTACGTTCTTGCCTAACCTGCGTCCGTTTGCCACGTCCGTCAGCCCCCGCACTTCTGTGCAGACGTACTTCGTGTGTGGGGCTCCATTTAACACAATTGTATGCTATCACGGACGTACTTATGTGCGGCAACACGGACGTTAACACTGCGTTCGTCTGACCCCAGCCTAACAAGGAGGGTTTTCCAATAGCACTCCTTGGTAGAAAATTAAATTTCAGAAAATCAGTGGGCTTCAGACATGACGCCCCCCACTCATTGGCTAAAGTGTTTGGTGATGTGCATAGATTCTGGCCAATCAGAAAGGGATGTCTCTGGTCAATTGTGTACACATGGCCTCCTATGTTAAACCATTCAAAGAAGAGATGAAATGGACATCTTTCTCTTCTTCTCTAATTGGTCTGACGTAGGGGCCATGTGTACACATTTGGCCAATTAGAGAGAAGTCAGCATCCAGGGAGAGCTATGGGGTCACTCACTTCTGTACAGGGATAAGGCTAATATTTGCTGAAAATCCATCTACAATACAGATACAAGGTGTTACTGTATTTTCCATGTACAGGCATTAAGACAGATATTTTAATTTAGACATGAGCCATTTCTGTTATACGAATCGCATTTCGTCTGAAAGTTCATCTATTAGTATTTCGGAAATATTGCAGAAATACAAATAGCATAGTGGCAGCATCCAAAATGAATCGATATATATATATAATGAATTGTTTCGGGTCAATTCAGCACCATAGGTCAATTGACATTGAAATACAGTGCATTTTGCCACAATTCGATGTCTCCAAAATTGTGCCATAGAGAACTAATGAAGTATTTTTAAATATATACATACTAGCTTTTGCCCACGGCTTCGCTCGCGTGGATTTTAGGATTTGTTAAAATTGTTTTTTAAAAGAAACTTGAGGTTTTTTTGGTAGAACCCCCCTTTCCCCCCCACTTGGGATTTTTTTATTTTTCAAGAAGAATATAAGTGCCAAATTTCACAGATGTAACATCTTTGGTTTTTGAAATATAGGTATACTGATAAAAGTATTCACATTCCTTTCACCCACGCCCCTTAACTGGATTTTCGTAAAATGGTAAAACATGGGTTTTTTTTGCACAAAGATTGTAAATATCGAATTTCACACCTGTAATATCATTGGTTTTTGAAATATAGGTATAGTGATAAAGGTATTCATCCCCCTTTTGCCCCCCACTGGATTTTTGAAAAATGGTAAAATACGTGTTCTTTTATTTTCAAGACGAATCTAAATACCAATTTTCACGTCTGTAACATCTTCTGTTTTTGAGATATAGGTATCCTGTTGAAAAGTATTCACCCCACTTCTTTCACCCACCACGTGGGATTCTTGGAAAATGGTAAAACATGTGTTTTTTTATTTTTCAAGAAGATTGTAAGTGCCATATTTCACACCTGTAACATCTTTGGTTTTTGTAAATATAGGTATACTGGTAAAAGTATTCAACCCCCCTTTTTCCCCCTCCCACTGGATTTTTGGAAAATGGTAAAACACGTGTTTCTTTATTTTCAAAAGATTGTAATTACGAAACTTCACACCTGTAACATCTTCACACCTGTAACAGGTATCCTATTTAAAATATTCAACCCCCTTTTTTCACCCCCACTTGGATTTTTGAAAAATTGTAAAAAAGTTGTTTTTTTTATTCTTCAAGACGTACAGAGTGCGCTGCAGCCGCATAGCGGCGTGTTTGCGTGATTAGGAGACGTCAGACGCTGCACACGTCCGGCCAACATAACGTCCAGACGCAAAAAGTGTTTTATTGATGATCCGTACAAAATCACGGACGGAAATGCGCATCGTATGACCGCTATCGCGTATTCCGTGAAAAAATACGTCCATTCGTTCGAACGCACTTTTTCACGGACAACGTGAAAAATGCGTTCGTCTGACCCTAGCCTAAATCATAAAAACAGGGCACCTTCAAAATTTCACATTCCTAGGTTAAACGGTTTCAGCTGGGCGTTGATGAGTCAGTCAGTCAGGACTTTCGCGTTTATGATAAAAGTATTCAACCCCCCTCCCCCCCCAAGGAATTTTCAGAAAATGGTAAAACACGTGTTTCTTTTTATTTGTCAAGATAAATACCGATTTTCACGTCTGTACCATCTTCTGTTTTTAAGATATAGGTATCCTGTTTAAAATATTTTAAATATTCAACCCCCCTTTTTTTGCCCCCAGTTGAATTTTTGAAAAACGGTAAAATACGTGTTTTTTTATTTTTCAAGAAGTATCTAAATACCGATTTTCACATGTGTAACATCTTCTGTTTTTAAGATATAGGTATCTTGTTTAAAATATTTAAAGTATTCAACCCCCTTTTTTCGCCCCCCAGTTGAATTTTGAATTTTTGAAACGGTAAAATATATATATTTTTTTTCAAGATGAATCTAAATACCGATTTTCACATCTGTAGCATCTTCTGTTTTTGAGCTATAGGTATCCTGTTTAAAATATTCAACCCCCTTTTTCACCCCCTTAGGGGCGGAGTTTCCAAAAATCCTTCCTTAGTGGGTGCCTACATCATAAAAACAGTGCACCTTCAAAATTTCACGTTCCTAAGTTAAACGGTTTCAGCTGGGCGTTGATCAGTCAGTCAGTCAGTCAGGACTTTCGTGTTTATATATATAGATATATACACAGACTGGTGAATTGCACAAAATGAAGGAATTAATATTCACCATTCTCATCACCTTGATTGAAGCACTCAGTTCTCAGCTAGCTTCAGCCACGGGAAAGTGAGCCTTCCAGAATAGTCCAAAGATAAATTAGGGCGGCAAAAAAAACAAAACATAAAGCCATTGATAGTAATACACGGTGGGAAGGCTGGAGCTCTTCTTCACCTTGATTGAAGTCCAGGGTCCTCAGCTCCAGCTTGGGAAAATAGGCCTTCCACAAAAAGTCCCAGGATAAATTCAGGTGGGAAACGCCCCCCACAAAGGCAATGAAACAGCCACAGCTGGAAGGATGTAACTACTCTTCACCTTGATTGAAGCCCATGGTTCTGAGCTGCAGCCCGAAAAAATGAGCCTTCCATAGAAAAGTCCAAAAATAAATCCAGATAGGAAACCCCCACAAAGTCAGTGAAAAAAATCCTTGGCGGGGAGGCTGCAACTCCTCTTCCCCTTGATTGAAGCCCACAGTCCTCAGCTTCATGGGAAGTGGGCGATTCCAAAAAAAAATTAAACGAAAATAAAATGCTAAAAAGAAACAAAGAAAAAATAAACTGAGGGCACAAAAAAAAAAAAGTCCCCAGGTTGGACAACAGAGTAGTTCCTTCCTCCTCAATGCCTGGACTGTGACTGAGAAGGGAAGCCCCAAGCCAATAGGTGGCTGTTTCACTATTAGCCAATGTAGCAGGTCATAGGCTTTCCTTTCCCACTCTCTCATTGGCTCTCTCACTGACCGGTGGTGAATGTAAATTCAAATGGCCAGCCGTCTAAATATCCTCTCATTCCCAGGGCCCAGCCATAGGAATGAGAGAGCTGTCCGTATCAATTTTCTCACGGCTGGCCATGTGAATACCCTCTCCCTCCCACGGCTTGGTCGTGGGAACAAGAGAGAGATGGCTGTGTGAATTTTCTCACTGCCAGCCATGAGAATACCCTCTCCGGGCTGTGGGAACAAGAGGGTATTGGGCAAGTGGTAACCAGAGGGTAAGTGTCAGTCTTTGCTATTTCTAGCCTTGTTCATAGTTCCTGTGTCCTACACTACAAGTTTCACCATTAGAAGCTGCAAGGTATCCTGTGTCTTGTTTTCAAGTCCTGCACTTCAAGCCTTGTACTTCAAATCCTGCACTGCAAGTTCCACCGCCAGTAGCGGAAAGGTTTCCTGTTACTTGTATACAATCCAGCACTACTACTAGTTCCACTGTCTGTGGCTACTACTGTAAGTATCCTGACTGCAGGGACTCAGACTGATTAACCCAATATCAGTAGCAGTGCATTATATATATTTTTTTTTTGAGAAAGGATTTTACCAGGAAGGATACATTGAGATGTCTCTCGTTTTCAAGTATGTCCTGGGTGGCGAGTGTGTACCGTTGGGTGTCTTGCCCAAGGACACTTACTGGAGAGGTTGCTCGCTGTAATCGAACCCATGTCTCCACAGGCTCTCTCCACGCACAGCAGTGATGTTACCTCTACTCCACCCAGCCGGTACTAATAATACAGTATTGCTGTGCATAAGCTGCTTATTCACTCACAGCGCTTGGGATGCAATAATTCCCCTAAAGTTTGGGTCTCACCATGGCGCATGCAAGGTGCCATCCTGACAGTGAAAAAATACACACAGCTGTCTGTTGTTCCCATAGCCCGGCCGTGGGAACGAGAGAGTATTCACATGGTTGGCCATGTGAATTTTCCTTTAGCATTATGCTAGAGATTAGGGTTAGGAATTAGGGTTAGAAGATTTAAGGTTAGATTAGGGTTAGCAATTACAGTTACAAGCTTGGGTAAGGAATTATGGTTACAAGCTGGGTTAGGAATTAAATACTGGTGCTCATGTACAAAGCTCTCCATAACCGCGCCCCTGCCTACATCTCCTCCCTTATTAGCAGGTATATTCCATCCCAACCACTTCAGTCTGCCAATGATCTGACGCTATCAGTTCCTGGTACCCGAACCCCCAACTCCCGCCTTCAGGACTTCTCCCGAGCTGCCCCCTTTCTATGGACCTCCCTCCCCCGCAACATCAAACTCTCCCCGTCTCTGCAAACACATTACTTTACAGAATGATACCCCACTGTACATTTCCTGCACCACCTTCCCACAAAGACCACAAGCACCTCACTACTTCTTGTACTCTATTCACCCTCACCTAGTCTGTCGCTCCTCTCCTCTTAGATTGTAAGCTCTCGAGCACGGTCCTCTCTCCTACTGTTCTGTGTGTTTAATGTGTATGTATATTTGTTATTCTGTCTCACCCATTGAACAGCGCTATGGAACTTCTTAGAGCTTTATATATACTTGTAACTGTAGGGTAGGGTTAGGAATTAGGTCTATTTACCAGGGTTAGGAACTAGGGTTAGAAATTAGGGTTAAAAATAATTAGGGTTAGAAACTAGGGTTAGAAGCTAAGATTAGGAATCAGTTAAAAATTAGGGTTAGAAATTAAAGGGTTAAAAGGGTTTTGGTAAAAAAATAAAAATATTTTTTTTTTTTAAAAAGATATGACATTTATTATTAAAACCTCTTTTAGATATCCCTGCTTAAACCTGTCGAATTGAAACACCGAAATCAGGATATTTCACAATTGCAATTTGGTGGTCGGTATAAAGATAAATCATTCCATAGTTCTCTATGGGACAAATCGCATCGAATTGCAGCAAAATGCACCACATTTTGCTGTCAATTGCCTTGTGGTGCTGAATCGATTTAAATCGTTCTAAAATGAAACGTATCTTTGGACGTACCGAATCGGTATTCAACAAACCAAATTTTCCCAGCCTCCACATGTCTATTTTAGATTCCATTGCCAGTTTTTTTTAAGGAAATGCTTTTGCTGATAATCTTATTACAATCAATTCAAATCCCCATAAGGAAGATATCTGACCATTTTAATTATCTATTTTTATCACATTTACTGTCTTTGACACAAAGGCAATTTCTTCCTATATGTTAGTAATAAAGGTCACTTTTGATATTGTACAAGATAAGGGACACCATTATTATTCTTATTCTTTATTTATAATCGCCAGCATATTCCACAGCGCTGTACAATGCTGTGCAAGGTGAGAGTGATGGACTGCAATGTGAGAGTGATGGACTGCAAGGTGAGAGTTATGGACTGCTAGCGTCAGTGAGTCGGGTGGTACTCTTCCCTAAATAGGAAAGTCTTAAGGGAGCGTTTGAAGGAAGGGAAACTAGGGGAAAGTCTGACTGTACGAGGGAGAGTGTTCCAGAGCATGTAGGCTGCGCGGTAGAAATCCTGTAGTCTATCATGGGAAGAGGTGATGCGGGGAGAAGCTAGACGTCATCTAGAGTCTAGACATTTGCATCCCAGCAATCTTTATATATAGGAAATGGTTTTACAATTTAAAATGAGCAAATTTACATTATTTTAATCTATATTCTCAGAATAATAATCTTTATGCAAAATTGCTACTTTGCCCACCATTACTAATCAAGCATGTTTCAAACATAATTTTAAGATAACATTTTTTCTCTTTAGGAAAAGCACCTGTTTAGTGAAAGGGTTAGAGTTTTCTGATTACATGGGTTCAAACAGCTTCCTATGTGCAAGGACACATTATTATTTTAAACACGTATGTTTATATAGAATTGATGCAGAGATTTGCTTACTGAAAGTGTCTTTGGTGCTCTCAAACACTTATACACATATGGAGATTTATGACCATTAACATTTGAAATGATGGAAATGGATTTTGCAGGAAACGCTTACTTATCAAAGTAACATGGAATAATTAATTACATCTAATACCAGTTTTATATGGGTTGTTTTGCGAGAATGTAAATAGCATCTCAGTGAATAGAGTCTGTTTTCGTTTTCATTTAGAATCTCTAATAAAATATGTAACTTGAAACATTGCTGTGATGCTTCTGTGTTAAAATGTGGAATCAGTAAATATATATATATATATAGGGCTCTATCAGCTGGTGTGAGGTAAAACGACGACGCTACATGAAAAATCTAGCGCGAGTCGCTAAAAGGTAGCTCCTTACAACCCACCTACAGATCACCTTGTCCCCGGTAGTCCTTGTACAAGATTCATTAGCGCACGCTAGGGAAACGCTAAGACCTGGGCTGAGAACCAGCGCTAACGCATTGCATGGTTAAAAATAAAAAGCGTTCCAGTGCAAAAAAGCCTCGGAACCCCCAATTTTTTTTTTTTTTTGAGAAAGGATTTTACCAGGAAGGATACATTGAAATTTCTCGTGTTTTCAAGTATGTCCTGGGTGGCGAGTGTGTGCTGTTGGGTGTCTTGTTTGGTTAGGTTGCTCTCTGGGATTGAGCCCATGACTCTCTCCATGCAGAGCAGTGATGTTACCTCTACTCCACCCAGCCGGTACCCCAAATTTTGCCTGGAAACTTCAGAAAAATAACTAATAAATTCTAAAAATTCAATAAATAAAAAGGCTTTTTGCTGCAGATTAAAAAAAATAAACCGTTGAATGAATAAAGAGTAAAAAACGATAATATTTTTTAAATTGAATCCTGTGGGCTTCGCACATGGCAGGTTTTCCTATGCAATACATCTTTTCACGTTTACCCGAAGCACACCGGTTTAACTATACAATGCATCTTTTACAAGTAAACTACATCCAGCGAGCCAAGAGAACACCTGTGATGCATTCTTTTCAATTGCCTGTTAATTGCATGTTAATTTCGGGCAAGGACATTTGGACAGTTCCATAAAAAGGGGGCAGCTCAGGAGAAGTCCTGAAGAGAGAGTTGGTGGTACGAGGAGATGATAACATCAGATCATTGGCAGGGCGAAGTGGTTGGGACGGGATATACCTGCTAATAAAGGAGGTGATGTAGGCAGGGGCGCGTTTATGGAGAGCTTTGTACATGAGCACGTCACCAGCCGCCACTGCACTTGACTACAAATGTTAGCATACGAAACAGGTAAGACAAGCTAAAAATAAATAACCAAGAACATTTTAGTAGGAATTTAAAATTAAGCTATCGGTACCAATTTCTTAACTTTATTTATTGCCTGGACCAAACATAAAATGAGTTGCTTTCACTTACTGTGCACTTTAATCTTGCCTCTTAAAACATTTCTAAAGCATCAACGTGAATGCGCCTGCATATTGCATCCATATATTAAGAAATGTACTTTTCCAGCTGGAGTTTATTCTAATATTTCTCTTCTGCATTTCATACGTAGAACTTTTTTTTTTCCTTGTTACATTGTTTATTGCATTAGGAGTGATTCATGTATTCAATAGGAAGTTATTTGTCAGGGTTTCATCTCCTGAGTGCTGTAGCTTTTTATTCTTCCATAATCTTATTCAAAAACCATTTATTAACTGTTTCAGTGCTAGAAAAAGAGAAAGGCTTTTAAATGTACTTTTTACGGGGTTTTTCAACGGGTGAAAGGGAATACAGCTCCTGAGTCCTGACATATTTGGTTTTAGACTCTATGGGCACATAGTGTGAGCTAACCCTAGCGTCAGCCTGTTTTTGCGTCAGAGCCAGGTAAATGCAGTCTAGTGCAGGACCAACAGATCGTTTGCCGACGCGAGCATCCCCTCCATGGAGTCCATAGGACTCCATTGAGGCCAATGCTGCCATTCACATGACCTGCAGGATGTCGCCTTGCGAGATCTGACAAGTCGGCGTAGTGATTCGGAGAGGGAGACTGAGGGACTTTTTTCCCCCAGTCTCTCACTGCTCCTGGCAGCAAGAAGAGGGGGATGGAGCCGACATTCTCGCCTTGGGATGGGAGGTGGGTATGTGATATTTGAAAAAGTGAACAAATGTACCGCATCAGGAAATAAATATGTTTATATCTTTATATATGGTTTTTGTATTTTTACATATAACCTGGTCATGCCCTGGCCTTCTGAATGTAACCTCACATGACCCTCTACCTATTATGCTTCAGGAGATACAGGAGTCCAAAAGTGTTAGCACCTCAGAAAGCAAAAACATTTAGGGGCATGTTCTGTGGCCCAGTTGCAAAGGACGTTTGTTTGCAATGAATGAATGAAATACACCATATTGACTATGCTTGGTGTTGGGGCACCAGTAGGTGTCTTTCAGATGGAGTATATTCACTGTTGGTAGCGAAAGGTTAAAACTCTGAGAGTGTGCATGAGTTTTCCACAGATTTGCTTCAGCTAAGTCATTTACATATCCACATTTTGATTTAAGGTGCAAGTTATTAGAGTTATTTCCATCATCTTATTTCAAAATTAAAATGCACAATCATCTTCCATAGTATCCTTTATATGTTGGATTTGTAAGTGTCTGAAATGTACAGTGAGGTCAATGGCTGGGGAGGCACTGACAATAAAATGTGCAGTGTACTGGGGTCAGTGCATCAAGTTTTGGGCACACAAGTGAAGATCCATCCCCTTCTGTTTCATTTTATGACCCTCCTATTTCACACTATGATGAACAACATTTGGGTTTTGTGACAGGAGAAGCGTTGACTCCCCTGCATGTCCATACACCTCATTAATTTTCTGACAAACTGCGCACAACAGAGAGGTTAATATTGACCATAGGCATGGACATACCCTTCTAGCGTGTGAAGTGGAGTTTTAAGTGGGAGGCAGTGTGCTCAGTACTAGCCCCACGCTGTACACCTCTGGTCATCTGCCATGGTCTAGTGAGCTGGGACAGAAACAATGAGATCCCTGGGTTACAGGTTTTGTGTTGGAGTGTCATTCTCCTAAATGGATAGGCTTATAGGTCTAACAAGCTTCATCTGCCCACTCGAGGCCAGCATTTAGAAGTTGCCCTGCATGTCTGTGGGGTTGGACACCAGTCAGTCTAGCTTCTCAGTTCAGACCTGTCTGACTTTGCTGGCCCTTCTGGTAGCTACTGCTACCACTAGCATTGTTCTTAATGTCACTGAAGCACTCAAGTTCCTCTTCCTTGACAAGGCTAGTGTTTACAGAGGAGCTCTAGTCTACAATTGTCAGGTATCAGGTTCCGGTGACACCGGTGATATGGATATGAACCCAGGATGCAGTAAATAAAGGAATACGACAACAAAAAGGGTTGGTGTGAAAATAGCAGAAAAGTATATTAAATAACTGGATACAAAACAAAGGCAGGAATCTGTATAAATAATAATAGTCCTTGAAAAGCAATGCAGATGATAGGGAAAACACAGTCACTTGAAAAAGGGAATCCGGATAATATAAGTCTCTGGAGGTGGAGTGAGGAGGAATGGTGGGTTGTGGAAGGTGGTCTCGAGGCAGGTAAACAGAAGGGTCTCGAGACACAGTACCGGCAAGGATGATTCCGAGAGAGAGTCCAGGGTAATAGCAAGGGGTCCGGTACACAGGAATCAGAGATATATCCACTAGGATGATCCAGAGAGAGAGTCCAGGGGAATAGCCATGGGTCCGGTACACAAGAATCAAACAGAAGAATATCAGCAAGGCTGGTCACTAGACGCTCATTACATACACCTGTTACAGGAGGCCTGAGTTGTAACAAGGCATTAACACATGCATAGAGATGTTACCAGCACTGGATTTAAGACTTGGCCTTCTTGTTACGGCGTCGCCGTAGGACCTGACAATAATGTTGCTCAAAAGGTGGCTTTCTTTTAATACATTATGAAGGATCCTTTCTGTGTTCTAATTTCCAACTTTGTCTCTATTATTAAGCCAATATGTATTGATTTGATGTTCAGCAGTTCCTTGATTAAAAATAAAAAGGTGCCAACCAAAGACCCTAATGCCTGGTCTCTTTTCACCCCTTCACTACTGTGATTGTGCATACATGATCAGCAGTAACAGATACAGCTGCACAAGACTGTGTTTACATGATCTGGGGCTTTGCTCTATGATTGCAAATGAACTTTGTTATTGCAAGCAACTTTTGTTTGCTTACGGGCTCCAGAAGGTGCCCCCATAGTTTGAGTGTGGGCATAAGCCCAAAGGTGCTATGATTGGTAAAAGTCACCATGGAATGTCCTTATCTTATGTTCTCCAGTTGGCAAGGCACAGAGCTTTGAACTGCAATTCTACCTGCAGTAACTCCATTAGGCCAGCAGATGGTGACATTTCCCGACCAAATAGGTTAATACAGCAATAGGTTATTATATAGGGAATATTCACAAATATTTCTTACTGTACACTTAATAAAAATTATTTTCCAAAAATTACTGGTTGGTGACAGTGGATTTCTGGAAAATCATTTGGTAATGAAGCGGTTAATTAAAGAAAGACTAACAGGGTTATTCAAATAGCACCGAATTGATCCCGAAATTGCACCGAACAGTGAATTTTCCTGTATGGTGCAATTTCGTGGTCATTTGGCAATTCCCAAATATTGGCGAATTGCCAGCGAAATACGATGACCTTCAGCTGCAATGAAATCCCCATAGGGAAGTAATGCTTAATCTATTCAGAGAACACTGAACAGCACTGAAATGTCAGTAAAATATCCAGATTTTCGGTGCTTTCATTTGACAGGTTTAAGCAGACGAATCCCATAGGTTTCAATGTAATAAAAATTCCCCTTTTTGATCAAATATTTATTTAACCATTTATTCTTTTCACTTGCAGCAAAAATTCTCTATTTTTTAGGCATTTTTCAGCAATTTTTTTTTCCGATTTTTAAAAAATGGTGTTATTTTTCTCTGTAACAGACCTTTTTATTATTACTCAAAGGACCTTATATTTTATTTCCAAGCATTTTCGTGCAGTAGTTTTTTGCAAACACCTTTTAAAAGTTGTAGTTTTTTTTTTTACCCTTTCGTCATCTTGTCAACTTTTTCCGGATCGATTGGACAGTTTTGCGACGGATCGACACACGCACTTGGTGGATTTTCGGATTGATTTGGCAGTTTGGCGCGGTTTTTCCCATTGGTTTTGTGGCGGTTTTACGGATGCGTTTGGCGGCTTCAGGGACCCTGTGGTGAATGCGGAATTCACTGCTAGGTCGGCGAAGCGGACTAGCCGAAGTGCGAGGAACGGGAGAGTATCAGAATGTCGGTGACGTTTCGATGCTCTCTGAATAACTCTGTACGGTACAATGAAAAATCTTGTTAACTTGATTGGGGAGTGAAAAGATTAAGGATCTTCAAGGGTTACCCATAAATACGGATAGGTTTGACCCTCACTCAATGTCATAACACTAATACTTACAGTTTTTAAATGTTTGAGCTGAAGATGAGAACCTATATTGATTTATTCCCCATCGCCTATCTTTTAGGTAGCTGGAGACATGAAAAATGTTTTTAAGAAGAAACACATGGCACAGCATATAAATAAGCTAATGTCCATAATTTATTAAGACACAGCAGTTACCCCCTTCAGCATATCATTTATTTGGCATTAGAAACCATGCAGGGGTTTAATTATATATCAAAATATATGTACGATATAGAAATAGCGGCTATTATCTTTAGCAGTATAATATCATCATTTTCACACATAATTTATGTTTACTATTTTATTTTGTCTTCAGATTGGAAGAGAACTGCTCTTTGTTTGTTGAATGAAGCATGCAATATATGTGCATATATTTTTATTTGTGTTATATTTACTTTCTCCGTTTTAGTAGCCATATAGTGGTCAATTTGTGTAAGAAGCAAAGATTGTTTTCTAAAAGAGGTACAGCGGCCAAGAATATATGAATATTTTATTTTTCAATGCATGAATAAAAAATGTATTAGAGTCTGTTTAATGCAGTATTTTACAACTCCTCCCTGAATAACAGCTATGAGAAAGTTCACTGTGTGTCTCCCTGAACTTGACCTGTATCGAATTAGGGGGAAAATATCCAAGTTCTATATGAGTTCCCTTGTGGTTTGAAGAATAGAGAATCATGATACGCTTTCAGGAATATAAACTCTTTAAAGTTAGACATGTTTTCAAATATGTGCAAAAGTTTTAGGCTGGGGTCAGACTAGCGCACTTTTAACGTGCGTTCTGGCGCACTTAATCACGGCCGCACTAGCAGCAAATGACGGGCAATGACGGCCAATATACGAAGTACGGTCGCACGAAAGTCCGGCTGCGCAACGCAAGTGGAAAATGAACGCATTTTTTCGAGAAAGCAGAACCGCTAGTACTGACGTACAGAGTGCGCTGCGGCGGCATAGCGGCATGTGTGCGTGATTTGAAGATGTCAGACCCTGCACGTGTCCGGCCAACATAACGTCCAGACACCCAAAGTTTCCTGGTTTGGATCCGTAAAAAAATCACGCACAAAAAATGCGCATCGTATGACCGTTTTCGCATATTCCATGAAAAAATACGTCAATGCGTTTGGACGCCCTTTTTTACGTTCGGGTGTAAAAATGCTTTCGTTTGACCCTAGCCGTACACGTGTGTGTGTGTATATATATAATATATATATATATATAGTGGCAAGAAAAAGTATGTGAACCCTTTGGGATTATGTGGAGTTTTGCATGAATTGGTCATAAAATATGCTCTGATCTTCATCTAAGTCACAACAATTTGAAAAACACAGTCTGCTTAAAATAATACAACACAAACATTATATGTTTTCATGTTTTTATTGAACATAACATGTAAACATTCACAGTGCAGGGTGGAAAAAGTATGTGAACCCCTAGCCTAATGACTTCTCCAAGAGCTAATATCAGTGTGATATTATTGGATGTGTTGCTGAAAGCTGTCCTGCCCTTTAAAAACACACACCAGTTTTGGGTTTACTGGTTTCAAGAAGCACTGCCGGATGTGAACCATGCCTCGCAGAAAAGAGCTCTCAGAAGACCTACGATCAAGAATTGTTGACTTGCATGAAGCTAGAAAGGGTTACAAAAGTATCTCCAAAAGCCTTGATGTTCATGTGTCCACGGTAAGACAGACTGTCTACAAATGGAGAAAGTTCAGCACTGTTGCTACTCTCCCTAGACGTGGTTGTCCTGTAAAGATGACTGCAAGAGCACAGCGCAGAATGCTTAATGAGGTAAAGAAGAATCCTAGAGTGTCAGCTAAAGACTTACAGAAATCTCTGGCACATGCTAACATTATTTGTTGACACATCTACAATAAGGAAAACATTAAACAAGAATGGAGTACATGGGAGGACACCACGGATGAAGCCATTGCTGTCCAAAAAGAATATTGCAGCACGTTTGAAGTTTGCAAAAGAGCACCTGGATGTTCCACAGCACTACTGGCAAAATATTCTGTGGACAGATGAAACCAAAATTGAGTTGTTTGGAAAAAACACAACACTATCAGGGTAATTCAAAGAGATCCGAATTGCTTGAGAATGGTAACCGAACGCTGAAAATCAGCGTTCGGTTACCTTTCTTGGCCATTCGGCTATTCAGAGAGCAGGCAATTCGCCAAATCCTGGCGAATTGCCTGCACATATGGTGCCTGTTTGGTGCCTGTTCAAGGGCAGTGAAATCCCCATGAAAAAGCACTGCGTCGGCTATTCAGAGAACAAAAACCAGCAGTGAAAGGTTCCCAAAATGCCCTGCCATTCGGTGGTTTAATTCGGCAAGTTTATTCAGGAGAATCCCATAGGCTTCAATGTTAAAAATATTCCCGTTTTAATTAAAACATTTAATAAACCGTTCATTATAAAATTCTGCAGTAAAGAGTCTCTTTATTTATAGATTTGTTTAGGATATTTTAAGCATTTTTCTGGATTTTTTTTTTAAAAGTCCGATTTGTTTTTTGGTTTTTTTAAGTTTACTTATTTTTTCTGTAACAGCCCTTTTTATTATCATTCCCTGGACCTCATATGCAAATTTCAGACATTTTCGCTAAGTAGTTTCTTTGCAAACAGCGTTTCACTTTTCAAACATTCATGCGAACTGCTTTGCTAATTTATTCACTGCCTCTTCTGCGGTGTCGGCTTTTTCCAGAGGCTGCGATCGGCTCCTGCTCCGGTTTTTCTGTGGTTTTCGGCAGGTTAATCCAGATGTTTTTGCGGGTTTTCGGCGTGCATTCGCCGGGTTTTGCGTTTAGTTTTCGTCAGGTATCCGGCAGCTTTTCCCTGCAATTCGGGGGCCCTGTGGTGCTTGCTGAATACACCGCAGGGTCACCGAAATGGGATCTGCAAATGGAACCGAATTGAAGAGAACGAAAAGTCACCGAACGTGCGGTGACTTTTTGAATCTCTTTGAATTACCCTGTATGTGTGGAGAAAAAAAGGCACAGCACACCAACATCAAAACCTCATCCCCACTGTAAAACATGGTGGAGGGAGCATCATGGTTTGGGGCTGCTTTGCTGCCTCAGGGCTTGGACGGATTGTTGTCATTTATGGAAAAATGAATTCCAGAGTTTATCAAGACATTTTGCAGGAAAACGTAAGACCATCTGTCCGCCAACTGAAGCTCCGCAGAGGATGGGTGATGCAACAGGACAATGACCCAAAGCATACAAGTAATTCAACAAAAGAATGGCTTCAACAAAACAAAATTCACCTTCTGGAGTGGCCAAGTCAGAGTCCTGACCTCAACCCGATTGAAATGCTGTGGCATGACCTTAAGAGAGCGATTCACACCAGACATCCCAAGAATATTGCTACACTGAAACAGTTTTGTGAAGAGGAGTGGTCCAAAATTACTCCAGATCATTGTGCAGGTCTGATCTGCAACTACAGGAAACGTTTGGTTGAGGTTATTGCTGCCAAAGGAGGCTCAACCAGTTATTAAGTCCAAAGGTTCACATACTTTTTCCACCCTGCACTGTGAATGTTTACATGTTCTGTTCAATAAAAACATGAAAACATATAATGTTTGTGTTGTATTATTTTAAGCAGACTGTGTTTTTCAAATTGTTGTGACTTCGATGAAGATCAGAGCACATTTTATGACCAATTCATGCAAAACTCCACATAATCCCAAAGGGTTCACATACTTTTTCTTGCCACTGTATATATATATATATATATATATATATAATTTTGGTATCTGATTTTTCGGCCTGGTTCAAACCGGTAAATCCCTGAAGCTTCAATGTAAAAAAGTCTTTTTAATTTTATTTTTTAACCCCTTCACTGCTGAGCTATTTCACCACTGTGTGTTGAGCTCATTTTGACCGTTCTGTACTTGTCGTGTTTTACTACCGGGAACGTTGGCGTCAATTTCAAGCGCAACCCCCCCCCTGCTGGAGCAAGGGGAGTGCCTGAAGGTGAGGGGGATCCTTTGGATCCATCTATCTCCACATCACCAAGGGGTACAAGGTAATGCCAGGCATCCCTGTAAAAGTCAGTCTGACCTTTCCAGGGATGTATTGCATTAACCCCTTGGCAGTAAGACCGCGATCTGGTGCCAGATCGCGGCCTATTTCCGGTAGGGCCGCCATCTTGGATGGCAGCCCCACCTCTGGGTATCCCCACATCCACTGACATCACCGGCGTGTAGTGATGACATCAGTTAACCAGGAAACCCCTAGCTGCCCATGGATTTTCTAAGGAAATCCTGTAGTGGGTATAGGGGGGTTCTTAGAACCCCCATATCTCCCGATCCATGGCAGCTAGAGGGTCATGTTTGATATCATTGGAAAGGCCAGAGTAAAAATAAAATTTTAAAAAAGAAAAAATAAGAATAATAAAAAAACAACTTGTAAACAATAATGCTGCATTAATAAAAAAACATTTCAATTATGATGTGAACAATGACGCTGCACTAACTGTTTTATTTTGGGGGTTTTAGTTAAAATCACATAATTTTTCAGACAAATAAAGTAACGGGTTCCCAGTTCTTATTTTTTTAACAAGCGTACCCCATAGAATATATAACTGCAAAGGCTCGGTTGATAAAACGTTAACAAAATTATGTTACACAGTGTGAATGATTTGAAATTTTATTGAAAATTCACATTTATTTTTACACTTTTGTTATAGCATTCTGGCAGGGCATGACGTATACATATAATAATTATATATTATGAATCTGTGGAGTCTGCTGAAAAAAAAGGGTATATAAATTGTCTGGGTCGTATAAAAAACGTGGCTTCAAATCAGGTTTAAACCTGATGAGCAAAAATGGTCAAAATGAGCTCAGCACACTTCTACTTTTCGAAGAGTGCCGAACTTGTAAAATTACCCCATCCTTAAGGGGTTAATAAAAAGAGTTATGGAAGAAAAGCTTTGTATATGTAATACAATACTACAGGCAATATAGTCATTCAATCATAAACAATTAAATATTGTACATATAATACAATACTATTGGCAAAATTACCAAAAACTCTATACATTCTCTTACCATATTGTGAAAATATTAAATTAAAATAGGGTTCTTGAGTCAGAATTTATAGAAAAGAGGAAAAAAAGGAAAGCTTTGATCTACTGTATGTAGTTATTCACCATTAAAGGGTATTTTTTCCTGTGGAGTTCTCACATTAACATGTTATTTGTGGAATCATGTATTGGTCATGAAGTATCTACATTGATCTTAATTTCCCCCATCAGAGAAGCAACATGATTGATTCCTACTATGGATGCTCTTTGTAGATAAATATAATGTTTTTGTCCCCTCGTTAGTAACTCCAAAAGAAGGGGACATGGCATAAAAAGAATATCTTCATGTACACAAAATATTACATGAATTATGCAGGTAAAAACTGTTAAACTATAGACTTATCAAGTATTCGATGGACGATTCACGTAATAGACAATAGGGATGAGCCGAACACCCCCCTCCGAACCCGAACCCGAACTCGAACCCAATGCAAGTCAATGGGGCTGAAAATTCGGTTTTTAGAGTGCCCTCCAAGAGGGCATATATGCTACATATTTGCCATAAAAGGTGTATGGGGGTCCGGGTAGTGCCCTAGGGGACAGGAAACAAGGACAAAAAGTTAAAAAAAAGTTTTTAAAGGGACAGTGAGTTTTCCATGAAATAAGGGTTAAAAATAAAAACCAAAAATTCCTTCAAATATCGTGCCTAGGAGGTCCCCATAACCTGCCTGTGAAGTGGCGGATTTCTAGGATTTATATAAACACTTAAAAACAAAAAAATGACGTTTCATATGACGGTAAATGCTTTTCCTTTAATCTATCCATAAACAACTGCTTGGGGTGGCAGTCTGTATGAAAAGAGGAGACATTTTCGGACACGCAGAACAGTTTACTGATTTTTTTGGCTAAATTATTGTGAAATATATGCAGGCTTTGGATGAAAGTAACAATAGGTGCTTTAAAATTGGTCCTTTAGCGTCCCCAACAGTGCCGTCACAACGTAACCCCTCTGAGGATATGAATATGATACAGGCGTCAGTGGCAGTGCACCCAAATATTGTGCTTTTGGTGCCAGGCCTGCAAATACTATCATACAGTAACCCCTCTGTGGTATTGTGGAAGAATGCAGGGGTGGACCATGTGGTCCTATATTGAAAAGATATGATTCTGGTCAAGGCGTCAGTGCACCCAGATATTGTACCTTTAATGCCAGGCCAGCAAGTATCATCATACAGTAACCCCTCTGTGGTATTGTGGAAGAATGCAGGGGTTCGCTATGTGGTCCTATATTGAAAGGTTTTTGATCTGGTAATGGGCGTCAGTGCACCCAGATATTGTGCCTTTAATGCCAGGCCAGCAAGTATCATCATACAGTAACCCCTCTGTGGTATTGTGGAAGAGTGCAGGGTTGGACCCTGCGGTTCAAAAAATTAAATTGATATAAATCTGGCACAGGCGTCAGTGCAGCCAAATATTGTGCCTTTCATGGCAGCAAGTGCATTCACATCGTAACCCTTTTGTGGTATTGTGGAAGAGTTCAGTGCTGTATGTTTTGTGAATGCAGAAGACATCCCCGATCTATTCGGTTACGTCAGCATCAGGGGATTGATAACTGCTGATCCAGGACTGATTCATTTTTATAAAGGTCAGCCGGTCTACAGAGTCGGTGGACAGACGCACTCTTTTGTCTGTGACAAAACCTCCAGCGGCACTGAACGTTCTTTCGGAAAGCACGCTAGATGAAGGGCAACCTAGAAGCTGCATAGCATCTTTGCTTAGTTCTGGCCAGTGATCTAATCTCAACACCCAGTAAGCCAGTGGATCATCTGCTGGAAAAATATCCAGGTCTGCCCTTGCCCCTAGGTAGTCCTGCACCATATGGTGAAGACGCTGGCAATGGGTGCCTACATTTGACGTCCCTGGGCATCGAGGACTAAAAAAATGTAAAAAAGCATCAGTCAAGCGGCCCTGGCCTTCACCCCTATTCCTCTGATCACCCGCAGCCTCAGAAGCACGTGTGTCAGCACTTGGTAATCTACCAGTGCCTGGAAAGGTGTTACACAAGTGTCGCTTTAGAGCGTCCTCAAGTTTTTTCATCCTGTGCTCCCTCTGTGCGGTCAGGATGAGCTCTGCAACTTTCCCCTTGTATCGTGGATCAAGAAGGGTTGCCAACCAGTAATGATCCCTCTCCTTGATAGCACGAATCCTGGGGTCCTTTAGCAGGCTTTGCATCATTAGGGAGCCCATGCAGCATAGGTTGGAGGTGGCATTAGCTTCCGAGTCTTCCTGGTGAATGAGGATGACCGTATCGTGCACTTCCTCCTCCCAGCCACGCACTAGCCCTTCTGTTTCTGGGCCCACAAAACCCTCCCTTGAGGAATCCCCACCTTCAATGCCCCCACTACTTAAATACTCCTCCTCATCCTCCTCCTGTCTGATCTGAGTAGGACCCGCTGGAATGATTTCTGCGGAAAGACTGGGGCCTTGAGAGCTAGGGAAGGCCTCCTCTTCCTCCCGCTGCTCTGCTTCTAGAGCCACATCTATAATTCCCCACAGAGTGTGCTCCAGAAGGAACTCTAAAGGAATTGTATCACTGATGCATGCACTGTCCCTGCTCACCATCCTCGTTGCCTCCTCAAATGGTGACAGTACAGTGCATGCATCCTTGATCATCAGCCACTGCGGGGGGAAACCAAGCTGACCTGAACCTGTCCTTTTGCCATACTCACACATAAACTCGTTGATGGCCCTCTGCTGCTTGTGCAGATGCTGCAGCATTGCTAATGTCGAGTTCCACCTGGTGGGCATGTCACAGATCAGACGGTTTGTGGGAAGGTGGAATTCTCTTAGAATTTCTGCCAGGCGAACGCTTGCTGGGAATGACCGTCTGAAGTGGCTGCAGACTTTTCTGGCCTGGATGAGAAGCTCTGGCAGCCCTGGGTACTTGGTTAGGAAACGCTGTACCACCAGATTTAGGACGTGTGCTAGGCATGGTACATGCGTCAATTTACCCTTGCATAGGGCGGAGAGAAGGTTGCTGCCATTATCACAGACGATCATTCCCAGCTCAAGCTGGCGTGGTGTTAACCATCTCTGCACCTGCCCCTGCAGAGCTGACAAAATTTCTGACCCGGTGTGGCTCCTGTCCCCTAAACAAACCAGCTCAAGCACAGTATGGCATCTTTTTGCTTGAGCCATTGCGTAGACCCTGTCAGGTGTCGGTTTAACTGCCACTTCGCCAGAGACAGAGAAGGAGGAGGAGGAGGAGGAAGAGGTGGTGGTGGTGGAGCAGACAGACCTCATACAAGCAGCTTTCTGGAGGCGTGGTGGATGAACAAGCTCCAGCACAGAGCCCCATCTTGGATCCCTCCCAGCTGCGATCAGAGTTACCCAGTGTGCCGTGAAGGAAATGTATCGACCCTGTCCATGCTTGCTGGACCACGTGTCTAAAGTCACATGCACCTTGCTGCTGACTGCCTTTCCCAATGACTGGATAACATTGTCTTCCACATGCTGGTATAGTGCTGGAATGGCCTTGCGTGAAAAGTAATGGCGTTTTGAAACCTGCTACTGTGGTACAGCACATTCAGCAAATTCACGGAAGGGAGCAGAGTCCACCAGCTGGAAAGGCAGCAGCTGCAATGCGAGTAATTTTGCTAAGCTTTCATTTAGACGCTGTGCTTGGGGATGGTTGGGACTATATTTTTTCTTTCGCTGCAGCAGCTGCGGCAACGTAATCTGACTGCGTAAATCTTCAGCTACTGGGATGATGTCACATTGTGAGGAAGGAGCTGGTACATCCATTACTGTAGCATCATCCCTGTCGGTGGAGGTTGTAGGCAATGACATGGCAGGACATACAGTGGGGGTAGAGACAGATGAGGAGGAGGAGGACCTACGCAAAGTTTTGCGCCAACGGGATGTGTGGCACTTGTTCATATGTCGCCTCAAGCACGTGGTACCCAAGTGTCCGGTATCTTTCCCACGCTTAAGCCTCATCTGACATAGATTACAAATAGCAACGCTGCGCTCTACTGCACATTTCTTAAAGAACTCCCAGACAACAGAGTTCCTGCATGTGTTCTTTGAGACAACAGCGCTCTGCACCGGAGCAGCTCTGACATGTGATGCCTTGGACTGGCTAGTGCTACGGTTGGTCACAGAGGATGTTGTGCCTCGTGTTTGCTGTGCCTCCTCCTCCCCCTCTTCCTCACTTAATTCCTCTGTTTGATCTTGCACCCAGGTGGAGTCAGTGACCTCATCATCATTGTCATCTTCACCCCCTATCTCCTCGTCACTGGAGCCAACTTGGCAGTATGCTGCAGCTGCTGGGGCAACATGAGTGCCAGTTATTTGTGTCATCACTGGCACCCCCTTCCTCTAAATTGATTATACTCCCTTGCTCAACCTCAGAGATTGAATGAGAGCACTGTACTTGCTGCGCATCCTCAAGCAGCATGTCACTCTCATTGTAGTCAAACAATTCAGCTGACTCCTCCGTGTGTGATAGCGAGGCTACGGCAGGAGTAGCTGTGGACATGGAGGCTGCATTAGATGCTTTGGCAGCTGAGGTGGACTGTAAAGCACTAGAAGTCTGGCTGGCAGAGGACTCGGAGGATGAGGATGGCCTGGTTAGCCAATCCACCAAGTCCTCTGTATGTTGCTGCTGCTTAAGACGGCCAGCACCAGTTAGAAAGGACAAGCGTGCCCCTGCAGAGGATGCACCACTTCCACCACGACCAGAGGCACAGTCTCCCGACACAGGGGCTGCTTGCCCTCTTATCTGTGTCTGGGAGCGTCTGCCTGTCCTTTTTGTTCTTTCAGACATGGTGAGTGATATATAGAACTCTGATTCAACTCTGGTATAAAGATCTAAAGAACTCTGGTATAACTCAGTGAGACACACTGATAGCTGGCAGCCAGTGACGAGACACAGATCACCTCAATTCACAAATGTTTTAAAGAAATTAGTGAGCCCCAAAATAATGCGTGGTACTGGTTGTGCGACGAGACACAGATCACCTCAATTCACAAATATATTAAAGAAATTAGTGAGCCCCAAAATACTGCGTGGTACTGGATGTGGGACGAGACACAGATCACCTCAATTCACAAATGTTTTGAAGAAATTAGTGAGCCCCAAAAAGATTTGCTGGCACAGTGAGTCACAGTGACAAGACACAGAAGATCACCTCAATTCACAAATGTTTTAAAGAAAGTTGTAAACCCCAAAAAAACTTGCTGGCACAGTGACAAGACACATCACCTAAATTCCCTGATATTTGGTAGAAATGAGACCCCCCCAGACCCCCCCCAGTAGTGTGGCAGACCGGCAGTAACAACACACAACTATCTCCTTTAAAATCTCCTCTGAAATGCGTGCAGAATCGGCGCGTGGAAACGATATATAGTGTGCTGCGGGACTTAGCTCTGTGAGCCCATGATTGGTCAAAATTTGCCCAATCAGGACTCTGAGCGGTGATTGGCATAGTGTTGAACCAGTCTTGCACCAGACCTGTGGTCAGGTGCAAGGCTGTAGCCAATTATGAGCTTCAGGCCAGTGGGAAAATGCATTGTGGTCCATTGTGGTCGAACATGCGGCGAACATCCGGAAATGTTCGGTGTTCGCGATCTAGTCGAACAGGCCAAGTTCGGGTCGAACTCCGAACCGAACAGCTCATCCCTAATAGACAACTTATTCAAAGAGAATCGAAGTCACCGCACGTTCGGTGACTTTTCGTTCTCTTGAATTCGGCGCGATTTGGCGATCCCATTTTGGTGACCCTGCGATGTATTCAGCAACCACCACAGGGCCGTCGTAGTGCAGGGAAAAGTCGGCGCAAACCCCTCGAACACTCACCGCAAAACTGGGCGAAGACTCACTGAAACCCGCAAAAACATCTGGATTAACCCTGCCGAACACGCCGGAGAAACCCGAGCAGGAGCCAATCACAGTGCAGAGCAGCCACCAGAAAAACCTGACACCACAGAGGAATGGAGTGGAAAAAACAAAAAACAGTACGCTTGAATGTTTGAAAAGTGAAACGCTGTTTGCAAAGAAACTACAGAACGAAAATATCTGAAATTTACATATAAGATCCAATGAATGATACTAAAAAGGGCTGTTGCAGAAAAAAGAAAAAAAATGATTAAAAGAAAAAAACGGAAAAAAAATGTTTGCAAAAAAATCCCAAAAAATACCTAAAAGATCCTAAAAAAAAACCATAAATAAAGAGACTTTTCACTGCAGAATATTATAATCAACAGTTTATTAGATATTGGATTAAAACGGGAATATTTTTAACATTGAAGCCTATGGGATTCGCCTGAATAAACCTGTTGAATTGAACCACCGAACAGCAGGGAAATTCGGCAACTTTTCACTGCTGATTTTTGTTCTCTGAATATGGGGATTTCGGACTGCCTAAGATGGACGCTTGCTAGCGGAGTTCTGAACGGACCTTGTCTTCTTTGCACTTAATGCACCGAATTTCCCGACATGGTGAGGGGGAAATCACGAGCGACTAATACTAGGACCCCAAAGACAAACTTCAGATCGGCACCTGCACAATTGGAGGCGTTTTTCACACCCTGCACTCAACAGACGCCACGTGAGGATTCTCCCAAGATGGCGACATCCCCTGCAGGATCGGGCTTCTCACTGCCGGATCTGGGAGCTGCCACACAGAGAATCGAGCGCTCCCTGGCCGACATGCCTACAAAAGCTGACATTCGAGAAATAGTGTCGGAGGTAAGGGAGGCTCTTCAGCACGAGATCTCGGGCCTCCGTACGGAAGTAGAACAGGTGGAGGCACGGGTCAGGGGCCTGGAACAGGCTGCTGAACAGGCGGCTGTGTCTACACAACCTGGCACCGGAGATCCCGCCGTCTCTTCAGCCATTTGGAGACGCCTGGACGACCTGGACAATCGGTCCAGGCGCCATAACCTGCGGATCCGGGGAGTGCCAGAACAGGAAACGGCACTTCGCCGTTACCTATCAGGCCTCTTTAACGCTATAGTGGGCTCCAAGATGGTTTCCCCGGAAGATCTAGCATGGGCACACTGTGCATTACGCCCGCAACCGGACTCCCCTAATGCGCCACCCAGGGACATTGTGTGCTACTTCACGGACTTTGCACTCAAAGACAATATATACAGTTGTGTTCAAAATTATTCAACCCCCACTGAAATTGAGTGTTTTGGCCAGTTTGACATTGATTTTGATCATTCAGTCATCTTGCTTACAATTAAATCAAAGAGGCATGTGTAGGTCAGACAAATATAACATAACATTTATAATGCAATAACCACAAATGTCTTTTCTGTGCTCACATCATTATCAGTTTTATTCAACCCCCAAGTGACATTCAATCTTAGTACTTAGTACAACATTCTTTTACAGTTATAACAGCTTTTAAACGTGAAGCATAGCTTGACACAAATGTCTTGCAGCGATCTCGGGTATCTTCGCCCATTCGTCATGGGCAAAAGCCTCCAGTTCAGTCACATTCTTAGGCTTGCGCACTGCAACTGCTTTCTTTAAGTCCCACCAGAGGTTCTCAATCGGATTTAAGTCTGGTGACTGCGATGGCCACTCCAAAATGTTCCAGCCTTTAATCTGCAACCATGCTCTAGTGGACTTGGAGGTATGCTTGGGATCATTGTCCTGTTGAAAGGTCCAACGTCTCCCAAGCCTCAGGTTTGTGACGGACTGCATCACATTGTCATCCAATATCTCCTGGTACTGAAGATAATTCATGGTACCTTGCACACGCTGAAGCTTTCCTGTACCTGCAGAAGCAAAACAGCCCCAAAGCATGATTGACCCCCCACCATGCTTCACAGTAGGCAAGGTGTTCTTTTCTTCAAAGGCCTTGTTCTTCCTCCTCCAAACATAGCATTGATCCATGGGCCCAAACTGTTCTAATTTTGTTTCATCAGTCCACAGAACACTATCCCAAAACTTCTGTGGTTTGTCCACATGACTTTTGGCATACTGCAGTCGACTCTTCTTATTCTTTGGAGACAGCAAGGGGGTGCGCCTGGGAGTTCTGGCATGGAGGCCTTCATTACGCAGTGTATTGTCTGAGCTGAAACTTCAGTACCCACATCTGACAAATCTTTTCTCAGTTCCTCAGCAGTCACACAGGGACTTTTCTCCACTCTACGCTTCAGGTAGCGCACAGCAGTCGAAGTCAGCATCTTCTTTCTGCCACGACCAGGTAGCGTTTCAACAGTGCCCTTTGCCTTGAATTTGCGAATGATGCTTCCTATGGTCTCTCTTGGTTTGTTTAACATCTTTGCAATCTTCTTATAGCCATTGCCCTTCCTGTGAAGAGTAATCACCTCTTCTCTTGTCTTCCTGGACCATTCTCTTGACTTCACCATGTTTGTAACCACACCAGTAAATGTCTAGAAGGAGCTGAGTATCACAGTCATTTTAAAGCTGCCTAATTGGTGCTTATTATGCTTTATTGCTGCTCCGTGACATCCACAGGTGTTTTCAATACCTGATTGAAAACACTTGAATGAACCTCTGTTCTTCAGAGTGGTAGTCTTTAAGGGGTTGAATAATTGTATCAATGAAGAATTCACAAAAGAAACATTTACTACTGTATTACAAAACCAATTGATGTCATTTTAGTTGCATATGGTTCTTTAAAAAGTCCTTGTAGGATTTCATTCTGAATACAATTACAAATGTACACTAAATTCCCTAAAACCCTTTACAGCATTGGGGGTTGAATAATTTTGAACACAACTGTATGTCAAGGCACGCTCTAAATCATTCTGGGCACATGGAGGCTCTGACATTCAGATTTTCAACGACCTATCACCATCCACCTTACAAGCCCGCCGATTGTTGCGCCCCATCACACAGGCCCTCCGTGCAGCTGGAATTGCATTTCGATGGGGCTTTCCACTCTCCCTCTCAGTCAGGCAAGACGATGTTTGGGTGACTTTACGCTCTCCCAGGGAGGTCCCTGCATTCCTCCATCGACTGAATCTCCCAGAATTGCCTGTCCCTGACTGGGAAACATATGAATTTCGCCCTCCGGGACCCATGGGCGCCCTGCCGCAACGCCGTCGGTGTTCTTCGGGACATAACTTGCCCTCTGTTGGAGCGGGAAACAGTAAGACCTGACTTTGAAACTGTCTTTCGTACTAGAGTCGCGACCGACCCCATGCTGGCTATACTAGACCGACAACGACTGAAGAGGATGAGGAGGTGGACCAGACTATATTAAATACAATGAATATTTGGCACTCTTCATAACTGTGCTGGACACCCGAACATGGAGCGGATAAGAAACTGTACAAGGGAACATTACTGGTACAATTGAGTCTTGAGCATGTGGCGGAGGGTCTAAAGATAGGACGGTGGATTCTTTCTTTTGCATGGGGGGACTGCATATCACAGCTTTCTGTTTGAGGCTGCTGAGGAGAGGGTGGAGATGCCGAACTTATAGTTAAATTGTATTACCGTATTAGACCGATTTGTTCTTAGATAAGATAGAATATAGAAACTGGGGGACTGCTTTCTCTATGTATTTATGGGCGACATGGGACCAGGAGTTCAGATTGGACAGGGGGATGAAGCGATACACCCACGTTTCATACCACAATCTCGGGGAAGGGGGAGGGAAAACGAACATAAACGATACGTAACAAAAGGGGGGGAAATAAAAAAATAATAATAATATCTATGTATATATTGTATTCTCACATAACATACGCTGAGGACATAGGTCTTAGAATCGATATAAAGGGGAACTGATTGTTTATGACTTGCTTATATGGTATATAAAGGGGGCATCAGTTCACTTGGGGAGGGGGAGGGGTTAATAAAAACCAAAAAAATAAATAAAATAAAATAAAATAAATAACATACAAAAAAATATATAATAATAAAATAAAAAAATCCATGTATATATTGAATATGGGGATTTCACTGCCCTCGAACAGGCACCGTATGTGCAGGCAATTCGCCAACATTTGGTGAACTGCCTGCTCTCTGAATAGCTGAATGACCAGGAAAGGTAACTGAACGCTGAATTTAAGCGTTTGGTTACCTTTCGCCAGCAATTCGGAGCTCTTTGAATAACCCTGTAAGTCACTCATGTGTTTTCATATACTCTCTTGAATACTTTCTATTATATATTGTGTTACATTTCCAAAAACTTAAATCTGTCTCGCTATATTATACCTTTTTATCACTTGGTATTAAGAAAAATTAGCAATTGAACGCAACCACTTGGTCACATACCAATTGCATAAAACAAAGAATTTATTTATAATAGTAAATGTCAGTTACACGTTACATTTCAGCATAAATGACCTACCAGCTTTTCAGTACAGTTTTATAATTGTATAATAACACCAAAGTTAGGTACGTGCTGGGATCAGGATGTCATGGTGGTCTACACAGCTACTCATCTAAATTTAGAAACATACACAGTCCCAAAACAGTTTATGAAATAAACTAAGGGGACAACAAGGAAACAAAACAAAGTCTTCCCTGAAGAAATACTTCAGTCACATATGTCATTTAGTGACACTACAAATCACCAAAGGCATTTGGCAAACTTTAACTTCTGTCACATCTGTAAAGGTTACAGAGTCTGCCAAAATATAAATCGATTACAGCTGGCAGATATTCATTAAACCTTTTATTTTAACACTTACCAGCCAACCATTACTGATTGTAAAGTAATTTTAGACATAGAAACAGAATATGTCGGCAGATAAGAACCTTTCGGCCCATCTAGTCTGCCCAATTACATGGATACTTTCCCTTGGTTTATCTTTTATTTAGGATAGCCTTATGCCTATCCCATGCCTGCTTAAACGCAATCATTGTTTTATCCTCTACCACTTCTACTGGAAGGCTGTTCCATGTATTCACCATCCTCTCAGTAAAATAATACTTCCTGAAGTTACTTTTAAACCTTTGCCCCTCTAATCTAAGACTATGTCCTCTTGTTTTGCTACTTTGTTTCCTTTTAAATATACTCCCTTCCTCTACCTTGTGGATTCCCTTTACGTATTTAAATGTTTCTATCATATCTCCTCTGTCTCGTCTTTTTTCCAAGCTATACATGTTAAGATCATTAAGCCTTTCCTGGTATCTTTTCTCCTTCAAGCCATACACCATTTTAGTAGCCTTTCTCTGAACCCTCTCTCTAAGATCTCTATATCCTTCTGGAGATACGGTCTCCAGTACTGCACACAGTACTCCAAGTGATGTCTCACCAGTACTTTATACGACGGCATGAGTACTTCCCTCTTTCTACTGCTAATACCCCTCCCTACACAACCAAGCAATCTGCCAGCATTTCCTGCTGCTCTATTACATTGTCTACTTACCCTTAAATCCTCTTCAATAATAACCCCTAAATACCTTTCCTCAGATGTTCAGGTTAGGACTGTATCCGACATGCTATATTCAGCCTTTGGGTTTTTACGCCCCAGGTGCATTATCTTGCGCTTGTCCAAATTAAAACTCAATTGCCACAGCTCGGACCACTTTTTTAGTTTACCGAAATCATTTGACTGATCCCTCCAGGAACATCAACCTTGTTGTAAATCTTTGTGTCATCAGCAAAAAGACACACTTTACCATTAATACCTTCTGCATTATCACTAATAAAAATATTAAAGAGAATGGGTCCAAGTACTGACCCCTGAGATCTCCCCACTGGTAACAAGACCTTGAGCTGAATAAACTCAATTGACCACGACCCTCTGTTGCCTGTCACTCAGCCACTGCCTAATCCATTCAACAATATTGGAATCCAAGTTCAAAGATTGCAATTTATTGATAAGCCTTCTATGCGGAACAGTATCAAAAGCCTTCCTGAAATCTAAATAAGCAAAGTCTACTGCAACACCTTTGTCTTTTATTTTTGTTACCCAATAAAAAAAATCAATAAGATTAGTTTGACATGATCTCCCTAAGGTAAACCCATGTGGTTTCTGATCTTGTAATCTGACCGGGTTATTCAGAGAAAGGGGAAAACCAGGAGAACTGGCAGGAGAAGAGAACAATCTAGACCAAATAGCCGATTTGGAAAGTGATATAAATGGGAGAATTTTTCTGGTTTGGCTATTTTGACCTAAACATTTTTCTTCTCCAGTCATTCTCCTAGTTTTCACTGCTCTCTGAATAACTCTGTACGTATTTTTAGATGTTCAACAATCCTTTGCTTTAACATGGTTTCCATTAATTTCCCCACTACCGAAGTAAGACTAACTGGCCTATAGTTTCCATATTCCTCTCTACTCCCCTTCTTGTAAATGGGCACAACATTTACTAATTTCCAGTCTTCTGGGACTCCTCCCATTTACAAAGATTGGTTAAATAAATATGTTAACGGTTTTGCTATTACAACACTGAACTCTTTTAACCTCATAGTGACCAGGCGATATTTCCATTGTCTGTCCGAAAGTGCCCACTGCTGTTTTTACATTTCTGCGCTGTTTCTGTTTAGGTCTAATTTTCCTCTTACTCGTTTATGGAACCCACACATATTATATACTGTTTTTCTCACCATTAAATGGACTTTATAAAGATGCCATTCATAGGCGTGCACACGGGGTGTGCCGGGTGTGCCTGGGCACACCCTAATGCCGGCCCCTGGCACACCCCGCAGGCCCGCAGAACACTTTGGGTCCCGGCTGGCCGCACCCCATGGATAGCCACCGGGACCCTTCAGTACCGCAGGCCTGGTAGCAGCTTCTGCTTCAGTGGTGGTCCGGTGGCTGTGGGGTGCTGCATTGTGATCAGTGCTTCGCGCACAGACCACAGAGCATGTCCCACAGTGAGTGACTGGACGTGAGCGTCGGCGATCGCTGATGACCTGTCACCTGACCGCCGGTGCTCAATGACTGTGTGAGCGCCGCAGTCAGGTGACAGGTCACCTCCGGCCAGTGGTGTATTTAGGTTTTGTGCTGTCCTAGGCCAGACTAAACTCGTGCACCCCCTAATTTAAATTTGAGGCACCCCTTCCTGTCAAGGGCACACCTCTTCCTGGTTAATCCCCACCCTTCCTCTTTAAGCTCCACCTTTTCCTCTTAGAGCTCCGCCTTTTCCTCTCTTTATATTAAACGTGGATACCAAGTGCTTACTTGTATATTTTGTGTACCATTTCAAATGTATCTATTGAGATAAATAAAATGATGAAATGTTTAAATTCAAGCATTTTTACAAAGAACAGCCACGCATGTCAAGTATACTGGATCACAGCCGCTCTAATTGGTTGAACAATAAAATCCACAGAAACGTGCACTGCATATGAGTGTATCACAGAGCTGCACAGCAATAAAACCCACAGAAATGGGCACTGTGTATGAGCATATCAGAACTGCACAGCAATAAAACTCACAGTAATGTGCAGTGTGTATGAGCGTATCCCAGAGCTCCAGGGCAATAAAACTCACAGTAATATGCAGTGTGTATCACTGAATCCACAGCAATAAAACTCCCAGCAATGCAATGTAGAGTGTGTATGAGTGTATCAGAATCCACAGCAATAAAACTCCCAGCAATGCATTGTGCGGTGTGTGTGTCAGCGTATCAGAATTCACAGCAATAAAACTCACAGCAATGCAATGTGTGGTGTGTGTCAGCGTATCAGAATCCACAGCAATAAAACTCCCAGCAATGCAATGTGTGGTGTGTATGAGTGCATCAGATTTTTATTCTATTCGATTTTATTCCGTATGCAAACGCCCTGCTCCGCTGCTCGTTGTTTGAAAACACAGCTCAAAGCTGACACACAGTGACAGTGGCACTCCTAGTAACCCCTAATGACACTCAAATAATCACTGGTACCTGGGGCGGCCCGCCGTCCGCCACCCCCTAAGTACACCACTGCTCTGTGATATGCTCACACACAAGTTTGGCGAACTGCCAGCAAGTACGGTGCTGTTTGAAGGCAGTGCAAATCCCCATAGAGAAGTAATAGTTAATCTATTCAGAGAACACCAAACAGCAGAGAAATGGCAGTGAAATGCCCTGATGTTCGGTGGTTTCAATCAGCAGGTTTATTCAGGTGAACCACATAGGTTTCAATGTTAAAAATATTCCCGTTTTTATGCAATATCTAATAAACCATTTATTATTTTAATCTGCAGTAAAAAGTCTTTATTGATTTTTTTTAGTACCTTTTAGTAATTTTTCAGCAAATTTTCCCTTCCTTTTTTTTAATAGCGTTTTTCTTTTTTCTGTAACATAACTTTTTATTATCAATCATAGGATCTTACATGTAAATTCCAGACATTTTCGTTCAGTAGTTCTTTTGAAAACAGCAAGCCACGGGTTTGCGGGGGCAGCATTCAGCGGCCGACTCCATGCACTTTGGGGACCCTGCGGTGAATGGTGAATTCACTGCAGGGTGGGGAAATTTTATTCCCCGAAGTGCAGGGAACTACAGAACACCAAAATGTTGGTGTCATTTCGGTGCTCTGTGAGTAACCCATTTAGTGGTGATGTTTTTTGCTGCCCCCTGGAAAGTGAAAGCCTAGGCCTTGCCTACCCAGGACATGGTTGAAAATTAGTGAAATCTCAATGTATCCTTCCTGGCAAAATACTTTGCAAAAGTGAAAAAAAAAAAAAAAAATTCCGCCTAGGCCAAAATACACCACTGCCTCCGGCGTTCATGTCCAGTCACTCGCTCACTGTAGGACGTGCTCTGCGGTCTGTGTGCGAAGCACAGATCACAATGCAGCACCCTACAGCCACCAGACCACCAGGAAAGCAGAGGCTGCCGCCAGGCCTGCGGGGGTGAAGGGTCCCGTCCCGGCGGCTATCCATGCGATGCGGCCAGGGGCAAATATAGCTATGTATGAGCTGCTGGGGCAAATATAGCCATATATGAGGTGTTGGGGGCAAATATAGCCATGTTTGAGTTGCTGGGGGCAATTATAGCCATGTATGAGGTGCTGGGGCAAATATAGCCATGTATGAGCTGCTGGGGCAAATATAGCCATGTATGAGGTGCTGGGGGCAAATATAGCCATGTATGAGCTGCTGGGGCAAATATATCCATGTATGAGCTGCTGGGGGCAAATATAGCCATGTATGAGGTGCTGGGGGCAAATATAGTCATGTATGAGCTGCTGGGGGCAAATATATCCATGTATGAGCTGCTGGGGGCAAATATAGCCATGTATGAGGTGCTGGGGCAAATATAGCCATGTATGAGGTGTTGGGGCAAATATATCCATGTATGAGCATCGGGGCAAATATAGCCATGTATGAGGTGCTGGGGCAAATATAGCCATGTATGAGCTGCTTGGGGCAAATATAGCCATGTGTGAGCTGCTTGGGGCAAATATATCCATGTATGAGCATGGGGGCAAATATAGCCATGTATGAGTGGCTTGGGGCAAATATATTCATGTATGCGCTGCTTGGGGCAAATATATCCATGTATGAGCTGCTTGGGGCAAATATAGCCATGTATGCGCTGCTTAGGGCAAATATATCCATGTATGAGCTGCTTGGGGCAAATATAGCCATGTATGAACTGCTTGGTGCAAATATAGCCATGTATGAGCTGCTGGAGGCAAATATATCCATGTATGAGCTGCAGGGGGCAAATATAGCCGTGTATGAGCTGCTGGGGGCAAATATAGCCCTCTATAAGCTGCTTGGGGCAAATATAGCCATGTATGAGCTGCTTGGGGCAAATATATCCATGTGAGCTGGGGGCAATATATCCATGTGAGCTGGGGCAATATATCAAATGTGAGCTGCTTATTACTGTACAGCTTTGCGATACCCACCTCAAACACACCGCACATTACTGTACAGCTCTGCGATACCCTCAAACACACCGCACATTACTGTACAGCTCTGCGATACCCTCAAATACACCGCACATTACTGTACAGCTTTGTGATACCCTTAAACACACTGCATATTACTGGGGCTGGTATGACATTTTTTCCAGGGCTGGTTTTTATCCCCAGTCCGTGCCTGCTTCTGGACCAGCAATACTCAACCCCCTCCCTGCAAAAAGAAAGGTAAGCAGGAGAGGGGGAAACTTTTGTATTTAAACTAGGGGTTTTATTGCTGTGGACTTTGATTCGCTCATACACTGCACATTACTGGGGTTTTATTGCTGTGGACTTTGTGATACGCTCATACATTACACATTACTGTGGATTTTATTGCTGTGGACTTTGATACACCCATATACACCGCACATTACTGTGGGTTTTACTGCTGTGCAGATCTGTGATACACTCCTACACACCGCACATTACTGTGAGTTTTATTGCTGCGGATTCTGTAATAAGCTCATACACACTGCACTTTGCTGGGGTTTTATTGCTGTGGATTCTGTGATACGCTCATACACACTGCACCTTACTGGGGTTTTATTGCTGTGGATTCTGTGATACGCTCATACACACCGCACATTGCTGGGGAATTATTGCTGTGGATTCTATGGTATGCTCATATACGCTGCACCTTACTGTGAGTTTTATTGCTGTGGATTCTGTGATACGTTCATACACACTGCACATGGCTGTGGGTTTTATTGCTGTGGATTCTGTGTTGACTGCACTGTATGGCTGTGTGTGTAAATGCATGTTTTTGTCTTTAAACAGGCTGCTGTGCGTAAAATTCGGCACCTGTGTCCTTGTCTCAGCCCGGCATTGACCCTTGCCCTGCATCCAAAAGGCTGGTATTGCTCCTAGAATCGCCGTTATAGCTTCTGCCTGCACTCCACAAAGTAAGAATAGTGAATAAAGCATCGTGAGATACAGGTAGGAGACTAAATATTGGTGCTTGGCAGCAGAAGGTTAACCTCCCTGGCGGTCTGATTTTGACATTTTTATGTCAAAATCGGTGCATTTATTCTGCCCCCTGGCGGTTTTACTGAATGTGGCTCGGGGTGAAATTTCAATGCTGAAAGCAGTAACCCCGAGCCACACCTGGGCTGTTACATAACTGTCCCTGCACTCCCTTACTATCCTCACGCAGTCACCTCCGGCCGATCGCGGCGTCCTGGTTCCTGTTGCGAGTGGCTGATTCCCAGCACTTTGGGGGCCCTGCGGTGAATGGTGAATTCACCGCAGGGTGGGGCAATTTGATTCCCCCAAAGTGCGGGGAACAACAGTGAATGACCCCTATAGTAATTATATATTTTGGCTGAATGCAAGAGTGTGTGTCTGTGTATGTTTGCATAAGGTTGCGTGAATATATATATATTTGTTTGTGTTTGAACTTTTGGGTGCACACCCTAATACAATAGCTTGCGCACGCCTATGATACCATTATTTCCATCATATCGTATAATTTACTATAAAAAATTATGAAATATAATGAAAAAATGTGAAAAATTTTTTTTAGAACTTTAATTCCCAATAAAGACCCTGGCTAAACAATTTCGAGATTTTGTCCTAAAAATTAGAAATACCCATTTTTACATGTTTTTGCTTTTTAACCCCTTCACTACTGAGCCATTTCACCTCTGTGTGCTGAGCTCATTTCATGCTCATCGTGTTTAAATGTGATTTGAAGTCCTATTTTATTATAGTACAGGATGGGTGGGGTCGCGCCTATTCTCCGATTGGATGGCTGCAACCACCAAATGCATCCAGCCCAACAACATGTGTGAAACATAACAAAGAAAAAAATGTCATCTGCGCTTATTCCCATTATACCGTGTGAAACTAAACACAATTAGAGGGTGAGTCCTATCCAAAAATGAAACCACAGGCTGCTGTATAGCAAACCATACCTGCTCATGCTGCTTGTCAGACATGAGGTAGACTGGTGGGCTTTTATTTATGCTCCCCCAGAAACAAAAATCCACTTTGGGATCAAAAACAAAGACACGGAGCGGGATCTTGCTGCAGTGATGACCTGGCTGGAAGTACATTGAAACATACATAGTACAGGAGGGGTGGGGTCGCGCCTATTTCCCGATGGAGCAGGTATGGTTTGCTATATAGCAGCCTGTGGTTTCATTTTTGGATAGGACTCGCCCTCATTAGAGGTGCCTTGACGCTGGTGGGCGAGCTTAGTCTTATAATGGCCATTAATAAGAAACCAAACCTCTATTGTGTTTAGTTTCACACGGTAAAATGGGAATAAGCGCAGATGACATTTTTTTCTATTTTATTATAGTCCCAGACAAATGTAAAAAAAAAAAAAACTTTTAACATTTTTTTATTATTAATTTTATTTTTATACAAAACCTGGTCATGTTTGTTTCATTGGAAAGGCCATGATCAGGCCTTTCCAATGATACCGTGACCTGCTAGCTGCCACGGATCGGGAGATATGGATGTCTAAAGGGCACTGCTAACTCCACTTGGCAGCTAGGTGGTTAACTGGCCAACTGACATCACACATATGGTGACGATGTCAGTGGGTATGGGGGTGTCCCCGGAGACTTGACTGACATCCGAGATGTCAGCCACTTCTGGGAGTGGATCGCGACCCAGCGCCAATTGGTGCTGATTCACGATCCGGCAACTAAGGGGTTAAAGAGAGGCACCATTGAAAAGGGCAGACTCTTCCCTCTCAAGCGGTGCCTCTGTTTTTTCTCTGTGTTCAGCCATTGGGGAGGGAGAAGGGTCCAAAAGACCTCCACCTCCCCTTTCAGATTTCCCTCTGTAGGCACGAGGCAAAATTACATTATCGTGCATGGCGATGGCGTCATTGCAATGGCTGGAGCTCATAAACCATCGAGCCGGCTTCTAGGAAGCCAGACTGACGTGGGACCCCTGCCAGAGAGGTGAGTCTAGGGAGGGAGGGGGGTTAAAGGACCATGACGTACATATTACGTCCTTGGTCCTTAAGGGGAATTTTCCCCGGGATGTACTATGTACGCAGTGGTCCTTAAGGGGTTAAATCTAATATGGCCTTTTTAACCACTTGGCTACTATGAACGTGCTCAGCGCGACCAGCCAAGTGGTTCTCCTTTGCTTCGGACGTGCTGAGCACGTCCTAGCACAGGAGGCAGCAATCGACCGGGATTTCGGCAGATTGCTGGCCCCTCCGGTGCGGGCTGACATCTTGGATGTCAGCCCAGCACTCCGGGACCCCGGCCGGGGACATTAGATGTCATCGCGGCGGCGCGATGACATCTAATTCAGGCACCCCCCCGCGTGTGAGGAGGAGGTGCCTGAAAGGGAGGGGGGAGGTCCTTCGGACCTCTCTCCCTCCCGATCGCCGGGGACCACAGGGTTAAAGCAGGAACCGTTTGGAAGGGCACAGCCTGCCCTTCCAAACGGTGGCTGACATTAACCCCTGGGGAGCCGGATCACGATTCGGTGCCGAAAAGTGCAGGATCGTGATCCTCTCCCGGAGCTGGCCAACATCTTGGATGTCGGCCAAGCCTCCGGGAACTCCCCCTGAGGACTGGCGTCATCGTGCATAGCACGATGGCGCCAGTCCTGGAGTTAACCCCTAGCTGCCAGCAATGGTGGAGATAGGGGGTTCCAATGAACCCCTTATCTCCCGATCCGTGGCAGCTAGGGGTTAATTAGCATGAGCATGGCCTTTCCAACGATTCCAAACATGACCATGTAAAATGTTTAAAAAAAATTATTTAAAAAAAATAAACAAGTTTTTTATTCGTTAATGCAGCAATATTGTTTCAATTATAATGTGAACAATGATGCTGCACTAACGATTTTTGTATGCGATGCGTTTGTTAAAAATAGTGACATTTTCCCCCAAACAAGTGTAACGAGTCTCCATTTCTAATTTTTTAACAAGCGCACCCCATAGAAAATATAACCGCAAATGTTCGCATGTTAAAATGTGAAAAAAAAACACTTTACACATTGTAAATTATTGAAAATTCAAATTTTATTGCATTTTTTTGTTATAATATACAGACAGGACATGATGTATACATATAATAATGACATATTATGAATCTGCAGAGTCTGCTGGAAAGAACGATATATAATATGTCTGGGTCATATATTAAAATAAGGCTTCAAAACGCGGTTAAACATGATGAGCAAAACCGGTAAAAATGACCTCAGCACAGAGGTGTGAAATGCCTCAGCAGCGAAAGGGTTAAGGGTCGACTCCTCAACTAATTGTTTTAGAGATAATTCCGGTAAGGAATGTAGAATATTTGTACAATTACCACCTCTATGCTGATGATACTCAGATCTACCTCTCTACCCCTGATCTCTCTCCTCCTGTCCTTTCCAAAGTCAACGACTGTTTATCTGGCATCTCCTCCTGGATGGCCTCTCACCACCTGAAGATTAGCATGTCCAAGACTGATAGTACAGGAGGGGTGGGGTGGCGCCTATTCCCCGATGGGGTGGCTGCAACCACCAAATGCATCCAGCCCAACAACATGTGTAAAACATAACAAAGAAAAAAATGTCATCTGAGCTAATTCCCATTATACCGTGTGAAACTAAACACAATTAGAGGTTTGGTTTCTTATTAATGGCTATTGTTTCAATGTACTTCCAGCCAGGTCATCCCTGCAGCAAGGTTCCGCTCCGTGTCTTTGTTTTCGATCCCAAAGTGGATTTTGTTTCTGGGGAGCATAAATAAAGGCCCACCAGTCTACCTCATGTTTGACAAGCAGCATGAGCAGGTATGGTTTGCTATGTAGCAGCCTGTGGTTTCAATTTTGGATAGGACTCGCCCTCATTAGAGGTGCCTTGACGCTGGCGGGCGAGCTTAATCTTATGGCCATTAATAAGAAACCAAACCTATAATTATGTTTAGTTTCACACGGTATAATGGGAATTAGCGCAGATGACATTTTTTTCTTTGTTATGTTTCACACATGTCCAAGACTGAGCTCCTACTAATTCCTCCTTCTAATGCCTCTCCACCTCCTGACTTTTCTATCATGGTGGAGGTTATCACTATTTCCCCATCAAACCAGGTTCGTTGTCTCTGAGTTACACCTGACTCTGCTCTTTAATTCATCCCCCCATCCAGTCTATTTCCCCCTCCTGCCGCTACCAACTACACAATATTTCCAGAATTCGGCCATTTCTTACCGCTGACACCACAAAACAACTCATCCACGCCCTTGTAATCTTCCAATTTGACTGTTATAATAAACCTTATCTGGCATCCCTCTCTCCCGCCTTGCCCCCCTACAATCCATTCTGAACGCCACCTGCCACTCTGTCTCTGCCACTCCCCTCTGCGAATCCCTTCACTGGCTCCCCATCCACTGCAGAAATAAATTCAAAATCCTTACCCTGACCTACAAAGCTCTCACTAACTCAGCTCCCCACTACCTGTCCTCACTAATCACCAAATACACCCCAGCCCGCACCGCCCGCTCCCTAAGCTCAAACAGTGACCTGCATCTAGCTTCTCCCCGCATCACCTCTTCCCATGATAGACTGCAGGACTTCTCACGCACAACCCCCATTCTCTGGAACGCTCTCCCTCGTACGGTAAGACTTTCCCCTAAAGACATTCCTGTTTACGGACGCCTACCACCCAACTCACTGACGCAACCAGTCCATCACTCTCACCTAGCAGTCCATCACTCTCACCTTGCAGTCCTCTCCTCCTGTTTCCAACCCCAACCCTTATAGATTGTGAGTTCTCTAGGGAATAAGGCCCTCGTCTCCTCCTGTACCGGTCTGTCAAATGTTGTTCAATGTATTGTAACCCTGTCTATACTGTGCCCATTGCTAGGGCCGGCGCTGCCGCTAGGCGAGCTAGGCACCCGTCTAGAGTGCAGCGCCGCCTAGGGTGCAGCTGAGACCAACAGTAGCTCAAACATGGGTATGATGCGACGGGTCTCTCCGCCGGCTGCTATCACGCCACTCTATCACGCTGCGCTCTTGCTCTGGCCTCTGGGTGCAGCTTGCTCATGGAAGACAGCTCGTGGTGGCTGTCCAATAGAGAGTGAGGGAAGCGGGGATAACCCCACACCCTCAGCATGGACAGCCACCGCGAGCTGTCTTCCATGATCAAGCTGCGCCCAGAGGCCAGAGCAAGCATGCAGCGTGATAGATCAGCGTGACAGCAGCCGTCGGAGACACCCATCACATCATACCCAGCCATGTGTGAGCTACTGGGGCAGTATATATCATTTGTGAGCTACTGGGGGCAATATATACCCATGTGTGAGCTACTGGGGCAGTATATACCATGTGTGAGCTACTGGGGCAGTATATACCCATGTGTGAGCTACTGGGGCAGTATACAGTATATCCATGTGTGAGCTACTGGGGCAGTATATATCCATGTGTGAGCTACTGGGGGCAATATATACCCATGTGTGAGCTACTGGGGGCAATATATACCCATGTGTGAGCTACTGGGGCAGTATATACCCATGTGTGAGCTACTGGGGCAGTATATACCCATGTGTGAGATACTGGGGACAGTACATACCTATGTGTGAGCTACTGGGGCAATATATATCATTGTGTGAGCTACTGGGGGCAATATATATCAATGTGTGAGCTGCTGGGGCAGTATATACCCATGTATGAGCTACTGTGGCAGTATATACCCGTGTGTGAGCTACTGGGGGCAGTATTTACCTATGTGTGAGCTATTGGGGCAATATATATCAATGTGCGAGCTACTGGGGGCAAAATATATCAATGTGTGAGCTGCTGGGGCAGTATATATCAATGTGTGAGCTGCTGGGGCAATATATATCCATGTGTGAGCTACTGGGGGCAGTATATACCATGTTGTGTGAGCTACTGGGGGCAGTATATATCCATATGCGAGCTACTGGGGACAATATATACCCATGTGTGAGCTACTGGGGGCAATATATACCCATGTGTGAGCAACTGGGGGCAGTATATACCCATGTGTGAGCTACTGGGGGCAGTATATACCCATGTGTGAGCTACTGGGTGCAGTATATAACCATGTATGAGCTACTGGGGGCAGTATATACCCATTTGTGAGCTACTGGGGCAGTATATACCCATGTGTGAGCTACTGGGGGAAATATATACCCATGTGTGAGCTACTGGGGGCAGTATATACCCATATGTGAGCTCATATTCAGCAACCTCACTAGCAGAAGATCTTGACAACCAACTCTCAGAGCTGCAATTAGAAGGAAATGCTGAGAAGGATTGGGAAAGTTTCCGGGATATTGTGCACTCTTCTGCACTAACGGTTCTTGGATCCTCACACAGGAAACAGCAGGACTGGTTTGACGAAAATGATGATGAGATCAAGGCCCTACTTGCTGAGAAGCACTGCCTTCATTGTGCTTATCAGAAGGACCCGTCATCAATAGCCAAGAAAAATGCCTTCAACACTCGCAGGACCGTACAGAGCAAGCTTCGTAAGATGCAGGACTCTTGGCTGAGTGCTAAAGCAGATGAAATTCAGAAATTTGCTGATAGAAATGATGCCCAACGGTTCTACGAAGCCCTTAGATCCTTGTACGGACCTCAACCATCAGGGAGCTTCCCTCTGTTAGACTTAGATGGCGTAACTCTCATTACTGAGAAGACTCGGATTCTACAGCGGTGGGCTGAACACTTCCAGAGGCGGAGCTAGCTGTGGAAGCGAGCAGCAGCATTTTGGAGGAGCTCTGTGTCTACCACGGATTTTATTGCTTTTTTCGCCGTTTGCACTGCCCTGTGAGCTTCCCGGTTGGCTAGAAGGATCCTGGAGAGTTGAGGTACCTGATTTAGCCCTGAGTTTCGTGCCCGGGGACAGATTGCTGCCGGCAGCGCGATTTGGGCCTAGTCACAGCGGCCATCTTGGAAGCCTACTCGAGGCGTATTGAGATTCCCTCACCGCCCTGCGACCTCGTGCCAGCCCAGCATCTCCGGAACCATGCCTACCGGTCGTTCCCAGCGACGGGCCCCCGACAGAGGGACATTCGGGATGTTTTGCGAGGTGGGTCCGCTTTTACGGGACTGACTGCTTCTTCCTCCCTCCCCCCGGGCTATGGCTCCTCGGAGGCTGACAGCGACTATGAACCTCAGGGGGGTATTACTGGGATGCCCTGGCTTGCCCCGCAGTCACCGGCGTCTGACTCCCGACCCCTCTCGGCGGCTGCTAGGAAACGGGCACAGAAGAAGAGAAAATCAGCAATGCGGACATCGTCCGGGGCAACGCCGGACACAGAGGATATTTTTGATGGGGACCCGACTGAGATTCCCCTTACCTCCGCCAGTAATAGTGTGACCTCGGATCATCGGTCTGCAGTGGGGACGGGACTTCGACAGCAACAGGTGCAGGAGGAGGACGACCATCTCCCCTCCACGAAGGGGGATCTCCGCAGGATCTTGGAGGAGCTTCGGGTGATACGTGAGGTGTGGCAGCCTGAGGTGGCGGCGGTCCGCACGGAGATAGCGGCGATGCGTGCTCAGGTGAAGGTGGTACAGGAGACGACTTCTGCTGTGACAACGGAACAAACTCACCTGTCTGGTCAGGTTGCTGGTTTGCGATACCAAGTCGAACTTCTGACACGCTCTGTGGAGATGCTTGAAACGAGACACAGACGCCGAAACATCAGGGTCAGGGGTGTCCCGGACTCTATTACCTCCGACGCTCTGCCGTCCTACGTGACTCGTCTTGTGCTTCAGGTCACGGGGCTTCCCCCTGACACACCTGACATGCTTGGGTCGGTGTTTCGGGTCAGGAGACCTGCGACGAACCCACCTGGGGCTCCTCGAGACGTCGTAGTGGCCTTCCGTGAAGTGGCTTTCAAGGTCAAGGTTATGTCTGCTCCGGGCGCGAGGGATCCCGTACGCTTTGAGGGCTCCACTCTGGCCCTGTATCATGATCTCCCATTCCAGACCCTGATGGCTTGCAGGCGTTTTCGTGAAGTGACATCAGTTCTTCGCCGACAGGGTGTCCGATATCGCTGGGGTCTGGCAGGAGCTTTGGTGGTGACCCACGCAAATGTCCCCTATACCATCACGGATCCCGCGGTGGCTTGGATTGACCTTGCGGCTGCGGGCCTCTCACCAGATCCTCCGGACCCTCGACCGGATTGAAGGCTGGTTTCTATGCCCTCTACCTCTCCAGGTCTGAGCTTTACTGAATTACACCCCCTCCCCTGCATTTCTCTTATATGCTTACGTGTCCCTGGTCTCTAGCTTGGCCTAGTGCCTGGACTTTCAGGACGGTTCGTAATTTGTTTTGATCAGTCCCAGCCTGCATTGCATAGGGCTTTTGCTTTTTTTGCCTTTTTACTTATTTTTACCGCCCTGTCCTTCTTTGCGACGCATGTTTTTTGACCAGCTGACCGTAGTTACCTTGGCCGGCCTTAAGTGGCTGCATTTATATATGTTTGATTTCCCACCTTGATGAGACCCCCCGTCTAGGGGATGTTTTCTGCTAACATATTGCTATCCTTAGATTTTTTCGATTCGCTGTTTTTACGATGACACTTTTTTGGCCATGTGTGGTTTCCGTTGCTTGTTATGTCTTCTTGTTTGGCCCTGCGAGGTCATCCATTATTTTACAGTATGATGTAATGCTGACTTATTTCAAAATAAAAAACTTTAAACTTCCAATTTGTACTGAACTGGTCATCTTCCATTAACAAGGAGGCGATCGACAGAATGCCTCAGGTGGATATCAACCACAGCCTGGACGCTCCACCAACAAATACTGAAACCCAACAGGCCATCAGCGAGCTGTCTAGTGGCAAGGCCCCAAGATCTGATGCGATTCCAGCGGAAGTCTACAAGGATGGCGGTACAGTGCTTGTCGACAAACTCACTCTGCTGTTCCAGTCTTTCTGGAATCAAGGATCTCTTCTTCAGGAATTTAAAGATGCTTCCATCGTACAAGTCTGCGATAATCACAGAGGAATATCACTGCTTTCCATCGCAGGCAAGATCCTTGCACGAGTATTGCTGAACCGCCTGACTGACCACCTGGAACAGGGTTTATTACCAGAGACACAGTGCGGCTTCCGCAAACAGCGCGGCACTGTGGACATGATCTTCGCAGCCCGACAGCTCCAAGAAAAGTGTCAAGAGCAGAATCGTGAATTGTATACCACCTTTGTAGATCTCACCAAGGCTTTTGACACCGTCAGTCACGAAGGTCTGTGGCGCGTCATCGAAGTTTGGGTGCCCTGATATATTTATCTGAATGGTACGTCAGTTCCACGACGGCATGACGGCTTGTGTACTGGACGATGGAGAAGCTTCAGAGGCCTTTCCCGTTACAAACGGCGTCAAGCAAGGCTGTGTGTTGGCACCGACCCTGTTTAGCATAATGTTTTCAGCTATGCTGTCAGAAGCCTTCCAGAACACTTTCTTGGGAGTTAGCCTGAGATACAGGACCGATGGGAAGCTGTTCAACCTGCGTAGACTCCAGGCTGTCACCAAGGTAAAGGAGACTGTGCTACGAGACTTCCTTTTTGCTGATGACTGTGCCCTGAACGCTGGATCAGAGCAGGAAATGCAAGCCAGTGTGGACAAATTCTCAGCAGCATGCGACAACTCCGGCCTCCTTATTAACACAAAGAAGACCGAGGTGATGCATCAGCCAGCTCCGAAAGCCCAACATCAAGAGCCCACCATCACAGTGAAGGGACAAAAGCTGCAAGCAGTGGACCAATTTACATACCTAGGCAGCACCCTTTCCCATGCAGTGACAATTGAGATTGAGGTCAACTGCAGAGTAGCCAAGGCAAGCTTTGCATTTGGCAGACTATTGACCAACGTATGGGACCGCCGTGGAATAAGCCTTGATACAAAGCTCAAAGTCTACCGAGCAGCAGTGTTAACTACCCTGATGTATGCCAGTGAGACTTGAACTGTATACAGGAGGCATGCTAGGCAACTGAATCGCTTCCACATGACATGCCTCCGCAGACTTTTTAGATCCGGTGGCAGGATAAGGTGCCAGACACAGAAGTCCTTTCCAGAGTAGGCCTGCCATCAGTTTACACCCTGCTGATGAAAGCCCAGACACACTAGGCAGGTCATGTTGCAAGGATGCCCGATCATCGCATCCCTAAACAGCTGCTCTACGGTGAGCTGTCTCAAGGAAATTGGTCGCACGAGGGACAAAGGAAGCGATACAAAGATGAACTGAAAGCCTCCTTCAAGTCCATGGATATTGATATCACCTCCTGGGAAATTGTGGCACAAGATCGATCGACATGGCGCACGCTGATCCTCCAAGGCTGCCAGATATTTGAGGATAGAAGAGCAACCATAGCACAAGAGAAGCGAGCACTTTGCAAAGCCAGAACTGCAAATGTTGCAACAGGGGTACCCACACATGTCTGCTCGACGTGTGGCAGAACATTTTGTGCTCGAATAGGCCTCATCAGCCATCTGCGGACACCGTGGACAACCCACAACCTATTAGATATCAAGGTCCTCATCGAATACGATGGACGAACATCATACTGTATATCAATGTGCGAGCTGCTGGGGGCAATATATATCAATGTGTGAGCTGCTGGGGCAGTATATATCAGTGTGTGAGCTGCTGGGGGCAATATATATCCATGTGTGAGCTACTGGGGGCAGTATATACCCATGTTGTGTGAGCTACTGTGTCAGGGATCTGTACCTGTGTGTGCGCAGGAACCTGCCCTGCATGCGTGCATACAGGAAAAGGGCTGCCTCAGCCCTGTCCAGCACCTATATGGGTTAATCCCAAATACAACAGTTAAAGCACAAACACACACCAAACCCCCTGTCTAATAAAAGAGACTCCTTCCCCTGTGCAACCTGACTTCTCATTACAAGTCAATCCTTTGTACTATTCAGACCTGCTCTATACTCCTATTGGTAACCCGTATACCAGACCCTGATTAACCAACCGACCTTGCCTCTTTGCTACCCGCCTATTCGACCCTCGGACCGTCCAGACTATTCTACCTCGTCATCCCATTTGTACTACGCTATGGACTGCTACCAACCAGCCTATTCTAAGGTACAATCACAATATTCCTGCCTAAAGGGCTCAAACCCCCTGCAATGGGGTCCCACCACGGCGTATGCCAGGTGCCACCCTGACAGAATGAGAAGTCAGCAAACTGAGCCTGCAGGAATACCCCCAATCCTGGAAGATCTGGCCTACAGGTTGTGTGTTATGCTGGAGGATATATGGGCCTTAATGGATACTCTAAGGAGCGCCCTTCCCAAGGTATATGTTCCCCCAGGGAAGAGACCTAGAGGCCCGCTGACGCCAGAGGAGCGTACCAGAAGAATAGACCAGAAGCTATGCCTGTACTGCGGGGGTTCCAATCATTTTTTGATAGACTGCCCCATAAGACCACCCAAGAAACAAGACCCTGGGCAAAGACTTGACAAACCTCCTATGCCAAAAAATACGCCCCGTGTCAAGATCACGCTGCCCCCGCGTGAAGAGACCAGACTTGCACCAGGACCTAAGCCTGCAGCAATTCCCAAGTCTGCTGCAATGAATAAGCCTGGTAAGGTGATCAAGCCTGCACCGCCGCCCCAACCGATGAAAGCTACCGTGCCTGCACCTGAACCCAGATCTGCAAAATCACCAAAGTCTGCACTGGTGAAAAGACCTGAGAAAGTGCCCAAGCCAGCTCCCTGGTTACCTCCTGCACCGAAACCTGTCCCCAGACGACCCATACCCAGGGTACCTAAAGATTTGGTGTCCCTGGAGGTTAACTCCGAGGAGGATGAGGACAAAGTACTGCCCATGGAGACAGAACCTACAGAAGTCCTGGAGTCTGAGTATATGGAGCAAGGGTACCCAGTGTCCGAGGAGCCTGACCATCCTGTCCCTATGGAGATTATGTGTGTCCAGACTCCAGGTACAACCACTCTCAGCCAGCAAGACCCGGCGATCTGTGAAGTGGACGGTGCTGGCTATGACTCTCTGGATGATTTCTTTCCGTTTGGTCGCCTCTCCTCTGAGTATGTGGACCTAGAGCAGGTACCAAAAGATACCACCCAGGATATTATGACTTTGCAGACCCCAGGTACGCCTCCCATCACTCCCAGGCAGCACCTCATGACCAGTGCTGCTGGAACCCCGAAACCTGCACCCAGAAAGCACAACGCACCTAAGGCAGAGGCTCCTCTCTGTGTACAGGGAACCTTCCTGGTGCCGGGATCTGTTAATACCTGTACCACCCCAGGACCTGCATGCGTAGACCGAACTGTTGCTTCCACCATCTGTTCCCCAGACCCTATATCATCTGACTGTGTCCATGCATCCACTGGCACAGTGGTGCGTAGGGAAGATCTGGAAAGTTTTGAGGAAGCGTTGAAAATCAGGCAAGCTACAGAATCCCCCAAGGCTGCCCAGGTTACGCTGACTATAACCCCCATCACTCCCAGCCAGCAAGATCTGTTTCCTTCTGCAGACTGCTGCACTCCACCCGATTCTGGAGCTGAAGAATGGGGCACAATGTCCTCGGATGAGGAACCACAACCACTCCAAACAGCCCGGCATTCCAAAGGACCCCCAGGTCGGCATCCGGAATACCTTGGTACCACCTTCCCTGCTACGTCCCTCAGAGGGGCTCATCATCCTGCGGTGTCCCGATACGATCCGGCTATGGAATTCTATCCACTCAGTGACTCACCCTCTGACTCTGAGTCAGAGTACATGTTTGATGTTGTGGCCCCGGGTGTGCTGGCCTCCAGGAGGGATGTACACCAATCTACACCTCTGTACAGTGGAGCTATGTGGCCTCTTCCCCTGCAGACTACAGTCACCACCAGAGGAGGTGCAAGACCCAAGACACCCCGTACTGCTGGATCCAGGACATCTGTTTGTACGAACTGATATCTTTTCTTTGCCCGCAGGTGCCCAGCATCAAGTCCAGTTTTGGATCGTCCAGTGGCCGCTCCTTTGGGAGGGGATTCTGTCAGGGATCTGTACCTGTATGTGCGCAGGAACCTGCCCTGCATGCGTGCATACAGGAAAAAGGCTGCCTCAGCCCTGTCCAGCACCTATATGGGTTAATCCCAAGTACAACAGTTAAAGCACAAACACACACCACACCCCCCTGTCTAATAAAAGAGACTCCTTCCCCTGTGCAACCTGACTTCTCATTACAAGTCAATCCTTTGTACTATTCAGACCTGCTCTATACTCCTATTGATAACCCGTGTACCAGACCCTGATTAACCAACCGACCTTGCCTCCTTGCTACCTGCCTATTTGACCCTCGGACCGTCCAGACCATTCTACCTCGTCATCCCATTTGTACTACGCTATGGACTGCTACCAACCAGCCTATTCTAAGGTACAATCACAATATTCCTGCCTAAAGGGCTCAAACCCCCTGCAATGGGGTCCCACCACGGCGTATGCCAGGTGCCACCCTGACATACTGGGGGCAGTATATATCCATATGTGAGCTACTGGGGGCAATATATACCCATGTGTGAGCTACTGGGGGCAGTATATACCCATGTGTAAGCTACTGGGGGCAGTATATACCCACGTGTGAGCTACTGGGGGCAGTATATACCCATGCGTGAGCTAGGTGGGCAGTATATACCCATGTGTGAGCTACTGGTGGCAATATATACCCATGTGTGAGCTACTGGGGGCAGTATATACCCACATGTGAGCTACTGGGGGCAGTATATACCCACGTGTGAGCTACTGGGGGCAGTATATACCCACGTGTGAGCTGCTGGGGGCAGTATATACCCACGTGTGAGCTACTGGGGGCAGTATATACCCACGTGTGAGCTACTGGGGGCAGTATATACCCACGTGTGAGCTACTGGGGGCAGTATATACCCACGTGTGAGCTACTGGGGGCAGTATATACCCATGTGTGAGCTACTGGGGGCAGTATATACCCATGTGTGAGCTACTGGGGGCAGTATATATCCATGTGTGAGCTGCTGGGGGCAATATATAACGATGTGTGAGCTACTGGGGGCAATATATAACCATGTGTGAGCTGCTGGGGGCAATATATAACCATGTGTGAGCTGCTGGGGGCAATATATAACCATGTGTGAGCTGCTGGGGGCAATATATAACCATGTGTGAGCTGCTGGGGGCAATATATAACCATGTGTGAGCTGCTGGGGGCAATATATAACCATGTGTGAGCTACTGGGGGCAGTATATGCCCATGTGTGAGTTCTGTGATACGTTCACACATGTCACGTGTTTTTTTTTTGGGGGGGCGCAAGTAGCTGGTCTGGCCTAGGGCGCAAAATAGCCTAGCACCGGCCCTGCCCATTGCACAGCGCTGCGGAGTATGCTGGCGCTTTATACATAAAGATTAATAATTAATAATAAAATAATTTGGTAGTGAAAGGGATAAGGTTTTAAACTAGTTTTTCAACATTGCAAATATAGAATTTAACACAATGTAATCATTGAAAACTAAAATAAAACTGGTGGCTTATTTGTGTATATCCTACAAAGGAACACACAGAAGGCAGCAATATTTCCTGTGTTTATTACATTTTGTGTGACAGATTTATAAAGTCAGGGCAAGCTCTGCTGTGCCTGACCTGATTTTGCAAGCATTTACTAAACACAAATAAGTCGCCTAGAAAGTTTTTTTAATACTCCCAAATGCAGGGAATACAGTATGTAGGCAGGGATAGAGTACGTGATAATCTCAATTAGATAGACAAAAAGGAAATTACTTGCAAAGAGAAATAAGTATTTTTGAGTATATACCTGTATGTAACTTACTAATTAAAATGTATTTCTGCGCCTAGCTTAGCTACACTTTCTGTGAAACCATGCATTACAACATACCACTGGGAAAAAAATCAGGTTTTCATAAGGGGTTATTCACCAAACATCTTCGGTGCTTTTCACTTCCGTGCACTTAGGCGTTTCCATTTGACAAAAAATTTTTGTAGATTCACTATTCACCATAAGCCCACCGTAGAAGTTGGAGAAGCCGAACAGTCAAGAAAAATTTGGCTAACCTCACCGAAGAGTGGCGAATTGGCCATGTTGAAATCCACCGAACTGTAACAAAACAGAACTCTTATTCTCCTGATAGGTGTGTAGCGCTCATTCCCGGAGGAGCCGCTGAAAATGAACCACGGGTCAGTCTCCCCGCACTAGGGAATAAATATACTCCAGCACCGTTGTGGATTTTATAAATTATATAGTTTACTAAAGTAAAAGGCATATAATGAGACACGGTGTTCGTAGATATATTTACAGTATTTCGTATCGCGGTAAACGCGCAGCGGAAAAAGCAATACGAGGCTTCGTATTTCGGAAAAATGCGCGACCGAACAGAAAAATACAATGCTTCGTAATTTCGAGAAACGCGTAGCGGAAGAAGAATACAATATTTCGTAATTCGAGAAACGCGCAGCGGAAAACAAAATAATATGTGAATCTTTACCCCTTTTTGGGATATTAGGGAGTGAGTCCCGCACAGGTTAAGTCCCGGACTGTAAGTGTATGTGTGTGTTATGGTACCCGGGTACTATTTAACTGGCCAGTGAATCTCTTAAACGATGTCTTTGACTAGTCAAGTTGGGGCCCTGTGGGTTTTAGAAATAAACAGCAGCGTGCTTTCTTGAGTTTATAAACCGGCCTTGGAGGCCTCTCACCCATCCACTCGATCACCAAGGTTCCTCTGACCCAGGACGTCCCTCCGCTCGGTGCCTTGCTGGGATTCTGGCTACTGGATCCGTTGTCTGGCTCTCTTTGCTCCGACAGTGACTGGTACAGCTACCGCCTGCTCTCCCATCCAATGGACCTGCGGTACTCCTAACTCGAGGGTCCTCCGCTTCCTTGACAGCAGCTCGGGTAATGCCTGTGGATCACTGGGTCTCCTTCTTGCAAGGCTGGATAACCCCACTTGGAATCCTGATAGGCCGCACTTGCGCTCCGGCCTAGTCACGGTTCCGCTCTGCAGCACTGTGTCCTCTCTCATGCACTCCCTGGCGCGCTCTGCCAGCTATCTCCACGAGGCTCAGGATGTACAGCATCTGTGTCCCACCCACTTCCTGTGTCTGTTCACAAAGCATGCCGGGAAACGTAGTCCCAATGTTCAGTGTCTCTTATCGCGCTTGCCTCCCTCCGGTGGCCAAAAATAGGTACTGCCACAGTAAGGTTTTAAACACAGCGCTACACTCTCCCCCTCCTAGAACTCTTGGGTCTCTCCAAGGAGGTACAACAGTTACATTTGCATTTCAACACAGTTTAGATAACACATACAGGTTTGGCAGCAAACATACAGTGGGTTAGATACACTTCTTCAAGTTGACTCATGTTTTGTGCTACCTCAGCTAACATAGCAGACACTTCGGGCAACCTTTGCACTGTGGTGATGGCCTCTTCAGTGCTATGTCCCGGTGAGTCGTAAGTGAGTCGCTGGGGCGGTCGGACAGAGCGTTTTGGTTCTGGCTCAATCAGTTCCTCTTCAGGTGGAAGTACTATAGGTGCTGGCTCAGTCCTTCTTTCTACCACTGGAGCAGACATTTCTTCGGAGTATGATCCCTCCAGTGAAGGCATAGAACTATAATCATAAGGAGGCGGAGCTAGCTGTGGAAGCGAGCAGCAGCATTTTGGAGGAGCTCTGTGTCTACCACGGATTTTATTGCTTTTTTCGCCGTTTGCACTGCCCTGTGAGCTTCCCGGTTGGCTAGAGGGATCCTGGAGAGTTGAGGTACCTGATTTAGCCCTGAGTTTCGTGCCCGGGGACAGATTGCTGCCGGCAGCGCGATTTGGGCCTAGTCACAGCGGCCATCTTGGAAGCCTACTCGAGGCGTATTGAGATTCCCTCACCGCCCTGCGACCTCGTGCCAGCCCAGCATCTCAGGAACCATGCCTACCGGTCGTTCCCAGCGACGGGCCCCCCGACAGAGGGACATTCGGGATGTTTTGCGAGGTGGGTCCGCTTTTACGGGACTGACTGCTTCTTCCTCCCTCCCCCCGGGCTATGGCTCCTCGGAGGCTGACAGCGACTATGAACCTCAGGGGGGTATTACTGGGATGCCCTGGCTTGCCCCGCAGTCACCGGCGTCTGACTCCCGACCCCTCTCGGCGGCTGCTAGGAAACGGGCACAGAAGAAGAGAAAATCAGCAATGCGGACATCGTCCGGGGCAACGCCGGACACAGAGGATATTTTTGATGGGGACCCGACTGAGATTCCCCTTACCTCCGCCAGTAATAGTGTGACCTTGGATCATCGGTCTGCAGTGGGGACGGGACTTCGACAGCAACAGGTGCAGGAGGAGGACGACCATCTCCCCTCCACGAAGGGGGATCTCCGCAGGATCTTGGAGGAGCTTCGGGTGATACGTGAGGTGTGGCAGCCTGAGGTGGCGGCGGTCCGCACGGAGATAGCGGCGATGCGTGCTCAGGTGAAGGTGGTACAGGAGACGACTTCTGCTGTGACAACGGAACAAACTCACCTGTCTGGTCAGGTTGCTGGTTTGCGATACCAAGTCGAACTTCTGACACGCTCTGTGGAGATGCTTGAAACGAGACACAGACGCCGAAACATCAGGGTCAGGGGTGTCCCGGACTCTATTACCTCCGACGCTCTGCCGTCCTACGTGACTCGTCTTGTGCTTCAGGTCACGGGGCTTCCCCCTGACACACCTGACATGCTTGGGTCGGTGTTTCGGGTCAGGAGACCTGCGACGAACCCACCTGGGGCTCCTCGAGACGTCGTAGTGGCCTTCCGTGAAGTGGCTTTCAAGGTCAAGGTTATGTCTGCTCCGGGCGCGAGGGATCCCGTACGCTTTGAGGGCTCCACTCTGGCCCTGTATCATGATCTCCCATTCCAGACCCTGATGGCTCGCAGGCGTTTTCGTGAAGTGACATCAGTTCTTCGCCGACAGGGTGTCCGATATCGCTGGGGTCTGGCAGGAGCTTTGGTGGTGACCCACGCAAATGTCCCCTATACCATCACGGATCCCGCGGTGGCTTGGATTGACCTTGCGGCTGCGGGCCTCTCACCAGATCCTCCGGACCCTCGACCGGATTGAAGGCTGGTTTCTATGCCCTCTACCTCTCCAGGTCTGAGCTTTACTGAATTACACCCCCTCCCCTGCATTTCTCTTATATGCTTACGTGTCCCTGGTCTCTAGCTTGGCCTAGTGCCTGGACTTTCAGGACGGTTCGTAATTTGTTTTGATCAGTCCCAGCCTGCATTGCATAGGGCTTTTGCTTTTTTGCCTGCACATGGTACTTTCTGCCTTTTTACTTATTTTTACCGCCCTGTCCTTCTTTGCGACGCATGTTTTTTGACCAGCTGACCGTAGTTACCTTGGCCGGCCTTAAGTGGCTGCATTTATATATGTTTGATTTCCCACCTTGATGAGACCCCCCGTCTAGGGGATGTTTTCTGCTAACATATTGCTATCCTTAGATTTTTTCGATTCGCTGTTTTTACGATGACACTTTTTTGGCCATGTGTGGTTTCCGTTGCTTGTTATGTCTTCTTGTTTGGCCCTGCGAGGTCATCCATTATTTTACAGTATGATGTAATGCTGACTTATTTCAAAATAAAAAACTTTAAATTTAAAAAAAAAAAGAACTATAATCATAAGACTCAGCTTCAGGAGCTACAGGGATTCCAACAGCCTCAGGGACTTCCAACTGAAATTCAAGAGCTCCAGGGATGTCAATAGTTTCAGGGACTTCTAACTGAAATTCAGGAGCTTCAGGCCTCAAATTACTCTCCCATCGTGCAGGAACTGAGATGACCTCTTCAGGCTCTGGTGAACGAATCCAGTCCAGACAAAAACTCTCTTCCTCACTGTCCCTTTCGCTCTCTTCGACAACCCGGGTCTGCTGAGACCGAGTAACAGGAGGCAAGCGTGGAGCAGGCAGATTTGGCAGAGAAAGTTCGTCCCCAACTGGTATCCTCACAGCCTCTCTCAAAGGTAACAAATGATTCCGGTGCCAGTTCTTAAGAGCTATAGGAATTTCAGAAGGTTCAGGAATTTCCAGCTGGAATTCTGGAGCCTCAGGTTACTTTCCCACCGTTCGGGAACTGGGATGACCTCTTCAGGCTCTGGTGAGAGCATCCAATCCAGACAAAAGCTTTCTTCCTCACTATCCCCTTCACTTTCCTCAACAACTCGGGTCTGGTGAGACCGAGTAACGGGAGTCAAACGTGGAGCAGGCGGAGGCAGGTTCGGCTGGTATCCTTACATCTTCCTTCAGAGGTAGCAGATGATTTCGGTGCCAATTTTTAAGAGGCCCAGCCTTTCCATCCGGCCGGATTTGATACACCGGCAGACCCGGCAGTTGCTTGCAGACAATGTAGACTTGAGAACTCCATCTATCCACCAACTTGTGCCTCGCAGCAGCACCCAAGTTCTTCAACAAAACCCTATCACCGGGTTGCAGATCTTGTATCCGAACTTTCAAGTCATAATTCTTTTTGTTCCTTTGCTCCCTGTTTCCTGAGGTCAAACGGGCCTGTTCAAATGCAGAAGCCAGGTTCTTCCGAAGTCTGTCCACGTAGTTCCTATGGGAAGCTACCGACGTCTGGTCTAGAGATAACCCAAACACCAAATCAACCGGCAGTCGGGCTTCTCTTCCGAACATAAGACGGTACTGTGAGTATCCAGTCGCATCACTCTCCGTACTGTTATATGCATGCACCAGAGTAGCTATGTGACGACTCTAACTCTGCTTCTCTATGTTTGACAAAGTCCCCAGCATATTCAGCAGCGTGCGATTAAACCGTTCAGACTGAGCATCACCTTGAGGGTGATATGGTGTAGTTCGAGTCTTTTGGATTCCCAACAGTTCCAACAATTGCCCAACAAGTCGGCTTTCAAAGTCTCTACCCTGATCAGAGTGTATTCTCCTTGGTAGGCCGTAGTGAACAAAGAACTTTTCCATCAGAACCTTTGCTACTGTTGGAGCGCGTTGATCTTTCATAGAAAAAGCTTGGGCGTAACGAGTGAAATGATCAGTCACTATTAAAATATTCCCTTGCCCACTAGCATCCGGCTCTAAGCACAGGAAGTCAATGCACACCAAATCCATGGGTCCCTGACTCTGCAGATGGCTCATTGGAGCGGTTCGGGTCGGTAGAGTCTTCCTCTGAATACACCTCAGACAGGAATGGCAATAACTTTCCACTTCAGCTCTCATGCAGGGCCAATAGAATCTGTCTCGCACCAGCTTAAAAGTTCTTTCAGCACCCAAATGTCCATGCTCATCATGTAGCGATCGCAGCACACTCTCTTTATGCTTAGTGGGAAGGAATAACTGTTGAGTCTCTTCAGCATTGCTTGAAGGGCCCCTTCGGTAGACCACCCCATCCAACATCTTCAACCGTTCCCACTCTTTGTAGACCAATCTGGCTCCATCCGGGGAATTGGTCAGCAGAATTTCCCGCTGGTTCGCAGTTAGGGCCTTTATGGTCAATGCAATTAAAGGGTCTCTGGCCTGATCCGCTTTCAGGTCCTGTTTTGAAAAGGTAGGTAGACTTTCATCCCTCAATTGTGTAGGGTTGCAGTAGAACTCAGGAACAGCCGCAGCCATGACTCCTATGGCCTCCGCTTCAATCCCTCCCTTGACCCGGCGCTCTGCTCCTTGACACAAAGCTTGCACCCCGTCTGGAGTTAACTGAGTCCATTCTGCAGTGTAGGGTCTTCTCGATAAAGCATCAGCATCTCGATTATTCACCCCAGGGCAATACTTCAGGCTGAACCGAAACCCTGACAGAGCGGCCAACCACCGATGTCCCGTTGCGTCCAGTTTCGCAGTAGTAAGAACGTAGGTAAGAGGATTGTTATCCGTTTTTATCACAAACTCGGCTCCATATAGTCCTTTAACTTGTCCACCACTGCCCACTTTAAGGCTAGGAACTCCAGCTTGTGGGTAGGATAGTTCTTTTCTGAAGGCGTAAGGCTCCTGCTCACGTACGCTACAGGGTTCAGCAATCCACCATACTCCTGATACAGGACTCCTCCTAGACCTTCTCTGCTGGCATCCACATGTAGCTCGTACGGCTTGTGAGGGTCCGCGTAGGCCAAGACAGGAGCCCGAGTGAGACTCTCTTTCAGCTTCAAGAAAGCACCTTCACATTGACTAGTCCATTCTCCCTGTATGGACTCTGAGCTTTCCTTGGTCCTGGAGCTGACGGGTTCCGGTCAGAGGCCTTGCAGCCTTCTTCGGTATATCCTTCTGTAGGAGTTTGTTCAGTGGTTGAGCTATTTTTGCGAACCCTCCTACAAATCTTGATAGTATGAACAGAACCCCAAGAAAGATCTAAGTTCAGTGACGTTTCTGGGTCTAGGCCAAGAAGCTACGGCCTCCAACTTCCGAGGATCTGTCTAAACACCTTCTGCTGAGACCACATGTCCCAGATACGTAACAGACGGTAGACAGAATTGGCATTTCTCCAGAGACAGTTTCAATCCCTCTTCATGGAGCCTCTTCAAGACCTTCTCCAAACGTTGCTCATGTTCTTCCAGAGTCTTCCCAAACACAATTATGTCATCCAGGTACACTAATACTTCGATCAGATTCATGTCCCCGACTGTCTTCTCCATCAACCGTTGGAACGTGGCCGGAGCCCCCGTAAGGCCTTGAGGCATTCTGTTGAATTCAAAGAACCCCAGTGGACAGATGAACGCAGTTTTCTCTTTGTCTTCGGGATGCATTGGTATCTGGTGATACCCGCTTCGCAGGTCTAGTACACTAAACCATTTTGCTCCAGACAAACACTGTAAGGCATCTTCTATCCGAGGAGTAGCATATTGGTCTGGGATGGTTCTCCGGTTCAACGTGCGGTAGTCTATGCATAGGCGGACAGAACCATTCTTCTTCCGAACCATCACTATTGGAGATGCGTATTGACTCCTGGACTCTTGAATCACCTTGGTTCTTTGCAATTCATTCAGCTGTTCCCGCAGATCATCCAAGTCTCCCAGAGGAACTCGCCTTGACCTTTCATGAAACGGCTTGTCTTCTTGTAATCGAATGCGGTGTTCAGTACTTTTAGCTAGGCCTACGTCGAACTCATCTTTCGAGAACAATTCTCTCCACTTTAGAACTTGAGACTGAAGACATTTCTTCCACTCGGATGAAATGGGAGCGTCCTTGGGGTAGAATCTTTCAACTGGAATCTCTTTATCCACTCCCCCTCCTAAATCGGTGGAGAGGGGCGTAGCGGACTCTACTTGCCCGATAGGCATTCGTGCTTTAAGGACTACGGGAGAATCAGACACATTGCACACGCTGACTGAGACTCTTCCTCGTGTTCTTTTCAGAGCTTTAGTGGAGATTATTTCAGGGATTACTTCGACTCCGGCTTCACTCCCATGATTAAAATCGGTTTCCAGCACCATATAGGGACCTGGTTGCGACCCGTTCAACTTGACTGAAGCCCGGAAACTTGCTACTTCTCCTGCTTGCAGAACCCTCTCTGTTCCTTCTAATCTCCATAGGCGCCCCACTTCGGCAGGTGCCTTCTGTTCTTCGACCATCCTCTGATAGACTGGGCGTAAGATTGGGTGTACTCCTTGAGTAGAACCTTCTTCCAATACGATAGGTGTCAGGAGACGCCGCACCAAATCAGTATTCGTCCCCACTATCATGGAACTTCTGTTTGCACCTGACGGTCGAGGACACACAATGGCCAATGCATCACAACCTCCGGACTGTCCGATGACTTCGGATCCGATCTCCAATTTCACCTGTAGATACCTGTCATAAGGGAGTTTCTCAGTTCCGATACCCCAGATTTCCAGATCCTTCAATTTCTGTAGAGGAATGTGCTTCAAATGTTTCTCGTAGAAGTCTCAGTAGATCAATGTCACTTGAGCCCCTGAATCCAACAGAGCTTTAGTGTAGACTCCCTCCACTTGGATTGGCACAATAGAAGAAGGACCAATCAGTTGGTCAGGAAACTTGGTGGCGGTATCAGGACACTTAGACCCAGTTTGCTGTACCCTGGCCTTTTTCTTGGCCCGTGTAGGTTTTGGGTGTGCATTGCTTCCCCATGACATAGGTCCGGATGCTAAGGGAGTGACTCTTTCAGTCCTGGCAGGCTCAGCAGTTGGCCGGACTTTGGGCCCTCTCGCCCTCTTAGTCCTGGCTTGATTTTTGGAGCGGGGTTCAACCTTCAGGCACCTAGGTTGCTCCTTCACTTGTGCCCTCTGGCGTTTCCCGCCAGTGAGGTAGATAACAGTCCTTCCAAGGCTTTTAACAGCTCCTCAACTCTATTCCTCTCAGGCTTTCGGTCTTTGCATTGTGCGCGGAAGTGGCCCATTTCTCCACAACCGAAACATCTCTTCTTAGAAAGTGGAGACGCAGTCGCCTGTTGTGATTCAGTTAAAGGACCTTGGCTAGACGCCACAGCAACTCCAGTTGTCTGCATGCCTGTAAGGAACTTCTGCATCTCTGCCTGCATCTCTGTCACCTTCATCAATACCCAGCACAGTTCCGCGTGCGCCTGTTGCAATTCAGCTTGAGCTTCCTGTACTTTCTTAACAGTTTTGTACAACTCACCACGTTCAGAGAGGTGTAATTCTTTGGCAGCCCTCTCCGTGGATTTAAAAGTGATCAGGTGCTCCTGCTCGTCCACGTCGGATCCGTAAGTATCCAGCGAGTCGCTTTCAGGCTGCAGACCGTCGTTATGCCTTACAGGTTGTACGTAAGCTCTTTCCCCTCGCCTGAAGGATTTTTCCTCCAGCAAAGCCTCCTACTCTCTGACAGCTCGGATCAGTTCCAGGTACTTCAGTTCTTGATTACCTGCTCTGCTTCTCAGCTGCAGCATCACTGGATCTAGAGGTTGAGAGCCCCTCAGGATCTGTTTTATTCGGATCTTATCCACTTCGGCCGGCTCGGCCCCTTTCCTGAGAAGTATCTGGTGCAGAATCTTATCTAGGCGCGTCATGTATTCGGTCATTCTCTCACCTTTCCGCTGGTAGGTGTGTTCATACTGATATACAAGCTCTGCGGCCTTTTCTGTTCGCCCAAAAACTTCCTCCAAAACGTTTAATCTAAAGCAGTACAGACTTTTCTACTCAGTTTTAGGTTTTTCACCGCTTCTGACGCAGGTCCCTTTAAACTCTCGGTGATCCTTTGCTTTTTCTGAACTTCAGGGACGTCCCACTCATCCAGAGCCTGCATCGCCTGTTCCACCCATTCCTCAAAGGTTTCTTCTCCCGCCGGAGTTGGTACGTTTCCTGTAAAATTTCTCAACCGTCGATAGCCGAAGTTAGTGTGCGGAGGGCTTGTTCTCTGACACTTAGCCAGCAAATCTCCAATAGCCACTATGAATTCAGGCCCGATCATGGCGCGGGAACACTTGCGGATTCGCCATGTGGCGCACTTGGCTGAATCAGTTGTACTTCCACCTCATCAGTCAGCTTCATGCTTGCGCCCTGAAAACACATTGGAACGCCCTTTCTCCATTCCAAAAGAACATACGTGTGAGAGGTATCTGTGTTCTTTTTAATGTCCAGGATTAACCCCCGATGATCTGGTGTCAGCGCGGCCATGGCCTGGCGAATCTGATCTTCGGCCCAAGTGTCTGCGGGAATATCCATGACTATACAACATTCTGACTACTGTGCTCCTCACACCATTCGGCAACAGTGTCTGGATCCATATTTAACCCTTTAGATGCGGTTTTTCCAGAGACTGGATCCCGGAAACGAGCCCCCACGTGTAGCGCTCACTCCCGGAGGAGCTGCTGAAAATGAACCACGGGTCAGTCTCCCCGCACTAGGGAATAAATATACTCCAGCACCGTTTTGGATTTTATAAATTATATAGTTTACTAAAGTAAAAGGCATATAATGAGGCACGGTGTTCGTAGATATATTTACAGTATTTCGTATCGCGGTAAACGCGCAGCGGAAAAAGAAATACGAGGCTTCGTATTTCGGAAAAATGCACGACCGAACAGAAAAATACAATGCTTCGTAATTTCGAGAAACGGGCAGCGGAAAACAAAATAATATGCAAATCTTTACCCCTTTTTGGGATATTAGGGAGTGAGTCCCGCACAGGTTAAGTCCCGGACTGTAAGTGTATGTGTGTGTTATGGTACCCGGGTACTATTCAGCTGGCCAGTGAATCTCTTAAACGATGTTTTCGACTAGTCAAGTTGGGGCCCTGTGGGTTTTAGAAATAAACAGCAGCGTGCTTTCTTGAGTTTATAAACCGGCCTTGGAGGCCTCTCACCCATCCACTCGATCACCAAGGTTCCTCTGACCCAGGACGTCCCTCCGCTCGGTGCCTTGCTGGGATACTGGCTACTGGATCCGTTGTCTGGCTCTCTTTGCTCCGACAGTGACTGGTACAGCTACCGCCTGCTCTCCCATCCAATGGACCTGCGGTACTCCTAACTCGAGGGTCCTCCGCTTCCTTGACAGCAGCTCGGGTAATGCCTGTGGATCACTGGGTCTCCTTCTTGCAAGGCTGGATAACCCCACTTGGAATCCTGATAGGCCGCACTTGCGCTCCGGCCTAGTCACGGTTCCGCTCTGCAGCACTGTGTCCTCTCTCATGCACTCCCTGGCGCGCTCTGCCAGCTATCCCCACGAGGCTCAGGATGTACAGCGTCTGTGTCCCACCCACTTCCTGTGTCTGATCGCAAAGCATGCCGGGAAACGTAGTCCCAATGTTCAGTGTCTCTTATCCCGCTTGCCTCCCTCCGGTGGCCAAAAATAGGTACTGCCACAGTAAGGTTTTAAACACAGCGCTACCGGTGTTTAAACCAATAAAAATGCATTAAATGTGTCTAACTAATAAAAAAGGTCCCTTAAAAATTACTAAAAAGGTATGTTACAGAATCAAAAAATTGCCTCGTCTTGATGTTGCCCTTAGGTGACTGCTGGATGTCAGCCCGGCATCCGGACCAGCAGCCGCCAGAATTAGGTGTCATCGCGGGGGCGCGAGGAGGAGGAGGAGGCGCCTGAAAGGGAGGGGGGGAGGTCCTTCGGACCTCTCTCCCTCCCGATCGGCGGTGCACAGGGGGTTAACCCAGGCATCATTTGGAAGGGCACAGCCTGCCCTTCCAAATGATGCCTGGCATTAACCCCTGGGGAGCTGGATCGCGAATCGGCGCTGAAAAGCGCCGGTTCGCGATCCTTTCCCGGAGCTGGCCGACATCTTGGATGTCGGCCAAGCCTCCGGAACTCCCCCAGAGGACTGGCGTCATCGTGCGTAGCACGATGACGCCAGTCCTAGACTTAACCCCTAACTGCCACCAACTGTGGAGATAGGGAGTTCCAATGAACTCCCTATCTCCCGATCCGTGGCAGCTAGGGGTTAAATTTTGGTATCGTTGGATCGGCCAGAGCATGGCCGTTCCAACGATACCAAACATGAAAGTGAAAAATTTTGTAAAAAAATGAAAAATAAAAATAAAAAAAAATTTAAATTTTTTTTTTAAAAAAAAATAAACACTTTTTTTTTATTTTTTTTGGTTTGTTAATGCAGCAATATTGTTCCCATTTCAATTATAATGTGAACAATGATGCTGCACTAACGATTTTTGTATGCGGTGCGTTTGTTAAAAATAGTGTCATTTTCCCCAAAAAAAAATGTAACGAGACCCCATCTCTAATTTTTTTAACAAGCGCACCCCATACAAAATATAACCGCAATTTCTCGCATGTTAAAATGTGGAAAAAAACACTTTACACATTGTAAATTATTGAAAATACATATTTTATTGCATTTTTTGTTATAATATACAGACATGACATAACGTATACATATAATAATGACATATTATGAATCTACTGAGTCTGACGGAAAGAACGATATATAATATGTCTGGGTCATATACTAAAATAAGCCTTCAAAACACGTTTAAACATGATGCGCAAAACAGGTAAAAATGACCTCAGCATAGGGGCGGGAAAAGCCTCAGCAGCGAAAGGGTTAAGCTCTTTGGAAATTATGCCCGCAGGGCTAAACCTTTGGGGGCACCTTCTGCAGCCAAAAAGCAAACAAAATTTGTTTGCAGCAAACAAATTTCATTTGCTTAGGTTTGCAGGGTTGCAGATCGAGATATCGCTATCGGGCACCGTATGGTGCCTTTTGAAGCCCGAGATATCTTGATCTCAATAGTGAAGGGGTTTTCCCCCCCCTAAGGACCAATGACATAACTGTTATGTCATAAATGCATTGACTTTAAAGACCCTTGGTCCTTAAGGAGTTAATTGACCTAATGGATGCACCGGCCCTTCGTATGCATTGCACCTAATAGTGATGTTCCAGTATTGCCAGTGCCATTTTGGTTATGGTCATTGGCATATTATATGTGGTGTGCTGGCATTTTCGCCCCAAGCAGTGATAAGACAGGATATAACCCTGTTTTTACTTGAAAGAGGAGCTGCTAACCATTTTCCAGATAGTTCTTCAAAATGTTTTATCATGGTAATATGATAATTATATCTTATCTAATATTACCTTTCCCTTAATTGATTACCCTTAAGAGTATTCAGAAAAATGTCCCTTGGATGATTATTACTACAACACCCATGCTAGAGGCTAGCTCAACCATTCTTTTAAAAGATTTTTTATGTGCAATTTCAAGTGAGGATGTACATAAGGTAAACATCAATAGCAATGCGTTCTTGTTGTAACAGTTGGGAGGGTGGTCTGAGCCCAGTTATGCAAGGATTCACAGATATACAGACAGGAGGGACCAGGATTCTTGGGAGACACTGGGAATGTACCTTGGGGTGGTAGACAGGACACAAGGAGGACTCTAGACAAGGTACAAGTGGGTGTGCTAAGAGAATGGTCAGGACAGTCCGTTGTAGTCCGTTGGTCAGAGGATGGTAGAAGGAAGTAATCGATGGGCAAGCAGGGGGTATGGTACACAGGAATTCAAGAGTGGTTCATGGAGCTCCTGGAGGGTCAGACTGGTTAGAAACACAGTTAGAACGTTAATGCTGAAGCATTGCTGGGAGGGAGGAGTAGACCTTTATTTTGACAATTGTGGTTTATGTTTGCTGTACTTAACTGTTTGAGAACCAGATGTCAGTGCTGAGCATGGGGCAGCACTTTACATGGACTGTCTGAGCATGGAAAGGTAAGCACAGTCCGGTCATCAGCGGACACATAAATAGAATTAGTATTATAGTAGTATTATTGTTTAGGCAAAAGAGTTCATACACAGGATAAAAATAGTAGAAAATTAAAATTCTTTATCTCAGCTACGGAGGAAGGTTTATCTAGTCACCCTAATACAATGTTTAACAGCGATCTAGACACTTATTACATTACTTAGATCTTATTACAGACCGGAAACTGTCCCTTGGATATTAGAATGATTGTAGTTGCATGACTATTGCTCATTCAAAACTTATCTATTTGCCTCTGATAAAATATATACAAGTTCAGTAAAAGTTGTTAGCATTTGATTGCATTATCTGTGGAAATTTTAGTTTTTAATCAAAATTCTGGGTAAAAATATGGAGCAACTCATAGATTTAGCTTAAATTACAATAGAAAATTGCAAAACGTAAAGAATTCTGACTTCTTCAAACAGTAAACTGACCTTCAAGTGCTTAAAAAATGTGCTTGGAAATAATAATGTTAAAACTGTTGGTTTTGAATTTATTCATTGACTGTATAGCCATTTATGTTTATTTATTCCAACATTTTGTTCAGGCTATAGTATTTGCATTCAGCACTGATACAAAACTATATATTATTTATCTCCAACATTGCTACAGGAAATATTTAAATTAAAATAAGTTTGTTGAGTTCTGAGTAGTGATATTATAGCAAAATGCCTGAAACATTGTTTAGTTATTCACTGCTAATTATTTGATAATATTTATCAGGGTAAACTCACTTATTACATTAGAGAATGGAGTTGACTATCCTGTTCTAAGCTTTAAGGTATGTGACAGACAGTAAGAGCAGTTTACAAGATGTTATATAAGTTACATAAAGCAGTTATATACCCCCATAACCCACACATTTAAAATAAGTATTTGATACAGTACGTCCCTGTGCATTTTTACAATATCTCATAAATCCCATCAGTAGTAAATGTGATTACATGTACATAAACTGGCTTTCCTATTAAGAGATACAGAAACATTTCTCGAGAGTTAAGACACAAGCAGCAGAAATAAGACAATTTGACCTGCAGCTGAGTTAATTGAGTACCTGCTATCAGTATAATACAGGATTATCACAAAGAATCACACAGTACATATTTGCGATTTCATTTATTTTAAACAGCATTGTTATGAGCATGGCATCTTGAGGCAGAAATTTTCAACTAAGGATAGGAATGATGATTGGATGCTGGTGTACTGACAGAGTGTTGGATGTGGGGTCACTTTAACGTTCCATGTCAGTGCAAATATGTCTGACATAGAAAATGTAGATATAAATATGCAGTATCTCACAGAAGTGAGAAAACAAAAACAGCTGGGTGCACCAGGAGTACAAATATTCTAAACTCCCTACTGGGATTATCTCTAACACAAGTAGTTGAGGAGCCGACCCGTAAAGAGGCTATATTGGATTTAATACTCACAAATGGAGATTTGGTATCGAACGTTGTTGTAGGTAAAAATTTAGGATCTAGTGATCACCAGTCAGTATGGTTTAATATAAGAACAGGGATGGAGCCGCACCACACAAACAAAAGTTTTAGACTTTAAAAAAACTGATTTTTCTAAAATGAGATTTTGTGTGAAGGAGTCATTATCAGACTGGAGGAGTTTAAAGGGAGTCCAGGAGAAATGGGATTATTTAAAGGAAGCATTATTGAAGGCCACAGGCAATTGCATTCAGCTTGTTAGCAAAAACAAAAAAGGGAAGAAACCACAGTGGTACTCTGCAGAAGTGGCCAAAATAGTGAAGAACAAAAAGACAGCATTCAATAATTATAAAAAAACACAGAGTGAAGAAGATAGGCAAACCTATAAGATTAGGCAGAAAGAGGCAAAGCAATTTATAAGAGCTTCCAAAGCACACGCAGAAGAGAAAATAGCTCAGTCAGTAAAAAAGGGGGACAAAACATTTTTTAGATACATAAACGAGAAAAGAAAAGTAAAACAAGGATTAGTTAGATTAAAAACAAAGGAAGGAAGGTATGTAGAAGAGGATAAAAGTCTCGCTGACTGCCTCAATGAATATTTTTTGTTCAGTCTTTGCAGAAGAAAAGGAAGGAAAGGGACCTCAGTTAGGAGGAAACACTAACGAGACATTTACATATCAGTTTACAGAGGAGGAGGATCTACAGCGGCTGTCTAAAATAAAGACAAATAAGTCAATGGGGCCTGATGGGATCCACCCTAAATTATTAAAAGAGCTTGGTAATGTAATAGCAAAATCGTTAACAGATTTATTTAACCAATCCTTGCTAACGGGAGTCATCCCAGAAGACTGGAAATTAGCAAATGTTGTGCCCATTTACAAGAAGGGTAGTAGGGAGGAATCAAACTATAGGCCAGTTAGTCTTACGTCAGTAGTGGGGAAATTAATGGAAACCATGTTAAAGGAAAGAATTGTTGAACATCTAAAAACACATAGATTACAGGATCAGAAACAACATGGGTTTACTTCAGGGAGATCATGCCAAACTAATCTTATTGATTTTTTTGATTTGGTAACAAAAATAATAGACAAAGGTGGCGCAGTAGACATTCCTTATTTAGATTTCAGTAAGGCTTTTGATACTGTTCCGCATAGAAGGCTTATCAATAAATTGCAATCTTTGAGCTTGGATTCCAATATTGTTGACTGGATTAGGCAGTGGCTGAGTGACAGGCAACAGAGGGTTGTGGTAAATGGAGTTTATTCGGCGCAAGGTCTTGTTAGCAGTGGGGTACCTCAGGGGTCAGTAATTGGACTCATTCTCTTTAACATTTTTATTAGTGATATTGCAGAAGGTATTAATGGAAAAGTATGTCTTTTTGCTGATGACACAAAGATTTGCAACAGGGTTGACGTTCCTGGAGGGATCAGCCAAATGACAAATGATTTAGGTAAACTAAAAAAATGGTCGGAGCTGTGGCAATTGAGTTTTAACGTGGATAAGTGCAAGATAATGCACCTGGGACGTAAAAACCCAAGGGCTGAATATAGAATATTTGATACAGTCCTAACCTCAACATCTGAGGAAAGGGATTTAGGGGATATTATTTCAGAGGATCTAAGGGTAAGTAGTCAATGTAATAGAGCAGCAGGAAATGCTAGCAGAATGCTTGGTTGTGTAGGGAGAGGTATTAGCAGTAGGAAAAGGGAAGTGCTCATGCCACTGTACAGAGCACTGGTGAGACCTCACTTGGAGTACTCTGTGCAGTACTGGAGACCATATCTCCAGAAGGATATAGACATCTTAGAGAGAGTTCAGAGAAGGGCTACTAAAATGGTGTACGGCTTGAAGGAGAAAAGTTACCAGGAAAGGCTTAATGATCTTAACATGTACAGCTTGGAAAAAAGAAGAGACAGAGGAGATATGATAGAAACATTTAAATACGTAAAGGGAACCCACAAGGTAGAGGAAGGGAGTATATTTAAAAGGAAACAAAGTAGCAAAACAAGAGGACATAGTCTTAGATTAGAGGGGCAAAGGTTTAAAAGTAACATCAGGAAGCATTATTTTACTGAGAGGGTGGTGGATACATGGAACAGCCTTCCAGTTGAAGTGGTAGAGGCCAAAACCGTAATTGAATTTTAGCAAGCATGGGATAGGCATAAGGCTATCCTAAACAAAAGATAAATCCAGGTAAAGTATCCATGTAATTGGGCAGACTAGATGGGCCGAAAGGTTCTTATCTGCCGACATTTTTCTATGTTTCTACACGCCTCACATTTTTGTAAATATTTTATTATATCTTTTCATGTGACAACACTGAAGAAATGACACTTTGCTACAATGTAACGTAATGAGTGTACAGCTTGTATAACAGTGTAAATTTGCTGTCCCTTCAAAATAACTCAGCACACAGCCATTAATGTCTAAACTGTTGGCAACAAAAGTGAGTACACCCCTAAGTGTTAATATTTTGTGTGGCCACCATTATTTTCCAATACTGCCGTAACTAGACATGTGCACAGCACAAAATTTCGTTTTGAACTAATGGATTAGTCCTAAAATGCAATTTATTTAGTTGCTAAAGATATTCGTTTTCAGTTATTTAGTATGAAAACTAATTTCATTCATCCAAAAACCAATGGATACAATTACTATTGTAGTGGCTCCTCGGAGGGCTGAGATCGCTGCTTGTTACAGTATCTCAAACTCTCAGCACAATGTGGGCCATATTATATAGTTGGTGCTAACTTAACCAGAGCTGTTGTAAACTTCCCAGAGCTATTATAGCCTATGGAGGTTTTCAGTTTACAACAGCTCTGGTTAAGTTAGCACCAACATTGTAATACTGCCCCGTGTCGGGCAAAGCTGTTACAGTAACTGACTGCCGCTCATCACAGCGCTCAGTTTCAGTAAAACAAGGAAATAATATTGTTCTAACCTCTTATATATAAAAATATTATTTACTAGTTTTACTGAAACTAAGAGGTTAGAACAATATTATTTCCTTGTTTTACTGAAACTGAGCGCTGTTAGTCAGTTACTGTAACAGCTGAGCCTGATACATTGTACTGAGAGATAATGTAACAAGCAGCCGATCTCCGCGCTCACAGACACTGGATTTAAAGGGCTGAGAAGAAAAGGATCCTCTCTGTATAATGTTTTGAACATCCTCCTGCATTAATTAATACCCCTCTCTGTATAATGTATACAACATCCACCTGCATTAATGCATTAATACCCCTCTCTGTATAATGTATAGAACATCCTCCTGCATTCATTAATGCCCCTCTCTATAGAACATCCTACTGCATTTGGCATGTGGAGGGTGCAGAACTTCGGATGTTGCGCTCTTCATTGCTGGTCTCCTTCACTCAGCAATGTAATATCACAAAAAGGACTGACACTAAAATGTAGTGCATTTTATTTTAGTTTCTTTCGTTTTTTGTACTGAGCAGTTTCGTTTCTCTTGAGTCATCCGAAAACTAAATTATCCCAAAATTCGGACTAAATCGTTTTAGTACTAAAACGAATGCACATGTCTAGCCGTAACCCCTTGGGCACGGAGTTCACCAGAGCTTCACAGGTTGCCAATGGAGTCCTCTTCCACTCCTCCATGACAACATTGTGGAGCTGGTGGATGTTGGAGACCTTGCACTCCTCCACCTTCCATTTGAGGATGCCCCACAGATGCTCAATAGGGTATAGGTCTGGAGACATGCTTGGCCGGTTCATCACTGTTACCCTCAGCTTCTTTAACAAGGCAGTAGTCATCTTGGAGGTGTCTTTGGGGTCATTATCATGTTGGAATACTGCCCTGCGGCCCAGTCTCCAAAGGGAGCATGCTCTGCTTCAATATGTCATAGTACATTTTGGCAATCATGGTTCCCTCAATGAATTGTAGCTCTGCAGTGCTGGCAGCACTCATGCAGCCCAGACCATGACATCCCCACCACCATGTTTGACTGTAGGCAAGACACACTTGTCTTTGTATTCCTCACCTGGTTGCTGCCACACACCCTTGACACCATCTGAACCAAATAGGTTTATCTTGGTTTCATCAGACCACAGGACATGGTTACAGTAATCCCATGTCCTGAGTCTGCTTGTCCTCAGCAAACTGTTTATGGGCTTTCTTGTGTATCATCTTTAGAAGAGGCTTCCGTCTGGGATGACAGCCATGCAGACCAATTTGATGCAGTGTGCGTCGTACGGTCTGAGCTCTGACAGGCTAATCTCCCTCCCCTTCAACCTCTGCAGCAATGCTGACAGCACTCATACGTCTATTTCCCAAAGACAGCCTCTGGTTATGATGCTGAGCATGTGAACTCAACATCTTTGGTCGACCATGGCGAGGCCTGTTATGAGTGGAATCTATCCTGTTAAACCACTGTATGGTCTTGGCCACCGTGCTGCAGCTCAGTTTCAGGGTCTTGGCAATCTTCTTATAGCCTAGGCCATCTTTATGTAGAGCAACAGTTCTTTTTTTCAGATCCTCAGAGTTCTTTGCCATAAGGTGCCATGTTGAACTTCCAGTGACCAGTATGAGACAGTGAGAGCGATAACACCAAATTTAACACACCTGCATCCTATTCACACCTGAGACCTTGTAAAACTAATGAGTCACATGACACCGGGGAGGGAAAATTGCTAATTGGGCCCAATTTGGACATTTTCACTAAGGGGTGTACTCACTTTTGTTGCCAGTGATTTAGACATTAATGGCTGTGTTTTGAGTTATTTTGAGGGGACAGCTAATTTACACTGTTATACAAGCTGTACACTCACTACTTTACATCGTAGCAAAGTGTCATTTCTGTCACATGAAAAACTATAATAAAATATTTACAAAAAATGTGAGGGGTGTACTCACTTTTGTGAGATACTGTAACTAGTACCACTCATGTGATTGTGAGCCTCTATATGTATGGCTCCTCCCTTCTTTCTCCATTTCTTTTTACAATGTCGTGGTCTTCAATAAACACAAACACATAATAGTGGAGATGATGCCCAAATCCTCAAATTTAAAAGGCCAGTAAAAGAAAGAAATCACTCACATATTCCGGTGTCCTAATCCAGACACCATTAGGCAGGCAGACAGTGATATAAAAGAGCACCGGATCTCCTGTGACTTTCAGCCACCTCCACATTTATTGAGCCACAGATATAAAGGTGAGTGAGTGGTACTAGTTATATACTGTATATATATTATATATATATATTAGTATATCTACATTTTCTATGCCAGACATATTTGCAGTACATTCTGTTTCATCTCTTGGAGATTCCCTGACAGGGAAAGTTAACAGAACCGTTAACCCCGTGTTTTTTTTGTTTGTTTATTTTTTACAAAGATTAAGGTTTGAGCAGTGGGAGCTATATGGGATATACCACTGAAGCTGTGGAGGACAGCAGCTGGATTTTTGTGACTGTGTAATATTTACATAATTTTCTTTCCATCAGGAGTGTCAGACAATCATCTGACCACAAGGTGACACCAACTACACATTATATTTATTTTGTAGAGCGTCAGACGTGGCCTTATCGGCTCTAAGCCAAATATGTCAGTTGATAATATCCTGCTTTGAATGCCAACTCAGGAGAAGAAGTTGGAGGAAGGAGCAATCTTCATTGCATCATGGATTGACCAACTTTTTAAGCCAAGTCTCTTTTTCTTTGTATTACTGATATGTTATTATGCTTTATATGCAATAGACATTTTTAATTGTATTTATATATTATAGGGTTTATTTTGTGACTTATAAAGATATTTTTTAACGCACTGTATGTACTCCATATTGGAGAGATTTGTTTTTTGCATTCATAATAAAAAAAGCGGACTATCAAAAAAATCAATAAAAAGGAATTTCAAATATGTTTAATCTGTGGAAAGATGATGTATTGCAGTGTTACGGTAATAAATAATACAGTAAAATATTAATGGTGAGAAATTATTGATATTTCAAAATATTTGATGGATCTTCATCCTATATTCAGCCTGCTCTTGAACTATGAATTAAAGCTAAGCTACCAATTAGACACATTGGCCCCTATTACAATCCTCGCGCAGCGCATTTGCATGCGCACAAATGCGCTTTTGCGCGAGGACAAAACCATTTGCGCGGAACGTCGTATTACGACGTTCGCGCAAACGATGCGCGTTAGCGTCTACCGCGATTGACCCTGCACGAACCCAGCACGAGCGCAAGTGCGTGCGTGCATCCCATACTTACCATCTGCTTGAATGCATTCGCGCTGACAATGGTATTACGATCTTCACGCAACGTTGTACGAACGACGTTTGCGCGAAGTATCGTAACGTCTTTGAAAACCTGGTGTTTACTTACAATCTGAACGTTCTGGCCGAAATTAACCTGCACAAAAAAAAAATACAGCACAGTACAGTTACACATTCTACACATACCCAAACAATAAAATTAATAAATTGTTTAATTTTTTATTTTTGTTGCAGCACATATACGCAGATGGACTTTGACAGGCGCAACAACCAAAACCTAGCAAATGGTGGTTCTTAATTCTGATTGGCTGAATCCCATGAAAAAAAAGTCTGCCCACCTATTCCTGCACGCAACGGTCATTTGCGCCCAGCTTTGCGCGTCAGATTTGCGCTCGAAAAAACATGAAGGCTGAAAAACTGGGCTCGGATCGTAATACCGTGTTAATTTGCGCGCTAATGTTTTTTTGCGTGGGCAAAAACAATTGCACTGCGCGAGCGCATTTGCGCGAAGAAGGGGCCACTGTATTTAAATGGTGTCTAGAACACACAAGCATTGTAGCTTTAGGTTGACTGGCCACTGGGTCCGTATTCCTGCGATGGTGCGATCATCCAATATCGCCTGTAGTCGTTCGACTGCTCCCACAACATGCAGGTGAATCCGCTCTTATCCACTGCCTCCAACTTCCATCGAATGACTTCAGATGAATTATTGTGACTACAACAGACAAGCAATCTTTCCCATTTCCATTGCATTTATCGGACGATGCCAGGATGATCCGGTACAAGATACAAGAAAAAGATTAATTGTATAGTTAAACTTGAATTGAGTCAAATTGCCCCATAGAGAAGTGATTCAGTTCGACAGCCCATAGGATTCAATGTAAAAAATAATTTATATTTAACCCTTTTTTTTTATTCAACCATTTATTTTTTTTCATCCACAGCAAAAAGCCGAAAGGTTCTTATCTGTTTCTATGTTTCTAGTTACTGATTTTTTAGAATTTTTGTAGGAATTCTCCTGGATTTTTTTAGGTGAAATTTTGGGTTCCCATTTTTTTTAAAAAAGTCAAGACTTTTTTCCCGTCACCGAATGCGGATTTTGTTTTTTCTTCAGGCCGGCTGCGTTCGGCGTTGCTGTTGTTGGTGCTGAGACCTATTTCAGCACCAACGACAGGGTTTTTTTTTCTCCCGGCAGCATTTTTTTTTTGTTCGGCGGCCCATCCATCGGCTGACCTGGGTTGTCCACAGATGCTTCCAGTGGACGACTCTGATCATCCGACAGCATTGTCAATAGCTGGACGACCAAGTCGGTCGTCTGACTGCAGACCCAGTGGACGACCAGCCTTAGACTACACTGGGCGATCCAAGCAGCACGAGTCAGGAGAAGACAGGGATGTGGAATTGAAGAGCAGGCCTACACATCTACATTGGAGTTAGGTAGACGAGGCAGTCCACAGAGGACATGTAAAGAGGGTATACGTTCACCAGTGAGTAGAACTACACCATAGTGAAGATTGTCCTGGCCTACAGTAATCTGTTGTTTTCCTCTAGGAGATAAGTGACAGTGCCTTTTGAGGATGGTGTGGATCCCTGTGGCAGACTAAAAAGATCAACAGATGTGATCATGGAGTGTTGGATGGACTGTAAGTGCCTGATAAACTCCAAAATGGCAGAAGAGCAGGGTCACAGGTGGTGGCCCGCTCAACCCAAGATCTATAATAACTAAAATATATTCTTTGGGTTTAGCTCTGCTCAATTAGTGTAGTGTGGGGGGAGGTTCTTGGTGTAAATGACACTGTCCACCCTCACGCTGGTAAATTAAACACTGTTATGCCACACTGTGATGTCCTTTTTTGATTCTAAAACATTTGCTGGTTGTGTATGAAATTTTAGCATTGCATAGTAGTCCAGAGTCATAGTGGCAAGTCAGATTTTAAGGTCAAAAACATCAGTGTTCATGATTAGCTGTGTGAGTGTTAACTTTAGGTTATGTGGCCCTAGCGCGGGCTGATCATATTACATTCCGTACGCTAACGGTTTAAAAACCTGTTAGTGATTCCGAGCTTGCTCTTTTGTGCGCTCCCTATACTTAACATGGGAATCGCAAAGTGTTAATTAGCGTTAGGATTACAAAATCCTAAAGCTAATTACGTCCCGCTGCGGTTAACTCAAACGATAAACACAGCTTGGAGCTGGTGCTAACTGATTCCGCACCAGTTGAGGAAACCCCCAAAAAATCAGATACTCATTTTTCATCTCGCGGCGAGAACAGTAGTCCTATCCATCGCTTCTGCCCGACTTGGATCAGAGAGAGATTGGGGAAAAAAGGCCTGCTCCCGCCGGACTGAGGAGGCGGACAGAGACGCGGTCCTCGCCGTGGGACAGGTGGTGAGTATCTTGATTTTTTTTTCTGGATGGTGCTAACGGATTCTGCAGAAATGGATATATATCCATGTGCGAGCTGGGGGCAAATATATCCATGTGTGAGCTGGGGCAATATATCCATATGTGAGCACCCGCAGTTTTCACCTAGCGTGCCCGTTGTACCACTAGATTACAATGCAGGCGCTAAAAAAGCTGCCTGCATTGTTTGTGGGCGCTAAGTCCCGGGATGCGCACGGCGAAGCTAAGCTCAGCCTCGCCCAGCGCGCGCAGTCTCTCAATGGAGTCCATAGGAGTCATGATCAGCCTTGCGAGATCTGGCCGGTCAGCGTAGTGATATGCAGGAGGAGACTGGGGGGACTTTCCCCCCAGTCTCTCCCTGCTCCCGCCAGACTGAGGAGGCGGACAGAAACACGGTCCTCGCTGTGGGACAGGAGGTGACTAACGGATTCTGCAGAAATGGATATATATCAAATCCAATATATCCATGTGCGAGCTGGGGGCAAATATATCCATGTGTGAGCTGGGGCAATATATCCATATGTGAGCTGGTAGGAGCCCCCTACCCCATATGCCATACTGCTTGAGGAAGGCACAGGCGAAGTGCCAAAACACGTTCAGTAAACCCCCCCATTTATCTAATTTTACTTTGTGAATAAATTTTTTGATATTTTTACCCTGATTCTTATCTCTGGTTTTACTCTGTTATTTGCACTTTTTTGCCATTTCATCTCTCTAGACTGAGGATGAAAGTTTGAAGGCAACAGCAGAGGAATTTTTCCTCCCCCCCTCATCCTCCCCTTCTTTTTTCCCTATCTGGATGTCAATGCAGAGTTGGAGATAGAAGCTGAGAGACACTGCAGGAGAGAGGGGTAACCTGACTAAGAAGTACCATCTGCTTTTAAGCCGAGCCTGAGACAATCGAGGCTCCAGCATCGGTGAGTTGAACTGAAAGCTGAAATTTACTCTGATTATACGTACTGTGTTACGCTATGGGAGCGCTGTCTCTCTATATGTATTTTATTTGAGGATAAGTGGAAGACTCAAGATAAGGGGGGACGCCACCCTGTATTTGGCGTGAGGCACTCCAACCTAGAGCCGGGGCCAATTAGGCTCCATAATTTGTGAGTGATTTACGCATATACAGTGGCAAGAAAATGTATATGAACCCTTTGGGATTACGTGGAGTTTTGCATGAATTGGTCATAAAATGTGCTCTGATCTTCATCTAAGTCACAACAATTTGAAAAACACAGTCTGCATAAAATAATACAACACAAACATTATATGTTTTCATGCTTTTATTGAACAGAACATGTAAACATTCACAGTGCAGAGTGGAAAAAGTATGTGAACCTTTGGACAAATAACTGCTTGACCCTCCTTTGGCAGCAATAACCTCAACCAACCGTTTCCTGTAGTTGCAGGGTGGAAAAAGTTTGTGAACCCCTAGCGTAATGGCTAACCCCTAGCAAAAATTACTTCAGATCGTTGTGCAGGTCTGATCTGCAACTACAGGAAACGTTTGGTTGAGGTTATTGCTGCCAAAGGAGGGTCAACCAGTTATTCAGTCCAAAGGTTCACATACTTTTTCCACCCTGCACTGTGAATGTTTCCACGTTCTGTTCAATAAAAACATGAAAACATATAATGTTTGTGTTGTATTATTTTAAGCAGACTGTGTTTTTCAAATTGTTGTGACTTAGATGAAGATCAGAGCACATTTTATGACCAATTCATTCAAAACTCCACGTAATCCGAAAGGGTTCACATACTTTTTCTTGCCACTGTACACTCACCATATCAATCACAACAGTCTGCACTATTGTTTTGTCTGTTTCCCTTTTTCTTTATATACATAATGAAATTCGCCAACAGAGGAGAGGAATCACAATGTTGGGACATTTCACTTCAAAGTGTGACTTACATGCTGTACAGTGTCCAGTGACCACGGATCTGGTTTAATTTACATTCTGGAATTTTGCAGTTTTGCACGTGCACTTTTTGTGGGCTTAGGATGTTTAGAGATGAATATTTAACCCAATAAGAGGACATTTTTATGACTTTGTCACATCAACACTTTTTGTGTATGCACTTTACAAATAGGAAGCATTTATGAGCACATGCACTTTATATGCATTTGCACATGTGGTTTATTATACACCTTGTATTATAAGAACAGATTTATACGCATGATATAAGAATATATCACTGTTGTTTTTGGTACATGGTTGCGAATTTGCACAAAATTTGTCATTTGCACTATTGTTAGGGAATCATCGATCCACTGAAGTATATTTCTCTCCCACCAAGTGATCAATATATTTGATGTCTATTTATACTAGACTCTCAGCATTAACAGCCATTTAGAATTATTTATCCAGATTCTTCCATATTCGGAAGTACTCACTGTGCCACTAGGACCCCCATCAAGTTTTATATATCTTATTTGCACATTTGTGTTGAGATTTATGTGCAACACCTTGTAGGCAGCGACCCCAGAAATCATATTATCCACCAAGCACCTCCACAGATACCCATTCTTGTATATCCATGTGTGAGCTGGGGGCAATATATCCAGTATGAACAGAGTATTTATAAGGACACGAAAAATCGTCATAATAATCAGTTTTTCCCTGGGCGTGAGAGTACCCCCACCTATTTTTCCAGAAAAAAAGCACTGGTAATAGGTGTAAACTACTTGGGCTAACGCTAACACTCACGTAGGTGAGCGCTAACGTTAGCACCAAGTATGTAATTTGGCCCTATGATGGGAATAAAATACTATTCTGTAAAAAAAAAAAAAAAAGCTCTTCCATGTGAAGTGACACAAAAAGGTGAGTGACACAATAAAGCATTAGGACATTGCAGCACAATGTAACTGTCATTTTGTGTCATTCTGAAACAATGTGGTATTATAATTTTTCTTCTTTAATGTAAAATTGTGAAATACAGCTACTGTAACATATGAATTTCTTGTAAAGACTCAGATTTTGTTAGAGGGAATACGTTCTTATGAATTGACGAATTGCTAAAATTGCTGCGGATAATTATTCTATCATTCACTCGTAATAACACGATGTGGCATTTGTAGATTTCAATTGCTGTATGATAAGATTATCTAAACCGCTGGAAGCAACGCTGTCGTTTAAGCCATCGAGAAAATTGTCATTTTCCTAAATGTCTCCATGAATATGCTGCATCAATATGTGCACATTCTAAACAATTATTCTGATACTCCAATGGATGACAAAAGCATGCACTCCAAAAAAACATGTTCAAGTTGCGGTACTTTTTTTAAATGTTACATTTTTTTCTAGTTTTCATTTTGGCATATTTGCCAATGTTAAAATGTGATTATTTGTGAACCTGTACAAACCATGCATGTTTATTAATTTTAAATTTGTTTTCTTTCTCTGTTTGTTTTTTTTACTTTTTAATTTAAAAAAGTGACCAAGAGCCTCCATATACAGTGGCAAGAAAAAGTAAGTGAACCCTTTGGGATTACGTGGAGTTTTGCATGAATTGGTCATAAAATGTGCTCTGATCTTCATCTAAGGCTAGGGTCAGACGAAAGCATTTTTCCCCGCGAACGTGAAAAAGTGCGTCCGAACGCATTGACGTATTTTTTCACGGAATGTGCAAAAACGGTCAGACGACGCGCATTGTCGGTTGTGATTTTGTACGGATCGTCAATAAAACTCTTTTTGCGTCTGGACGTTATGTAGGCTGGACATTAGCAGCGTCTGACATCTCCTAATCATGCACACACGCCGCTATGCCGCAGCTGCGCACTCAGTACGTCAGTACTAGCGGTTCAGCTTTCTCAGAAAAATGCGTTCAAATTCCACTTGCGTTGCACGGCCGGACTTTTGTGCGGCCGTGCATCGTATATTGGCCGTCATTGCCCATCATTTGCTGCTAGTGCGGCGTAATTATGTGCGCCAGAACACACGTTAAAAGTGCACTGGTCTGATCCCAGCCTAAGTCACAACAATTTTAAAAACACAGTCTGCTTAAAATAATACAACACAAACATTATATGTTTTCATGTGTTTATTGAACAGAACATGTAAACATTCACAGTGCAGGGTGGAAAAAGTATGTGAACCCCTAGCCTAATGACTTCTCCAAGAGCTATTTGGAGGAGTGAGCCAACCTTGAGTCCAATCAGTGTGATATTATTGGATGTGTTGCTGAAAGCTGTCCTGCCCTTTAAAAACACACATCAGTTTTGGGTTTACTGGTTCCAAGAAGCACTGCCTGATATGAACCATGCCTCGCAGAAAAGAGCTCTCAGAAGACCTACGATCAAGAATTGTTGACTTGCATGAAGTTGGAAAGGTTTACAAAGGTATCTCCAAAAGCCTTGATGTTCATGTGTCCACGGTAAGACAGACTGTCTACAAATGGAGAAAGTTCAGCACTGTTGCTACTCTCCCTAGGTGTGGTCGTCCTGTAAAGATGACTGCAAGAGCACAGCGCAGAATGCTTAATGAGGTAAAGAAGAATCCTAGAGTGTCAGCTAAAGACTTACAGAAATCTCTGGCACATGCTAACATTTTTGTTGACACATCTACAATAAGGAAAACATTAAACAAGAATGGAGTACATGGGTGGACACCACGGAGGAAGCCATTGCTGTCCAAAAAGAATATTTCAGCATGTTTGCAAAAGAGCACCTGGATGTTCCACAGCACTATAGGCAAAATATTCTGTGGACAGATGAAACCAAAATTGAGTTGTTTGGAAAAAAACACACAACACTATGTGTGGAGAAAAAAAGGCACAGCACACCAACATCAAAACCTCATCCCCACTGTAAAACATGGCGGAGGGAGCATCATGGTTTGGGGCTGCTTTGCTGCCTCATAGCCTGGATGGATTGTTGTCATTGATGGAAAAATGAATTCCAGAGTTTATCAAGACATTTTGCAGGAAAACACAAGACCATCTGTACGCCAACTGAAGCTCCGAAGAGGATGGGTGATGCAACAGGACAATGACCCAAAGCATACAAGTAATTCAACAAAAGAATGGCTTCAACAAAACAAAATGCACCTTCTGGAGTGGCCCAGTCAGAGTTCTGACCTCAGCCCGATTGAAATGCTGTGGCATGACCTTAAGAGAGCGATTCACACCAGACATCCAAAGAATATTGCTACACTGAAACAGTTTTGTGAAGAGGAGTGGTCCAAAATTACTCCAGATTGTTGTACAGGTCTGATCTGCAACTACTGGAAACGTTTGGTTGAGGTTATTGCTGCCAAAGGAGGCTCAACCAGTTATTAAGTCCAAAGGTTCACATACTTTTTCCACCCTGCACTGTGAATGTTTACATGTTCTCTTCAATAAAAACATGAAAACATATAAGGTTTGTGTTGTATTATTTTAAGCAGACTGTGTTTTTCAAATTGTTGTGACTTAGATGAAGATCAGAGCACATTTTATGACCAATTCATGCAAAACTCCATGTAATCCCAAAGGGTTCACATACTTTTTCTTGCCACTGTAGTTACTACAATATGTTCTTGAAAATAAACAAGGATAAAAAAGTGCAAAAGGAATTGTAAAGTTAATGTAAAATAATTAAGTAATTGTATCAGAAGCAATGGAGCGGCAGCAAAATTGTCCCACAGAGAAGTAATGGTTAATCAGATCAAAGAGTGCTAAACTGTACCGAAGTGTCAGTGAAATTACCTAATTTTCCGTGGTTTAGTTTGACAGGTTTAAACAGGTGCATCCCATGGGATGCAATGTATAAAAATAATAGTGTTTTTTTACCTTTTTTTTTTCCAACATCGTTTATTGAATGCACATCATATCAAAGTATATCACTTGTATACAAACATCACCCTGCCTTAGTACAATAATTCATACTATCTTATAAGGCTAGGGTCAGATGAGCGCATTTTGTACGGAATGTGCGTCCGTGCAGTAGGACGTACTTACTGACTGACAACAAGGTAGTGGCCACACAGTCCGTTTTTTTCACTGACGGATTTCTTGACTGATGTAGCAGGGAAAATAAATAAAAATGAAAAAACATTCTGTCCATCAAAAATGCTGGACGTATAAATGCAGTCCGTCTGACCATGCTCCATCACTCGCACACACAGCTATGCGGACGTTGTGGACGTGGTGCACTCTGCACGTCTGTTCTAGCAGTATTACGTTCTTGCCTAACCTGCGTCCGTTTGCAGCGTCCGTCAGCCCCCGCACTTCGTGTGTGGGGCTTCATTTAACACAATTGTATGCTATCACGGACGTACTTATGTGCGGGCAACACGGACGTTAACACTGCGTTCGTCTGACCCCAGCCTAAAAGGCACAACATAAGCATCCATTTTTTTCTTTTTTAACATCATTAAAGAAAGAGCATAAAGAGAGAGAAAGAAAAAAAAGGGAGAAAGAGGCTCAGCCCAAGCCAGATAACAAAAATAATCCACATCTAAATATATAATATATATACATCCGTATACACATCTATAATATTATTAGACATATATATATATAAATACAACCCAAAACAGAAAAATAGGCAAAATAAAAAATATAAACCCGCTACAGTCCTGACTCCAGCCATAGCCCCCAGGTTTTATTATACGAAGGTAATGTAAAGTGGACCATCGCAGTCAGCTCGTCCATAACCCGGGTATTCCTAATTTTAGCATAGACTTTAGCCAGCTTTGGTACTTGTGGCTGTCACCAAACCTCTGCCACCGCTCGTCTAGCAGCCATTAACCTATTCTCATGAAACGTAAACCCTGTGACCGGTCTGGAGAGCAGGAATGCCCAAGGGTCCATAGGAACAGATTTATGCAATATTGACTGCAGCAAATCCCGTATTTCCCTCCAATAGGATACCATAAATGGACAGGTCCACCACATATGAAAATAAGAACCGCGCATATCACATAACCTCCAACAGACATCTGGGATATTTGGGTTCATATGCGCTATTTTATCCGGGGTAACATACCATCGCATAATAGTCTTAATCGACTGTTCTTGTAAGGAGGCACATACAGACACCGAGCATGACCTGTCCCATATATCCAGCCAGTCCTCTGGGTCCAATGTTTCGCCTATATCTTTTTCCCATGCTCGAATATATGATAATTCTCTCCAGTCCAACAACGATGTCAATTCTCTATATATAATAGATATTAGTCCCTTCGGATATGTGCAATTCTTACAAAGGCGCTCATAAACTGTTGGATTAGACACAGCTGCTGCTTGGACATGGGGGCGCGTAGCAAAAGATTGTAATTGCCGCAGATGCAAGAATGATAGCCCTCTCACTTCTGATCTAGTAGCCATTTCGTCTATAGAGATTAGTGACCCATTGGGGTAAAGTTGGTATAGTCTGCACACACCTAGGTCCAGAAAGTGCCGAAGTGGTGCTATAGTAAGACCCGGCACAAATTCCTTATTACCAAAAATTGGGGTTAATGGGGATGGAAAGGAGGTTAAATTGCATTTCTCTGCTAACTTATACCAGATGCGAAGAGATTTCTTAATCGCAGGACAGGCTGTACATAACAATGGGCGGTGTTCCCGACCTATCCATAACCATTGATCGAGAGCATTGGGCCTCATAAGGCCCGACTCCAAGTCCACCCATCTTCGAGAGCCTCTCGGGGAATGCCATGCTACAATTTGGGCCAGTTGGGTGGCATAATAATATGAAAGGAGTGAGGGCAACCCTAGCCCACCCAATGCTCTCGAGCGATAGAGTGTATGTCTCTTTATTTATTTTTTGAACACCTTTTTGTACATTTTATAGATTAAACGTTTTGATTTCCAATTTCTTTAAAAGGTGTTTTTTTTTAAAAAAAGTTCTGTAACAGACCTTTTTATTATTATGTAAAGGCCCTTTTTTATTACACTTTTAATGCATTTTTATTGGTTTTAAACACCTATTAGAAGAATAGCAGAGTTCTGTTTTTTTTTCCTCCAGTTCGGCGCTGTTAGGTGGTCATTTTGGTGGTCGCTTTCTTTGTGATCGGCGGTCACTTCGGCGAATACATTTTTAGTGCACTGCAGTGACCCTGCCGCGAATAGTGAATTGTTTGAAGGGTCCATGAAATTGAATCGCTGAAGTGCACCAAAGCATGAAGTGCTTTCAGAATAACCCCTAAAGTGTGTTTATGTAGCTACACTGTACACAATTTATTTCAAAATTAGTTGGTGTGCATGATGACAAAATGCTCAAAATTGTCTTTGACTCCAGCGAGGGAAAAAAAAATGGCCAGGCACTCAAAGGGTTAACGTAGTGGTTCAAAATGTTGAGGCTGTTGTGGCAGCAAAGATTTAATGGCAGATTTCAGGTTGTCGCCAATCCACATAACTTTGATGGGCTGGAGTCATCTTCGCATTAGGGATGTGCGTGACTTTTGTTTTCGTTTTTTTTTTTCGGGTCTTTATATTAGTTTCGGGTCATTTTGGACAGTTTTTGGTTTGGTTTGGTTCATTGAATTGGTGATTCAAATTGATTTGTTTCAATCCGGTGATTCGGATCAGTCAGTTTTTCATTACTTATTTTGTTTTTTATTGCTTATTTAAGAATGGGAGGTAGATTACTAGTACCAACAGAATGAAAGTTTCTATACTTATTTATTTTTTTAGGATTTTTTTATGCATTTTTTGGGTGACATTTTCGGTTTTCTAACTTTTTTTTAAAGAAACAAGGCTTTTTAACCCATAGGTTTCAATGCTAGGGATTTGCATGGCTGAAAAATTTGTTTTGTTTAGCTTCATTTCGTTACGTTTTTAAATCATTTTGATTTCGGAATTTCGTAACTAATTTCGTTTCATATTTCGTTTCATTTTGAAATTTCGAATTGATTCGAATTTCATATATCAATTCGATAGTTGATAACAATTCGAATTTTGAATCACTGAATAAAACCACAATTAATCAAATTTTTCTGTTAAAAGAAAAGCTAGGGTTAAATTTTAAGCTGTGTGACAGATTTAGTATTTGAGTCAAATTAAACAGTGAAACAAAATTAATATATTTCATAAAGTCCTTTGCTGACTATTACTTGTATTGTTAGTTAAGATCAATTCGATAGTTTATCAATTTAATAGTTCAATTCAAATTCGATAGTTGATATCAGTTATTCAAATATTTCTTTTATGATGATGACACAGTGTAAAACGAAATAAATTCGGTATATACCGTTTCGTTTAGTTTCGAATTTGTATCGATTCGTTATTCGGAAGTTCCATCCAAATACAAATTATCAAATTTCATTCCAAATTCCGAATTTTTCTGAGACGAATGCACATCTCTATTCAATGCAGCATATGAATCCACATACTGCTGGGAAGCGCCTCTCTGCAGCATATGAATCCGCACACTGCAGGCCAGCGCCTCTCTGCAGTATAATTAATGCAGCATATGAATCCACACACTGCTGGGAAGTTCCCAGTGTGTGGATTCATATGTTGCATTAATTTATAACTCATAAAAAAACTAATAACTAAGTGATTCGAAGAATGAATCGATCCGAATCATTGAATCGATTTGCAGAGAGGTGCTGGCCTGCAGTGTGCGGATTCATATGCTGCAATAATTATACTGCAGAGAGGCGCTTCCCAGCAGTATGTGGATTCATATGCTGCATTGAATAGAGATGTGCAATCGTCTCAGAAAAATTCGGAATTTGGAACGAAATTTGATAATTTGTATTTGGAAGTACTTCCGAATAACGAATCGATACAAATTCTAAACTAAACGAAATGGTATATAACGAATTTATTTCATATGCTGCATTAATTGTACTGTAGAGCGGCACTTCCCCAGCAGTGTGTGAATTCATATGCTGCGTTAATTATACTGCAGAGAGGCGCTTCCCAGTAGTGTGTGAATTCATATGCTGCGTTAATTATACTGCAGAGAGGCGCTTCCCAGCAGTGTGTGGATTCATTTGCTGCATTGAAATCTATAGGTTAAAAAGCCTTGTTTCTTTAAAAAAATTAGAAAACCTAAGGCCCTGTTCACACTCTGCGATTTATCACACAGATTTTGCAGAGAAATCGCGGCAAAATCCGCACATTGTCGCATCTCCAATGCATTTCAATGGAGCTGTTCACATCTGGCCGCGCGACGTCGCATGTCACGCGTCGTGGTAGCATGTCGCTGGTACATGACCCTTTTTTTGCGATTTGCCATTTTGCGACTTATAGTGGCGGTGCTTTGCAAAATCATGCAAAACCTCAACTTCGCGAATATGAAAATCGCGTGGAAAAACACGCGATTTTCAAATCGCACAGTGTGGAGTAACGAACGAGTAAAGAAACTTTAATTTTATTGGTAGTAATCTACTTCCCATTCTTAAAAAAGCAATAAAAAACAAAATAAGTCATAAAAAACGAAAAACTAACTGATCCGAATCACCGTATTAATCCGAATCGCCAGATCGATCCGAAATTTTCGGATGGTTGATATATTGTTTTCAGAAATGCTCCCGAAATACAAAAATGGTGAATTTTATCTGAATTTTGATTCAGAACGAAACGAATTGCACATATCTACTCTGCATCTTAGCGGAGGAGTGTCAGCCTTGCCCATGCAGGTACAGACTACCGTGGTGTGTACCAGTGGAAAAAAGCCCTGATCTCTGCCAATATACACGTACATGTGATTGGTTTACATTAGTTATCAAAAAGAAAAGAATGAAAGAAAAGAAAGGACCGCATTAATAGAATATGTTTATGGCCCAGTAACTTTATTGCCATACAAGTTTGTAATGAATAAAAAATATGCAATGTGCTCTAGAATAATTTTCACGAGTTTACGTAAATCCTAATAGCAATCATTCCAATTATAGCAGGGTTGACTACGGCCAAATCGCAACCATGTTATTGGTAAATAACAGCAGGCTTCTTTCTAAAAATGAGAAACAGTTTTCAAAATTATGTTGGCAGAGTGCATTCAATTTATACAATTGTTAACTTAACAAATTGCAGTACTCACCAAGGTTCTGAGTTGTTTAGCACAATCAAAGGGCTAAATTGATCTTCACACTGAGCATGACCTCTGCTTGAGCTCCATCCCAACAGAAGTTTAATATTAAAGTTTCTGAAAGTAAATAACAATCTATAAATTATGGAGTAGAGTTTTGCAACTATCGAACATTTCGGCTTCACTAAGTGGTTTTCTTTTCCATTTAGACAATCTTAATTCTTTTAAAATTAAGACAATTTTATAATAAACAGAAAGTACTTATAATTTTACTCCTAAGGTTTTTTTTTTTGTACAGTGAGTAGAACCTAATGCTGGGGCAAATTAAAGCATAAGCATGTAAATATTTGTTAAAGTTTTCCGTTTTCCATTATGCAAGGATGTTATAAAACTCTTATTAGATCAGACATGGAAATTTTTATAGTTCAAAATATCACTATGCAATTATTGACTGCTAATAAACAGTTGTGTAAAGCAGTGCATAATGTTCCAGAAGCTACATTCAACCCACTCTTTGGTGAAAAAATATGTGAAATGTGTTTGGATCTTTATATTTTTTTTTGAAAAGGCATCCACTCTTAAGAAAAATTTTCACTGTGAGTAAAAGCAGTAAAATGAGTGGGGAAAAAAACGTGACAACAGCATTTTGTTACCCTCCTAAACTTTGAAAGAGACAATTATTTCACGTAGCCAGCCAGTGACCTTAACATATAAGAAGAATCAACACATACTCTTAACAGGAGAACATATTAATATACACAGTACTTTGATCAGTCACTGACAGGTGATGTAAATAATGTTGATTATGTGGTCACAATGGAACCTATCAAGGGGTGGGATATATTAGGCTGAAATTCTCATTATATACAGAAAAAATGGCGTTGCGCCCATACTCAGAGGGGCTGCAACAGCCAGGAGTAACAGCCCAGTTCATGTATAAAACATAACAAGAGAAAAAAGGTGTCATCTGCGCTCGTTTCTATGTATTTCCATGTACAACAAAACACTATCAGGAGGTTTTAGTTTGTTTCAATGGCCATTGCAACGTAAGCTCACTCGCCCCTGCAAGGCACCTCTTTCCAGCGTGAGTACCTAACCAATGTACAAAAAGTCGCTCTACTGAGCAGCTCCATGCCCCTCCTGCTGCTTTTCAGCTAAGGAGAGGCAGAAAGAACCATCTTTCTGCCTCTCCTTAGCTGGAAAGCAGCAGGAGGGGCATGGAGCTGCTCAGTAGAGCGGCTTTTGGTACATTGGTTAGGTACTCACTCTGGAAAGAGGTGCCTTGCAGGGGCGAGTGAGCTTATGTTGCAATGGCCATTGAAACAAACTAAAACCTCCTGATAGTGTTTTGTTGTACATGGAAATACATAGAAACGAGCGCAGATGACACCTTTTTTCTCTTGTTATGAAATTCTCGTTATCCCTCCCTCCAAGAAGAACCCAATACCATCTATCTCTCTACGAGTAAATGGAACGCTCATTAGCCCAACGCCTCAAATGCTCGCTGCCTTGGTGTCACTTTTGATTCTGACCTAATGTTCTCTCCCCACATCCAGACAGTGACCAAATCCTGTTACTTTCAACTCAAAAACATTGCCCGTGTCCAACCCTTTCTGACACAAGATACCACGAAGGTGCTGGTTCATGCTCTTGTCATTTCACGACTTGCTTACGGCAGCTCGCTCCTTATTTGTCTCCCCAACTCCCGTATTACCCCTTTGCAATTTGTAATGAATGCAGGGGCCAGCCTTATTTTTCTCCCCAGACGTACCTCATGTACCTCCCCCTCTGCCGGACCCTCTATTGGCTTCCTGTACGTTCCAGGATACAGTTTAAAATACTGACGCTCACATTCAAATCGCTCAATAACTCAACTCCTGTCTACATTTCTTCGTTACTCCACAATCACGTCCTATCTAGACATCTCCGGTCAGCAGGCGATCTCCTCCTGTTATCTGTTTACACGCGCACGGCCAACTCTCACCTCCAAGACTTCTCAAGGGCAGCTCTAGTCCTGTTGAATGATTTGCCTCGCCCTATCAAACTCTCCCCTAATCTTCAGGCCTTCAAGAAATCCTCAAAACCCATCTCTTCAGATTAGCATACCACATCACTGATTCAACTCACCCCTCTGCTCATCTACTCACACATAATTGAAGCTGCTTCTATGGTCCCACCATTCCCAAATCAATGGCACTCATGATCCTGCCCTCTAGTAAAATTCATCTTGTCTTCCTCAACCCCAAGCCCTCTAGGTTGTAAGCTATGAGCAGGGCCCTCTTCACCTCTTGTTTCCATCATACGTCTGTTTATCACATTCCCTTTGGTTATTGTAAAGCACTGTGGAAACTATTGGCGCTATATAAATGGTGACAGTAATAATAATATAATTAATAATTGAAAAGTCAGTTCTTGAATTTCATGTGTTGGAGGGTTGTAATATGGACACGTTAAAAGATCTGAGTGACTTTCACAAAGACAAAATAGTGACAGACAGATGACTGGGTCACAGCAGCTCAAAAAAAGCAAGTCTTGTGGGGTGTTCCAGGTATACAGTGGTTAGTACCTACCAAAAACTTGCAAGAAAGGACAACCGGTGAATTGGTATCAGAGTCACGGGTCTGCAATGCTCATTGATTCACGTTGGGAGTGAAGACTATTCTGTCTGGTCCCATGACACAGAAGGGCTACCGTGGATAAGATTTATTAGATTTTAATGTTGGCCATTATAGAAAGGTGTTAAACACCGTACAACCTAAAGATTGTTGCAGAGTCTCTTCATGGCAATGGTGTTCCATGATAGCAGTGGAAAATGCACTCTGCCACACTGGTTGGGATGTGCCGAATCAACAAATCCAATCTATGAAGGTCCCACCTCTCAACTTGCAGAATTTAAAGGATCTGCTAATGTCTTGATGCCAGAAACCCCAGGACACATTCACAGATCTTAGGTAGTTCATACCGTGATGCATCAGGCCTGTTTTAGGAGCACAAAGGGGACCTACATGATATTAGGCAGGTGGTTTTAATATTGTGACTGATTAATGTACAGTTGTGTTCAAAATTATTCAACCCCCAATGCTGTAAAGGGCTTTAGGGAATTTAGTGTACATTTGTAATTGTATTCAGAATGAAATCCTACAAGGACTTTTTAAAGAACCATATGCAACTAAAATGACATCAATTGGTTTTGTAATACAGTAGTAAATGTTTCTTTTGTGAATTCTTCATTGACACAATTATTCAACCCCTTAAAGACTACCACTCTGAAGAACAGAGGTTTATTCAAGTGTTTTCAATCAGGTATTGAAAACACCTGTGGATGTCACGGAGCAGCAATAAAGCATAATAAGCACCAATTAGGCAGCTTTAAAATGACTGTGATACTCAGCTCCTTCCAGACATTTACTGGTGTGGTTACAAACATGGTGAAGTCAAGAGAATGGTCCAGGAAGACAAGAGAAGAGGTGATTACTCTTCACAGGAAGGGCAATGGCTATAAGAAGAACGCTACCTGGTCGTGGCAGAAAGAAGATGCTGACTTCGACTGCTGTGCGCTACCTGAAGCGTAGAGTGGAGAAAAGTCCCCGTGTGACTGCTGAGGAACTGAGAAAAGATTTGTCAGATGTGGGTACTGAAGTTTCGGCTCAGACAATATGGCGCACACTGCGTAATGAAGGCCTCCATGCCAGAACTCCCAGGCGCACCCCCTTGCTGTCTCCAAAGAATAAGAAGAGTCGACTGCAGTATGCCAAAAGTCATGTGGACAAACCACAGAAGTTTTGGGATAGTGTTCTGTGGACTGATGAAACAAAATTAGAACTGTTTGGGCCCATGGATCAACGCTATGTTTGGAGGAGGAAGAACAAGGCCTATGAAGAAAAGAACACCTTGCCTACTGTGAAGCATGGCGGGGGGTCAATCATGCTTTGGGGCTGTTTTGCTTCTGCAGGTACAGGGAAGCTTCAGCGTGTGCAAGGTACCATGAATTCTCTTCAGTTCCAGGAGATATTGGATGACAATGTGATGCAGTCCGTCACAAACCTGAGGCTTGGGAGACGTTGTACCTTTCAACAGGACAATGATCCCAAGCATACCTCCAAGTCCACTAGAGCATGGTTGCAGATTAAAGGCTGGAACATTTTGGAGTGGCCATCGCAGTCACCTGACTTAAATCCGATTTGAGGTGGGACTTAAAGAAAGCAGTTGCAGTGCGCAAGCCTAAGAATGTGACTGAACTGGAGGCTTTTGCCCATGACGAATGGGCGACGATACCCGTAGATCGCTGCAAGACACTTGTGTCAAGCTATGCTTCACGTTTAAAAGCTGTTATAACTGTAAAAGGCTGTTGTACTAAGTACTAAGATTGAATGTCACTTGGGGGTTGAATAAAACTGATAATGATGTGAGCACAGAAAAGACATTTGTGGTTATTTCATTATAAATGTTATGTTATATATGTCTGACCTACACGTGCCTCTTTGATTTAATTGTAAGCAAGATGACTGAATGATCAAAATCAATGTCAAACTGGCCAAAACACTCAATTTCAGTGGGGGTTGAATAATTTTGAACACAACTGTATGAATGCATACTGCAGGGCTTGACAAGGCCAGGAGCCTGGTAGCCACTGGCTCCTAGAAGTTTACTCCTGGCTCCTAAATTTCCAGTTTATTTTACACCAATCTAAAAGCAGTCTTTGGCATCCAAAAACATCTAGTTGGCTTCAATGTTTTCTTCCTGTTTCCTACATTTAATGTAAATATATCCAGTCCTGGTTGTCAGAGCAGTTCAGATATGAAATTTCTATATTTCGCAGGACTGTATACATGACGGCCAGGAATTGCTTCACCCAGGCAATTTGTCTGCGTGGCTAAGATGTTAAAGAATATGCGTTCTAAGACAATGGATAAGCGAAACTCGTTGTCTTTACGCAAACAAGGTAAGACATTTCTATTGATCAGAGACGGTCTTAATTGATTCTGGTTGTAAAAAAGAAACCAGATGTTAGATCAAATTGCTTTGAAGTAAGGGAACACAATGACAGCTGATCTTATCCTAGTATATGTATTACAGGGCATTGTGTTTATTTGGTCAGATCTAAGCTCTGAAAGCCATATAAACCTTAGACAATGGATTGCATAATTGGCAGAATAAAACTCAGAAAAGGTTAATGATTAATTGACCTGTATAACCAGTTTGTAATGCTATACTATTCAGCGATATGATCTAACACTATATGGTATTTGAATATTTAATTTATGTGGTCAGTTATAATAGATAATCTTGGTGTCTTATAAAAGACAGAGGCCCTACCACATTTAATTGATTATTATATAACAAATGTCTTGTGTATTAACATTTATAAAACAGATTAAGTCTGTTAATTATGATGAATGAATGTATGTCTGCAGAATCCTCTTATACACACACACACCTGTGGATATAAATAAGGGATGTATGAAATGCACGCACGCCGTGGCGAAGTATGCCGGCAATTCAACAATAGAAATAATATTGATATTGTTAATAAAACCTATGGAGTCCCGGGATATAGGATAAAATGACCCCAAATGATTAAAAGATTGGCCACATAAATAAATTAATTCCTGTAGAAGGTTGATCTGAGAGCGCTATCTGCTGGCCAGGTAATATAACACCTGGACAGACCCCTGGAGTTAATGAATATATATATCCTCCAATCAAATGAGGCCACATAGTAATGGGCTAGAGCTAAAACTGGGCGGGAAACCACTATACAGAGGGGACAATCCAGAGGAAGAAGAACTAAGAGACCCTGAAAGAAAGCTTGGGGAGAGACCTGAGGGACACTTGGAGGGGAGAAAGGGCAGATACCATCAGCCACTCCAATAAGATGCGACCACACCCTAATCTTCCACCATTCTATCTTCACTACCAGATGGTAAAGTATACCTGAATAACTTGATATCTATTTTCTAATTGCATCTTACTTTAGATGTCCATCACAAATTAAAGGAATATAAATGAATCATTTTGCTGCTGAAGCCTAAACAGTAGAATAGTATCAGCCTTTCCGCTCTACTGCAGACGAGCGCTAAGGGAGAAACTATTACGGCTGCCTACTTGCGCCATAATTTAGTGAAATTATTTATATTCCAAGAATACTGGATGTGGACATCTAAAGACCAATTGTGTACCCATAGTGAGATACGCTGGAATCGTGAAATAGTTTTTATATATCAAGTGCCATCAGCCCCATTAGTAAAACTAACATAACTCCTTCCATATCCATCTTGCATCCCTTTCGATTGAATGCATGCAAGTCAATAGGAAGCTTTGGGTTAACGTATATTGAATGAAGTGCTGTGATTGATCTGTGGAAGAGATAGTCTACCTATCGAGTGTGTTATGTATCTCCCTGAAGGAAGTTGCATTTAGTGAATAGGCCCCCACAATAATAAATTGTGCTGCAGGTGATGCCCAGTAACTGAGTGTCTATTTTAGGCAGGTGGAGGATTGGTTTATAATGGGAAAGGTTTAAGTGAATAGAATGGGACTTGGTGTTTAAGAACGGAGCCATGTATATATGTGTTGTGGTCTATAAATCTAAAATATTTGTCCATTAGATTATTGCGTGTCGCAGTATTGATACTAATCACGATCTATAATTACTTTTGAAATTGCATCTTGTTAATCCGTTGATAACATATGATTGAATGAAACTTGACGTGTGAATAAATTTTGGTTTGAATTGTTTTACCGTTACGCAGTCTCATCATCTTTATTGATTTTATTGTGTCTAAAATATCTAGATAGCATCAAAATAACTCTTGATAATGCGCCATATATTTGTTAAAACGTATATTCATTGATTGGTTATTAATCCTTATTTTAAGGGTAAATTACCAAATTATACCACTGGTATTGGAGGCACTGTCAATAATAGAGATATTTTACATAGATAGATATATATATATATCTAAGAAAAATACACGTCATAATTAATATATCCCATACCTATTAAAGGAGTCAAATAATCTCACATGGTGTATGTATTTATATATATGAGGTGTGTGTGTGTGCGCGCGCGCAGTGGGGAAATAGGGTGTCCAATGACAACAGAGCAAAGAAAATAAGTGAACAAATAAAACAAAATCACAATGTACAGATGTTAGCAACAGAAATTATATATATTGCTAACATCTGTACATTGTGATGTTGTGATTTTTTTTTATTTGTTTACTTATTTTCTTTGCTCTGTTATTGTACTTTTTTGAGCCAAGAAGTGTAGACCGTTGCTTCTAATATCAGTTTGGCCAAAATATAATATATATATATATATCAGAGCGGCCAAACTGATATTAGAAGCAACGGTCTACACTTCTAGGCTCAAAAAAGTAGCCAAAAGACCAGATGCACAAAAAATACCTAACAGCAAGAAGCACCAGGTAACCAAAGTGATAAATAAATAGAAGCAGCTAAAATCATAATTTGGGTCAGAACAAACCAACTCCCAGAGGCAAGGTTCCCAACGTTTTGGCGAGGATTCGCCTTTATCAAGGTATACCTTGATAAAAGGCGAATCCTTGCCGAAACGTTGGCTCCTAACTTTTGTAGCTGGCTCCTAGATTCAAGGCAAATTTGTCAAGCCCTCATACTGTATATACGTCTTTTTGATTTATATACATATACATATATACTGCTTCTATTGACCGAAAAGTCAAAAGAATACAAATCTAAAGAATATCTATGAATCTATTTGTAATTACAAGTAGGGATGAGCTGTTCGGGTTCGGACGGTTCGGAGTTCGACCCGAACTTTGGCAGTTCGAAACTTCGAGAATTTCGAACTTTTTGGGCGTGTTCGGTTCGGGTTCGAAAAAAAAAAAAGAAATTTTGAAAAAAGTATAGAAAATGCTTAAAAAAAAATACTAAAAAATCTAGAAATAAAGTGACTCTTTACTGCAGAATATTATAAGCAATGGTTTATTAGATATTGAATTAAAAACTAATGTGTACGTGGAAAGATTATCAACTCTAAATTACCTCTGTTCACAAACGGGCATAACACCAGGTGTTTTTAGTCTGGTAATCAATTTGATGCATTGTACAATATACTGAGGGTGGGGTGGTGTCTGCTTCTGATTGAGATTTGAGAATTAATTTCCCTAAAACATCCTAATATGCTGCATTTAACTGTTGTTTGAAAAAAATCTAAAGCAATGTTATTTTTCACCTCGGGATTAAACATTCACAGGGTTATTCAGAGAGCGGTGAAAAGCAGGAGAATAACTGGAGAAGTGAAAATTCTAGGTCAAAATAGCCAAACCAGAAAAATTCTCCCATTTATCTCACTTTCCAAATCGGCTGTTTGGTCTAGATTGTTCTCTTCTCTTGCCAGTTCTCCTGGCTTTCACCTCTCTCTTAGGGTTGTTCAGAGAAAGGTGAAAACCAGGAGAATGGCAGGAAAAGAGAACAATCTGGACCAAATAGCCGATTTGGAAAGTGAGATAAGGCTAGGGTCAGACTAACGCATTTTTCGCAGCGACCGTCAAAAAGTGCGTCCGAACGCATTGCCGTATTTTTTCACGGATTGCGCGAAAACGGTCGTACGATGCACATTTTTGTGCGTGATTTTTTACGGATCCAAACCAGGAAACTTTGGGTGTCTGGACGTTATGTTGGCCGGACATGAGCAGGGTCTGACGTCTCCAAATCACGCACACACGCCGCTAGTGGACGCAGCGCACTCAGTACGTCCGTACTAGCGGTTCTGCGTTCTCGAAAAAATGCGTTCATTTTCCACTTGCGTTGCGCAGCCGGACTTTCGTGCGACCGTACTTCGTATATTGGCCGTCATTGCCCGTCATTTGCTGCTAGTGCGGCCGTGATTAAGTGCGCCTAAACGCACATTAAAAATTCGCTAGTCTGACCCTAGCCTAAATGGGAGAATTTTTCTGGTTTGGCTATTTTGACCTAGAATTTTCCATTCTCCAGTCATTCTCCTACTCTTCACCGCTCTCTGAATAATCCTGACAGGGTTATTCAGAGAAAGGTGAAACTCAGGAGAATGACTGGAGAAGTCAAAATTCTAGGTCAAAATAACCAAACCAGAAAAATTCTCCCATTTATCTCACTTTCCAAATCGGCTATTTGGTCTAGATTGTTCTCTTCTCTTGCCAGTTCTCCTGGCTTTCACCTCTCTCAGGGTTGTTCAGAGACAGGTGAAAACCAGGAGAATGGCAGGAAAAGAGCACAATCTGGACCAAATAGCCGATTTGGAAAGTGAGATAAGGCTAGGGTCAGAATAACGCATTTTTCGCAGCGACCGTCAAAGTGCGTCCGAACGCATTGCCGTATTTTGAAACTCAGGAGAATGACTGGAGAATGGAAAATTCTAGGTCAAAATGGCCGAACCAGAAAAATTCTCCCATTTATCTCACTTTCCAAATCGGCTTTTTGGTCTAGAAGTTTCCATTCTCCTGCTTTTCACCGCCAAAAAATCAGTAAACTTTTTCTGCGTGTCCGAAAATGTCTCCTCTTTTCATACAGACTGCCGCCCCAAGCAGTTGTTTATGGATAGATTAAAGGAAAAGCATTTACCGTCATATGAAACGTCATTTATTTGTTTTGAAGTGTTTCTATACATCCTAGAAATCCGCCACTTCACGGGCAGGTTATGGGGACCTCCTAGGCACGATATTTGAAGGAATTTTTCATTTTTATTTTTAACCCTTATTTCATGGAAAACTCACTGTCCCTTTAAAAACTTTTTTTTTTAAACTTTTTGTCCTGGTTTCCTGTCCCCCAGGGCACTACCCAGACCCCCATACACCTTTTATGGCAAATATGTAGCATATATGCCCTCTTGGAGGGCACTCTAAAACACCGAATTTTCAGCCCCATTGACTTGCATGGGGGTTCGGGTTCGGTCCCAAACAAATGGGAAGTTTGGGTTCGGGCTCGAACCGAACTCGGGGTGTTCGGCTCATCCCTAATTACAAGACAGCAAACTAACTGGATGTCCTTAGCCCTTAAACAGACCTTCCCAACATACATCCTGAGCTGACGAAAACTTAAAGTGTTATTCAGAAAGATCCGAACTTGCCACCGAATTGCACCAAATGGTGAATTTCATTGTACGGTGCAATTTTGTATCAGTTCATTATATCCAGAAAGCTGTCAATTCGCTAAATACAGGCGAATTTCCTGCAAAATACGGTGCTGTTCACCACAGATCACCGCAATTCGGCGATCGTCAGTGGCAGTGAAATAGACCCATAGATAAGTAATGGATAATCTATTCAGAGAAATCTGAACTGCACCGAAATGCCCGTATTTTCGGTGGTTCAGTTTGACAGGTTTAGGCTGGGGTCAGACGAACGCAGTGTTAACCGCACATAAGTACGTCCGTGATAGCATACAATTGTGTTAAATGGAGCCCCACACATGAAGTACGTCCGCACAGAAGTGCGGGGGCTGACGGACGCTGCAAACGGACGCAGGTTAGGCAAGAACGTAATACTGCTAGAACGGACGTGCAGAGTGCACCACGTCGACAACGTCCGCATAGCTTTGTGTGCGAGTGATGGAGCATGGTCAGACGGACTGCATTTATACGTCCAGCATTTTTGACGGACAGAATGTTTTTTCATTATTATTTATTTTCCCTGCTACATCAGTCAAGAAATCCGTCAGTGAAAAAAACGGACTGAGTGGCCACTACCTTGTTGCCAGTCAGTAAGTACGTCCTACTGCACGGACGCACAGTCGTACAAAATGCGCTCATCTGACCCTAGCCTAAAACAGGCGAATCCCATAGGATTCAATGTAAACAATATTACCATTTAAATTATTTTTTATTCAACGGTTTATTCTTTTCATTTTCAAACAGTCTTTGTAATTCTCTCTTTTTTGAATTTAGGTATTTTTTAGGCAAAATTTTTGATTCCTATTTTCTTAAATGGTGTTTTATTTTAATTCTGTAACAGACCATTTTATTATTTTCAATAGGACCTTTTTATCATTTTCTTGCACTTTTCATGGTTTTAAACACCTTTTTTAAAATAACGGATTTTTTTTTTTTTTACCTGTTCGGTGGCTGATTTTCTTTTTTCGACAGCGTACATTGGTCAGTTCAGCGGCAGTTTGTTGGATTGTCAGCTGTCTTTGGCAGCGTTCAGCAGTCTGTTTGGAGGGTGGCATTCTTAGGCGGATCCCGTTCTGTGCATTTCCGGGACCCTGTGGTGAACACTGAATTCACCAGAGGGCCCCAAACTGAAATCTCTAAATGCTCCGAGGTGTGCCGAACAAGTGACCAACAAAATTTCGCTGAAATTTTGCTGCTCTCTGTATAACCCCTTTAGTCTGGGTGTCCACACACACACACACATCATAATGGCTGGGCTCTAGCTGATTGACAGTATGAGACCAATGACACGATTTTTACACATACTCCTAGGTGGCCAAGAATCTGTACCACCAAATAGGGATGAGGGAAATGTTCAGAAACCTACATTAATAAACTCTCGCATTCCTAATTGGCAGTTAATGGATTACTGTAGACTTGAATGGTTTGACTAGACATGCATAGCATTTTATAATTCCCTTATAAGACTAGTAAATGGGTATTGTTTGGACTTGGTAACATGTAGCTATATATTCTTGCAGATTTCTCAACAGTGTTCTTTGCAGATTGGAATAACATCTAAAATATTGCCCATTGTATATCTAGATTGAAATAAAATGCACACATTTGATGAGACTTACCTGCAGGCATAGTGATGACCTTGTCAGGGTGCTGCTGCAAGTGAAACCAAAATGAATCCCTACACTAGCTTTTCAGATTGTGTTCATTATGGAAGCCTCGTGCCATTGTTTGAGAACTGTTTTCTTTTTGGTTTCACCTTTTCAAGATCTTCATTCCACTGAAACAATTACATTTTCCACTAAGAAACAAACATCTCTCTTAAAGTATTTTCACATCCTCGAGCTATAACAGGAGGTATGTGTAACATTTGAACATTGTACTTCATACCAAAGTTGCAATTTAATCATCTTGCCCACCAAACCAGTTCCTGAGGCTTTCCATCTGCTCATGAATTGCACATAAGGCTGCTCAGGTGAAACCTACGCCATACAAATCTCTTTATTTCGGAATATTGTGATGCATTTCACATGGCAAAGAGACTTGTAAAAATAATTTGTAATTAAAATTGGTTTAGCTAATAATAAGGGCTAGAGCTAATTAATAGGGAATTTTGGCAATTTAAAGAGCTGGTCTGGAATAGACAAATTGCCACACACTGTATGGCAGCCCCTCTCTGCAGTATAATTAATGCAGCATATGAATCCACACACTGCCGAGCAGCACCTCTCTGCAGTATAATTAATGCAGCATATGAATCCACACACTGTGTGGCAGCGCCTCTCTGCAGTATAATTAATGCAGCATATGAATCCACACACTGCCGAGCAGCACCTCTCTGCAGTATAATTAATGCAGCATATGAATCCACACACTGTGTGGCAGTGCCTCTCTGCAGTATAATTAATGCAGCATATGAATCCGCACACTGCTGGGAATTGCCTTTCTGCAGTATAATTAATGCAGCATATGAATCCACACATTGCTGGGAAGCGCCTCTCTGCAGTATAATTAATGCAGCATATGAATCCACACACTGCGGGGAAGCGCCTCTCTACAGTATAATTAATGCAGCAAATGAATCCACACACTGCCGAGCCGCACCTCTCTGCAGTATAATTAATGCAGCATATGAATCCACACACTGCCGAGCCGCACCTCTCTGCAGTATAATTAATGCAGCATATGAATCCACACACTGCCGAGCAGCACCTCTCTGCAGTATAATAAATGCAGCATTTGAATCCACACACTGCTGGGAAGTGCCTCTCTGCAGTATAATTAATGCATCATATGAATCCACACACTGCTGGGCATCGCCTCTCTGCAGTATAATTAATGCCGCATATGAATCCACACACTGCGGGGAAGCGCCTCTCTGCAGTATAATTAATGCAGCATATGAATCCACACATTGCTGGGAAGCGCCTCCCTGCAGTATAATTAATGCCGCATATGAATCCACACACTGCGGGGAAGCGCCTCTGCAGTATAATTAATGCAGCATATGAATCCGCACACTGCTGGGAAGCGCCTTTCTGCGGTATAAGGCTAGGGTCAGACTAACGCATTTTTCACGTTGTCCGTGAAAATGTGCGTTCGAAGAATGGACGTATTTTTTCACGGAATACGCAATAGCGGTCATACTATGCGCAGTTTCATCCGTGATTTTGTACGGATCTTCAATAAAACACTTTGTGCATCTGGACGTTATGTTGGCCGGACATTAGCAGCGTCTGATGTCTCCAATTCACGCACACACGCCGCTAGCGGACGCAGCGCACTCTGTACGTCAGTACTAGTGGTTTAACGTTCTCGAAAAAATGCGTTCATTTTCCACTTGCGTTGCGCAGCCGGACTTTTGTGCGACCGTACTTCGTATATTGGCCGTCATTGCCCGGCATCTGCTGCTAGTGCGGCCGTGATTAAGTGCGCCTGCACGCGCGTTCGCACTGCCTCAGTCTGACCCTAGCCTAATTAATGCAGCATATGAATCCACACACTGCTGGGAAGCGCCTCTCTGCGGTATAATTAATGCAGCATATGAATCCACACACTGTTGGGAAGCGCCTCTCTGCAGTATAATTAATGCATCATATGAATCCACACACTGCTTGGAAGTTCCCAGCAGTGTGTGGATTCATATGCTGCATTGATTATAACTGATAAAAAGTGAAAAATTAACTGATCCGAAAAATGAATCGATCCGAATCACAAAATCGATCTGCAGAGAGATGCTGCCCCGCAGTGTGCGGATTCTTATGCTGCAGTAATTATACTGTCGAGCGTCGCTTCCCAGTAGTGTGCGGATTCATATGCCACATTAATTATACTGCAGAGCGGTGCTTCCCAGCAGTGTGTGGATACATATGCTGCATTGAAACCTATGGTTAAAAAGCTTTGTTTCTTTAAAAAAAGTTAGAAAACCTAACATTTCACCCAAACAATGCCTAAAAAAAAAAAAAAAGGAAAGAAACTTTCATTCTATTGGTAGTAATCTACTTCCCATTCTTAAATAAGCAATAAAAAATTAAATATCTCCTAAAAAACGGAAAGCCAACTGATCCAAATCACCCAAATTGATTCGAATAGCAAATCGATCTGAATTGTCGAATCGATCCGAATCACAGATCTGAAGCTCGCCGAAATTTTGGATCCATCCGAAATTTTTGGATGGTTGATATTTTGTTTTCGGAAATGCTACCGAAATAAAAAATGGTGAATTTCGTCAAATTGCACATCTCTACACTCATTGTATGTTGTTATTAGACCACAGGAAGACTAGTTATGTTTTAAAAGCCTTGGGTGACAGGTATCATAAACCAAATCAAACCAAATCAAACTCCTTCTTGATGATTATTGCCATTATAACAGTGCTGAATGATATTTACATAGTTAGGTCCATATTTATGTGGACACAATCACACGTTTTGTTTTTTATGTATTTACCAAAACATATTCAAGCTATAGTTATATAATGGATATGGGCTGAAAGTGCACACTCTCAGATTTAAAAATTATAAGAGCAGCAATCCCCTTTTGCAAGGGACCAAAAGTAATTGGACAATTGAATCAAAAGCTATTTTATGGACAGGTGTTGGCTACTTCTTCGTTATTTCTTCATCAATTAACCCTTTAAAGACAGGGGCAATTTTGCAAGTTCGGAGCATTTCTAAAAGTAGAAGTGTACTGAGCTAATTTTGAACGTGTTTGCTCATGTTTAAACGCGATTTGAAGTCATATTTTACTGTACGACCCAGACAAATTATATATCCTTTTCTATGGCAGACTCGGCAGATTCATAATATATCATTAATACAGGGCTCAACTTTTCAAGTCCCAAGCTACTAGCCAGGCCTGAAGAGTTACTCGCCACTAGTTGCCCCACTTAACCCCTTATCCTGCCCTGCCTCTGCATTCCCACTCGCCCTCATGTAGTTTCCACTCGCCAAATGCGAGCAGGCGAGTGGAAATTTTGAGGCCTGATTAATATATGTATATGTCATGCCCTGCCAGAATGCTAAAACAAAATTTTTTAAAAAATGTGACTTTCCTTTAACATTTTAATAATCTACAGCGTATAAAGTAATTTTTTTACGTTTTATCATCCGAGTCTTTACGGCAGTGGCGGAACTACCAGGGACGCAGCGGTAGCACTTGCGACCGGGTCCTGGCATATCACCACTTTAGGGGGGCCCAGAGCTCAGGCAGGCATTTGTGCCTGCAGCCATGTGTGTTCCAGCGGTGCACTCTCTCTAACCACCGCTCTGGTGCTACAGCGTGCCTGCCCTACTTCCCACGTTCTACTGGAGCAGAGGTCTGCAACCTTTTTGACATAAAGAGCCACTTGGACCCGTTTCCGAATGGAAAAAAAAACTGGGAGCCGCAAAACCATTGTGACATTTAAAACAAATCTAACACTGCATATATTGTTTACTACCTTAATGCTATATACAGGATCGTGCAGTCAGCTGTCAATCTGAAGAAAAAAAAGACTTTTTCACTTAACAATGTAAAACCCCAGCTCACACATGGATTTGCCCCAGCTCATGGATTTGCCCCCCAGCTCACACATGGATTTGCCCCAGCTCATGGATTTGCCCCAGCTCACTCATGGATTTGCCCCCAGCTCATGGATTTGCCCCAGCTCACTCATGGATTTGCCCCCAGCTCATGGATTTGCCCCAGCTCGCTCATGGATTTGCCCCAGCTCACTCATGGATTTGCCCCAGCTCATGGATTTGCCCCCCAGCTCATGGATTTGCCCCAGCTCGCTCATAGATTTGCCCCAGCTAGCTCATGGATTTGCCCCAGCTCACTCATGGATTTGCCCCCAGGTCATGGATTTGCCCCCAGCTCTCACCTGGATACTTGCCCCAGGCAGCTCCGGCGGGGGTTGAGGGGACCCAGATGCCGGGCAGCGCGGGAGCACCTGCCCGGTCTTGAACACTCCGTCCTGTGAAGTGGATGCGGCTGTGTGCGTGCGCAGCCGGTCACATGGTCCGGCCAGTCAGGTGGTACAGAGACTCAGTACCACCTGATTAGCCGGACCATGTGACCGGCTGCGCACGCACACAGCCGCACCACTTCACAGGACGGACTGTTCAAGACCGGGCAGGCGCTCCCGCGCTGCCCGGCATCTGGGTCCCCTCAACCCCCGGGCCAGTTTTAGGGGCGCAAATGCGCCCCTAACAAAACTGCGCCCGGGGCCACGGCCCCCCCAGCCCCCACCACGCTACGCCACAGGGAGGGAGCTGCGGGAGCCGCAGCAAAAGTGAAAAAGAGCCGCATGCGGCTCTGGAGCCGCGGGTTGCCGACACCTGTACTGGAGCAAGTGCACGTTACATTGGCGCCGCCCTCTCATGTGACAGGGGGCGGCGCCAATGCAACGTGCACCTGCTTCAGTAGAATATGGGAAGCAGGGCAGGCACACTGTAGCGCGGCGGCGGTTAGAGTGTGCCGCTGGAACACACATGGCTGCGGGCTGCCTGTTCCCGGAGCTGAGGGAAACCGACGGGGCCCCACTGTGCCTGGCCAAACCAGGCCCCTACCCCAGTGCTTCCTGTGAGTTACATTGCTGTAGATTCTGTGCCTTCTCAAACACCTCAGCGTTCACTGTGAGTTACATTGCTGTGGATTATGTGCCTGCTCAAACACCCCAGCGTTCCCTGTGAGTTACATTGCTGTGGATTATGTGTCTGCTCAAACACCCCAGCATGTCCTGTGAGTTACATTGCTTTGGATTCTGTGCCTGCTAAAACACCCCAGCGTGTCCTGCGAGTTACATTGCTGTGGATTATGTGTCAGTTCATACACCCCAGCGCTTCTTGTGAGGTACATTGTTGTGGATTATGTGCCTGCTCAAACACCCCAGCGTTCACTGTGAGATATATTGCTGTGGATTATGTGCCTGCTCATACACCCCAGTGCTTCCTGTGAGTTATATTGCTCTGGATTCTGTACCTGCTCATACACCCCAGTGCTTCCTGTGAGTTTTATTGCTGTTGAGCTCTGTAATATGCTCATCAATCCAGGACCGGAAGGAAAGGAATGGATATCCCAGGCATGGTAAGAGCCGGCTCAGATCGGCTCCAATGGGGACTGGGGCTGGACCGTGACAGGTGCCGCAAAGGGTTTAGCACTGTGGGCATGATGACTAAGGTGCCGACACTTTTTAAAACCAGATGGGGAATGTCTCTAATGGATTTTCCCAAAGTTGTTCGTGCATGGATCTCTGAACTGCAGTAACTCCTTTTGTTCAGCAGATGGTGCTGCCTGCCATAGAGGTTATTAAAGTAAGAAATACATTGGGAATAGTCCCAATTATTTCTTACTGTCTAATTAATTAAAAATTATTTTCCAATTAAACACAGGTTCCTGACAGAAATTTATGGCAAACCACTTGTTATCGAAGAGGTTAATAAATATTCTATGGATGAACACGTTAACAATTTGGGTTGCACATGCCAATGCACATGCACAAATTATAGAACAAAAGCCATAATGATTGGGTTGAAGTGTTCACTTGAATAAAGACTTCTAATTTTGTCTCTAGACCTATCAATGGATGTTTCACAAACTAAGTTTACAACAGCCATTCAGCAGGCTAGCTGTATACATATTCATTTTTGTGTCTTGTTGAGGATCATCAAATACTTGTGGATTAATACCAGCATTAATGTGTATTTAATCATGATCCACCAGACCCTGTTTTTGTGATCCTTAACCCCTTCACTACCGATATCAAGATATCTTTGGCTTCAAAGGCACCATCTGGTGCCCCGATATCAAAATATCTTGGTATGCTGATCTGCAGTCCAAAAGCAACTGAAATTCTTTTGCTTTTGGGCTGCAGAAGGTGCCCCAAAGTTTTAGCCCTGCGGACATAATGCCCAAAGAGCTAAAACTGTACAATCAGCTGCTCAAGGCTCTGAATTATTGGGCTTTCAGCAGCCGATGCAGGGCGAAATAGAAGAAAATAGACTTGCTGTTTAAACCTCTAACTAAATTTGGCAGTACTGGCCAAAATAGGTTATTTACAGTAAGACATACAATGAGTATAAGCGCAAATATTTCTTACTTTAAAATTAATTTAAAATGATCTTACAAAAAACACTTTCTGACAATGATTTTTTTGGAAAATCACTTGGTAGTGAAGGGGTCAAGTGCTAACTGAACATAGCTCATGGCCCTGGTGTCAGTAAACACAAACCCTAACCATGTGCTAGTTAATATATTTTTATATTGATCTTTATTTGTATTAATCGTTTTCTAGCTTCTTTTTCACAATAGAGCTAAAGCATGCTGTTACTTGTATTTTATTTTCAGGTCAAACATAAAATATTTGCTGTTTTTATAGACTCTGGTACAATACAGTGTACATCATAAATGGGATTGTTCAGTGGTGGCTCGTGCATAGGAGCACATGGGGAAGCGCCGTACCATTTTTTTTTTTGGAATTAACAAAATATAAAAAATTTTAACTAATGTTTTTCTGCTGTTTTTTAATGTCATTTAACATGTGCCTAATTGATAACATGTTTTATGCCCCTTTTAAGCAGTGTCATTGTCTCCTGAACTGTTTCTAGGCAGAGTAAACAAAAAAAGATTACATAACTTCTTGTCTCTGACATGCTTCAGAAGTCTGATAAGAGCTCTATGGGAGGTCTTCAAAACAGGTTCTGCAGTTGCTGGCTATTTGAGCTCCGTTGGCAGGAAACAAACCGCCCATACCAATATCTGGTTGAAGTAGATAAAGATGAGTGGTAATACTAATGTGCTCCACCAACATGATATGTCACCAGCCGCCATTGGGATTGTTAGTAGTAGCAATTTTCCAGGGTCACATCTGTAGCAGGTAATGTACACTTACATGTTGTGTAAACACCAGAAAAGATGAAATTGTGCTTGTAGACAAATGCGATATATGTGTAGGTCAAGGGTGAGCTACCTTGGCCCTCCAAAGGTTTTGGAAATATACTATCCCATGAAGCTCATCCAAACTAGTGACAGGCTGTGTATCATGGGAGATGTAGTTCCAAAACATCTGGAATGTCAAGGTTGGGAACCCTGGTGTAGGTGTTTGAAATCAAAGCAACAGTATATGTGCCTTACAAATCATAAACAGAAACTATGAAGACCAAAGTTTGCCCTTGGCTGAAAATAAATAAAATGTATTAAATGTTCCGATCACTAAAAATAAAAACTTTTACAATTCTACCTTTTTAAAGATATTTTTTAAACTGGTGCAGAAAAAATACAGTAGTTTCAAGAGGAACCTTTCACGGGATGAAAACATAATTTTGCCTCTGTATAAATCAATGGTCAGGCCGCACCTTGAATATGCCGTGCAATTTTGGGCACCTGTCTTAAAAAAAGATATTATATCGTTAGAAAAAGTGCAGAGACGGGCAACTAAATTAATAAGGGGGATGGAAGGGTTAAGTTATGAGGAAAGACTAACAAGCTTAAACCTGTTTAGTTTAGAGAAAAGGCGCCTTAGAGGGGATCTGATAACCTTATATAAATATATACGGGGCCATTATCAACCATTGTCTGATAACCTATTCATTAACAGGACTATACATAGGACAAGGGGTCATCCATTTAGACTGGAAGAAAGAAAATTTAGCTTAAAGCATAGGAAGGGTTATTTTACGGTGAGAACAATAAAGCTGTGGAATTCTCTGCCTGTTGAGGTGGTTGGGTCAGAGTCTGTACAGACTTTTAAAAAACGACTGGATGACTTCCTGCAGACACAGAATATTAAGGGTTATAATATTTAATATGTGGGTAAAAGCTTCTTGATCCAAGGAGAAATCTGACTGCCATTCTGGGTCAAGAAGGAATTTTTTCCCAGTATGTTGCATATTGGCGAGCGCTTCAGACTGGGTTTTTGCCTTCTTTTGGATCAACAGCAGTAGGTTATGTGGGAGAGGCTGAACCCGATGGACGCATGTCTTTTTTCAGCCTATATAACTATGTAACTATGTAACTATGTATTACCATCAATTCAATTTCGGGGTCAGAATGACACCAGGTAAAACAACATGACCTTTCTGTTTCTTCTAGATCATGCGGTGTCCAAAAAAACCCCATGGAAAACATTAGAAATGATTGACAATCCATTACTTAGCATTTTGTAAATACCTCTGTAAGGTACTTTTTAGAGGCCATGATTTAGTAACATTAAAGGTCTTTAAATAGAATTGCTCTTTCTATGGTTATTATTTCCAGTGTGCCTCGGTTCGCAAGTACTTTGGAATAAGCATTAAGACTTTGATTTGTACAAAAACATACAGAATAGTAGCAATTAGGTACTGCTTTTTGTGTTGTTGAGCTTAGCATTGGTCTACAAAAAACCTTGCTTTCAGTTAAAATGTACATTTTTTGTAAGAGTGCATGTTTAGTTAAAAGTTCAACCTTGTACAATTTTACTTTGAACGACATTTCAATAAATTGCTTTAGGCAGATTGTTACAGAAAGTTTTGCTATGAATATAACTACTTTTTTTAAAACTGCACAGCACTAACAGCACTCAAACATTTAATGCAATGTTAAGCATGGGGGCCTATATCTTCTTCACTACCAAAGGATTTTTCCATAAAACCACTGCCAGGATCAAGTGGATTTAGAAATAGAAAAACTAATTTTCCGTAAACAATATTTATGCAAAAAAACAAAACTGTTTTACCCATAATAATAAGTTTTACATACATTATCATTATAGTGAAACACATTTTATTATTAAATTCATAATTTTTATATTAAACATTTAGGGCCCTATTACACTCTTAACGCAAACGTTAACGCTCACTTGCGTGAGCGTTAACATTTGCCACAGTATTTACCCCATATTACAATCCAAACGCAAACGGGTTAAAAAACCCATTTGCGTTTGGTACTTTGCGCATTTCAGCTCAAGGTTACTGTACTTTGTGCTCCCTATGCTTAACATGGGGAGAGCAAAGTGTTAATCAGTGCTGGATTACAAAGTCCCAACGCTGATTAACGCCTGGCTCTGGTTAGCGTAAAGTTAACACCAAGTCCTGGCTCTGGTTAACGGATTCCGCTTCTGCAGAATCCGTTAACACCAGGGAAAAAAATATAAAGATAATCGTATACTCACCCTCTGTCCTGGGCAAGGACCGCGGCTCCAACCTCCTCCTCCAGCCGGTGGGAGCATGGAAAGACTGGGGGAAAAAGTCCCCCCAGTCTCTCCCTGCGTATCACTACGCCGACCGGCCGGATCTCGCGAGGCGAGATCCGGCTGATCATGTGACCGACGGGGGAACTCAATGGAGTTGCTCGCGACTGCGCTCAGCACTGCCGCGAGCATCCCTGATTTCAACGCGTGGTAACGATGCAGGCAGCATTTTTTGCGCCTGCATTGTAATCCCGCGTTTTAACGGGAACATCGTAATAGAGCCCTTATAGTTTTAAACACTTTATTTTGCCTAAAATATTTAGGGCACTAACATCTTGCCCTCGCTAACAATGGGACGCAAAGGGGAAAAATGAGCATACGCTAATTTCCATAGGACTCCATGGCGGATCGCGCTGCCGGTTCACACGACCGGCAGGATCTCACCTCTTGCGAGATCCTGCTGGTCGGCTGAGTGATCAGAGGGAGACAGGGGACTTTCTTCCCCCTGTCTCCTTCTGCTCCCAGCTGCCAGAACAACAGATCAGTCTGCCATTCTCGCTGCAGGAAGAGAGTCGAGTATCTGATTTTTGGGGGGTTTTGAGCTGCAGGTAATGGTTCTGCAGCAGCACAATCCGTTACCTACACCTCTGAGCTGGTGGAAACTTTTTTGTTAGGACCAAGTGATCCTAACGCTAGTTAATCTGTGCTTTCACTTTGCGCTCCCCATGTTAGGTATAGGGAGCGCATAGTAGAGTAAACTCGCGCTACAAATTACAAATTAACAAGCGCTAACGGGTTTTTTAACCTGTTAGCAATTTAAAGGCGATGTGCGCAGCGCTATGACCTCCTTTAAGCTAGAGCTAACGCAGACACTAGTGTTAGCTTGAAGGAGGTGATAGAGCCCTTATTGAGCAAAATCCATATAGTAAAATAAACACTTTTACATTATAACACTGAACTCGCAATTGCTGTAAGCCCTAAAATTGTATTTTCCATAATGGAAAAAGCCCGTATTGTAGGTCGGTCCAAAACTCACACTTGGCTTAAAGTGAAATCTTGCAGCAAGTAGGTTGCCTTGTACACCCCTGCATGGTAACAGCTCCAGGATGTCTCTTGGTTTTATCTGCCGTCCATACCTGGTTCTGTAGTGAGAAGCTGTGAATGAGTAAGAGTGGTGAGCAAGTAGGTTGAATGGTTTGTCGCTGTCATCATGTAGACTCATAATGTCCTCAGATGGTGTCCACTGCGATGTTGGCTTATCAGGGCTGAAGTTCTCTGGTACAAAGTCTGCATTTTCATTGGTGCTGTATGACTCTCTTGGGTCTAGGAGGTGATGCCTGTTGCAACAATATTCTAGACCATCACCGGTGCGTACATGGTAGAATCTGTTGGTATTAGCGGCTTTTGTGATGACTGCTAGGTGCCACTGACCATGTTCCTGGACACAAACGATTTGCCCAACAGTGAGTTGTGACAATGGTCTAGCTGACGTGTGATAGTAGTTCCTCTGAAGATGCTGACTTTGTAGCCTTCTTGTTATGACTTCCTTGTGATTGACAATTTTGGGCAGAAGCTGTTGGTTGCTAGATGGAAGCATGGATCTTAGGTGGTGACTCATAAGCAGCTGTGCTGGTGACTTGAAATTATCGATAGGGCTATTGCGGATCTTTGGACGGATCTTTCCGGTCCACACTGGCGTTTTCCATTATTGATTTTGCTGTGTAAACGGTTCTCTCAGCTAGACCATTGCTTTGCTGATAGTATGGACTTGAAGTGATGTGAGTAAAAGCCCATCTGTTGGAGAATGCCTTAAATTCACTGGATATTTACGGCGGGCCATTGTCAGAGATGACAGTCTATGGAATACCATGCCTTGAGAAGGTAGCACTTAACTTATGTATTACAGCAGCGGATGTTGTGCTGTGAAGTCTGTCCAGTTCGAAGTTCTGCTGCAGTAGTCAACAGTAATGACATAATCATGAAAAATTGGTCCTTAACTCCTTCACTACCAAGGTTGGCTATAGTTGATCTACAAAGCACATGCTAGTGCCGTGATATCGAGTATAGTCGATGTGATGTTCTACTGGAGTAATGCAAAATAATTTTGTTTATTGCAAATTAATTCATTTGCAGTTAGGCTCCAGACCATGACCCTCTCCTTTTAGCACCATGGGGATGACACCCGAGGTGCTAACACTCTTTAAAACCAGCTGGGAATATGTGTGTAAAACACATGTCCCCAAAAAGTCCAGCATGGAGCCCATTTCTGCAGTAGCTCCTTTGGGCCAGCAGATGGCGAGTTCTCTTTGCCAAATAGGTTATTACAGTAAGAAATAAATTTGGAATATTCCCCAATATTTCTTACTGTCATTAAATTTTTTTTTTCCAGAAATCATTTGTTGTAGACAGTAGGTTTCTGGAAATTTCCTTGGTAGTGATGGGGTTAAAGACCTTTCACCGCCTTGAAGAATACTCTTAACATGAACACTTGTATGCACTCTTGCTGTCCATAAAGCAAGGCATTTATTTCTGGAATAGGGACATTCAAGTAGCGATTGTTATGCTGATGTAGGCTTCTACAAATTTACAACAGGTTAATATTGTGCATGCATTTTAAGAAGGAAAGGAAAAACATTATCCTTGGGATCTTTAAAGCAACCCACTACTTGCTTAATGGCCCAGAACTTTTGCGTATAGAACAGTTTTTGTTACAGAAATGCTGCTCTCCGATTCACTGCTCTCTGCCACTGCCAACACTGCTTCGCAGAATGACCAGATATCTCACATACATTGAAATTTCATGACTTAATAAAATTTAAGCTTATCCTTTTAAATATTCATAGAAAATGCTGCCTCCCGTACATATAAGTGTGACAGACAAATAAAAGATTCATGCAGTGCATGGCACCACATGCATATTAATAATTGGGCATAATAATTTTGAAAGCTATTATTAACAAGTGAATCCACAGAAATATAAACTATACGATGAGTCCCTAGGAAAGCAGAGACTGGAAAACAAACATCAAACAGGGAGATTTGAACAATGTTTTTATTTGCAGTGAAAGATTATCAAAGAGGTTCTGTACTTTATTTTGTCGAGCTGGGGATAATGGAAATTGTTTTATGCATGACTTTTTTAATCTTTAAATGTAGCATTATGGACAGTTTTCTCTTTTTTTGGTAGTTTATGTATTGCACATTGACATTCAATAGCAATCCAATTTAACTAACCAATCTCTAATCCAGTTAGAATAGTCATTACATATCATTTCGGCATATTGTGTATTGATTCAGTGATGCAGGATCAGTGCAATGTTCTAGAAACTGAGCAATATGAAATAAATTAAAATCAGTCATTACTGGGAGCAAAGTGTTATTATGGTACCGATCGTCAGATTCTTTAGCAAGTGGTCAGGCTGTTTTGAGTGTTCCTCCACCCACCCGCGCATCACTAGGCAGCTGTGATTTTGAATTTCCCGGCTGCCGGTCAGCAGATCGGTCACTAGTGATGTCAGCCTGCTCTCAGCCTCTGCCAATTTTTTTAACCTCCCGGACGGTTATCCCAAGTGCAACATAGAAGCGCCACGAACAACGCCACGGTGGGAAACCTGATAAACCAACCGTCTCCACGAGATTCCATTCAGATGGGGATGCCACCAGCCCCCTGGATAAGTAGAAATGGAAGAAATGATGGATCTCCAGTGGATAAGAAGTGCCAAACGGTTTATTCATGGAACAGCAACCTTCAAAAAATCAGTGACGTTTCGACCCTGAGGTCTTAATCATACATGAGTATGATTAAGACCTCAGGGTCGAAACGTCACAGATTTTTTGAAGGTTGCTGTTCCATGAATAAACCGTTTGGCACTTCTTATCCACTGGAGATCCATCATTTCTTCCATTTCTGGTTATCCCAAGTGCGGCTTGGGGTTAAATTTCACAGCTGAAAATGGTAACCCCGAGTCACACTCGGGCTGCTTACATCACCTCTCCCTGCACTCCCTCGCTGATCCCTGCAGTCTCCTCCGGCAATTGCGGTGTTTTACTTCCTGGATTCCCTTCTCGTGAGGAGGGAACCAGGAAGTATGAGGTCATGATCGCCGGAGGAGACTGCGGGGGACAGCGAGGGAGCACAGGGACAAGTGATGTATCCAGCGGCATTCCGAGTGTGGCTCGGGGTTACCGCTTCCAGCATAGGAATGTAACCCCGAGCCACACTCAGGAATACCGCTAAGGGGGCCAAAAAATTTTTTGAACTGTTTTTAGACACAACATTTTGAAAAAATCAGACCGCTAGGGAGGTTACATTTTTTTTTGGGTGATTTCAGTCACCTTTTGTCCCTCGCCGGCCGCATCTCCTCCTCTTCGGCTTCAGGGACTCTCAAACCCAGAAGTCCCTGAAGCTTTTCCATGCACTCATATGCACTTTGTGTAGCGTAGGAATCGCATAATGTGCACCTCAATGGGAATTGCGCACTTTACGTGCGCAAGTTCCATAGTGTCTGCTGAGAACGATGGATCAGAGTTCCACGCGTGTGCAGATCCAATCCATCGGCTGCCTCTCTGAGACTGATTGCTACATCACTGGTGACTGATTTGGTGACCAGCAGCCAGGAAATTAAAAATTCCAGCTGCTAATGACACTGGGTGGGGTGGAGGAAACTCCACCACATCACCAAGCTTTTTAGCCAGATCGGTGGAGCTGGGACAGAAGCTCCTTGTGTGCTGACCACTTTTAAAAGAAAAAGTAACCAGGATGAGTCAAGTGTACCTTTTAATTAGTGTCCCATTAGCAGCTGACAATGAAAATATTGCACTGACTCAGGTTATGTAACTTTATGTGTTGGTTTGAATACAAATGGTTTCCACATGATATAACTTTCTTGAATCCCAGCCTTGTGATGCATATGTTATTCAGGTATAGCTAACATATAGTGGCAAAGTTTTCTTCTGAACGTATAATCCATATTCATGTGATGTTTCCCTTAATTTTTTGCATCTCCTGTTTGAGCACAAGGCAGAGAGGTTGATGAGGGTCTTCTTAGGACAAAGACAACTGATGTTTACTTGATCAGCGTATGCAGATAAACATGTTGAATATTTATAGTATCTTGATTTATTTATCACCATAAAAGCGCTATTTTGAAGTATTAAGTTTAAATGAATTAAATGGAACTAGACAACCAATCCTTTTATGCTTTGCTGAACAAAAGCCATAATTCAATTCAACAGACATAATTCAATTAAAAAGTTCTGATACACAAACAATGCAATAAAAGAAGGGATTTCTAAAACACTTAATGACATGCATGGATAAAAGCAATGTCAATAAATATTTATTTATTTATAAAGTATTCTACCAGGAAGGATACATTGAAATTTCTCTCATTTTATCTCATAATATACTAGGGATCGGACAGACTCATTCTCAAACATTTCATACGGTGTAGGGTTCGAAAGAAAAAAATATAACAAAATATTGAACACTGACACTTATAAACCTCATAGAGACCAGACTGTTTTACCATTGTCTGTCTGAAAGTACCCATTGCTGTTTTTACATTTCTGCACTGTTTGTGTTTAGCTCTAGTTTTCCTCTTACTCGTTTACTATACCCTCACATATTATATACTGTGTTTCTCGACATTAAATGGACTTTCTAAAGATACCATTATTTTCATCATATCGTACAATTTACTAAAATTACTAGAATAGTTTTACTAAAATTTTAAAATACTAAAATTTTATGAAATATGATTTTTTTTTAAAAAAAACAACACTTTTTCAAACTTTGACCCCCAAAATCTTGCACACCTACATTCACCAAAAAAGACTAGCAGCGTTATTCAGAGAGAGGTGAAAACCTGGAGAACGTTTGGAGAATTGAAAATTCTAGGTCAAAAAAGCCAAACCAGAAAAATTCTCCCGTGTATATCACTTTCCAAATCGGCTATTTTGACCTAGAATTTTCACTTCTCCAGTCATTCTCCTGGTTTTCACCTCTCTGAATAACCCTGATTGACTAAATAGATTCTAAATTTTGTCCTGAGCTTAGAAATAACCAATTTTAACATGTTTTTGCCTTTTAACCCCTTCGCTGCTGAACCCTGCTCTTCCTGCAGCATCATTGTTCACATTATAATTGAAACGTGAACAATAGTGCTGCGTTAATAATTTTTTTTTTTTTTTTAAAAAAACAACACTTTTTTATTTTACTTATTTATTTATTTTGTTTCTCGAAAAAAGGTCTGGCCTTTCCATTGATACCAAACATGACCCTCTAGCTACCACCAAAGCACCCCCATATCTCCACCATAGGGAAACTCCTTGGCAGCTAGGGGTTAATTCCCTAACTGACATCATCATGCACATGCATGACTACATCAGTGGGTGGGGGATGCCCCACAGGCTTGGCTGACATCCGAGATGTCAGACCCCACCAGGAGCAGTCCACAATCTGGCACCGATTTGGCTCTTTTTTTAAATTCAATATCGATCGGGAGAAAGAGGTGTCCAAAGTACCCCTTCTCTTTCAGGCACTCTCCCGACTTTGCTGGGGGGGGCACCAGAAACTGATGTCATTGCTATCTCTTGAACGCAAGCCGGAATCAGATTCTGACATAGGGATGAGCTGTTCGGTTCGATCTGTTCGGAGTTCGCATCGAACATCAGCCGTTCGGCTGTTCGCCGAACTCCAAACATTTCCGCGTGTTCGGTTCGAGTTAACCCACAATGTACCACAATGCACTTTTCCACTGGCCTGAAGCTTGTAATTGGCTACAGCCTTGCACCTGACCACAGGTCAGGTGCAAAACAGGTGCAAGACTATGCCAATCACGGCTCAGAGTCCTGATTGGGCAAATTTGGGGGGGTCTCACGTCTACAAGATATCTGTGAATTGTTGTAATCTGTGTGATCTCACTGCCAGCAGCTATTGGGGGATCTCACTTCTACAAGATATCTGTGAATTGTTGTAATCTGTGTGATCTCACTGCCAGCAGCTATTGGGAGGGGGGGTCTCACTTCTACAAGATATCTGGGAATTGTTGTAATCTGTGTGTTCTCACTGCCAGCAGCTATTGGGGGGTCTCACTTCTACAAGATATCTGGGAATTGTTGTTATCTGTGTTCTCAATGCCAGCAGTTATTGGGGGGGGGGGTCTCACTTCTACAAGATATCTGGGAATTGTTCTAATCTGTGTGTTCTCACTGCCAGCAGCTATTGGGGGGGTCTCACTTCTACAAGATATCTGGGAATTGTTATAATCTGTGTGTTCTCACTCCCAGCAGCTATTGGGGGATCTCACTTCTACAAGATATCTGGGAATTGTTGTAATCTTTGTGTTCTCACTGCCAGCAGCTATTGGGGGGGGAGTATCACTTTTAGCAGATATCTGGGAATTGTAATCTGTGTCTTGTCACTGCCACCCATCAGGGGGTCTCACTGATTTATAGAAAGTTCCTAGGAATTGTAATCTGTGTCTTGTCACTGCCATCCACCAGAGGGTCTCACTGAGTTATAGGAGGTTTCTGGGAATTGTAATCTGTGTCTTCTCACTGCCAGCTATCAGGGGGTCCCACATACTTCTAGCAGATTTCTGCGAATTTTAATCTGTGTCTTGTCACTGCCACCCATCAGGGGGTCTCACTGATTTGTAGGAGGTTTCTGGGAATTGGCTGCCAGCTATCAGGGTCTCTCACTGAGTTATACCAGAGTTCTGGAAATCTTTAATCTAGATAATACAGTTGAATCAGAGTCCTGCATATCTCCAATTTTTATAACAGAGTTGAATCAGAGTTCTGTATATCTTTAATATATATATCACTCACCATGTCAGAAAGACCAAAAAGGACAGGCAGACGCTCCCAGACACAGATAAGAGGGCAGCAGCCTCTGTGTCGGAAGGCTGTGCCCCTGGTTGTTGTGGACGTGGTGCATCCTCTGCAGGGGTACGCTTGTCCTTGTTCCTAACTGGTGCTGGCCATCTTAAGCAGCAGCAACATACGGAGGATTTGCAGAATTGGCTAGTCAGGCCATCCTCATCCTCCGAGTCCTCTGCCAGCCAGGCTTGTAGTGGTTTACAGTCCACCTCAGCTGCCAAAACATCTAATTCAGCCTCCATGTCCACAGCTACTCCTGCCATAGCCTCACCATCATACACGGAGGAGTCAGCTGAATTGTTTGACTACAATGACAGTGACATGCTGCTTGAGGATGCACAGCAACTCCAGTGCTCTGATTCAAACTCTGAGGTTGAGGAAGGGCGTAAAATCAGCCTAGAGGGAGGGGGTGCCTGTGACACACAAAGAACTGGCACTCATGTTCCCCCAGCAGCTGCAGCATATTGCGTGGTTGGCTCTAGTGACGAGGAGATAGGGGGTGATGACGATGATGAGGTCGCTGACTCCACCTGGGTACCTGATTGAACAGAGGAGTCAAGGGAGGAGGAGGAGGTACAACAAAAACGAGGCAGAACATCCTCTATGACCAACCGTAGCCAGTCCAAGGCATCAGAAGTCATAGCTGCTCAGGTGCAGAGCGCTGTTGTCTCAAAGCACATATACAGGAAGTCTGCTGTCTGGGAGTTCTTTAAGAAATGTGCATCAGACCGCAACATTGCTATTTGTAATCTATGTCAGATGAGGATCAAGCGTGGGAAAGATATCCCACGCTTGGGTACCACGTGCTTGAGGTGACATATGACCACCTGCCACGCATCCCGTTGGCACAACACTTTGCATAGGTCCTCCTCCTCATCTGTCTCTACCCACACTATATGTCCTGCCATGTCATTGCCTACAACCTCCACTGACAGGGATGATGCTACAGTAATGGGTGTACCAGGTCCTTCCTCACAATGTGACAGCATCCCATCAGCTGAAGATTTACACAGTCAGATTACGTTGCCCCAGCTGCTGCAGCATAAGAAAAAATATAGTCCCAACCATCCCCAAGCACAGCGTCTAAAGGCCAGCTTAGCAAAATTACTCGCATTACAGCTGCTGCCTTTCCAGCTGGTGGACTCTGCTTCCTTCCGTGAGTTTGCTGAATGTGCTGTACCACAGTGGCAGGTTCCGAAACGCCATTTCTTTTCACAGAAGGCCATTCCACCACTATACCAGCACGTGGAACACAATGTTATGGAGTCATTGGGAAAGGAAGTCAGCAGCAAGGTGTACATGACTTTAGACACGTGGTCCAGCAAGCATGGGCAGGGCCGTTACATTTCCTTCACGGCACACTGGATAACTCTGATTACAGCTGAGAGGGATCCAGGATGGGGCTCTGTGCTGCAGCTTGTTCATCCACCACGCCTCCAGAAAGCTGCTTGTATGAGGTCTGTCTGCTCCACCACCTCTTCCTCCTCCTCCTTCTCTGTCTCTGGCGACAGTGGCAGTTATACCGACGCATGGCAGGGGCTATGTAATGGCTCAAGCAAAAAGATGCCATACTGTGCTTGAGCTGGTTTGTTTAAGGGACAGGAGCCACACCGGGCCAGAAATTCTGTCAGCTCTGCAGGGGCAGGTGCAGAAATGGTTAACACCACGCCAGCTTGAGCTGGGAATGGTCGTCCGTGATAATGGCAGCAACCTTCTCACTGCCCTAAGCCAGGGTAAGTTGACGCATGTACCATGCCTAGCATACATCCTAAATCTGGTGGTACAGCGTTTCCTACCCAGGTACCTAGGGCTGGCACAGCTTCCCAGCCAGGCCAGAAAAGTCTGCAGCCACTTCAGACGGTCATTCCCAGCAAGTGTTCACCTGGCAGAAATTCAAAGAGAATTCCACCTTCCCACAAACCGTCTGATCTGTGACATGCCCACCAGGTGGAACTCGACATTAGCAATGCTGCAGCATCTGCACAAGCAGCAGAGGGCCATCAATGAGTACCTGTGTGACTATGGCACAAGGACAGGTTCAGGTCAACTTGTTTCCCCCCGCAGTGGCTGATGATCAAGGATGCATGCACTGTACTGTCACCATTTGAGGAGGCAACGAGGATGGTGAGCAGGGACAGTGCATGCATCAGTGACATAATTCCTTTAGTCTTCCTGCTGGAGCGCACTCTGCGGGGAATTATAGATGTGGCACTAGAGGCAGAGCAGCGGGAGGAAGAAGATGCCTTCCCTAGCTCTCAAGGCCCCAGTCTTTACGCAGACAGAATTCCTGTGGTTCCTCAGATCAGACAGGAGGAGGATGAGGAGCAGGAGGAATATTTAAGTAGTGAGTGCATTGAAGGTGGGGATTCCTCAAGGGAGGGTTTTGTGTCCCCAGAAACCCAAGGACTAGTACATGGCTGGGAGGAGGAAGTGCACGAGGATTCGTGCTATCAAGGAGAGGGATCATTACTGGTTGGCAAGCCTTCTTGATCCACGATACAAGGGTTAAGTTGCAGAGCTTATCCTGCCCTGCACAGAGGGAGGACAGGATGAAACAACTTGAGGACGCTCTAAAGCGACACTTGTGTAACACCTTTTCCAGGCACTGGTAGGTTACCAAGTGATGACACAGGTGCTTCTGAGGCTGCGGATGATCAGAGGAAGAGTGGTGAAGGCCGGGGCCGCTTGACTGATGCCTTTTTAATTTTTTTTCGTACATGACGCCCAGGGACGTCAAATGTAGGCACCCATTGCCAGTGTCTTCACCATATGGTGCAGGACTACCTAGGGGCAAGGGCAGACCTGGATACCTTTACAGAAGATGATCCACTGGCTTACTGGGAGTTGAGATTGGATCACTGACCAGAACTTAGCCAATATGCTATGCAGCTACTAGGTTACCCTTCATCCAGCGTGCTTTCTGAAAGGACGTACAGTGCCGCTGGAGGTTTTGTCACAGACAAAAGAGTGCGTCTTTCCACCGACTCTGTAGACCGGCTGAAATTTATAAAAATGAATCAGTGCTGGATCAGCAGCTATTAATCCCCTGATGCTGACATAACTGAATAGATCAGGGATCTCTTCTGCATTACCAAAACCTCCACCCCTGTACTCTTCCACAATACCTCAGAGGGGTTACGTTGTGAAGGCACTAGCTGGCACCAAAGGCCTAATATTTGGGTGCACTGCCACTGACACCTATACCAGATTCATATCATGTTAATATTGGACCGCAGGGTCCAACTCTGCACTCTTCCACATTACCACAAAGGGGTTACTTACAGTGTGAAGGCACTTGCTGCCACCAAAGGCACAATATTTGGGTGCACTGCCACTGACGCCTATACCAGATTCATATCATTTTAATATTGGACCGCAGGGTCCAACCCTGCACTCTTCCACAATACCACAGAGGGGTTACTTACAGTGTGACGGCACTGTTGCTGACACTAATGGCCCAATTTTAAAGCACCTATTGTTACTTTCATCCAAAGCCTGCTTAAGTTTCACCATAATTTAGCCAAAAAATCACTAAACTTGTTCTGCGAGTCCTAAAATGTCTCCTCTTTTCATACAGGCTGCCGCCCCAAGCATTTGTTTATGCATAGATTAAAGGAAAACCACTTAGCATCATTTGAAATGTCATTTTTTTCTTTTTAAATGTTTCTATACATCCTACAAATCCGCCACTTCACGGGCAGGTTATGGGGACCTCTTAGGCACGATATTTGAAGGAATTTTTCATTTCTATTCTTAACATTTATTTCATGGAAAACTCACTGTTCGTTTAAAAACTTTTTTTGCTTTTTGTCCTTGTTTCCTGTCCCCCAGGGCACTACCCGGACCCCCATACACCTTTTATGGGAAATATCTTGCATATATGCCCTCTTGGAGGGCACTCTAAAAATCGACCTTTCGATTCCCATTGACTTGCACTGAGTTCGGTTCGTGTTCGAGTTCGAACTCGAACTTTGAAATTGTTTGAGTTCGAATGCGAAACAAACACGGGGGTGTTCGGCTCATCACTACTCTGACGCACATGCGCATACACCTGGCAATACGCGGCTGCAAAGGATTATATCGGAAGGTATAAATTCATTTGAGACTCATTAGAAAACACATCACAGACTGAGGAAGTCTGCAGAGAGGCAGATGAAATGCGTCTCTGGCCATTTAATATTTTATCATTTGTTTTAATATTTGTTTTTAGAAAAATTTTTTTTTTTTATTATTTATTGGATCTATACTCATTAAACCGGAATATTTTTCAAGGGACGACCATTCCAGTAAGGTACAATCCAGGTAAGGATTGGAAAAAGGATGAGACCACTCAGTAAGTCGAATGCACAGTTACTGAGCCAGTTATTTGAAGAGGTTCATTCCAATGTAAGTACACATGTCCCCTTTAATGCTTACCATTTCGGAATTTGATGTCTGTGCAATGGATTATTTTGTTTCTCTTGAGATTGTGGTGTGGTGAATACCGATATTCTGTGGTGATCGTGAAGTACAGGCAAGGCCCCCCTAAGTGGCCGAAAGGTACATACAAGAGCCTCAGAGGCTCTCACCTAGTGAGTGCATTTACGTTAGCTTACGGCATCAAGTAGTGAGAATACGAGATACTGTACCATTAAGTGTCTCCTTTCTGTTTGTGTATTGAGAACTGATTTCGGTCCAATTTGCAGAATATAAGGTTGAGTCACAATTGAAATCTGATAATACACCCTGGAGATAAGTAACTTTGTATTTCCTTGTGGGATATAAGATACATGAGACATTGTATTCCGCATGGTGTGTTGATGTGCGCTCTCACTAGGACTATTGTCCAAACTAATTAGCTATACAATTCACCGTTGTGGGATCTACATGGGTGCATGAGCTGCACTGTTTAAGTTAGGTTTACAATGTATTAAGAAAAATAGAGTCACTTTTTCACTTGGTACCCAAGTGGGTTATTTGCACAATTTTTTTTCAGTTTTGGCTAAACTTGTGCCTTTTTTATTTAGAAAAATGTAGAAACAGATTTCCATTTCTAATTTTATATTTTTAACAAGAGTACCCTGCAGCATATGCAAAGGTTTGGATGATACAATAAGGAAAAATATTCTATGATTGAAATATCATTGGAAATGAACTTTTTGCTTGACATATTTTGTTATAGCATTCTGAAGGGACATAACATATCCACCTTATAATGATATATATTGAATTTACAGAGTCCACTGAAAAAAAGGATATATAATTTGTTTGGGTACTATAATAAAACATGACTTCAAAACCAGTGGCCACTGGTGACATTTTAAAGGTGGGGGGGCTAGACTGCAACCACACCCTGCATAAGTACCCCCTGGGAATATTTTTATATATAATATATATATATATATATATATATATAATCACCCGCTGAAATTAGTGCCCTGGAAAAATGGCTGATCTGTTAAACCTAGTTCTATTTCTATAGGAGTGTTGAGATAATGTTGAGTGTTGAGAGAATCCTGCTTTATTAACCCTCACTTGCCCACAGTATCACCTATTCCCTTTATAAAACTAACTCTCTCCTGTTCTACACTAATCCTTTATTGTCCCCATTTATTCCATCCATTCATGTTTTTTATTGAGTCCTTTGCGCCACCAGAATTACTACTGCATTAACCCCCTTGATCAGATCTAGCTTTACCACCACTATTTATTAAGTCCATTTGTCACATTATCCATACCAACATCTGATTAATCTAATGTTCTGGTCAGTGTTAGCATAGCTAATTAACAAACTTTCCCATTCATTGTTAACCACTATGTGGCAGGTGTTCTAACCACCACTTTTATTAACCCCTACCATGAAATACACTATGGCCTGACCATCCTTACAAACCTCTTTTATGCCAACCTGTATTACCATCCCCATTAACCTCTTGTGTGGGGTCCTTTCTCCTACTGTTCTGTGTGTTTAACCTGTATGTATATTTGTTATTCTGCCTCCCATTGTACAGCGCTATGGAACTTGTTAGCGCTTTATAAATACTTATAACTGTAACCCATTCTGACACACTTAAGTCTCATTACGTGGGCTGCAATATGGATTGTTATTTGCCACTACTGCATTTATTGATTCCCTGTCCCGTCTTATCAGTATTCCTTCCCACAATGGGTTGGCTCACTGGGATTAGGTGGGATGGGGACAGGATGAGATGTCCAGCTCTCTGTAAAGATAGAGTACGTTCTAAGCGCTTTTTCCCCTTCCTGCCAGCCCTTGCCTTAACGAGTGAGAAGCTAAGCAGCTGCTTCTCACTCAGAGATAGGCTACATTACATAATATATATATATCAAAAAGCAGATAGTTACATATATCAAAAGGAAAGTAATATTCCTGAAAAGCACAATAAAAAGCTAACAATTCTATGAACCACATTACAAAGATCCATACATTAATCATAAAGAGACATTGATATCTCAGGTGGAGTAAAAAAACCAACAAGCATTTCTATAGCAGTATTTTGTCTAAATTGTTTTTAAAATTTATAAAGAATACATGTATGTGAAGTGATGCATTAAGTACATAATTTCCCCATTTTCAGAGCTTGGACTAAGAAAGTTATAAAAAGGAAATACAAAATACCATATCTGCCAAGCACCTGCTGGACTGCAAGTTCGGTTCTAGAACACCACTGGTTTTAGGACACAGAGAATCTCTATCATAGCTCCTTCCACAGCTGCACCATGCTCCTTCCTGCTTGGTCTGGCACACCACTTACTTCAGAGAGGGAGAGCTCGGAGTGATCAGATGAGTGGCAAAGTGACAGCTGGGTGGAGTAGAGGTAACATCAATGCTCTGTAACCGTGGAGAGAGAGACTGTGGAGACACAAGTTCGATCCCGTCAAGAACACCTCTCCAATAAGTGTCCTTTGGCAAGACACCTAATGGTACATACTCCCCACCCAGGACATACTTAAAAACGAGAGAAATCTCAATGTATCCTTCCTGGTAAAATCCTTTCTCAAGAAAAAAAGCACAGGTCGGAGCTGCAAGACAAGTAGCCTGAACATGTTATACCCCAGCTTACTGGCCACTGCATTTTTGACTCAAGGTCCATGTCATGCAGCTGCTCCTTGCTCTCACTCATGCCGCATGCTCAGGGGCAGACTATGGCCAACCAGTAAAGAAGCCAGACACCTGGTAGTCACATATGATGATGTAGTGAGGACACACACAGTGGAGCAAAAACGGAATGGGGATTTCTCACAGAACCTGCAAACCCAGCTGTGTGAGACATCATATTCACTGACAATATGCTTTCTGGACTGTTTATCCTATTATGGTCTGCCAGCCTGATGACTGAACATACTGGGAAATCCAGTCCTTTAAACATTAACACAGTGTACCCTAATAGTAACATTTACTACTCGCCAGCTCACTGCTTGCTTCGCACAGTCCTTCATATTCTCTGCTGCTTTGTGGGAGGTACCTCACTGTCCTTCATCAGTGTGTTTCCACCCTCTGTTTGACAATGAGCCAATTTTAGCATTGTTCATAATATGTGGATGTTTTTCTAGGGTGACATTATTGAAACTTGATGGCTGGGGGCTGAATCCTCTATTAGAAGGGGATAGTGTATGTGTGAAAAGCTCTCAGGAAGGCCAGATGGCAAAAACATTCATATGTGCAAGCTCAGCTGTTTCTGTACTGCTGTCAGCAACTAGGGGTTGGAAAAAAGCTTAGCAGGTTTTGTGTGTTTTTTGAAACAGAAACCCTCTGCCCCCCCCCAGAGAAAATAAAATGCTTATTCTTCATTTTTCACTCTAAAAAACTGGTGGGGCACTGCCCCAGTTGCACCAGTGGTGGAGCCTCCACTGTATCAAAGCACATTTAGACATGACGAGCACAAAGCAGTCAAAATTAGCTTGTTACACAGGGCTGAAATGGTTCAGCAGTGAAGAGGTTAATCTAAAACTCTAAAGGGTGGACAGGTGGTGTTGATAATTAATAGCATCATCATGGTGTCCTGATGAAAATCAACCAGTAGGTGCTGATTTATATGGTCCTCGAGTGCAGTGTGTAAATATGAAATAACATTATTAAAACTGTGACATAACCATTGATTTTCCTAATATGAAGTTGAATCACTTGAGATTTTTAAGACATGTTTGCAACACCTGTGATGATTTAGCTAGAACAATTTCAGAAATTACACATTCAGAGATTAAATAACACGTGAAAAACATCTGCAAATAAAGGTCACATCCAAACGAAATGAAATAGTATATACTTGTATAAACAATGATAAATTACCTGAAAAATCGAGATTTTTTTTTTCAAATGAGCATGAATACACTTAGCATGATAACATGTAGCTTGGTATTGCTTTAGTTCACTTTGCACTTCTAGCATGGTATTTAAACAAGCACATTACCTTCTTCCTTCAGTGACTCTGTGAAGATTTATTTTACAAGCTATCATTGGAAGAAGACTGGTGTACTCTTTTAAATCTGCTGGCTGATTTATCATTGTCAGTTGCGAGTTTTTCACCAGGAAAAAAAGTCTTCAATTTGTAGTTAGGAAATTGTTATTTGCAGTCAGTGTCAGTCATGATTCATTTTTGAATTCATGTGAGCAAAGCCTTCAGTTTCCCATTTCAATTCAGAAGTCGACCAACACAAAATGTTACCTTGGAACATGATTGAAACGGCAGCTTTGTTTTGCAAAGTTTTTATGCTTATTAAAACATTAATTACTAATTATTTAGTATTATACCCTTTGAATTATTTATGTAAGTATGCAAAGCAAAAAAAAATTGGAGCTTTTTAAACAAAACACGAAGTGCAAATGATGTTTAATTACAGTTTCATTTTTCAGACTATAACAAAAATATGTATTTATTTGTTTAAGTTTAAATACTCTATAATTGACGGTTTGTATATTGTTTAGTATCTGACTGCATAATCCGAGAGGATGATGGATTGGAAAATTACTATTCAGCTATGAAGTAGGTCCTATAATAGATTATGAAGAATAATTTCATCTAAAATAAACAAGTAATTAACCCTTTCAATTTCAGAGAAGAATCATTGAAATGCTGAATAACATTCAGTTCAAAACCCACCAGACCTAAGAATTCAAACATACTATATATTTATATTACAATGGTTTGTAAAATGTAACACTGTAATCAGTCGGATATTTTTATATGTTAAATCCAAAAGGGAATTCAGGTAAGATTACTTAATGACTTATTGATATGTCAATGTACAAACAATAATAAAGCAAAAATATAAGCTGTATAAAGTGCATAGTTTGTCTTTATATCCACGTGGTATTTATTTTTAATTTAGTACTCTGTGTACTGTGTACCATTGTTTGATAAATATAATAGTAACAGTAACATAAAGGAAAATAAATATATTTTTAATGAGGTTGTTTTCAAGTAATTAGGACATTATTACAAGAGAATCACAAAAATGGCCAATGAGAACATAATTGGAATCCCACTTTAGAAATTGTAGATAAAATGCTAGTTTATTAAGGTTTCTATTATTATTATTCTTTATTTATAAAGCGCCAGCATATTCCGCAGCGCTGTTTCTATGTTTATATAACACTTTGGAATGCCTTTGTGGACTTGAACCTTTGTGGACTTTGATTATTAGGCACACATCTGTCTTAATTTTAACGAGAGTGCATTTTTTTCTGGCAAGGGTATATCATGCATACTGTGGATTCAGGTTAGCCACGCGAGTGGGCATACCAGGGGAGGTTCCTGTTATATGCCATGGCTGGGGTGCGAGAAACTCACACAGTCACAGAAGTGTGAATATTTGCAGAAAAGGGTTTTCCCATCTGTTGACGCGCGCAACTTGAAAGATGGGGAGCTGCCCTGTATTTCGGAAACCTATATATTGGTCAGGTGTTTAACAATATTGTGCAATTGGTGTTTATTCTGCAACTGTTAATCGTGTAATTTGGAAGAAATAAGCCATTTGGTGGAGGATGAGGGTTCCCTGGTGCCATCTTGGGCAACGTGCAGGTCAGCTAGTATACTCCACATCCACCAGGTAATAATGGGTAGTATGTCGTGTATCCACTGGGTGGGCTCCTAAGCTAGTGACCTTGCTTAGTATCACGAGACGCAGAACATGAGAGTTTTTGGAAACCAGCATTTTCGGAAAACCCGTCAGTTAGTAAATGCCACCCAATGAGTAGCTATATATATATTCTGAAAAATCACATAGCTTAAGAATCAGTGATGGATTTGGTCATGTAATATGATCATACCATGCATAAGCCATTCACAATGTCAATATAGTCCATCTCAACAGGTCCCAATCTTCCTCCCCTAATGACTTCTCTTATGGGACCAATTCTCCTAGTGGAGACAAATTTCCTCTGGGAGCTCCCTGCCGTTCAAGGTTTAAGTTGAAACTGTGTTGACAGGGAGGGATGCCTACCAAACAGGGTTGCCAGCCCTAAAAATGTAGGACCATATTACAATGTTCACGTTAAAACAGGAATGCTAAGGAGGAAAACCTGCGCCGCAGAAGCGTAATCAGTTAGCACCAGCTCCTAGCTGTGGGTAATTTTTGCGTTAATAGCAGCGAGGCGAGATTAGGATTAGGACTTTGTAATCCTAAAGCTAATTAACTCTTTGCACTCCCCATGTTAAGCATAGCGAGCGCAGAGTACAGTAAACTCACGCTAAAAAGCGCAAGCTCCGAATCGCTAATGGACTTTTTAACCCGTTAGCGTTCGGCATGTAATATGGTTGGCCCGCGCTAGGGCCACTTAACCAAACATTAACGCTCACACAGCTGAGCGCCAACATTAGCGTTAACAATGTAATAGGGCCCGTAATGTATAACAGTGGAAAAGCTTGCATTCGAAGACAAATAACTATTACAAACAGGGAAAAGAACACTCCAATCACTTAAATATATTTTTTAAAGAATATAAAATACCTACTTTAGTAATTTTGAACCGCTGGGAGCTCCTAGAAGTATCCATTCATTTAGGAAATTTAGGACCCGTGAAGGTTGGGCACATTGATGTTATTACAGGCCTAAAAAATATATGTTAATATCTTGTAATCAGATGACCATCATTGATTTGTTGTGGTTTAAGTGACTGAAGTCTGAAGTACTCTTTTCCTTCTATATTGTGTGTATACTTATATAGTTATGTGCACTGATATATATATATATATATACATAGCCTATATATAGCCTCTTAGGTATATATAGATGTAAAGATTCACCCGCACTTCAGGATTTTCAAACTTCCACTTAGAACATGTTTCAAACCACCAACGTTTCAGTTCCGGTCCGGAACTTTCATCAGGACAAAAAACAATTACCCCCTACCACAAACCCTCAGGTTAAATAAGGAACAAAATCACCCAAATTAAAATCACATTGGGTACTCACCCTCCTGGTGTGCGATGCGTCCGGCATGCCTATGACTCCCATGCGCATGCGCCATTTCCTGGCTCACCTCTATGACATCACCCTGGTCATCCTGGAGACCAAGAAGCTTTAAACTTAACAAATGTTTCCCAGCACTTTACGCACTATGCACTCCGGCTCACTTGCGCACACCGGAGGGAGATCACCAACGGAATACCACATTAAAAACAAAAATACCTTCTGTGAATAGATAGAATAACATGGTATATTACACCGGGGAACAGACTTATACAGAAATGAACAGCCATTATTAAGAATTATTAGGGGCAGAGTGATATTGCCACTTAGATTGACCTGCTGATCAATGTGTGCCTACACAAATACTGAGTACATATTTTGTTCATTGAGGCCCCGAGGGAACACAGTATCAAGCCTGTGTATCCATTGGGCCTCTATTTTAAGTAACATAAGCGCCCTATCCCCTCCCCTCCTGGGTACAGGGACATGATCTATGGCCATAAACCTCAAGGACGAAACTGGGTGGCCTAATTCTAAAAAGTGTCTCGCTACTGGCTTGTCTGAGTGCCCATCCCTGTATGCTATCCTAATATTGGATCTGTGATTCCTTATTCTATCACATAGTTGGGTAGTTGTTTTGCCCACATACGCTAACCCGCAAGGACACAATATTCTATATACGGCAAACTCAGTCTTGCATGTTATTGCGTGGCGGATCTGAAAACGTTTCCCGGTGTGTGGATGGCAGAATTCTTTCATGATGAAGAACTCTGTGTAGGCCGAAACGTTGGTGTCTTTTTAGTTTCTTGTAATTAAACTTTATTTTCATTGAAGTCCTCGAGTGCGTCCCGCTATTTCTGGAGTCTTATATATATATATATTGTATATATATATATATATATCTTATTCATGTATATTGTAGTTGGTATTGACTAAATTTTAATCTCAAACTGTTGAAAAGGATATCACATGCTACATGGCTCTGAAAACAAAATACTCTACAGGATTGGAAATGACTTTTCAACTCCATTTGTTTTCCCTTACACTCTCTGTCAAAGTCACATTCTGACTATATGACAGGCTTTGTATGCTGAATGAAAATGAAAGACAAACAATACCTGCCTGCAAAATCCCACGCTTCAAATTCTTTTATTTCAACTGCAGTTCAAACAATGAAAATTAAAGCCCATTCGGTCTTTGTCCCTCATGCCAAAATTAAAGTGAGCCAATTCCATTCATAGTGGTAACGTTCAAAAATTGGAAAAGTCCTACAGTGGTTTAATATGAATCAAAATGTCTTAAAATGATTCAAAGTAAAAATTCTGTCAAACAATGGGACATTATCTCATAGAAAGTTAATTGTGAATTGAATTTATGGAAATGTCCATATTTAAATCCCAGAATTTGTCTTCTATGCCTTCATTTTATGTCAATCATGCGTTGTATATAATTAACAGCATTCATGGCCTACTGTGCTGATTGCTGTACTCAACTCAGCAGTCAGTCTTAGCTTAAAAAAAGAAATGAAATAATCATCATCAATATAACTTTATGGGTCTTTATTTGAATGAGGGGTGATTACAGTTGATTTTTGAATACAACACTGCAAGGTTTTTTGTTTACATGCACCAAAGATTGAAACTTTTAAAACTCTATCAGCCTCAGAAGCAAGACAGCGCAAAACATAGCATTGTGGAGATAGTGGGTTGTTATCAGGAGAGTAAGCTCAGACAAGCTCGTGCCCACACCTGACTCTGGCAGCCCCATTCCTGTCCTGCTCATGCATGATTCTTGAGCAAGATTTTTCCTCCGCCTTATGTTGCATCCAAGTTTCTGAAAGTCCTTCCTGGATGTTCTGCCTATTCCAAGGAGCCTCAGGTGCACCCCATCCCACCTGATGAGGCCTCCTCAAAAGAAAGTTACGTCCTTCATAGTTACATAGTTACATAGGCTGAAAAAAGACATGCGTCCATCGGGTTCAGCCTCTCCCACATCACCTACTGCTGTTGATCCAAAAGAAGGCAAAAAAACAGTCTGAAATGCTTGCCAATATGCAACATACTGTGAAAAAATTCCTTCTTGACCCCAGAATGGCAGTCAGATTTCTCCTTGAATCAAGAAGCTTTTACCCACATATTAAATATTATAACCCTTAATATTCTGTGTCTGCAGGAAGTCATCCAGTTGCTTTTTAAAAGTCCATACAGTCGCTGACCCAACCACCTCAACAGGCAGAGAATTCCACAGCTTTATTGTTCTCACCCTAAAATAACCCTTCCTATGCTTTAGGCTGAATTTTCTTTCTTCCAGTCTAAATGGATGACCCCTTGTCCTGTGTAGAGTCCTGTTAATGAATAGGTTATCAGACAATGGTTGATAATGGCCCCGTATATATTTATATAAGGTTATCGGATCCTGTCAGGTACGGGAGTGCGGCGGTGGGTGAAGTGAGCCCAGGATGCAGTGATCATAGGAGTCACACGGGTTGCTGGGTACTGAAGGTTTATTGAAGAATAAACAAGGCAAACAGTAAATAATATGAGCACTAGCAGGCAGGCAACAGACTGTATGCAGGATTCAGCTTGACAATAGGGATTCTTGAAAGCAGGGTATACTTGACAAACGAGGATTCTTGGAAGTGGGGTACACTCGAAGAACGAGGGTTCTTGAGAGCGGGGTACCTTGGTGGGGAGATTATCCTTGGTAGCAGGGTTCCACTTGGGTGTATCACTGGAGGGATTCAGGTAACACGGTAGGAAGCTTCAGGAACAGGTCTGGTTGTCTGCACTTCCAGAGACGTTATGTTGAAGCCCTGATGGAAGGGTGGATCCCTCTTTTAAGCAGGCTTCATTTAGGTGAAGTAGTATACACCTGTAGGTATCACAACAGAAGCTTAACAGCCAGATAGGGGAATCGAACCTGCATACAAACCTAGACAGGTGAATAAGGGTTTGCCACGGTTTAGGTGCGGGCATAGGCTTAATTCATGACAGTACCCCAACCCAAGGAGCGCCTTCCGGGCGCGAACAATCAGATATATATATAGCAAGGGGGCCACCTATTTTTTCCTGCGCCGCCGTCGGTTGGGGCCAGGACCCGTCACCTCCAAGGATGAGGTTTGGGTGGTCAAGATGGTCACAGGGTTTTCAAGGTCTGTTCGGCGTATCACGATACCTTGGACACTGTAGGGTAACGTGGGATCCATATCTGAGGTGCTATCGAGCACAGTGGGTTCGGAGTCGTCCTGATGTATGGGGTTGCTGGTGGCAACCAGATCGGGAGTAGAGAAATGTCCACGGGCTAATGCAACCTGTACCTGAGACTGCAGGTATTTGTGGTTCAGCTGCATGTCCTGTATGGTATGGGTAAGGGTGTTCACCTGAGCTGCCATGGCAGAGACAAGTACCAGGACTTCACTGGATGGACTGGCTTTACCAGGAGTTGGCAGGGTAGCTGCAGCGGTATCAGTGTCCACAAATGTTTTGGTGGCAGCAGTCTGGGCCTGGACCTCGGTACAGCACGGCTCTTGGACCTGGACCTCGGTACAGCACGGCTCTTGGACCTGGACCTCGGTACAGCACGGCTCTTGGACCTGGACCTCGGTACAGCACGGCTCTTGGACCTGGACCTCGGTACAGCACGGCTCTTGGACCTGGACCTCGGTACAGCACGGCTCTTGGACCTGGACCTCGGTACAGCACGGCTCTTGGACCTGGACCTCGGTACAGCACGGCTCTTGGACCTGGACCTCGGTACAGCACGGCTCTTGGACCTGGACCTCGGTACAGCACGGCTCTTGGACCTGGACCTCGTACAGCACGGCTCTTGGACCTCGGTACAGCACGGCTCTTGGACCTCGGTACAGCACGGCTCTTGGACCTCGGTACAGCACGGCTCTTGGACCTCGGTACAGCACGGCTCTTGGACCTCGGTACAGCACGGCTCTTGGAATCCTGCGATGTGCAGGGCAGCAACGGCTGGAGAATCTGCGATGTGCAGGGCAGCAACGGCTGGAGAATCTGCGATGTGCAGGGCAGCAACGGCTGGAGAATCTGCGATGTGCAGGGCAGCAACGGCTGGAGAATCTGCGATGTGCAGGGCAGCAACGGCTGGAGAATCTGCGATGTGCAGGGCAGCAACGGCTGGAGAATCTGCGATGTGCAGGGCAGCAACGGCTGGAGAATCTGCGATGTGCAGGGCAGCAACGGCTGGAGAATCTGCGATGTGCAGGGCAGCAACGGCTGGAGAATCTGCGATGTGCAGGGCAGCAACGGCTGGAGAATCTGCGATGTGCAGGGCAGCAACGGCTGGAGAATCTGCGATGTGCAGGGCAGCAACGGCTGGAGAATCTGCGATGTGCAGGGCAGCAACGGCTGGAGAATCTGCGATGTGCAGGGCAGCAACGGCTGGAGAATCTGCGATGTGCAGGGCAGCAACGGCTGGAGAATCTGCGATGTGCAGGGCAGCAACGGCTGGAGAATCTGCGATGTGCAGGGCAGCAACGGCTGGAGAATCTGCGATGTGCAGGGCAGCAACGGCTGGAGAATCTGCGATGTGCAGGGCAACAACGGCTGGAGAATCTGCGATGTGCAGGGCAGCAACGGCTGGAGAATCTGCGATGTGCAGGGCAGCAACGGCTGGAGAATCTGCGATGTGCAGGGCAGCAACGGCTGGAGAATCTGCGATGTGCAGGGCAGCAACGGCTGGAGAATCTGCGATGTGCAGGGCAGCAACGGCTGGAGAACCTGCGATGTGCAGGGCAGCAACGGCTGGAGAACCTGCGATGTGCAGGGCAGCAACGGCTGGAGAACCTGCGATGTGCAGGGCAGCAACGGCTGGAGAATCTGCGATGTGCAGGGCAGCAACGGCTGGAGAATCTGCGGGTTGCAGGGCAGTGACAACATTATTGTGGAGTGATCTCCAGGCGCTTTTGGGGTTCTGAAACACCTGCAGGTCTGCGTATCTGACCACAGTCCCATTGGAACCATACGTGAACCCAGGGGGCAAGGGTTCCATAGTAATGGTGCCTTCAGGGGTAGAGACAGTGGTACCGATATATGCTTGGCATGGTTGTCCAGAAACCAGCCCGGATTTGCGGCTGTGAGGAGTGGGAGTCTCAACCTTTTTGAACCCAAGAGCCCTCCTTAGTATGGAGGCAGCTGGACTCTGCAGCAACAGTGATTCTTCTAGGTCATGGAGACAGGAGTTGGCTTCCAGATTTCGGGGTTCTGGTTTCACCGATGACTTGAAGACGGTTGCTGGGGCGTAGACAGCGACACCAAGGTACCTGGAATGCTGGTTGAGAGTGGTGGGTGTCTGAGAAGGGGAGGCAGCAGCTAACTCCATGGGAATTTCAGGTTCATATTCTGGAGGTAGGGTGGACTCGAACTCCATGGTTTCGGCAGGATAGGGGTCTTCAAGGTCTGTGACCTCAGGATAGGTGTCCAGTGACACCATCCTATTTGGCTGGCACCTTTGGAGCTTATCCGAGTAGGCCTCCATAGACTTTTTATACACAGTCCTTGTTTTAGCAGGTGTGGGTTTTCTGGACAAGGACTTGGTAGGAACAATTTCCCTTTTTGGTCTGGTGGAAGCAGACTTGACAGGCACTGCCTTCTTGAACTTGGTGGGCAGTGCTTCACTAGGCATTGGGACCACAGGCGGAGTAGAAAAGGGTTCTCTGGCCTTGATAGAAAAAGTCCTTTTTGATTTAACAGGTGCAGACTTGGGAGTAGCACCAGGTAGCACTGGGGATTGCAGGGTTTCGTTTGAAACTCCAGGGAAAGTGCGGGGCAGCTTGGGGGGCCGCACTAAACATTCCGAGATGGAATGGGACGGTTCCCCGCAGTAGAAGCAGAGCTTCTGGGACCTTCTCCTAGCAATTTCTTCGGATGTTAGGGGTCCTCTACCCACTTTCTTTGGAGCTGGAGTGCACACCTTAGTAGAGGTGTCATTTAAACCCTGCTGCATACTTGCAAAAACGGAGTCCAAATGTTGCAGGATGTCTTGAATGGCTTTTCTGAGGTACTCCATAACGATTTGGATCACCGCGGACTCACTGTGTGAAGGCTTCAACATTCTGTCAGGTACGGGAGTGCGGCGGTGGGTGAAGTGAGCCCAGGATGCAGTGATCATAGGAGTCACACGGGTTGCTGGGTACTGAAGGTTTATTGAAGAATAAACAAGGCAAACAGTAAATAATATGAGCACTAGCAGGCAGGCAACAGACTGTATGCAGGATTCAGCTTGACAATAGGGATTCTTGAAAGCAGGGTATACTTGACAAACGAGGATTCTTGGAAGTGGGGTACACTCGAAGAACGAGGGTTCTTGAGAGCGGGGTACCTTGGTGGGGAGATTCTCCTTGGTAGCAGGGTTCCACTTGGGTGTATCACTGGAGGGATTCAGGTAACACGGTAGGGAGCTTCAGGAACAGGTCTGGTTGTCTGCACTTCCAGAGACGTTATGTTGAAGCCCTGATGGAAGGGTGGATCCCTCTTTTAAGCAGGCTTCATTTAGGTGAAGTAGTATACACCTGTAGGTATCACAACAGAAGCTTAACAGCCAGATAGGGGAATCGAACCTGCATACAAACCTAGACAGGTGAATAAGGGTTTGCCACGGTTTAGGTGCGGGCATAGGCTTAATTCATGACAGATCCCCTCTAAGGCGCCGTTTCTCTAAACTAAACAGGTTTAAGCTTGTTAGTCTTTCCTCATAACTTAACCCTTCCATTCCCCTTATTAATTTAGTTGCCCGTCTCTGCACTTTTTCTAGCGCTATAATATCTTTTTTTAAGACAGGTGCCCAAAATTGCACGGCATATTCAAGGTGCGGTCTGACCATTGATTTATACAGAGGCAAAATTATGTTTTCATCCCGAGAGTGAACTCCCCTTTTAATGCATGCCAATACTTTGCTGGCCTTGGCGGCTGCTGTTTGACATTGCACGTTATTACTTAGTTTGAAGTCTATAATTATTCCCAAATCCTTCTCCTGCTTGGATTTCCCTAACTCCGTACCATTTAGGGTATAAGTTGCTTGTGTGTTCTTCACTCCAAAGTGCATAACTTTGCATTTATCTAGATTAAATTTCATCTGCCATTTAAGTGCCCAGTCCCCCAATCTATCTAAATCCCTCTGCAGCGAAGTAACATCCTGCTCACATTGTATTACTTTTCCTAGTTTTGTGTCATCTGCAAACACTGATACATGGCTTTCAATGCCTATCTCAAGGTCATTTATAAATAAATTGAATAGTATTGGTCCTATAACAGACCCCTAAGGGACACAGCTTACCACTGGTGTCCATCTTGAAAATGTACCATTTATGACCACTCTCTGTACCCTATCTTTTAGCCAGTTTTCTATCCAAGAACAAGTATTTTCATCTAGACCAATTTTTCTTAATTTAAATAGTAACCTTTTATGTGGAACTGTGTCGAAAGCTTTGGCAATATGTAAGTAAATCACATCCACTGTGACCCCCTGATCTATACTTCTACTTACTTCCTCATAGAACGTTATTAGGTTAGTCTGACATGATCTGTGTTTCATGAAACCATGCTGATTTTTGCCAATCACATTATACCTCCCAATAAATTCCTGAATATTATCCCTTAGTAACCCCTCAAATACTTTCCCAGCCACAGATGTTAAGCTCACAGGTCTATAATTCCCAGGCACACATTTTAAACCTTTCTTAAATATAGGGACCACTTCAGCTTTTCTCCAATCCTCTGGTACGATTCCTGAAAGAAAAGAATCTTGAAAGATTAAGAACAGAGGTTTACATATTTCAACACATAGCTCCTTCAGTACTCACGGGTGAATTCCATCTGGAAACGGGACTTTATTCACATTCACATTGTTTAATTGCTGCAAAACCTTGTCCTGAGTCAACCAGTCACTTTGTATTAATAAGTTTTTATTAATGAATTTCATGTCTCCTGTTATAGGTTTCTCTTTGATTATTTTTCTTCAGTATTTATCATTCAAAATTTCTGCCTTATCTCAATCTTCCTTCCATGGTTCATCATTGAAGTTAAAGTGTGTCTCAGATCTATCTGCCAAGACTCCAGAGATCCTGATTCGCTAGTTCCTGATTTTCTACTCTCCAAGATGATTGCCCCTCAACCCACCAAGGGCCTTGCCTTATTACCCATCGAGAACCTACCTTGAACATTGCCTTGTAACCCACCGAGAACCCTGCCTGAACCACTGTTACCTTCTACTATTCCTGTTTCCCTGTGCCTTACCTGGCTTATTTGGATTACCTGTTTATCAGGCCCTTTGCTATGGGCTTGATTATTCTATCTGCCAGCCGTCTGCCAAGACCCTTGCCACAGTCTACTAGACTACGTACAGCCAGCTCCCTGCCACAAACCTTGTCCCTCATGTACTCTGCTACTCTTGCCTTGCCCCTTTGTCTCTATTGTTCAGTGTATCCTTATATCCTATCTCTCTTTGTTTCCCCTGGTTCTGTTTCTGTCTGTTTCCATAACATGCTCGCTATCCTGAATCTACCTACCTGTTCTCCTAGTCATCCCTCTTTTTGTGTGACCCCCTTTAGTCTTTCTCCTATTTAGTTTTCCATTGTCACCCCCCTCCTGTCTAGCTCTCTGTCCTGTGTATTGTGCTTCTGTCCAGCCCTATTCCTGTCCTGCCCAGCTACCTCTATTATTTAACCCTGTCTCCTGTGTTGCTTTTTATCTTGCCATTTTCCCCTGTTAATAAACGTATTACTTTGCCCTAATACTTGTCTGACCCCTGACTCCTGTATTGCTGCATCTTGGACTCTTACATGTTAAGCCCGTGCTCACTGCTTGACAGTTGCTCTTTGATATGCTCTGAATAGACTTTAAAACTGTGTTCCTTGCAATAATTGGCATACACTAGGCATGTTCAAATGAGTATTTTGGTGATTGGGAAATATCCGAGATAGTTGAATTGTTTTTCAGATTAAGTCTTTATGCAAAACTTTCAAGAAGCTGAATGATTAAGAGTGCAATTTTAACAAAAACTCTACCAGAAACCATAACCCTAACAGAAGCAGAGGCAGTAACCCTAACCTAAAAGTAACCCAAACTCTAAAACATGCAGAAAAAGTAACAATAATCCTAAACAGCAACACTAATCTTAAAAGTAATACTAACCCCAAATGTAATCAACATCCTAAAAGTAAATTTAACTCTAATACTAAGCCTAACCCCAGATGTAACCCTAATCCACCAAGTAACCATAACCGTAAACTCAAAACCTAATGCTAACCCTAATTAACATTTGGTATGGAGTATACAGGAGCATATAGGGGAAGTATTAGAGGGGAGGTTTGGAGGGTGTATATGGGGTTAAAATGGGTGCCAGACAATATCCCTACAACCAGGTTACCTAGTGCCAACATCCCGACGGCCAACTTCCAAACAGAACAAGTGCTGGACATACCACGCTCCCTACACGGCCAACTTCCAGACATCCAAAATCCCAGTGGCTAACCCTAATACTAACACCCTAACCCTTAGGGAGTTAGACTTATACTTAGGGGTTATGGTTAAGTTTAGAGAATTAGGGTTAGGGCTAGGTTTAGGGGGTTAGGGTTAGGGCCAGGTTTAGGGTGGTTAGGGTTAAGGCTTGTCGAGATATATATTCAATAAGAAACTTATACGAGATATAAATATCAATCGTTTATATTTCCTAGAAATTCTCCTAAATTCTTTTAATTGTATGTGTTTTGCTTTGAAGAATACAATAATCAATAACTGGATAAAAACATATATATATAGATTTATTACGTATACAAAAAAGTTTAAAATGTCATATCATAAACAAATATTCATAAACAACCACATCCATCAGCACATAGACTACTAGCTTCACAATATATGTATCTCCTGTTAGTAACTGCATATAGGATTAATATAATTTACTTTATCAGTTAGTAACTATACACAAATGGTTAATAAACATTTCTGCTTAACGAAAACAATTAACATGTATTTCCCAGCAAACCAATGTTTAACCAGCTATATCTTGTTGAGATATATGTATCTCTCTATGCTACGTGGATCAACAAAAGATGAGCTATCACTTATTCTATTTCTAGAATGATAAGTAATAAAAACCTATTTAGTGAATCCTCCCCTAATAATGAGAATTAAACTTCTAATCTTCTACTTTTTATATTGTAGTTCTATAATTCCTTGCTTATTAATTTCAATCACAGTAACTTCCAATTTCAATATATATATATCCGTATATCATTGCAACAGTTACTTTAGGATAAAATCCTTATATCCGATTCTTCTTCATATCTCTATCTGCAGAATAGAAATATTTTAGAGATTCCGGATCTATCTATTGCAAGAAATACTCCAGATATATATAATTACATTAACCTTAATTTGCTTTCATACATTACCTGTCCAATCTGGATTCAAATTACAGCAGCAATATTCTTTAATTGTTTTGGAATATGTGAAAATTATCAATGTCAGATATTCAATGCATGTGAGTTAGAGGTGTGGACCTAATTAAGTGATATGTAATATCTTGAATGCATTGGGTGTTGGAAAGATCTGCAATCTGAATCAATGCATTATCGTGTCCTGGGATGATCTGCCTGACTGCCTTATGTCCTGGAAATCTCCATCTACAATGAACAGTACAGATCCAGTTATAGTCAATTTGACATCACTGAAAATCTACCCCTTTCATTTAAATATTACTTTCTCTATAAATCTAATATTTACTATGCCTCAAGAGGGCAGTGTTGCTCTTCAAATTAATTCCACAATTTAATTTTAATATATCTTATCTCAGATCAAAGGTCAATCTGTCTTAACAAAGACCCTATATTCAATCCTAGACTTTGGGTCTCTCCTGTCAAAATTAAATTAATATCTCTACTCCTCTCAAAGTTTTTACTGAGTACTCTTTATCAGCTAAATTCCTTTCTAGTTAAAATCAACAGAAATTCTATTCTTCAGTAATTATACCGTTTACCAGTTATACTCTACAAATATTTGGAGCATCTATTTCCTACTGTAAATATAATAAAATATATATTGATTATAAGAATATATTTCGTGAATATAATTATACACTTGCAAAGAGATTTTAAATTTGTTTCTATACCCAAAAAGAAAAATATCTTTAATTCAAGGACTTGTTAAAACAAACCAATAAATTTAAATATGACATGTCTGGCACTTAGCTCAGCATTATATCAAATAAAGACATTTTATCGTCTATAACATCATATCTGGCATTTATAGAAACCCTCATAACTCTTATGGTTCACCTAGCCATGAACTATTTAAAAAAAATCTCTGTCCATTTCTAAAACTAAGCAAAAATTGAAAAAGAAAAGACTTTACATTAAAACAAGATGGTTACAGGCATCCATTTGAATTTTTCCATTATAATATACCCGACAGGCTAGGTTTAGGGGGTTAGGGCTAGGTTTTAGGGGGTTAGAGTTAGGGCTAGGTTTAGGGGGTTAGGGTCAGGGCTAGGTTTAGGGGGTTAGGCCTAGGTTTGGGGGGGTTTAGGGTAAGGGCTAGGTTTAGGGAGGTTAGGACTAGGTTTAGGAGGGTTAGGGTTAGGGCTAGGTTTAGGGGGGTTAGGGCTAGGTTTAGGATTAGGGCTAGGTTTAGGGGGTTAGGGTTAGGGCTAAATTTAGGGGTTTAGGGAGTAGGGTTAGGGTTAGCCGCTGGGATTTAGGATGTCTGGAAGTTGGCCATCAGGGAGTTGTCTGTGTAGGGGACTTGGTATGTCCGACACTTGTTCTGTCTGGAAGTTGGCTGTCTGGATTTTTGGCATTAGGGGACCTGATTGTAGGGATTTCGACCCAAACCCGGTTAAAATATGTACACCTCCAACAAGTCAGATATTTTTGACAATTTTCTGATTTGTCCAATATTTTCAGATTGATCACAATCAACAAATTCCTGAATCTTAAATTTCTGGATGAAATAACTGTCAGTGCATGTCTAGTGCACACTTTTTTCTTTTGTAGTGCAATCTTTAATTGTAGATACCATAAAATTTGAACATTATACATTGCAATTGAGAAGTCCCCATCCCTTTTTGTGCTCCTCAGACTCACAATTTTAGGGGGTGCCATCTCCAGCTCATAGCCTACTTGACTATTCCTACCCACTTTCTGCAACTTGACTTTGACTAAATTTTTAGACTCACTTACCTTACTTTGAAGAAAGTACACTTATTACAGTTTACTGCTTCCTCCTTTCTTCTTCCTTTACTCCTTTCCCTGATACTGTTGCAAAGCATCATGTGACCAGTTCTTCTTGCTCTTCTGTAAATAACAGTACTACAATACTAAGTAATTAAAAATCATTCTGATTTTAAATATTAATAGTAATAATCAGGCTTATCCTTAGAGCTTTATGTGCCCTGTGTGACCCCCCCACTAGCCAAACAGCCACTGACCTCACCTTTCACTGGTCACAGCCTCTCAACCTATATCCCACCATATAAAACCTCCCATTTGTATTAACCCTAAAGATTAGAAAACATGATGAATAATATGTAAAAACAGTATAACTGTAAAATCAAACAAATATTAAAAACTTAAATGGTAAAATTATGGTCAGACACAGACATTCAGAGACACTAACAGACTCTGGCAAAGATGCAGTGAGGACGAGAGACCCTGGAAAAAGATGGTTCTGACAAAATACACACATAGTGAATGACAAAGGCACTGAAAGAGACACAGACATTGACAGAGACACTGATAAAGACACAGACACCAATGAAAAACACAGACACTCACAGACATAGCCAAAGACACGGACATACAAAAAGACACTTGACACTCAGATGTTCAGGCATAGAGATACTGAAAGAGGCACAGTCACACACAGAAACAATAGCATAGACATTGACAGACACACACATAAGACAATGACAAAAACATTCCACCATTTGCCTTGACATGACAGGTGGGCTTATTATGTTAAAGGCCATTTTAGTAGCCAGCTGGATGGGATTCTCAGGGCATATGAAAAAAGGTTTTTATGTTGTGAGCTACAAAAGCAATGAGGCACACTGAGAATGACAAAGATGCTGAGAGACATTGACAGACTGAAAGACACATACAGTGGCAGAGACAGCAATTCCGAGCCACTGGCAAAGACACTGACAGCAACACTAAAAGACACAACGACTACGACAGACACCCTATGACAGAGACAAAACAAAATAAGGGTATAGCACACGAAAAAAAGAAATTAAACAGGAGATGGGTACCTGGGCAACGTCAGGGCAGCAAGCCTACTATATGTGTTGTCAAAAATAAGAAGACAGTCCCACCATCAAAATTTTTAAAAAACCACAGGCCCTATTACATTCTTTACGCAAAAATTCATGCAGAACGCGTGAATTTTTGCGCGAAGCGTTAAATGTTAACGCACGTAAATCATCGCTGGTATTACAATCCTCGCACATTTTTTCATCCGTCAAAAAATAACGCGAGTAAAACGGACGCGCAAAAACACATCAGTGTGCGGACTGTTTTTTCACTCGATTCAGCCAATCAGAATTAAGAACCACAATTGTCTCACGTTAAATTTTTGCGCCTGTCAAAGTCATTCTGCACATATATGCTGCATCAATAAAAAAACACGAACAACTTCTCAAATTTATCGGTTTGGTATGTGTAGAATGTGTAACTATACTTTGCTGCGTATTTTTTTTTTAAGCTGGTGTATTTGGTTTCGGCCAGGTCCGTCAGATTTGCCATTAACACCAGCTTTTAAGAGTTGCTAAAATTATGAAGAAACTTGCAGGACTCCTAGCACATAGGGACGGAAACTTTATGCAAAAGACGTCCGGCACAAAAGACCCACTTCTAACACCGACAATGACACTGATCAGATCGCTACTACTCATAATTATTATTATTATTATTATTTATTAAGCGCCAACACATTCCGCAGCTCTTTATATAATGCAATCTTTGGTTAGATTGACACTGTTAGCATCAGTGAACCCCTCACAGACTATTCTGAGATTGTGAATCTCTCCGATCATAACCTGTCGATACCCGAAAAAGCAGTCCTGTCCAAAGGACTAACTTTTTTAGGGTTATTCAAAGAGATCTGAATTGCTTGAGAAAGGTAACCGAACGCTGAAAATCAGCGTTCGGTTACCTTTCTTGGCCATTCGGCTATCCAGAGAGCAGGCAATCGCCAAATCCTGGCGAATTGCCTGAACATACGGTGCCTGTTCGGTGCCTGTTCGAGGGCAGTGAATCCCCATAAAAAAATCACTGCTTCGACTATACAGAGAACACAAACCAGCAGTGAAAGGTTCCCAAAATGCCCAGCCATTCGGTGGTTTAATTCGACAAATTTATTCAGGAGAATCCCATAGGCTTCAATGTTAAAAATATTCCCGTTTTAATTCAATATCTAATAAATCGTTCGTTATAAAATTATGCAGTAAAGAGTCTCTTTATTTATAGATTTTTTAGGATATTTTAAGCATTTTTCAGATTTTTTTTTTTTTAAAAGTCCGATTTTTTTTTAATGTATTTTTTTAAGTTTACTTATTTTTTCTGTAACAGCCCTCTTTATTATCATTCCCTGGACCTCATATGCAAATTTCATACATTTTCGCTCAGTAGTTTCTTTGCAAACAGTGTTTCACTTTTCAAACATTCATACAAACTGTTTTCCTAATTTATTCACTTCGCTCTGCCTGCGGTGTCGGCTTTCTCGGCTTTTTCCGGCGGCTTCGCTGCGTGTGATCGACTCCTGCTCGGGTTTTTCCGTGGTTTTCGGCAGGTTAATCCAGATGTTTTTGAGGGTTTTCGGCGTACATTCGCTGGGTTTTGCGGTTCATTTTCGGCAGGTTTGCGGGAGCTTTTCCCTGCAATTCGGGGACCCTGTGGTGCTTGCTGAATACCCCGCAGGGTCACCGAAATGGGATCGGCAAAAGGAACCGAATTAAAGAGAATGAAAAGTCACCGAACGTGCGGTGACTTTTCGAATCTCTTTGAATAACCCTGTTTGTCCCAGCACCAAACTGGACCACATCCAATTATACTCAGACTTGGAGGAGTTTTTTAGAAGACTGAGATAGAAGGGAATTTTCTTTGACAAAAATGATAATATTTCTACAATGAACAACAAAGGGAAAGCTAGGAACCAAGATTTCACACCTGCAGCAGGACGCAATGACAAATTGGATAGCTATATTGAAAATTTTTCGCATGAGAGTGACATCCCTGGTTATCAAGCAGCAGTAGCAGAAAAAAATACCACTGAACCTCTCACTAGGGATGAGCCGAACTCGAAATCGAACTCGAACAATTTCAAAAGTTCGAGTTCGAACTCGAACACGAACTGAACTCAATGCAAGTCAATGGGACTCGAAAGTTCGATTTTCAGAGTGCCCTCCAAGAGGGCATATAAGCAAGATATTTGCCATAAAAGGTGTATGGGGGTCCGGGCAGTGCCCTGGGGGACAGGAAACAAGGACAAAAAGTTAAAAAAAAAACGTTTTTAAAGGAGCAGTGTGTTTTCCATGAAATAAAGGTTAAGAATAAAAACAAAAAATTCCTTCAAATATCGTGCCTAGGAGGTCCCCATAACCTGCCCGTGAAGTGGCGGATTTGTAGGATGTATAGAAACATTTAAAAATAAAAAAATGACATTTCAAATGACAGTAAATGGTTTTCCTTTAATCTATTCATAAACAACTGCTTGGGGCGGCAGCCTGTATGAAAAGAGGAGACATTTTAGGACACGCAGAAAAAGTTTAGTGATTTTTTTGGCTAAATTATGGTGAAACTTAAGGCTTTGGATGAAAGTAACAATAGGTGCTTTAAAATTGGACCTTTAGTGTCAGCAACAGTATCGTCACACCGTAACCCCTCTGTGGTAATGTAGAAGAGTGCATGGTTGGACCCTGCGGTCAAATATTAAAATGATATGAATCTGGTTCAGGCCGTCAGTGCACCCAAATATTTTGCCTTTGGTGGCAGCAAGTGCCTTCACACCATAACCCCTCTGAGGTATTGTGGAAGAGTGCAGGGGTGGACCCGGCATTCAAATATTAAAATGATTGGAATCTGGTACACGCGTCTGTGCACCCAAATATTGGGCCTTTGGTGGCAGCATGTGCCTTCACACCGTAAGTAACCCCTCTGTGGTATTGTGGAAGAGTGCAGGGTTGGACCCTGCGGTCCAATATTAAAATGATATGAATCTGGTACAGGCATCAGTGCACCCAAATATTGTGCCTTTGGTGTCAGCAAGTGCCTTCACACCGTAAGTAACCCCTCTGTGGTATTGTGGAAGAGTGCAGCGGTGGACCCTGCGTTCCAATATTAAAATGATATGAATCTGGTATAGGCGTCAGTGGCAGTGCACCCAAATATTAGGCCTTTGGATCCAGCTAGTGCCTTCACAATGTAACCCCTCTGAGGTATTGTGGAAAAGTGCAGGGGGGGAGGTTTTGGTAATGCAGAAGAGAACCCTGATCTATTCAGTTACGTCAGCATCAGGGGTTGATAGCTGCTGATCCAGGACTGATTCATTTTTATAAATGTCAGCCGGTCTACAGAGTCGGTGGACAGATGCACTCTTTTGTCTGTGACAAAACCTCCAGCGTCACTGAACATCCTTTCAGAAAGCACGCTGGATGAAGGGCAACCTAGTAGCTGCATAGCATATTGGCTAAATTCTGGCCAGTGATCCAATCTCAACACCCAGTAAGCCAGTGGATGATCTGCTGTATAGGTATCCGGGTCTGCCCTTGCCCCAAGGTAGTCCTGCACCAAACAGTGAAGACGCTGGCAATGGGTGCCTATATTTGACGACCCTTGGCGTCGTGGAGTAAAAAAATTTAAAAAGGCATCAGTCAAGCAGCCCCGGCCTTCACCGCTCTTCCTCTTATCATCCGCAGCCTCAGAAGCACCTGTGTCATCACTTGGTAACCTACCAGTGCCTGGAAAGGTGTTACACAAGTGTCGCTTTAGAGCGTCCTCAAGTTGTTTCATCCTGTGCTCCCTCTGTGCGGGCAGGATGAGCTCTGCAACTTTCCCCTTGTATCGTGGATCAAGAAGGCTTGCCAACCAGTAATGATCCCTCTCCTTGATAGCACGAATCCTGAGGTCCTTCAGCAGGCTTTGCAGGATAAGGGAGCCCATGCAGCGTAGGTTGGAGGTGGCATTAGCTTCCGAGTCTTCCTGGTCAATGAGGATGACCCCCATCGTGCACTTCCTCCTCCCAGCCACGTACTAGTCCTTGGGTTTCTGGGCACACAAAACCGTCCCTTGAGGAATCCCCACCTTCAATGCCCCCACTAGAAACATAGAAACATAGAAAAATGTCGGCAGATAAGAACCTTTCGGCCCATCTAGTCTGCCCAATTACATGGATACTTTACCTGGATTTATCTTTTGTTTAGGATAGCCTTATTCCTATCCCATGCTTGCTTAAATTCAATTACTGTTTTGGCCTCAACCACTTCAACTGGAAGGCTGTTCCATGTATCCACCACCCTCTCAGTAAAATGATTGCAACACCTCGTGACAAACCTGTAGCCTGATCAACAAGGACACGTGAATTGATGATACGCCCAAATCCCGAAAACATGTCTTCCACATCTTTTTGTGTCGTTGTCCTTGGGAGCCCACTGATGTACAAGTTTGCATCTTTAATATTTTATGAACTTGGACGGGCAAAGGAAACCTTTATAGTTTTTTATTGGAGTCTCAAGCCATTTAGAGTGTTTATTGCTCTTTCAGCGTCTTTTGCATTTAGGTAATTTACAAAACCATATCCTAAGCTGTGTCCAACATGCTTACCTGCAACCTTATCACGTATAAGTTTTGCAGATTCGACCTCGCCAATGCTACTGAAAAGGCTGCGCAACTCATCCTGTGTCATATTTTGGGGCAGGTAATTCACAATTAGATTTGTTCTGCCAATGTCATCCCTGCACACATCATCCATGTGGTCTTCATAACTGTTAGACATTTTGAAATACCCTGGGAGCTTCCCCCTATGGTCAGTCGAATTTGCTGTGCTGTCCACTGGCCTGGTTTACACGTCCCCAACACGGCAAGCAACTACTTAAATATTCCTCATCCTCCTCCTCATCCTCCTCCTGTCTGATCTGAGGACACTCAGGAATGCTGTCTGCGTAAAGACTAGGGCCTTGAGAGCTAGGGAAGGCCTCCTCTTCCTCCGGCTGCTCTGCCTCTAGTGCTACAACTATAATTCCCCGCAGAGTGCGCTCCAGCAGGAACACTAATGGATTTGTGTCAGTGATGCATGCACTGTTCCTGCTCACCATCATCGTTGCCTCCTCAAATGGTGACAGTACAGTGCATGCATCCTTGTTCATCAGCCACTGCGGGGGGGGAAACAAGTTGACCTGAACCTGTCCTTGTGCCATACTCACCCAGGTACTCATTGATGGCCCTCTGCTGCTTGTGCATACGCTGCAGCATTGCCAATGTCGAGTTCCACCTGGTGGGCATGTCATAGATCAGACGGTTTGTGGGAAGGTGGAATTCTCTTTAAATTTCTGAAAGGCAAACACTTGCTGGGAATGACTGTCTGAAGTGGCTGCAGACTTTTCTCGCCTGGCTGAGAAGCTGTGCCAGCCCTGGGTACCTGGTTAGGAAACGCTGTACCACCAGATTTAGGACGTGTGCTAGACATGGTACATGCATCAACTTACCCTGGTGTAGGGCGGAGAGAAGGTTGCTGCCATTATCCCAGACGACCATTCCCAGCTGAAGCTGGAGTGGTGTTAACCATCTCTGCACCTACCTCTGCAGAGCTGACAGAATTTCTGGCCTGGTGTGGCTCCTGTCCCCTAAACAAACCAGCTCAAGCACAGTATGGCATCTTTTTGCTTGAGCCATTGCGTAGCCCCTGCAACATGTCGGTTTAACTGCCACTTTGCCAGAGACCGAGAAGGAGGAGGAGGAGGAGGAGGAAGAGGTGGTGGAGGAGCAGACAGACCTCATACAAGCAGCTTTCTGGAGGCGTGGTGGATGAACAAGCTCCAGCACAGAGCCGTGTCCTGGATCCCTCCCAGCTGCAATCAGAGTTACCCATTGTGCGGTGAAGGAAATGTAACGGCCCTTTCCATGCTTGCTGGACCACGTGTCTAAAGTCATGTGCACCTTGCTGCTGACTGCCTTTCCCAATGACTCCATAACATTGTCTTCCACGTGCTGGTATAGTACTGGAATGGCCTTCTGTGAAAAGAAATGGCATTTTGGAACCTGCCACTGTGGTACAGCACATTAAGCAAATTCACGGAAGGAAGCAGAGTCCACCAGCTGGAACCACACAGATTACAACAATTCCCAGATATCTTGTTGAAGTGAGACCCCCCAATAGCTGCTGGCAGTGAGAACACACAGATTACAGCAATTCCCAGATATCTTGTAGAAGTGAGACCCCCAATAGCTGCTGGCAGTGAGAACACACCGATTACAGCAATTCCCAGATATCTGTAGAAGTGAGACCCCCCAATAGCTGCTGGCAGTGAGAACACACCGATTACAGCAATTCCCAGATATCTTGTAGAAGTGAGACCCCCCTATAGCTGCTGGCAGTGAGAACACACAGTAACAGAACAATCTCCTCTCAAAAAACACGTGCTGGGGCTGCGAGGGACGCCTTATATATTGTGCTGCGGGACTTAGCTCTGTGAGCCCATGATTGGGCAAAATTTGCCGTGAGCCGTGATTGGCATAGTCTTGCACCTATCTTGCACCTGACCTGTGGTCAGGTTCAAGGCTGTAGTCAATTACAAGCTTCAGGCCAGTGGAAAAGTGCATTGTGGTCCATTGTGGGCAAACTCGAACCGAACACGCGGAAATGTTCGGAGTTCGGCGAACAGCCGAACGGCCGATGTTCGATTCGAACTCCGAACAGATTGAACCGAACAGCTCATTCCTACTATATACAGGATACCACAGACTTTCTCAACAAACTCAGAGATATCCAGACACTACTGTCACGCTCGCCCTCGATAACCGTGGTGTGAATCCTCTTGGACAGACCTCTAAACCCTCCGATCCTTTAGTGGTCGGGACTGCTAGCCCTAGGAATCATAGCCAAAGATAACACACACCAGCAGTACGGAGCACAGCCTATTAATACTAGCTGCAGGTTTCAAGACAGGACATAGACTTAAGCATAAGGGGTTAGCCTGAACGGCAGCAGAGGAACCGTCTGAACCAGTTGTATGCAGAGCGTACGTACACACTGGGTCAGCAATAGCGTGGTCGTTATAACAATCTGGGTTGGTGGATAACGCACATCTTCTGCATATATGGTGGTCTTGTCCAGTGATACAGTCTGTTTGGCATAACTGTATTCATAATTTGAGTACTCTTGTGGGCATTACCATTAATATGACAACCGCTGCCGCCCTTCTTCATATCAATCTTCCTAATGTTCCCATCCGGACAAGAAAATTTATAATTCACTATCTAACGGCCATAAAACTATCAATTGCTAGAAATTGGAAATCAGTGAACACTCCTAATTGGTATCCTATAAAAACACAATTATTATTTCAATGTAAAATAGAGAGAGGTATTAGTGCACAATATCTATCTAACCATAGAGATATAGCTAATTGGAAAGAGTGGATTGACAGCTGTAATAAATTTTAATTCCAAGGCTAGAGGTACGGATATTATTAAGAATAACACATTTTATCACCATTACGCATGTATTTTTGGGATTAAGGGTGCAGGTGTTTACTGATATGCACATAGAAACGTTTGTGTTTTTTTGGAAATAAAGCTGGTAAACACCTTGAGGCATATAGAGATAGTTAGGTCTGGCAGTAGGGAAGGGAGAAACCTGGGGAGAAGGGAATCTTTAAGTTGAGAGGTTGATAAAGAAGTAGAATGATTTTGGGGAGAAATGGGGAAAAAAAGGAAACGCTAAAGTCTGGGAATACCAGGAAGAGATGACAGTTTTACGTACCATAGTTAGGGCAGTATTACAAAGTTGGTGCTAACTTAACCAGAGCTGTTGTAAACTTAAAACCTCCATAGGCTATAATGGCTCTGGGAAGTTTACAACAGCTCTGGTTAAGTTAGCACCAACTATGTAATATGGCCCTTAGTGTGTAAGGTGTGTTTATATGTTTTTGTTTTGTGTACAGTATTTGAAGCTGAAGTAAGTGATAATAGGGGAGAAAATTAGGTAATAATGTGTAATTTGCATAGTCTTTAATTGTATATGTTTTATGTTTGTAAATTATCTTGAAAATTTCAGCGTTGGACAAGAGTCAGCATTGGACAGGGTCAGTATACACTCTTAGTCAACTTTGGGCATAGCACTCATACAAGCCTGGTCAGAATAAGAATAGTTGTGAAGGCAGTCCGAGTCAGTAACAATCGGGGTCCTCATACACTCCGGGTCAGCAACGTAGCAAAAGAATCAGTGACTCGAATAAACGGTACACTCAGCGATATGGGAAACAAACTTCACGGCAAGGCAACGAGTCAGTTTGCGCATCCTGCATTAAAGGCCGGCGACTCTGCGTCATCACATTGCGCCCGCCCCCTAATTATGCACGCAAACTCCATGACCTGTTGCACCGCTTGGCACCTGGCCAGCCGGCAACGCCGCTGGGTGCCTGACCCCCACCTGAGACCCCCAGGCGCAGGGGATGTGACAACTACTGACCAACACTATATTGGTTACTATGGATGTAGAATTCCTACATAGCAACATCCAACATAAAGATGGAATTAATGCCTGTCTCAAATCTCTCTCCTCCCACAATACTCCACATAAATATAGCGGTGAAATAATTACCAAGCTGATTGAATTTATTCTCACACAACTGTTTCAGCTTCAACAATAACTGCTACCTACAAATGACTGGGACCACTATGGGTAGTAAAATGTCGTCACAATACGCCAATCTTTTCATGGTAGATCTGGAACGGAGGTTCCTGAACACTCACCCATACAAACCACACAAATTTCTGAGATACATTGATGACATTTTCATCATATGGACAGATGGAGATGAACGCCTTCTAGACTTTCACAAGGCATTCAATATGTTCCACCCATCGTTCAAACTCAAGGTGGATTTTTCCAAGCACAGTGTGAGCTTCCCGGACTGCACCATATTAGCTGCCAATGGCACTCTGCACTCATCTGTGTACAGGGAACCCGCAGACAGGCCCAACTACCTCCACAAGGCCAGCTTTCATCCCAACCACACCAAACAAGGCATCGTCTACTGCCAGGACATCAGGTACCACCGAATCTGCTCGTACACTGGGGACAGGGATGTACACCTGAACAAACTATCTGCATCATTCCCAGGAAGGGCTATAAGGAAAGGACAATTTCTGTAAACCTTGTTGCTAAAACATTTCCCACACCTTGTTTCTAAAACATTTCCCACACCTTGGGCTAAATTACGTTCTTAGTTTTAAAATGTGGGCAAAAGGGAGGAAAATCTGCGCCCGCATTTTTCTCCCTTGCGTCCGTTTTTTAACACTGCCTGCATTGTTACCATACATAAAAATCCTGGATGCTCGCGGCTGCGCTCAGCGCAGCCGCGAGCATCCACTCGATAGAGTCCATAGGACTCCATTGAGTTCCCCCCTGCCGGTCACATGACCAGCTGGATCTCGCCTCGCGAGATCCGGCCGGTCCGCACAGGAGCGGATCCAGGGGGCAACGGTGCAATTGCCCCCCACCCCGAGAAAATCACTTTTCTCCCTATGAGCAGCTGCCACGGCCGGCATGCAGCTTGGCTGCTCGCCTGGGATGGGAACCATCTGACCAGTGCACGAGATCGCAGAGTTCATGTGAACTCCGCGATCTCTCGATTACGCCGCTGCGCTGGTCAGGTGGTTGCCGGCGAGTGGCCATGCTGCATGCCGGTGGCCGCTCATAGGAATAAAAACGGCCAGCGGGTACTCAGAACGGCTGCAGAGGGGCCTGGCAGCAGAGGAGGTGAGAGCTGGGGGCAAATATATCCATGTGAGCTGGGGGCAATATATCTATGTGAGCTGGTGGCAAATATATCCATGTGAGCTGGGGGCAAATATATCCACCTGTCACTGCGAACCCAACACCAGCTCTTGGCCAAAACTGGTAGAATGCCCCCCGAAACCTGTGTCTGGATCCGCCCCTGGGTCCACGTAGTGATACACAGGGAGAGACTGGGAGGACTTTTCCCCCACTCTTTCCCTGCTCCCGCCAGATGGAGAAGGCGGTCCTCGCCGCGGTCCTTACCGTGGGACAGGAGGTGAGTATCTGATTTAATTTTTTAGCCTGGTATTAATGGATTCTGCAGAAGCGGAGTCCGTTAACACCAAGTGCTGGCTGTGGCTAACTTTCCGCTAACCACAGCCGGACGTTATTCAGCGTTGGGACTTTGTAATCCAGCGCTGATTAAAACTTTGCGCTCCCCATGTTAAGTATAGGGAGCACAAAGTACAGTAACCTCGCGCTGAAAAGTGCAAGGTACCAAACGCAAACGGGTTAATTAACCCGTTTGCGTTTGGATTGTAATATGCGGTGAACACCGCAGCAAACATTAATGCTCACGCAAGTGAGCAATAACGTTTGCGTTAAGATCGTAATTTTTCCCACTCGTTGGTGGTAAACCATTTCCCATGGCTTCAAATTGTGTTTAAACATGAGCAAAAGCGTTAAAAATTAGCTCAGCGCACAGCGGTGAAACGGCTCAGCACTCAGCAGTGAAATGGTTAAAAAAAATTAATTTGTTTTTCATTGTTTCCTGTGCCCCAGAGCAATACCCGGACCCCCATACACCTTTTATGACCAATATCTTGCATATATGCCCTCTGGAGGGGACCTTAATTTTTGAACTTTTGAGCCCCATTGACTTGCATTGAGTTCGATTCATGTTCGCATTCACGTTCGAACTTTTTACGATATTCAAGTTCGAATGTGAACCAAACACGGGGTTGTTCGACCCATCACTACTGGTCACAGAGGACCCTGCACTCAAAGAAATATTTCCACAGCCCCCCTTACTGCATTCATACAACCCCCAAACCTGAGGCAAAAATTGGTCTGCAGCAAACTCACTCAGGAACAGGGTGACATACAGAATGGTACCACACACTGCAAAAAATCCAGCTGCAAACTGTGCCAACACATATGTGACAACAGCACTGCACGGCACAATATCGCCACATACAACATCAAGGGCTCGTACCTTTGCACATCTGTCAATGTGGTATACATGATCCAGTGCACGACGTGTGAGAAGGGCTGCTATATTGGTGGAACTAGCCTTAAACTAAATCTCAGGATGAACCTGCACAGACACTCAATCAAGAACCACCAGGAAAATATATTTTGTACCCGGTGGGACATCACTTCAAGGTTTTGTTTTGGATTGGTACGAAGTTATGATTCTAAATTAACTTTATGGTGTTACGACGCCTGTATGTAGTTGTACTTTGAAATTATATGCATCTAATTAACTGTGCTTAAAAAAAAATTGATTATTCTCATTTCCTATGTCTTGCGTTCACGGTGGTCTTTAAAATGTCCTTTGAGGATTTTAATTTTGAGGTTTTGGATGGAGTGGCCTGTTAGATTGAAGTGATGTCCCACCGGGGTACAATATGTATTTTCCTGCATATGTATAATACCTGCACAGACACTCCATCAAGAAGCACCAGGAAAATACATATTGTACTCCAGTGGGACATCACTTCAATCTAACAGGCCACTCCATCCAAAACCTCAAAATTAAAATCCTCAAAGGAATTTAAAGACCACCGTGACCGCAAGACATATGAAATGAAAATGTTCACATATTTTAACACTTTAAAAGACGGACTCAATGTGGATTCTGGGTTTTTAACCTATTATCATACCGTCACATAACATTCAAAATTATGGCTGTTGTTTTGGTTCTTTTTGTTTTATCATTTTTTTATGTCTCTTTCAGCCTTCACTGTTTGTGTTTTTTCTTTTTCCTTTTTTCTTTTCCTTTTTTATTTCAAGTTGTATGATCTTATCTCTGTTGTTTTATTATGGGCCCAAGATCCCTCATGCATTTATTTTCCCATTTTGAACATACCATTTGACTCTCACTTTTTACGACATCTAAACCCCCACCCATATGACCCTTAATGTCTTAATGTTCAATTCTAGGAACTAATCAGTATAGCTTCCAGACCTGAGGAAGAGAGGAATCCTCTTCAAAGCTTGTCTGTTAAATGTAACGTTAGTCCAATAAAAAAGGTATCACTACGTACTGCTATACTCGTGATTTTGGCATCTGGACTAACACATCCTATTGAATTTATTTAACAAAAAATCAATATATGAACATTCAAAATTTGCAAATTTACCTTTTTTACATTTTTTAACTATACCCAAACAACAATCTCCATGCAAAATTCCAGTTTTAACCTAATATTTTATTTGTAAACTAGGTGGAAAGCCTGCTCAGAGGGCAGTCTATTGTTGTTGTCGCCAGGTCAGAATTCAAGTCCACATAGTTTTTTTTCAATGTCCTACCCAAGAGTATCTCTCTATATAAATATGTTTGTAACGCATCCATCGCCATCCCATCCCCAACAGGAGGGCCGACTGAGCAGCTGTGATGGGTGCGCGCACAGCTGCCAGCGCATTACAAAGGAATTTATATATTAGAGTAGGTTCCTCTTCCCTCTCAGATTGTAAACTCGTGGGACCCCTCAGATTGTAAACTTGTGGGACCCCTTAGATTGTAAGCTCATGGGGCCCCTTAGATTGTAAACTCATGGGGCCCCTTAGATTGTGTTGGGCTTGGGCGGGCATTTTTTTGTAGCGTATACATTATGCGTATATTTAATGGCACGTGGTATGCATGGCATGGCAGGCTGGTATTTAGGCACACTGGTGTAATGAGACACTGGTATTATGAATGGCAGACTGGCATTATGGCTGGCAGACTGGCATTGTGCATGGCAGACTGGTAATATGGCTGGCAGACTGGTAATATGGCTGGCGAACTGGTAATGTGGCTGGCAGACTGGTATTGTGCATGGCAGACTGGTATTGTGCATGGCAGACTGGTAATATGGCTGGCAGACTGGTAATATGGCTGGCAGACTGGTATTGTGCATGGCAGACTGGTAATATGGCTGGCGAACTGGTATTGTGCATGCAGACTGGTATTGTGCATGGCAGACTGGTAATATGGCTGCCGGACTGGTAATATGGCTGCCGAACTGGTAATATGGCTGGCAGACTGGTAATATGGCTGGCAGACTGGTTTTGTGCATGGCAGACTGGTAATATGGCTGGGAACTGGTATTGTGCATGGCAGACTGGTAATGTGCATGGCAGACTGGTATTGTGCATGGCAGACTGGTAATATGGCTGGCAGACTGGTATTGTGCATGGCAGACTGGTAATATGGCTGAGAACTGGTATTGTGCATGGCAGACTGGTAATATGCATGGCAGACTGGTAATATGCATGGCAGACTGGTATTGTGCATGGCAGACTGGTAATATGCATGGCAGACTGGTATTGTGCATGGCAGACTTGTAATATGCATGGCAGACTGGTAATATGCATGGCAGACTGGTATTGTGCATGGCAGACTGGTAATATGGCTGGCAGACTGGCAATATGCATGGCAGACTGGCAATATGGCTGGGAACTGGTATTGTGCATGGCAGACTGGTAATATGCATGGCAGACTGGTATTGTGCATGGCAGACTGGTAATATGGCTGGGAACTGGTATTGTGCCTGGCAGACTGGTAATATGCATGGCAGACTGGTAATATGCATGGCAGACTGGTATTGTGCATGGCAGACTGGTAATATGGCTGGGAACTGGTAATGTGCATGGCAGACTGGTATTGTGCATGGCAGACTGGTAATATGGCTGGCAGACTGGTAATATGCATGGCAGACTGGTATTGTGCATGGCAGACTGGTAATATGCATGGCAGACTGGTATTGTGCATGGCAGACTTGTAATATGCATGGCAGACTGGTAATATGCATGGCAGACTGGTATTGTGCATGGCAGACTGGTAATATGGCTGGCAGACTGGCAATATGCATGGCAGACTGGCAATATGGCTGGGAACTGATATTGTGCATGGCAGACTGGTAATATGCATGGCAGACTGGTAATATGCATGGCAGACTGGTATTGTGCATGGCAGACTGGTAATATGGCTGGGAACTGGTATTGTGCCTGGCAGACTGGTAATATGCATGGCAGACTGGTAATATGCATGGCAGACTGGTATTGTGCATGGCAGACTGGTAATATGGCTGGGAACTGGTAATGTGCATGGCAGACTGGTATTGTGCATGGCAGACTGGTATTGTGCATGGCAGGCATGGCAGACTGGTAATATGGCAGGCCGGGCACGGAGGAGATGCAGGCCGGGCACGGAGGAGATGCAGAAAACAAATCCGATCCATTGGAGAGGCGCTGTGCTGTGCGCCTCTCCAATGGATCAGATTTGTTTTGTCCCTCTCGCACGCCGGCTGTGCGCGTGCCGCGGCCGTTGGATGCGCGTGCAGCCAACCGCCGCAGGTTGCGCGCGCATGCGCAGTAGGGTTTTGGCGACGGACACGCCAGCCCTTATTGTTTTAATATTGTTGGTAATATGGCTGGCAGACTGGTAATATGGCTGGGAACTGGTATTGTGCATGGCAGACTGGTAATATGCATGGCAGACTGGTATTGTGCATGGCAGACTGGTATTGTGCATGGCAGACTGGCAATATGCATGGCAGACTGGTATTGTGCATGGCAGACTGGTATTGTGCATGGCAGACTGGTAATATGGCTGGCTGGCAGACGGGTATTGTGCATGGCAGACTGGTAATATGGCTGGGAACTGGTATTGTGCATGGCAGACTGGTATTGTGCATGGTAGACTGGTAATATGCATGGCAGACTGGTATTGTGCATGGCAGACTGGTATTGTGCATGGCAGGCATGGCAGACTGGTATTGTGCAAGGCAGACTGGTATTGTGCATGGCAGGCATGACAGACTGGTATTGTGCATGGCAGACTGGTATTGTGCATGGCAGGCATGGCAGACTGGTATTGTGCATGGCAGACTGGTATTGTGCATGGCAGGCATGGCAGACTGGTATTGTGCATGGCAGACTGGTATTGTGCATGGCAGGCATGGAAGACTGGCATTGTGCATGGCAGACTGGTATTGTGCATGGCAGGCATGGCAGACTGGTATTGTGTATGGCAGACTGGTATTGTGCATTGCAGGCATGGCAGACTGGTATTGTGCATGGCAGACTGGTATTGTGAATGGCAGGCATGGCAGACTGGCATTGTGCATGGCAGACTGGTATTGTGCATGGCAGGCATGGCAGACTGGTATTGTGCATGGCAGACTGGTATTGTGCATGGCAGGCATGGCAGACTGGTAATATGGCAGGCCGGGCACGGAGGATATGCAGGCCGGGCACGGAGGAGATGGAGGCCGGGCATGGAGGAGATGGAGGCCGGGCATGGAGGAGATGGAGGCCGGGCGCAGAGGAGATGGAGGCCGGGCACGGAGGAGATGCAGAAAACAACTCCGGTCCATTGGAGAGGCGCTGTGCTGTGCGCCTCTCCAATGGATCGGATTTGTTTTGTCCCTCTCGCACACCGGCTGTGCGCGTGCCGCGGCCGTTGGAGGCACGCGCATCCAACCGCCGCAGGTTGTGCGCGCATGTGCAGTAGGGTTTTGGCGATGGACACGCCAGCCCTTATTGTTTTATAGTATAGATTGTTAACTACGCATCCCATGTTTCAAATACATTTGATTTTGATACATTATGATTTTTTTGCACCAAAAACTGCTTAGTAGAAAAGGGGGTTCAACTGATACCATATATAATTACATCTAAAATGACACCAAAAAAAAAATAATAGCAAGGTTATGTTTGTTGGGTATTTTTAGCTGCATTTTCTACACGTTAGGTGCATTTTAAAAACTACGTACACTAATTAGCGAACGTGCTAACACAAACAGTTTATATATTTTACTGAGCACAACCTGCTTATTTGGTGATGATAATTCTGAATTATGTTTTATTCATATCAGTATCTATACTCGCTGCTGATTTCAAAAGTATGTGTACATATTTAACAGTATGGATAATGAATGCATTATATATCCATGGAATTTATTATGAATTGTGTAATTACTCATATTAAATACACTGTTAAATGTTTCTGCATATACTGCACTGTACTATTAATATCTCATTTTTGTGTAGAAATCGGAAAGATTGCAGACTGAGCTTAAAGTTCGAATTTTATTATTAAATATTATCAAGATCACACATTTTCTACAGAAGAGCAATATGTAATGATTAGGTTCCATGTTTATTTAAATTAATTTTATTAAATCTATATAAATTCCTTTTGAATACTGTATTGTGTACAGGTTTAGTGTATATTTCAATGTAAACATACAATTTATTTTCAAATTTTGTTTTAAATCCTACCATGGAGCTCTGATATTCCTTCCGTATCATAAATTTATATTTCTGTAGTTTTTTTTCCTCCCAGATTTATGGTTAACAAAACAAATGAGTTACTGTGAGTTTGTCTTCATGTGTCACTTAAACAGCTGCTCATTGCTTATCATTTCATAAATTTAGTGGACAGATTGGTAGAAAACACAAAAATGCTAAGAATACTAAATTATAAACCAAAAATAACTGCATGAAATGCAATTCACGTCTATGCTATTTATTTGACATTTGAATTTCCGTGATGGCAGATAAATCAGTCTGGGAAGTACTAGATTTATTCAAAACAATAATAAAATGGAAGATAGTTATGTGTCGCGCATTCTAAATTATGCAAAGGGTAGTTTAAAAACTTTTTGCTCTTGACTTTTAAGCAATTCAGCGCACAGTTTGGCCAGATCATGCCTTTCCTTAGACTTACGGTAATACAGATTTGCAACCAAACACTGTGAATCAAACATATTGTAACTGTCATCATCGATCTCCCTTTCTGCCTGTCAATTCAACCCTCTATGCATCTGTCTTCTAGTTGGTCTTTTTGTTTGTTCATTTACCTGCTGTTTGTGTTTGGCTTACTGTTAGGAAAGTGGGTCTAGAATCAATGTGAAAATTCATATAGCTGAGTCAGTGAAGAGACTTTGCGGGCAAGGTGCATTAAGGTCAGGACAGAGGAAGGCGCAGACTCTCTTTTTAAACAGGAATAACCTGTAAAAAATAAAGAAACTAACCCCTTCACTACCAAGTGATTTTCCAAAAAGACATTCAGGGTTATTCAAAGAGAATCGAAAAGTCACCGCATGTTCGGTGACTTTTCATTCTCTTCAATTCGGGCCAATTTCGCAATCCCATTTTGGCGACCCTGTGGTGTATTCAGCAAGCACCACAGGGCTTTCGAAGCATAGGGAAAAGCTGCCGCAAACCCAACGAAAAGTAACCGCAAAAACCCGACGAATGCACGCCGAAACCCGCAAAAACATCTGTATTAACCCGCCGAAGACACCGGAAAAACCCGAGCAGGAGCCGATCACACGCAGCGCAGCCGCCAGAAAAACCCGACGCCGCAGATGAAGGCAGTGAGTAAATTAGGAAAACAGTTTGCTTGAATGTTTGAAAAGTGAAACGCTGTTTGCAAAGAAACTACTGAGCGAAAATGTCTGAAATTTACATATGAGGTCCAGGGAATGATAATAAAAGGGGCTGTTACAGAAAAAATATGTAAACTTAAAAAAAAAATAAAAAAAAAAATGCTTCAAATATCCTAAAAAAATCTATAAATAAAGAGAATCTTTACTGCAGAATTTTATAATAAATGGTTTATTAGATATTGAATTAAAACGGGAATATTTTTAACATTGCAGCCTATGGGATTCGCCTGAATAAACCTGTCGAATGAAACCACCGAATGGCAGGGCATTTCGGGAACCTTTCACTGCTGGTTTGTGTTCTCTGAATAGCCGAAGCAGTGCTTTTTTTTGGGGATTTCACTGCCCTCGAACAGGCACCGAACAGGCACCGAATGTGCAGGCAATTTGCCAGGATTTGGCGTATTGCCTGCTCTCGGAATAGCCAAATGGCCAAGAAAGGTAACTGAACGCTGATTTTCAGCGTTCAGTTACCTTTCTCCAGCCATTCAGATCTCTTTGAATAACCCTGTTAGTCAGTAACTAGTGGTTTTTTTGAGAAATAATCATTTTTAATTAATTATGCTATTCCCAATCAATATCTTACTGTACTAACGCCATGGTGCCATCTACTACCAAATTGAGTTAGAGCTGTTGCAGTGAACCACGGGTTGCAACTCTATCAGCTTGCTGAATGTAAGATGTCAAGACATTCAGTTAGCTGATGTTACAGTTTTAGCTCTTTGGACAAAATGCCCACAGGACTAAAACTTGAGGGCACCTTCTGCAGCCCAAAACAAAACAAACAAGATTGAAGATCTTGCATGCAAAGTGTAACCATATGACTTATGGACAGGGGCATATTCAGTCCTTATATAGGGAATTCTTAGGATTGAAGAGCCAGTGTTAAATATATTATTCCAATTTCAGACAGGTACACATCTTCATCTGGTACCTTTTGTAGTACTGATAGGGTAGTATTACGGAGTGGTTTTCTCCTTCTCCCATCCCTACTGGTCCCGTGTGTTGTGTTTTTTTAGACTTTTTCGTTGGTCAGGTCCTGCACATTTTTGTTTTCTTATGTTTTCGGCTTTTGTATTTTTGTGGTGTGGTCTTATAATGATCTGTTAATAAATCAATTTTTTATTTTTAATCTTTGATTCACTCCCTCATCAGCTTTCTTGGATCGTTGTGATCTATATGTCCTTTATATATTCAGGGATTAAGCACCGCAAGTTCTGGGTGAGGTGAATTCCCGGATTCAATCATTGCATACTTGCATTTCTCCTATTGATCCCCTCTGTGCTATGTGGGGTTTGTTATAGATTGGCCAGATACTTTTGCCTGTGAAATCTGTGTCTCTTTTCCACTTTTTCTTCCTAGTTTCTTAGTCTCGCTTTTAATTATATAACTATGTTCAAGATGTTGGAGAAGTTGGTGCATTTATCTGCAGGGCATTGTGATTACCTTTTATTTGACTGTTTTTGAACTTATCTTTGACATGGTCCAAATTTTTTATCTCCTGCACCTTCCTGGAATGACCTTTTCTCAAATTTTTTGAGATTTTTTATCCTGTATTAATACCTTTTTTCTGTACAAAAGTATACTTTTGTAAAAATAAAAAACATGTATTAAAAAAACAAGCAGAGAACTTTCAGTTTTCATTAATGGGGTATGGTAGTTAAACAGAAAATAAATAATGCTTAATTTCAATCCATAGGACTATAATGTAACAAAGCCAAATTAATTTGAGTTCAATTTCATGTCCATACAATAGAAAATAATTAATAACAATTCATAGATATAAGAGAAAGACTATACGTAGAAAGAACATTTTCAACTTGCATTCCCAATTGAAGTCAGATTACCAGATGGCACCTCATTGTTTATAGTCATTCTGTTTCAAACACCTTCATTGTGTGTTAATTAAAATTTTTACAATTACTTGATAACAAAAATAATAAATAACCACCCATGAGAACATGTTATGATTCTAGTTGAAATTGTAATTAAATTTGATTGTAATATGTTGGCAGGCCTTAAATATAGGCTTTAGTATAATGTTCAAGAGCTTTGACAAGCAAATAAAAATATTACTATGTAGAATATGTTAGAGTATATTTCAACTGTGAGGATTCATTATTGCTAAAGCAGCAATAACATTTTTGTTTTTCACATCTGACACCTAAGTAGAAAAGGTTTGATTAAAAACCACAAAACAACCATTTCTTGGCACTGAAATAGCTCTACATCAGAGGAAATAAAAGACGATAAAACATAATTAAACTACGGTTACCAGTATAAAATATACACGGTTTGTACTGGGATCAGGTACTTTTTCTTTTTCAGATTTTACAAAGAAACTTCTTTTGTGAGTCATGATTGAATAACAAAATATTTTATAAAGGGATAAAACGGAAAATGATAATACACTATAATGAGTACACAGGAGTATTGGTGCACGATTTGTTTCTGTTGTGCATCAAACAGTAACACTCTGCCTTGAGTCGATATAAAAAAATATACAGGGTTATTCAAAAAGATCCGAATTGCTGGAGAAAGGGAACCGAACGCTGAAATTCAGCATTCAGTTACCTTTCCTGGCCATTCAGCTATCCAGAGAGCAGGCAATTTGCCAAATCCTGGCGAATTGCCTGCACATACGGTGCCTGTTCGGTGCCTGTTCGAGGGCAGTGAAATCCAAATAGAGAAGCAATGCTTCATCTATTAAGAGAACAAAAACCAGCAGTGAAAGGTTCCCGAAATGCCCTGCCATTCGGTGGTTTATTTCGGCAGGTTTATTCAGGCGAATCCCATAGGCTTCAATGTTAAAAATATTCCCGTTTTAATTCAATATCTAAGAAACCGTTGATTATAATATTCTGCAGTAAAGAGTCCCTTTATTTATAGATTTTTTATGATATTTTAAGCATATTTTGGGATTATTTTTTTAAAAGAAAATTCAGATTCTTTTTCTTTTTTTAAAAAAATTTACTTATTTTTCCTGTAACAGCCCTTTTTATTATCATTCCCTGGACCTCATATGTAAATTTCAGACATTTTCGCCCAGTAGTTTCTTTGCAAACAGCGTTTCACTTTCAAACATTCATGCAAACTGTTTTTCTAATTTATTCACTGCATTCGTCTGCGGTGTCGGCTTTTTCTGGTGGCTGTGCTGCCTGTGATCAGCTCCTGCTCGGGTTTTTCTGGAGTTTTTGGTTGGGTTAATCCAGATGTTTTTGTGGGTTTTCGGTGTGCATTCGCCAGGTTTTGCAGTGAGTTTTCAGCGGGTTTGCGGTGACTTTTCCCTGCAATTCAGGGGACCCTGTGGTGCTTTCTGAATACACCGCAGGGTTGCCGAAATGGGATCGCCAAATCGAACCGAATTAAGGAGAACGAAAAGTCACCGAACATGCGGTGACTTTTCGATTCTCTTTGACTAACCCTGATAGATTCTGTGCTGAAAAACTTGCAAACAAGACTTTGGACTTTCCTTGAAATTCCAGTGCCACTCAGTGCTCATCAGACAATGTAGAGATAAGATTGATGCTTCTACTAGACTTGTGCACAGTGTTTTTTTTATCTTTTTTTTGTTTTGTTTTGGAATCTTTCGTCCCGTTATTTTTTTCATTTCGGGTGACTTCATAATTTCGGACTGTTCCGAAATCCCAGATCGTCCTATAACCTTTTTGGAACCGATAATTTTGGATCCGATTCATTTATCTGATCCGAATCATTTATCGGATCTGATCCAATTCATTTATTGTATTGGATCCGATTCATTATCATTAAAACGCTGTTTGCAAAAAAACTATTGAATGAAAACTTATTTTCGTTTTTATTACTTTGAAATCATTTTGTTCCATTTTTTCCACTTTGTGTCATTTTCATTCAGTTTTTGTATTTTTCATTTTGGAAAACTTTGCTCCGTTTGATATAGTTTTGGATCATTTTCGAATTGTTGGATATCATTTTGGATCGTTTTCGAATCGACTTCGACTTGTAATTTCTGCTGTAGTGTAATATCGGACGGCCGATTTGTTTTCACAAACATTAATGCTAGACTTTCTAATCAAAGATGCCAGGACATTTGCATATTTATAATTGGAGATGAAAAAATTGGCACTATAGTAATTTTAAGGGTTTTTAGTATTCTTAACACTAAAGCAAAACAAAGGGTACTAAATAAATTTTGCAAAACCTGTTGTGAGGGGATGCTGTAAAATAATGTTAAATCTGGAAAAATGTTAAAGCTTTATCCACCCATAGTCTTCTATTGGAACAGAGAGCCGAATTTGCTGCCTCCTTCTGCTTCTACCAGAAGTCTACACATCCTTTGGTATCCTTCTGCAAGAGGTTTTACTACAGTGGGATCTGCAATAGAAAACTCTCACTGTACTTCATTGGATTACTATGAAATGGATACCAGAAATGGGTAGCTATAAATGGATTAATACTTGCTTTAGTCTCTAAACCCCTTCACTGCTGACGACGTGTGGGACATGTCCTCAGTTACTCCTGCTGTATGCTGAGGACGTGTCCCACACGTCATCAGCTTTGCGGGACCCCCGGCGGAGATACTCACCTCTCTGTCCGGGGTCCCACGGCGGTCTGACTTCAGCATCTTCAGACGCTGAAGTTAAGACCCGCCCAACGTCAATGACGTCATCGTGCCATGCGCGATGACGTCATTTCCAGGCGACCCCCCCGGCAAGGCCGGGAGATCGCCTGGAAGGGAGGGGGTGATCCGTTCAGATCTGTCTCCCTCCCGATTGGGAGGTCCGACAAAGAAAAGCCAGGCACCGCTTAAAAGGGGAGAGTCTCCCTTTTTAAGCGGTGCCTGGCTTTAACACCTTAGGTACCGGGTCGCACTTCTGGGCTCTGTGGCGCCGAAGTGTGGCCTAGCTCTGGTGGGGGCCGCCATCTTGGATGGCGTCTCCACCCCCGGGTCCCCCCTGGCTGCCTCACATCCTCACGCATAGCGTGATGATGCCAGATAGCCGGGGAATCCCTAGCTGCCCAGGGATTTCCCAAGGAAATCCCCTGGTGGAGATAGGGGGTTCGTTTGAACCGTGGCAGCTAGGGGGTCATGGAGGGTGTCATTCGAAAGGCCTGAGCATGGCCTTTCGAATGATAGCCAACATGACCAGGGATAAAGTAAAAATGCTTTTTAAAAAAAATAAAAATAATAATAAAAAATAAAATAAATTAAAAAAAAAACATGTATTTTTTTGTGTGTTGTTTTTATTAATGCAACAATATTGTTCACATTTCAATTATAATGTGAACAATGATGCTGCAGTAATGATTTTTTCCTATGCGGTGCGTTTGCTAAAAATCACGTAATTCCCCCCAAAAAATGTAATAAGTCCCCATTTCTAATTTTTGTACAAGTGCACCCCATAGAAAATATAACCGCAAATGTTCATGTGATAAAAGGTGAAAAAAAAACACTTTACACGCTGCAGATGATTAAAAATTCTAATTTTATTGCATTTCTTGTTATAATATACAGGCAGGACATGACGTATACATATAAAAATTATATATTATGAATCTGCCGAGTCTGCCGGAAAGAACGATATATAATATGTCTGGGTCGTATAATAAAATGTTGCTTCAAATCGTGTTTAAACATGATGAACGAAAGCGGTAAAAAGTAGCTCAGCACACAGCGGTGAAATGCCTCAGCAGTGAAAGGGTTAAGGTACTGCTCACAGGTTCCCACTGGATAAATGGAGTAAGACCAGGCGAGGACTATGAAAAAAATAGGCCCAGTCATTTTAAAGTGAGCAGCCCACTTTTGTGTACCACTATACAGAAACACAAACACAAACACATATTTTTATACACACCTTGCTATGCATCCTTATACCCAAACCACTGTGCATACTTCTACACAACCTTGTTATACACCAATACGTGGCCTACAAACCCCTACTATACATCTGTACGTACGCCTACGCAACCCTATTATAGACCTGTATGTGTGCCTATACTCCCCTGTTATACACCCTTATGTGCACCTACACATCCTTATTATAAACCTATACATGCGCCTACACACCTCTTTTATATTCCTTACTGTGCGCTTACACACACACCTAACCACCCCAGTACACCTAAACACACACCTACCTAATCAACCCAAGACACCTAAACACACACCAACCGTACTTGCACCCAGACAAATAAACACAGACAAATAACCACCCCCAGACACCTAAACACATAGAATAGACATGCACAAATACCCCTATACATATACCTACCTGCTCCAACAACCCGGACAGCACAGGTTCTTGTATGGGCTGGGCAAGCTGATTCCTCCTTCAGAGTGCCGACTCCCGGCGCAGTGTTGAAAGTCGGGCTATATCGATTTCAGAGCAACTGGGGTACAAGGATGGTCCTTCTGACATAGTCATGCTGTGACTTACACATTGTGCCGGGTCTCAGCTTCCTGTTGGGCAGGGTCGGCCCAGACGCTGTGCTGCATGGGTCCAAGGATGAAGTGCTGCCCCCCCAAGAAAATACATATATTACACATGATCACATGTCCATATACCGACACATCCATATGTCCACTCACAATGTCACACATCTACACACACACTGTTACACTTCCTCATACTCACACATTCACACACAGGAGTCTATTCACAAAACACTGAAATTAAACGCAATTTTGGTGCTTTGCAATTCACGCATTTCAGCTAAGTTCGTCAATTCCATTCCACTGAAAATACAATGAATTCACGGTTTATCTAATTGTGCCCGTATTTTGCTGAAATTGGAGTCACCAAAGCAGTTATCTGACATTGGCGAAAACCGCCGAATTGCCTCAGTGAACCCACCGAAGTAAAAAAAAAAAAGAAGTCTCCTATTCTCCTACTAGAAATTTAAGCCAATAAAAATTTATTAATAACTAATGTGTCTAAATAATAAAATGATAAAAATAATAAAAAAGTCCTTTAAAACATAATTAAAAGGTCTGTTCAAAAACAATAAATAGAGTACTTTAAAAAAATTAAAAGAAAAAAACACAAATGTCTTTTAAAAGATACAAAAAGGTCTTTTAAAAAATAAGAAATACAAATGTCTTTAAAAAATACATAGAATACATAAAGGTCTTTTTAAAAAGGGTTTTATAAAAACAAAAACTGTTTTTTAACCCCTTCACTGCGGAAGATGTGTGGGGAACGTCATAGGAGTCTATTACACTGAAACCTATTGGCCTATTTAAACCTGTCAGTTATAGTTACAGGCATATATACAACACCAGCATGCGCTGCAGCACTTTACAATGGGGGGAGCAGAAACATGAGACATACATGATAAATGAAGGAAAGACAACCCTGGCCCTTGGATAACTGTCCAGGTAATACACCACGTTAGCCCAGGTAGCCACCGCATTTTACGTTACAAATGCTAACGGGTTAAGAAACCCGTTAGCGTTTAGTACCTTGCGCTTTCCAGCGCGAGGTTACTGTACTTTTGCGCTTCCTATACTTGACATGGGGAGCGCAACGTGTTAATCAGCGTTAGGATTACAAAGTACTAACGCTGATTAACGTCTGGCTGCTGTTAGCAAAAAGTTAACCACAGCCTGGACTTGGTGCTAACGGATTCTGCTGGTGCAGAATCCGTTAGCACCATCCAGAAACCCCCGAAAAAATTCAGATACTCACCTACTATCCCGAGGCATGGACCGCGGCTCCGTCCACCTCCTCCTCTGTCTGGCGGGAGCAGGGAGAGACTGGGGGAAAAGTCCCCCAGTCACTCCATGCAGATCACTATGCCGATCTGCCGGATCTCATGAGGCCATATCCGGCAGGTCATGTGACCAGCAGAGGGGAAACTCAATGGAGTCCACTGCCTTTTATGTTAGCTTTCCCTTTTCTTGTCTTTCCAGTTACATACATATGCTCATTACCTTATGATACATGTAAATTGACCATTGCGGTTTGTTCAAATTTTAGATGCTGTCACTCATGCCCATAAAACAATTTTGATGCCGCATCAGCCATGTTGTTTTCTTCATGACGTTTCCGCATGTAGAATGTTTGTTGTTTGTCTGGGCCACCATCTTTTGAGTTCTGCGTGACTTTTTTTTTAATCAGTTGGCTTGCCTTCTCAGGTCATGAGATAGACCAAGAGGTTTGGCATGCACAAGCTTCATTATGAACATTCGATCAAGGTAATTGCCTAACTATTTACATCTGATCACTCTGTGAATGTATTGAAATATGGATTTTATACATAGAAACATAGAAACATAGAAAAATGTCGGCAGATAAGAACCTTTCGGCCCATCTAGTCTGCCCAATTACATGGATACTTTACCTGGATTTATCTTTTGTTTAGGATAGCCTTATGCCTATCCCATGCTTGCTTAAATTCAATTACTGTTTTGGCCTCTACCACTTCTACTGGAAGACTGTTCCATGTATCCACCACCCGCTCAGTAAAATAATGCTTCCTGATGTTACTTTTAAACCTTTGCCCCTCTAATCTAACACTATGTCCTCTTGTTTTGCTATTTTGTTTCCTTTTAAATATACTCCCTTCCTCTACCTTGTGGATTCCCTTTACGTATTTAAATGTTTCTATCATATCTCCTCTGTCTCGTCTTTTTTCCAAGCTGTACATGTTAAGATCATTAAGCCTTTCTTGGTAACTTTTCTCCTTCAAGCCGTACACCATTTTAGTAGCCCTTCTCTGAACTCTCTCCAAGATGTCTATATCCTTCTGGAGATACGGTCTCCAGTACTGCACACAGTACTCCAAGTGAGGTCTCACCAGTGCTCTGTACAGTGGCATGAGCACTTCCCTTTTCCTACTGCTAATACCTCTCCCTACACAACCAAGCATTCTGCTAGCATTTCCTGCTGCTCTATTACATTGACTACTTACCCTTAGATCCTCTGAAATAATAACCCCTAAATCCCTTTCCTCAGATGTTGAGGTTAGAACTGTATCAAATATTCTATATTCAGCCCTTGGGTTTTTACGTCCCAGGTGCATTATCTTGCACTTATCCACATTAAGACTCAATTGCCACAACTCTGACCATTTTTTTAGCTTACCTAAATCATTTGTCATTTGGCTGATCCCTCCAGGAACGTCAACCCTGTTGCAAATCTTTGTGACATCAGCAAAAAGACATACTTTTCCATTAATACCTTCTGCAATATCACTAATAAAAATATTAAAGAGAATGGGTCCAAGTACTGACCCCTGAGGTACCCCACTGGTAACAAGACCTTGCGCCGAATAAACTCCATTTACCACAACCCTCTGTTGTCTGTCACTCAGCCACTGCCTAATCCATTCAACAATATTGGAATCCAAGCTCAAAGATTGCAATTTATTGATAAGCCTTCTATGCGGAACAGTATCAAAAGCCTTACTGAAATCTAAATAAGCAATGTCTACTGCACCACCTGTGTCTATTATTTTTGTTACCCATCAAAAAAATCAATAAGATTAGTTTGGCATGATCTCCCTGAGGTAAACCCATGTTGTTTCTGATCTTGTAATCTATGTGTTTTTAGATGTTCAACAATCCTTTCCTTTAACATGGTTTCCATTAATTTCCCTACTACTGACGTAAGACTAACTGGCCTATAGTTCCCCTATTCCTCCCTACTACCCTTCTTGTAAATAGGCACAACATTTGCTAATTTCCAGTCTTCTGGGACGACTCCTGTTAACAAGGATTGGTTAAATAAATCTGTTAACGGTTTTGCTATTACATCACTGAGCTCTTTTAATAATTTAGGGTGGATCCCATCAGGCCCCATTGACTTATTTGTCTTTACTTTAGACAGCTGCTTTAGAACCTCCTCCTCTGTAAACTCATATGTAAATGTCTCTTTAGTGTTCTCTCCTAACTGAGGTCCCTTTCCTTCCTTTTCTTCTGCAAAGACTGAACAAAAATATTTATTGAGGCAGTCAGCGAGACTTTTATCCTCTTCTACATACCTTCCTTCCTTTGTTTTTTTAATCTAACTAATCCTTGTTTTACTTTTCTTTTCTCGTTTATGTATCTAAAAAATGTCTTGTCCCCCTTTTTTACTGACTGAGCTATTTTCTCTTCTGCGTGTGCTTTGGAAGCTCTTATAAATTGCTTTGCCTCTTTCTGCCTAATCTTATAGGTTTGCCTATCTTCTTCACGCTGAGTTTTTTTATAATTATTGAATGCTATCTTCTTGTTCTTCACTATTTTGGCCACTTCTGCAGAGTACCACAGTGGTTTCTTCCCTTTTTGTTTTTGCTAACAAGCCGAATGCAATTTCCTGTGGCCTTCAATAATGCTTCCTTTAAATAATCCCATTTCTCTTGGACTCCCTTTAAATCCTCCAGTCTGATAATGACTCCTTCACACAAAATCTCATTTTAGAAAAATCTGTTTTTTTAAAGTCTAAAACTTTTGTTTTTGTGTGGTGCGGCTCCATCCCTGTTCTTATATTATACCATACTGACTGGTGATCACTAGATCCCAAATTTTCACCTACAACAACGTCCGATACCAAACCTCCATTTGTGAGTATTAAATCCAATATGGCCTCTTTACGGGTCGGCTCCTCAACTACTTGTGTTAGAGATAATCCCAGTAAGGAGTTTAGAATATTTGTACTCCTGGTGCACCCAGCTGTTTTGGTTTTCCAGTTCACATCAGGAAGATTAAAGTCCCCATGATAATAACTTCCCCCTTCATTGCCATTTTGGCTATTTCCTCAACCAGCAGATTATCTAGCTCTTCTACTTGTCCAGGGGGTCTATAGATTACACCTACACGAGCTACTGTATGATTGCCAAATGTTAGTGTAACCCAAACTGACTCTATGTTCACCTCGCTCACTTTTATTTGGTTCGTTTTTATGTTGTTTTTCACATACAGGGCCACTCCTCCTCCTTTCCTACCTTCTCTGTCTTTTCTATATAAAGAGTACCCCGGTATTGTTATGTCCCAGTTATTTTTCTCACTGAACCATGTCTCAGTAACCGCCACTAAATCTACTTTTTCAGCTGCCATCATTGCCTCCAGTTCATTGATTTTATTGACTAAACTGCGAGCATTTATAGACACGACTCTGAGCTTGTCATTTTTTACCTCGCATGTTGCTTGCACCCTCCGATTTAGTTTTGGGGGACAATCGGGCAGATTGTTTACCCTTTTGTCCCCCCCTCCTAGTTTAAATATTTATCACACATTGTGATAACTATAATTTCCTGTGATACTGCTTAAGTAAGACTCAATTTGGAAGGAAACATCAATGGTTGTGCTCCTAATTCATCTATTCTAAAAAGTCCTGGTGTGTCCGCTCTTTGAGTTGTATATTTTTGTATAACTACATAGTCAGTTTGTACCTAGTACCTTCATTACCGAGCTCTTTTTGCTGAAAACATATTGACATTAGGGATGAGCTGTTCGGTTCGGACGGTTCGGAGTTCGGACCGAACTTAGCCTGTTCGGTCTGCTCGCGAACTCCGAACATTTCCGGGTGTTCGGTGCATGTTCGACCACAATGCATCACAATGGACCACAATGCATTTTCCCACTGGCCTGAAGCTCGTAATTGGCTACAGCCTTGCACCTGACCACAGGTCTGGTGCAAGACAGGTTCAACAGTATGCCAATCACGGCTCAGAGTCCTGATTGGGCAAATTTTGCCCAATCATGGGCTCACAGAGCTAAGTCCCGCAGCACACTATATAAGGTTTCCACGCATAGCTTCAGCATGCATTTGAGAGGAGATTTCATAGGAGATTGTTGTTGTGTGTTCTTACTGCTGGTCTGCCACGCTACTGGGGGTGTCTGGGGGGGTCTCATTTCTACAAAACATTTGGGAATTGAGGTGATCTGTGTCTTGTCACTGGCTGCCAGCAAGTATTTTGGGGGTCTCACAAATTTCTACAAAACATTTGGGAATTGAGGTGATCTGTGTCTTGTCACTGACAGCAAGTATTTTGGGGGTCACACAAATTTCTACAAAACATTTGGGAATTGAGGTGATCTGTGTCTTGTCACTGCCAGCAAGTATTTTGGGGGTCTCACAAATTTCTACAAAACATTTGGGAATTGAGGTGATCTGTGTCTTGTCACTGCCAGCAAGTATTTTGGGGGCTCACAAATTTCCACAAAACATTTGGGAATTGAGGTGATCTGTGTCTTGTCACTGCGAGCAAGTATTTTGGAGGTCTCACAAATTTCTACAAAACATTTGGGAATTGAGGTGATCTGTGTCTTGTCACACAGTCAGTGCCACGCAGTATTTTGGGGGGTCACTAATTTTTACTATATATCTGGGAATTGAGGTGATCTCTCTCTTGTCACTGCCAGCAAGTATTTTGGGGGTCACTAATTTCTACAAAATATTTGAGAATTGTTATAATCCGTGTGTTCTCACTGGCTGCCACCCATCAGGGGGTCTCACTGATTTATAGGAGGTTTCTGAGATTTGTAATCTGTGGCTTCTCACTGCCACCCATCAGGGGGTCTCACTGATTTATAGGAGGTTTCTGAGACTTGTAATCTGTGGCTTCTCACTGCCACCCACCAAGGGGTCACACTGATTTATAGGAGGTTTCTGAGACTTGTAATCTGTGGCTTCTCACTACCACCCATTGTCATGTGCCCGCACCCTCACGCGCTCGGACCCTGGTTCCAGCACATACCACATCGTTGTACACAGCCGACGACCAGCGTCTCCTCACTGATCCGCTGGGTCTCCTGGTTGCCTCTACGAAGGGCCGCGCATGCGCGAACAAGACAGGCGCTTCTGGCTTGCGTTCCAGGGAATGGCGCCGCACACCAATGACGCAGACCCGGAAGTAAGAACGGATCATGGTGGAAGACGCCGGCACCTGCCTCCAATCAACCTCCCATAAAAGAAGTCAGCGGATGGTGAGTAATCGCTCGTTTATTGTTCCCAGAACGCTTAGAGCTACCTTACCTACTGACCTCCCGTTGCTGAAACCTTGCTGAATATGTGACGATCCCTGAACACCGCCTGCCTCTTTGACCCTTCGCTTGTATCTGACGATCCTTGAAACGCTGCCTGCCTCTTTGACCCTTTGCCTGCCTCTGATCCCTGAACGCCGCCTGACTCCTTGAACCTCCGCTTACGTCTGATGATCCCTGCATACCCACCTTATCGTCCTCACGAAACCTCTCAAGGGCTTAAGCAACCACTCTCGTTATCCTCAAAGGATCTTGTTATCGAGCCTGTGGACTTCTCATCAAAGTATTATTTTTATTATTCTTTATTTATATAGCGCCAGCATATTCCACAGCGCTGTACAATAGGCACAGTATAGACAGGGTTACAATACACTGAACAACATTTGATAAACAGTACAGGAGGAGATGAGGGCCCTATTCCCGTAGGAACTCACAATCTAGGAGGGTTGGGGTTGGAAACAGGAGGAGAGGACTGTAAGGTGAGAGTGATTGATGGTTGCGTCAGTGAGTGGGTGGTAGGCTTCCCTAAATAGGAACGTTTTAAGGGAGCGTTTGAAGGAAGAGAAGTTAGGGGAAAGTCTGACAGTACGAGGGAGAGCGTTCCAGTGAGTGGGGGCTGCGCGTGTGAAGTCCTGCAGTCTATCATGGGAAGAGGTGATGCGGGGAGAAGCTAGGCGCAGGTCACTGTTTGACCTTAGGAGCGGGCTGGGGTGTATTTGGTGATTAGTGAGGACAGTAGTGGGGCGCTGAGTTAGTGAGGGTTTTGTAGGTAAGGATAAGGATTTTGAACTTAATTCTGCAGTGGATGGGGAGCCAGTGAAGGGACTCGCAGAGGGGAGCAGCAGAGACAGAGCGGCGGGTGAGGTGAATTAGCCTGGAGGAGGCGTTCAGGATGGATTGTAGGGGAGAGGCGAGACAGAGGAGGGCCAGATAAGAGATTATTGCAATAGTCGAGTCGGGAGATTACCAGGGCGTGTATGAGTTGTTTTGTGGTGACAGCGGTAAGAAATGGCCGAATTCTGGAAATATTACGCAGTTGGTATCGGCAGGAGGAGGAAAGAGACTGGATGGGGGATGAAGGAAAGAGCAGAGTCAGTGTAACTCCAAGACAGCGAACTTGGTTTGATGGGGAGATGGTGATACCCTCCACCATGATAGAGAAGTCAGGAGGTGGGGAGGCATTGGAGGGAGGAATAAGTAGGAGCTCAGTCTTTGACATGTTGATCTTTAGGTGGTGGGAGGCCATCCAGGAGGAGATGCCAGATAAACAGTCACTGACTTTTGAGAGTACAGGGGAGAGAGATCAGGGGTAGAGAGGTAGATCTGAGTGTCATCAGCGTAGAGGTGGTAATTAAAGCCAAAGCTGTTGATGATTTTGCCCAGGGAGGAGGTGTAGATGGAAAAGAGCAGAGGACAAGGACAGAGCCTTGAGGTACACCAACAGATAGAGGCAATGAAGAGGAGGAGTTACCAGCAAAGAACACAGAAGGACCTGTTGGATAAATAGGAGTCAACCCAAGCAAGTGCAGTGTCACCGAGACCCAGAGAGTTGAGGGTCTGTAGAAGGAGGGGGTGGTCAACAGTGTCAAAAGCAGCCGAGAGGTCAAGCAGGATGAGAATAGAATAGTGGCTGTGTTTTTTAGCAGTTAGGAGGTCATTGGTGACTTTGGTGAGGGCAGTTTCAGTTGAGTGTAGGGGACGGAAGCCAGATTGCAGGGGGTCAAGTAGGGAATTGGAGGACAGGAAGAGGGAGAGGCAGTTGAAGACTAGTTTTCTAAGAGCTTTGATGTGTAAGGAAGCAGGGATACAGGGCAGTAGTTGGATGGAGAGTTGGGGTCTAGGGATGGTTTCTTTAGTAAAGGGGTAACTAGCGCGTGTTTGAAGGCGGATGGAAAGGAGCCAGTGGAGAGAGATAGGTTGAAGATGTGTGTGAGAGCAGGGTGAGGGAGGAGGAGAGGGGAGGAATTAGATGTGAGGGAATGGGGTCAAGCGGGCACGTGGTGAGATGTGAGGAGGACAATAAGGAAATGACTTCCTCCTCAGTGGCTGGGAGGAAGCGGCAGAGGGTGGCAGAGGGGACCTGTGGGAGTGCGGTGGCAGATAACTATCTTGTGTTGGGATGTTGCTTCTGATAGTTAGAGTTTTACTGAGGAAGTAGTCTGCCAGGTCTTGAGCGCTGAAGGCAGCTGAGGGGGGAGGTGCAGGTGGGTAGAGGAGGGTGTTGAAGGTGGACCAGAGCCGTTTAGGGTTGGAGGACAGCATAGATATAAGAGATGAGAAGAAGGATTGTTTGGCCAAGTGGAGGGCAGAGGTGTATGACCGGAGAATAAACTTGAAGTGAACAAAATCAGCTTCAGAGCGGGATTTCCTCCAGGCACACTCTGCGGTGCGGGAGCATCTTTGCAGTAGCGAGTCTGGAGGTGTGCCAGGGCTGAAGCTGGCGGCGTGGGGCCTTACAGAGTCGAAGAGGAGCAAGAGTGTCTAGAGCAGAGATAAGCGTAGTGTTGTAGTGATTAGTGGCAGCAATCAGGGCAGGTGAAGGATGAGGTATGAGGGAGGTGGTGAAGTAGGTTGGAGAATTGATGGGGGTCCACAGCATGTAGCTTTCTGCGAGTGTGTGTGCGGGGTGGGGGAGCAGGGTGTTTAGGAAGTCCAGATAGGTTGAAAGAGAGAAGGTGGTGGTCAGAGATGGGGAAAGGGCGACATTTGAACTCAGAAATGGAGCAGAGTTGGAAAAGACCAGGTCAGTAACGTGACCATCGCGGTGGGTAGGAAGGAGGGAGGATTGTGTGAGTCCAAGGGAGGACGTGAGAAAGAAGTTTGGAGGCAGCAGGAGCGGAAGGATCGTCAATGGGAATGTTGAAGTCCCCGAGAATTAGGCATGAAGATTAGAAGACAGGAAGTGAGAAAGCCAGGTAGCAAAGTGGTCAAAGAACTGGGAGGTTGGTCCCGGTGCGTGGTAGATGACTGCCACCCTGAGGCCCAGAGGAGAGAACAGGCGGATGCAGTGTGTCTCGAAGGAGGAGAAGGAGAGGGATGGGGTGGAGGGAGATGCTGCTGGTAGGTGCAGGTGGGAGAGAGCAGGAGCCCGACCCCGCCACCATTTCTCTCACCCGGTCTGGGGGTATGGCTCAAGTGTAGACCGCCATGTGAGAGAGCAGCAACGGAGGCCGTGTCAGAGGGAGTTAGCCAGGTTTCAGTTAAAGCTAGGAGTTGTTGAAGGAGTTTGAAAGGAAGAGGTCATGGACGGCTGTGAGTTTGTTGCACACAGAGCGAGCGTTCCAGAGGGCGCAGGAGAAAGAGGACAGGCGCTGAGGGATGATGGGAATGAGGTTGCTGGGCTTGCAGGGAGGTGATTTATGTGCGATGGAGATAGGATGAGAGGGAAGTATTGGATGTGTTGTGGGGCCAGGGTTAGGGGATATGTCACCTGAATAGAGTAACAGCAGGAGGGTGAGAAAGAGAAGGTGGGAATGGGATTTGTGGGAGTGGGAGGCAGCACGAGAGTTAGATGGAGACCATTGTTCTGAGGAAACAAAGGAGCTTCATGCGAGGCCATCATGTGGGACGAGAGGAGGAGGGAGAGATGCAGATAGTGTAGGGGTCGGTGGTAGAGGGGCAGGAGTTCCATTTAAGGAGAAAGGTAGAAGTAAAGAGCAGAAGCGTGAGAGAAAGCATGATATAGGCGTGAGTTTACCAGAGTAAAGAGTGGGCCTTGCAGTTCCTTCCTCCAGTCCCGCAAACTCCAGGAATCAACTCTTATATCACGTATCCTCCTTATATACTTATATACTGTTGCTGGAAGATATCTGGAATAGAAGATCCCCTCAACCCTGACACCACCTCTACTGTTTATAAATTGCTGTGTCGGTATATATCCAGCCCTTATGACAGTAGTTGTCTTGAACAGGACTACTAATCTCCAAGGTCGGTTCAACGTCCTGTCTTTGCAATACGTATTTGAGACCCATCAAGGGGTCACACTGATTTATAGGAGGTTTCTGAGATTTGTAATCTGTGGCTTCTCACTGCCACCCATCAGGGGGTCCCACATACTTCTAGCAGATTTATGCAAATTGTAATTTGTGTCTTCTCACTGCCACCCGTCAGGGGGGTCTCACTGATTTATAGGAGGGAATTGTAATCTTTGTCTTGTCACTGGCTGCCAGCTATCAGGGTGTCTCACTGAGTTATACCAGAGTTCTGTAAATCTTTAATCTTTATACCAGAGTTGAATCAGAGTTCTGTATATATTTAATCTATATATCACTCACTATGTCTGAAAGAACAAAAAGGACAGGCAGACACTCCCAGACACAGATAAGAGGGCAAGCAGCCCCTGTGTCGGGAGGTTGTGCCTCTGGTCGTGGTGGACGTGGTGCATCCTCTGCAGGGGCACGCTTGTCCTTTCTAACTGGTGCTGGCCATCTTAAGCAGCAGCAACATACAGAGGATTTGGTGGATTGGCTAACCAGGCCATCCTCATCCTCCGAGTCCTCTGCCAGCCAGGCTTGTAGTGCTATACAGTCCACCTCAGCTGCCAAAGCATCTAATGCAGCCTCCATGTCCACAGCTACTCCTGCCGTAGCCTCGCTATCACACACGGAGGAGTCAGCTGAATTGTTTGACTACAATGACAGTAACATGCTGCTTGAGGATGCGCAGCAAGTACAGTGCTCTGATTCAATCTCTGAGGTTGAGCAAGGGAGTATAATCAACCTAGAGGAAGGGGGTGCCAGTGATGACACACAAATAACTGGCACTCATGTTGCCCCAGCAGCTGCAGCATACTGCCAAGTTGCTCCAGTGACGAGGAGATAGGGGATGATGATGACAATGATGATGAGGTCACTGACTCCACCTGGGGTGCCTGATCGAACAGAGGAATCAAGTGAGGAAGAGGTGGAGGAGGAGGCACAGCAAACACGAAGCACAACATCCTCTATGACCAACCGTAGCACTAGCCAGTCCAAGGCATCACATGTCAGAGCTGCTCTGTGCAGAGCGCTGTTGTCTCAAAGCACACATGCAGGAACTCTGCTGTTGCTGGGAGTTCTTTAAGAAATGTGCAGCAGACCCCACCGTTGTTATTTGTAATCTATGTCAGATGAGGCTTAAGCGTGGGAAAGACACCGGACACTTGGGGTACCACGTGCTTGAGGCGACATATGACCTCCTGCCACAGTTGCGCAAAACTTTGCGTAGGTCCTCCTCCTCCTCATCTGTCTCTACCCCCACTGTATGTCCTTCCATGTCATTGCCTACAACCTCCACTGACAGGGATGATGCTACAGTAATGGATGTACCGGCTCCTTCACAATGTGACATCATCCCATCAGCTGAAGATTTATGCAGTCAGATTACGTTGCCGCAGCTGCTGCAGCATAAGAAAAAAATATAGTCCCAACCATCCCCAAGCACAGCGTCTAAATGCCAGCTTAGCAAAATTACTCGCATTGCAGCTGCTGCCTTTCCAGCTGGTGGACTCTGCTCCCTTCCGTGAATTTGCTGAATGTGCTGTACCACAATGGCAGGTTCCAAAACGCCATTACTTTTCACGCAAGGCCATTCCAGCACTATACCAGCACATGGAAGACAATGTTATCCAATCATTGTGACTTTAGACACGTGGTCCAGCAAGCATGGACAGGGTCGTTACATTCCCTTCACGGCACACTGGGTAACTCTGATTGCAGCTGGGAGGGATCCAAGACGGGGCTCTGTGCTGGAGCTTGTTCATCCAACACGCCTCCAGAAAGCTGCTTGTATGAGGTCTGTCTGCTCCACCACCTCTTCCTCCTCCTCCTTCTCTGTCTCTGGCGAAGTGGCAGTTAAACCGACGGGTGGCAGGGGCTACGCAATGGCTCAAGCAAAAAGATGCCATACTGTGCTTGAGCTAGTTTGTTTAGGGGACAGGAGCCACACCGGACCAGAAATTCTATCAGCTCTGCAGGGGCAGGTGCAGAGATGGTTAACACCACGCCAGCTTCAGCTGGGAATGATCGTCTGCGATAATGGCAGCAACCTTCTCTCCGCCCTACGCAAGGGTAAATTGACGCATGTACCATACCTAGCACACGTCCTAAATCTAGTGGTACAGTGTTTCCTAACCAAGTACCCAGGGCTGCCAGAGCTTCTCAGCCAGGCCAGAAGAGTCTGCAGCCACTTCAGACGGTCATTCCCAGCAAGCGTTTGCCTGGCAGAAATTCAAAGAGAATTCCACCTTCCCACAAACCGTCTGATCTGTGACATGCCCACCAGGTGGAACTCGACATTAGCAATGCTGCAGCATCTGCACAAGCAGCAGAGGGCCATCAACGAGTACCTGTGTGAGTATGGCACAAGGACAGGTTCAGGTCAACTTGGTTTTTCCCCCCCCCGCAGTGGCTGATGATCAAGGATGCATACACTGTACTGTCCCCATTTGAGGAGGCAACAAGGATGGTGAGCAAGGACAGTGCATGCATCAGTCACACAATTCCTTTAGTGTTCCTGCTGGAGCACACTCTGCGGGGAATTATAGATGTGGCTCTAGAGGCAGAGCAGCGGGTGAAAGAGGAGGCCTTCCCTAGCTCTCAAGGCCCCAGTCTTTCCGCAGACAGCATTCCAGCGGGTCCTACTCAGATCAGACAGGAGGAGGAAGAGGAGGAATATTTAAGTAGTGGGGGCATTGAAGGTGGGGATTCCTCAAGAGAGGGTTTCGTGTGCCCAGAAACAGAAGGGCTAGTGCGTGGCTGGGAGGAGGAAGTGCACGATACGGTCATCCTCATTGACCAGGAAGACTCAGAAGCTAATGCCACCTCCAACCTATGCTGCATGGGCTCCCTAATAATGCAAAGCCTGCTAAAGGACTCCAGAATTCATGCTATCAAGGAGAGGGATCATTACTGGTTGGCAACCCTTCTTGATCCACGATACAAGGGTAAAGTTGCAGAGCTCATCTTGCCCACACTAAGGGAGCACAGGATGAAAAAACTTGAGAACGCTCTAAAGCGACACTTGTGTAACACCTTTCCAGGCACTGGTAGATTACCAAGTGGTGACATAAGTGCTTCTGAGCCTGCGGATGATCAGAGGAATAGTGGTGAAGGCCAGGGCCGCTTGACTGATGCATTTTTTAATTTTTTTTAGTCCACGACGCCCAGGGATGTCAAATGTAGGCACCCATTGCCAGCGTCTTCACCATATGGTGCAGGACTACCTAGGGCAAGGGCAGACCTGGATACCTTTCCAGCAGATGATCCACTGGCTTACTGGGTGCTGAGATTGGATCACTGGCCAGAACTTAGCCAATATGCTATGCAGCTACTAGGTTGCCCTTCATCCAGCGTGCTTTCTGAAAGGACGTTCAGTGCCGCTGGAGGTTTTGTCACAGACAAAAGAGTGCGTCTGTCCACTGACTCTATAAAAATGAATCAGTCCTGGATCAGCAGTTATCAATCCCCTGATGCTGACGTAACGGAATAGATCGGGGGCACAAAACCTCCAGCACTGAACTCTTCCACAATACCACAAAATGGTTACGGTGTGAATGCACTTGCTGCCATGAAAGGCACAATATTTGGCTGCACTGACGCCTGTGCCAGAATTATATCCTTTTAATTTTTTGAACAGCAGGGTCCAACCCTGCACTCTTCCACAATACCACAAAAGAGTTACGGTGTGAATGCACTTGCTGCCATGAGAGGCACAATATTTGGCTGCACTGACGCCTGTGCCAGATTTATATCATTTTAATTTTTTGAACAGCAGGGTCCAACACTGCACTCTTTCACAATACCACAAAAAGGGTTACGGTGTGAATGCACTTGGCTGCCATGAAAGGCACAATATTTGGCTGCACTGACGCCTGTGCCAGAATTATATCCTTTAATTTTTTGAACAGCAGGGTCCAACCCTGCACTCTTCCACAATACCACAAAAGAGTTACGGTGTGAATGCACTTGCTGCCATGAGAGGCACCAATATTTGGCTGCACTGACGCCTGTGCCAGATTATATATCATTTTAATTTTTTGAACAGCAGGGTCCAACCCTGCACTTCTTACACAATACTACAGAGGGGTTACTGTATGATAATATACTTGCTGGCAGTCTGGCACCAAAAGCACAATATCTGGGTGCACTGACTCCTTTACCAGATTCATATCTTTTAATATAGGACCACATGGTCCACCCCTGCATTCTTCCACAATACTACAGAGGGGATACTGTATGATAGTACTTGCAGGCCTGGCACCAAAAGCACAATATTTGGGTGCACTGGTACTGACGCCTGTATCAGATTCATATCCTCAGAGGGGTTACGGTGTGACTGCAATGTTGCCGACGCTAAAGGCCCAATTCTAAAGCACCTATTGTTACTTTCATCCAAAGCCTGCATAAGTTTCACAATAACTTAGCCAAAAAATCACTAAACTTTTTCTACGTGTCCGAAAATGTCTCCTCTTTTCATGCAGACTGCCGCCCCAAGCAGTTGTTTATGGATAGATTAAAGGAAAAGCATTTACCGTCATTTGAAATGTCATTTCTTTGTTTTCAAGTGTTTCTATACATCCTAGAAATCCGCCACTTCACGGGCAGGTTATGGGGACCTCCTAGGCACGATATTTGAAGGAATTTTTCGTTTTTATTTTTAACCCTTATTTCATGGAAAACTCTCTGTCCCTTTAAAAATGTTTTTTTTTTTAACTTTTTGTCCTTGTTTCCTGTCCCCAGGGTACTACTCGGACCCCCATACACCTTTTATGGCAAATATCTAGCATATATGCCCTCTTGGACGGTACTCTAAAAACCGAATTTTCAGCCCCATTGACTTGTATTGGGTTCGGGTTCGGATTCGGATTCGAACATTTGGAATGTTCGGGTTCGGGTACGAACCGAGCTCGGACGTGTTTGGCTCATCACTAGTTGACATAACATTAATTTGATTTACAGATTATCCTTTCCAGAATTGATTGTGAGGAAAAGTTGTAAGCACTATATGGTGTCCCTTATCTTGCACAGTTTTACACATGGTTTGCATTATCAGCATACAGGCTGAATTGGCCTTTGTGTTAAATACAGTAATTGTGATATGTATGAATACTAGTAATGGTCAGGTATCCAGTTTATGGGGATTTGTAGTGCTAATAATGGGATTAATAGCAATGTATCTTTCAAGCAATCCTAATAGACTATATAAATAATATCTGTATGTGGTGTTACAGTGTAATTAAGGGCAGAGTTGTAGACCACAGGTTCATCAGCAGGCGGATGGAGGACTCCCTTGTGACCTGTGACACTTTGAACTTGGGGTACATGGACCTGCATATGTATTTGGGGGACTGTAGGCCTGATGTTCTATATAATTTTCTTGCTCTCTCTTGTGTGCAGAATGTTTGTGTAATCTGTGTTATGTAAGCATAAAGCTATTGTCTATCTGTCTGTCCTATGGTCCAGGTGTATCTTGTTATCTGCTGATAGGATTGCTGTCAGGAATATGCTAATATCTGTTTATACTAGAGTAGTTTGTTAATCTTCTTTGTCAGGGAAACACTGCCCCATTATCTGCTGTCTTCAGGCTGCATTCTGTTTGCCAATCATGATTGCCATTGTCCTGCCTAGTTTAGAAATGTTATGCAGTGTTTATTCCATTGTGTTGCCCTAGTATAATTATGCTTTACACTCCAAGAAGCAGCAACCTCAGAAATCCTCACAACAACATTTTCAAGGATAGCGTTTTGTATATGTAAATTACCCAGGTTTGACCGTATTAATATCTGTGCCCTGCTCAATTAAAAGAGTAACATCCTGACCCTGAAAACCTCCAGATATACAAATTTGTCTTATTTCTGGGGGATGCTAGAAAGGCTCTCTGTGTCCTGGTCCTTAAACTTCATCTGAGGACTGGAGAAAGGCACGAGAGTCTGCCTGGGGAGAACAGGGGGGGTCCCCCAAGGAAGTGGTGTTGACAGATGTGACTCTGTTGGGGTACTGAGATCTGTCACATCCCTTTTTCACTTACAGGGTAAACCCACAGCCAATGCCTAATTAGGACTGCCCTGCCCTTATAGGTAAAGTGATTCCCTTTGAGAGGGCAGTTTTGGTGCAAGCTGCAGAAGGGAAGGAAGCGCAATCCTGAACACAGAAGGGAAGTGTATTTGATTTTGATTTTCACTGATTGGAAAGCAGCTTAGCCGCCCAATACTTCAGAGAGGGATAATGAATGTTTATTTATAACGAAGCATGTTTTTGTTTTGTATTTGTTTATTTTCTCTTTATGCAGTACCCTGCAAATTTCATGCCTGAACAATAAAGAAGAGCGGACTCACTGATCTCTTCATCCAGTGGCTAGATCACAGTGGTTATAGTACATCCATTCAGAGGTTATAGTAGCACCTTATATCTGTGAAATATAGCAGTTTTCTGCTTCTACAAAATCCTGAATCATATCCCAAGACATTAGTGCATGACCCCAGAGATCTCTCTCAGTTCTGCCCTGGATGTTGTAATCCAGCAACAAATTTTGATGTACTTTTTTTACAGTGTTGTTTTGGCATCTTCATACAGCTCCTGTCAGTAATATATGAGTAAGGTCTAAACGAGAATTGTATATCTTTCCAGGCAAAACATCAGCCATTTTTTTTTTAAATTTAAAATTTTTATTAATGAAAAATGATACATGCATAACATTTTACAATTCGGTACAATGCAGTGCCACAGGATTACATACTAGACAAACAAGACAATTAAACGATGAAAACCAGAAACTGATGCCCATGAACGTAAACTGCAGCTAGCCCAGAAAGACATCATAATCCAGTATCCGATAAACTATATATCAAAATCATGTGCTGGGGTGGGGTAAATATATGATGCAAAATAAGGCAGGCGACACTGAAAGGGCTAGTAGCTAAAATAGTGAGCGAGGACATAGGAGAAAGAGACAGATAGCCATAGACTGAAAGGGTAGATAGAGTAGAGAGAAAGTATAGGGAGGGATGAGGGAGGGAATGGAGGAAGAAGAGGGAAAGGAAAAAAAAGGGGGGGCAAAGGAAAAAACACAGCTAGCACTAGGGAGACCGACCCACCACACTCACTGTCACTGCATCGCCAGGCCGCCACAGAGGGGAGACGTACCGGTGTCCATTCCAAGGGGACACGCGCGTCCAAGGCCACCGCAGCCGCAGGAGACCCACCTCCGAAAGTAGAGGCATAAGGGGCCAAGCCCCAAGAAGAACATCCTACACCCCGACCGCCACCTCCTGGGAATCCTACTGCTCACCATCCGCAACCGTCGTTGGGGCTAGTTCAAGTTCAAGTCGGCGGCAAAGTGAGGTCAAAGAGACAAACTGCTTCCAATAAAATCAAGTGCGATATAGCGCTGGGAGAGATTCCTCATGGGAGGCAATCCGCTCCTCAACCCGAAACATCTCATCCACCTGAGATATGCATTCACGGAGCGAAGGAACCGATCGTCGTCGCCAGTGTCTCAGAATCAAGTGGCGTGCCACCAACAGAAGACGGAACGCCACTGACTTCTTAAAGGAAGCTGTCAATTGGCCCGTAAGCAGTAGCAAGAAAGTCTGAGGTGTATCAGTCACCTCTCTGATCGCGTCCCCCACCCATTTCCAGTACGCTTGCAGTGGTGGGCATGACCACCAAATGTGGAGTTAGGCATCTAGGTCCTTGCCACATCTCCAGCAGGTAGGATCCGCCGTCCCCGTACCTTGACACAGACGGAGCGGTGTGCAATACCAGCAAGTCAGTATCTTTTAGGACGTTTCATGATATCTGACTGCCTGCGTGCCGCGATGCATAAAAAAAAAGGATAGTTTTCCACTCCGAATCCAATATCGTCAGGTTACATTCGGGTCAGCCCTGCATTTAAATGGTATGAAAATAGGGTTTTATATGATAAATTTTGTTTCTCATTGTTTTCCAATGCAACAAATGTGTATAACCATTTTTTGTAGTGAAAGGACAGTAAATTGCTTTTATTGTAAATAAGGCAATCTCCATGTTTAAATGATTTTAGCCCACTCCGGATAAAATCGAAGTTTACATAAAATCTTTAAAAAATACAATATATTAAAATATATTTATTTTGTTATTTAGCAGATATATTTTGCCTGTAATTTTCCACATACAATAAATCAGTATTTCAACAGCATTAATAAGGTAGTAGCACATCAATGCATTTTTAATAGGTATATAAATATAACATGCAATTTACAAAAAGAATACAAAACATGAAAGACCGCTATAGCATCTCAAGAAAAATCTCTGATGTTTGCATGGGGTCGTGGTAACATCCATATAAAAACTAAAAAAGCTTTTAGATATTTTTGATATAAAATGTTGAAAAGAGCATCTAAATGGACAAACGATAAAATAGAAAACCTTTTCAGAAGCTATATACACAAATAAAGAAGGGGCATCACAATTTCATATGGCGCAATATATTTACTTTTCTTTCCTTTTCCAAGCAAATAGATTTCTAAAAGCATGCATTAGGGTTTCATATAAAAAGTAAGTCCTCATGGAAATGGGTGAACTATTCATCTCCTGACTAGGCTTTCACTTATAATAATCATAGTTTGTCAAGTATGTCCTTCCTTATATTTATCATTTTCTAGCTGCTGTAAAGTATTAAAGTTGCCTGTTTTTATTGAGGGATGTGTGTAAACCGAGAGACCAGCGATATTATCTTCCTATTCCACACAGCACACTCGAAAAACCAGCTGCCTTTCCAAATATCCACAGGTTATCCAACAAATATTTCTCCACATCCTCTATGGCTTGTTATTAGAATTATGCTCTTCACTGCCCTGATCAAGTTTACTTGATTTTTCAAAAGCACCTGCCAGTGCTGAGATCGAGATAACTTAATCGCTAATGGATTTTGTAACCCACTAGCTATGGGGAGGTGAGGCACGCTATCACCGCAATTAACCTGGTGCTAACGCTCATTTATGTGAGCGCTAAGGAGATGTTAGTGTCTCTGGATGGCCAGAGTTGAGCACTCCTGACTTACAGTATATAAATGAGAAGAGCCAGAATTAGCCACAATGAACAGTTTTTCCTGTACGTTGAAAACCTAGCTTTAGATTTTTTGAGCCAGATGTTTTGCATAGAAAAAATATGAATGTAAATAACAATGCATCATACAAAATTATTATACAAATTAAATGCATAAACAACTAATGCATAATAATTTAATGCAAAATAAATTATGGGTGTCACTCTGGGACTGCTGGATTCATTTCCCGTCCACAAAATCTTACAGATGCACATGCAAGGTAATTTTTGCAGGTATTTATTTTCTCCCATAAATAACCTTGGCCTATTGAGTGATGCCGTGTCTCATTTTTCACTTATTTAGGCTACAGTATAGTGGTGGGAAGATGGAATTAGACCATAATTAGAGCATATATATTTGAAGAATGTAGATTTAAGAAACATAAATGTTTGCACACAGTAGGGTTGCTCAATTAACATATATAGGGTTATTCAAAGAGATCCGAATTGCTGGAGAAAGGTAACCGAACGCTGAAATTCAGCGTACGGTTACCTTTCCTGGCCATTCGGCTATCCAGAGAGCAGGCAATTCACCAAATCTTGGCGAATTGCCTGCACATACAGTCTGTTCGGTGCCTGTTCAAGAGCAGTGAAATCCCCATAGTGAAGCAATGCTTCAGCTATTCAGAGAACACAAACCAGCAGTTAAAAGTTCCAGAAATGCCCTGCCATTTGGTGGTTTAATTCGGCAGGTTTATTCAGTCGAATCCCATAGGCTTCAATGTTAAAAATATTCCTGTTTTAATCCTTTATTTAATAAACCGTTGATTATAATATTCTGCAGTAAAGAGTCTCTTTATTTATAGTTTTTTAAGGATATTTTAAGCATTTTTCGGCTTTTATTTGTTTTAAAAAAAATCTGATTTATTTTGTTGTTTTTTTAACTTTACTTATTTTTTCTGTAACAGCCCTTTTTATTATCATTCCTTTTACCTCATATGTAAATTTCAGACATTTTTGCTCAGTAGTTTCTTTGCAAACAGCGTTTCACTTTTCAAACATTCAAGCAAACCGTTTTTCTAATTTATTCACTGCATTCGTCTATGGTGTCGGCTTTTTCCGGCGGCTGCGCTACGTGTGATCGGCTCCTGCTCGGGTGTTTCCGGCATTTTTGGCTGGGTTAATCCAGATGTTTTTGCGGGTTTTGGTGTGCAGTGGGTTTTGCTGTGAGTTTTCGGCCGGTTTGCCGTGACTTTTCCTGCAATTCGGGGACCCTGTGGTGCTTGCTGAATACACTGCAGGGTTGCCGAAATGGGATCGCCAAATCGAACCAAATTGAGGAGAACGAAAAGTCACCGAACATGCGGTGACTTTTCGATTCTCTTTGAATAACCCTGATAGCACTTATAGTCAAAACATAATCATGCCGAACATGAGTGGTATCCAAAAAAACAAAAAGTAGTGACAGGCAGCGCTAACAAACATAAATATAAACTTGTTTACTCCCTTCACTGCAAATAAGCTCCATAATATGTCCCTAAAGTTACAGTACATCGGACCTGACAGCTGAAGTCCCCAAAGACTTGCAGCAGTCCCATCTGCAATAATTAGATTAACCAGCAGGGTTGCCTTGTCTCTGTCCAAAAGTATATGTACAGGATCTAAATGCACTGCAATATTATTAAAGGACATTTGGGCTGTGTGTAGGAGTGTGTGTATGTGTAAGTGTATGTGTCGGGTGGTTCTAAGGTTAAATGGTCGTGTAAATAATTTATCCATAAAGCACTGGTTACAGTCAGTGGCTTTATGGAAAACCACTTGGTGCTGTAGGGGTTAAAGGCAAAACAAATTGTAAATTAAAGCAAACATCTTGGAGCCTTTGAATGGGAGGACAAAGTAAGAATATGCTTGTGACATTTGCTATTTTGAAATATTTTGTTTGAATTTATATGTATCTGGCTTATGAAGAGCCTGTAATTATCCCAAAAAAATAAGATGTTATCAAATAAATTATAACAGAAATCCTGTTAAAGGAATAGCTGTGTAAAGCTTATGTCTTTTTCAAAAATATGGGGAATGGCAATGATCATCTTACTATTGCTGAACACTGTTGTAATTGTGCTAACTCATCATACTTTGGGTACTGTAATTTACCGTATTAATTACTAGAGCGATGACATGTTGTAAAATTATTTCCCCCTTTCTGGGAAATGTCTCCAATTGGCCTATTAAAATATTAGATATCATATTAATGACTTCAAATTATTGGATTTTTTTATTCCTTAATTGTTATTAAGATATATTTACCAGATTAGATATGTGCTGTTCAAGTGCAAATAAAATTATACCCACATGACTTTAGCAATTTTGCGAATGTATGGCTTTTTTCTTCTTCTTTTTTTTTTATACATTCCCTGCTTAGGCAGAGATAAGGAAGAGCAAATGTTTTGTCATTTGCTAAATATTCTGGAAACTTTTTTTTATTGATAGGTGTTATAGGGCACTCTAAGGCTAGGGTCAGACGAGCGTGATTTCTACGGACTGCACGTCCGTGCACACGGACGTACGTCAGTATGGAAGACACAGTAGTGGCCACACAGTCCGTTTTTTTCACTGACAAATATTTTGATGGATGTAGGAGGGAAAATAAATTAAAAAGCAAAACCATTTTGTCCGTGAAAAAAATGCTGGACGTATAAATGCATTCCGTCTGACCACGTTCCATCACTCACACACAAAGCTATGCAGACGTTGCGGACGCAGCGCACTTTGTGCGGCCGTTCTAGGGGTTGTACGTTCTTGCCTGCCTTGCGTCCGTTTGCCGCGGCCGTGGTGCGTCCGCAGTTCAGTGCGGACGTACTTCATGTGTCAGGCTCCAATGGACTTTCTTTCATGCTATCACGGACGTACTTTTAGGCGCAATCACGGACGTGAACACTACGCTCGTCTGACCCCAGCCTTAGGGTGCATTCCATCTAACATCAAACTAGACACCAAATGATAAAATTTTGATAAATAGCAGACATTAGAATAAAAATAATAATAAAGTTTCCTTTTTATAAGAACAGTCTGCATTTAAATACAAATCTGGCACGGAATGTAAAAAAAAATAGTTTTAGGATGATTTGGTGTCAATACAAATAAAACAACCTGACTAGTTAACATAATTTAAGCTCCATATATGTAAAAAGAAGGAGTCTCCTCAGCGCATCCAATTTTTTTTTGGTGTAAATATGTGACTCAGTTGTATAAGACACAATAAACACTTTTGTGTATCAAGTCGTGAACCAATTAATTTAATCACTTTTATATAAACTAATTTTTCAATACATGTGCTTGGTAATTAAATATAACTATATACTACTGCCCTCTATATACACTTAGCACATCAATCTGTAGGGTGAGAAAACCCTTACTTATCTGAGATGCTGTGGTGCAGAGGTCATTGCAATCCGTTGCTTCCCCTGGTCACAAGGAGAGGAAGCAAATAGTTTTCAGTGTTCTAATACGGCTCCTTCCACAGCTCCTGTATGACCTCATTCAAGCAAGCTTGTGCAGAGTAGGGATGGGCTGGCGGTTCGATGCGAACATGAGTTTGCATCGAACATCGGCCGTTCAAAAGTTTGTGAACTTCGAACTTTTCAGGCCGTTCACAGAAAGTTTGAAAAAAAATAATTTTGATTTTTTTTTTTTAAAAATGCTTAAAAAATCCTAAAAAATCTAAAAATAAAGAGACTCTTTACTGCAGAATATTGTAAGCAATGGTTTATTAGATATTGAATTAAAATGGAAATATTGTTAACATTGAAGCCTATGCGATAAAACAATCTTGTTGCTAAAACATCAGGCAGACGAGGCCCTCTAATCAGGCACTGTAGAGGGCAGCCCGCCGGGGCCTTCCAAGGATCCCTTGAGGAGCATGCGGCTGCCGGATGACAGAGCTGCGACTGTGTGGGCAGGCCGGCCGGGTGCATGTGGCAGAGAGATGGCGCAGGGAGGGAGCCACTGCACCTGAGGCCACGGCAGACCACCCCCCCACCCACAACCAGGATCCAGGGAGCCTCCACTGACTGACCACCGGGCTAAGGTAAGGCGACACATTTCTAAAAAAAAATTTACATTTTTAAATGTCCCAAGGAACATAAAATAAAACTTTTATTTTCTTTCTAATACTCACCTGATTCCTGGATCCACCAACAAGCACAGCCTCCCGTCTCCCACGCTGTTAGTGTAGAGGGAGTGATGCAAAATGCGCAACCAGCTTCCTCGCTACACTAATAGCGTATCTTCTCAGAAGCTGCACACAGCCCGCGGGTTAAAGCTAGCGTCAGACTGTAGAGGTGCTGCGCAGCAGTGTGAGGATTCATATGACCACCTGCCACGCATCCCGTTGGCACAATACTTTACATAGGTCCTCCTCCTCATCTGTCTCTACTCCCACTATATGTCCTGCCATGTCATTGCCTACAACCTCCACTGACAGGGATGATGCTACAGTAATGGGTGTACCAGGTCCTTCCTCAGAATGTGACAGCATCCCATCAGCTGCAGATTTACGCAGTCAGAGTTCGTTGCCCCAGCTGCTGCAGCGTAAGAAAACATATAGTCCCAACCATCCCCTTGCACGGCGTCTAAATGCCAGCTTGGCAGAATTACTTGCAATACAGCTGCTGCCTTTCCAGCTGGTGAACTCTGCCTCCTTCTGTGAATTTGCTGAATGTGCTGTACTACAGTGTCAGGTTCCATATTTGGGTGCACTGACTCGTGTATCAGATTCATATCATTGTAATATTTGATGGCAGGGTCCACCCCTGCACTCTTTCACAATACCTCAGAGGGGTTACGGTGTGAAGGCACTAGCTGGCACCAAAGGCCCAATATTTGGATGCACTGACACGTGTACCAGATTCATATCAATGTAATATTTGACGGCAGGGTCCACCCCTGCACTCTTCCACAATATAATCTTTGAAATGTCATTTTTTGGTTTTTACATATTTCTATACATCCTAGAAATCCGCCACTTCACAGGCAGGTTGTGGGGACCTCCTAGGCACGATATTTGAAGGAATTTTTCATTTTTATTTTTAACCCTTATTTCATGGAAAACGCACTGTCCCTTTAAAAACTTTTTTTTTTTACTTTTTATCCTTGTTTCCTGTCCCCCAGGGCACTACCCAGACCCCCATACACCTTTTATGGCAAATATGTAGCATATATGCCCTCTTGGAGGGCACTCTAAAAAACCGAATTTTCAGCCCCATTGACTTGCATGGGGGTTCGGGTTCGGGTTCGGTCCTGAACAAATGGGAAGTTCGGGTTCGGGCTCTAACCGAACTCGGGGAGTGTTCGGCTCATCCCTAGTCTGCAGGGAGCTGACACCAGCAAAGGCACCACTGCCAATATCGACCAGCGACTGAAAAATATTCTGTCTTGAGCCACTGATGCAGCAGCATGGCCAGAATAAAGCCATTTATGGTAAATTTGCATATATGTTTTTATAGACATTCTGTTTTGTGCCTGCGGCAACTTGTGTGTCGAAGAATGAGGGCTGGACTGGCCTGGGCTTTTGCCCAGTAGGCTATAGGCCTTTCTGGCCAGTCTGCTGGTGGCCCATGTAGGCTGTAGGTTATCTGTGGCCTGGGAGTGGCTGCCTTAATTCAGAAACAACAGGGGAGGTAATAATAAAATGGGGGGGATAATTAATAAAATGGGGATGAGGAAATAATTAAGAAAACTGGGGGATGTGAAAATGATTAATAAAATGCGGGATGAGAAAATAATAAAATTGGGGATGAGGAAATAATTAATAAAATTGGGGGTGTGGAAATAATAAAAGTGGGGATGAGGAAATATTAAAATGAGGGATAAGAATGTAATACAATTGGATGGGGATGAGAAAATAATAAAATTGATGGATTAGGAAATAATAAAATGGAAAGGAATGTGAAAATGATAGAATAGGGGAACATTAAAAGAGGAAAAAATGGGTTTGTAGGCAAAAAGGGGGTTTGTAGGCACCTATAAAAGTGTATAATAGGGGTGTATAGGGGTACGGGGATGGTTAGGGGTGTTTAGAAGCACATAAAGGTATATAATAGGGGTGTGTAGCGTACGTATAAGCATATACAGTAATAGGGGTGTGTAGAAGAACGTTTAGATATATAATAGGGGTGTGGAGGCACATGTATAGGTATATAACAGGGGTGTGTAGGTGCACGTTTAGGTATGTAATAGGGGTGTGTAGGGGTATGTAGAGTGGTTTGAGTATAGGGGTGCATATCGAGGTGTCTATAAATATATATTGTATGTGTTTTTAGTGTTTCTGTATAGTGATAGACAAAAGTGTGTTGCTCACTTTTAAATGCCCGGGCCTATTTTTTGTCCCAGTCTGGGCCTGTGCATGTATATCTTGTTTGGAATCTGTGTTTTAGTTTTGCTTCCATAAATTTTTCTTGCTCTTGATTTCTCATTCTCAATTGCAGACCAGGGATGGCTTGTTTCTGTTGAATGGTTAATATAAGATTTCCTCACCGGAAGGGTATTGACCCTCACACTAGGAGCTGCTCAATCAGTAGGGAGTCCTTGGATTAGCTACAGTCAAATGATGGATGTTGGGGTCACATGTACAGACCGCCGCACACTATATCACAACATAAGTCAGGTTTCTTCAGAATCTTGACCACTCTCATCATGGCTTCCAGCCCTGGTATCTGTAGTACAATGAAAGACCATTAATCATAGAGTATTAAGTTTAGCACGTGTTAGTTTTCACACATTTCTGTTGCATGATTACCAAAACACTGACAGCACAACAACTCTATGAACAGAACTAATGGTGCTATTTGGTTTTATAGATACTGCAATTAGAGCATTAATCACTGACCTATCTCTATTTGATTAATATGCTTAATAATGTTTTGAACTTTAAAAACGGCATAGCTTAATGATCAAAATAAAGTTATATATAGCTTTAGTAACTTCTAGAAATAAATAGTTACATCAAAGACAATACAGTTTGTATCATGCAGCTACTCACATACACATTGTGAGGCTCTTCTCTCAATTCTTTTTTTTTTTTGAACTTTTAAAATTATGAACTGTCTTACTTTGTGTCTCCCAGATCGTTATTCCCAAAATACACTGACATTTTTAAAGAAAGCTACGCTTAGAAATGTTTCGATCTCGGAACGATATCCCAAGAAATTAATTAAACCCAATAGAGAGAAAAATATTGATTAGTGGGATCACCATTTGACACGTGTTACGTTTCCCCATAAGGTTAGTTCATCCTGATGTGCACTCTATCAGAATCAACTACTTCAGAGTTCAAGTTTTAGACATCCCTGTCACAAACAAACAATATCAAATCAATAGGAAGGCAAAGCAGCTAAACATAGTGGTCTACAAGGATTGTGTAATGATTTAAAATGCTTTTTGAAAGCGCTAAACATCGGTAGATAAGCTTACGTGAACAACAGCTTAAACTAACAATGAGATATTGAATCTCTGCATACGGCACCGACAGTAATAGCTCACTGCGATTTAATGCATTATTAATACATTCATAATATTATGCATGTGAAAAAGTTCACATTTTGTAGTGTAGAGTCTTAGAGTTGGAGGCTTAGAAATGCATGCAAAAGATTAAGATATATCTGTCATAATGAGAAATCCACACGTATACAAATAAAAATAAAGTTGAAGATTATAAAACCATTTTAAACACAAGAAACATGGGATGTATGGAATGGATAACTAGCAAAAGGGTACGAAATTACATTTATCTATCCATTATAATTCATAGATATCTGAAACATCAGAATTATGCATTTCTGAAAAGCAGAATAATTTTATGCGTGTAGAATGTGAAAACACAGTATGTGGGGTGGTTCTATGTGTTGATGCAATGGATATTCATGCTGCACATGTGTTAGAGTCTAAAAATTTTATTCCTAATGTCTAACGTTCCCTCCTCACCCCTAATCCTCACTGCCATTAACATGACTAAAAGGCATAAAAGGGCTTTTGACCTGATTTCTGCTGCTTATACAAATGATGAATGGAAATGGTTTCCATTCTGTGAGGCCGGCGTCAGACGAACGCATTGATCACGTCCGTGTTGCCGCACAGTTTAACTTCTGTCGTAGCATAGAATCATGAGCAATAGAGACCCACATACAAAGCACAACGCACGTGGCAAACGGCCGCAAGTTAGGCAAGGACGTAAAACCGCTAGACGGACGCGCAGAGTGTGCCACGTCCGCATAGCGTTCTGTGTGAGTGATGAGATGTCAGACGCAGCACATTTGCGACGTCCAGCACCTTGACGCACAAAATGGCTTTTCATATCCTTTTCAAATTTTTTGCTTTTTTTCATATTAATTTTATTTCCCATAGTTCCCTTTTATTTTCTACGTCCGTCAAGAAAAACAGATCGTGTGGTGTCTACAGTATCTTCCGTCAGTACGTCTGTCTGTTGTGCACGCACGCAGAGTGCGCTCTGACTGCGTTCGTGTGACATTAGCCTAATTCCATAAGAATCTATTACATATACAGTGGCAAGAAGAAGTATGTGAACCCTTTGGGATTACGTGGAGTTTTGCATGAATTGGTCATAAAATGTGCTCTGATCTTCATCTAAGTCACAACAATTTGAAAAACACAGTCTGCTTAAAATAATACAACACAAACATTATATGTTTTCATGTTTTTATTGAACAGAACATGTAAACATTCACAGTGCAGGGTGGAAAAAATATGTGAACCTTTGAACTTAATAACTGGTTGACCCTCCTTTGGCAGCAATAACCTCAACCAAACGTTTCCTGTAGTTGCAGATCAGACCTGCACAATGATCTGGAGTAATTTTGGACCACTCCTCTTCACAAAACTGTTTCAGTGTAGCAATATTCTTGGGATTGTCTGGTGTGAATCGCTCTCTTAAGGTCAAAAGACCTTTGAAAAGGTGAAAAGACCAAAAGTAAACATGCAGTAATTGATGTCTCGCCGAAGTAAAACGACTCCTTTCCAGTGGCGTAGCGTGGGGGGGGGCCTCGGGGGCGGTCGCCCCGGGCGCAATTTTCTTAGGGGCGCAAAATTTCAAAAAGACATTTGAACCACTAATATTTTCCAGCAGGGATCAGCACAGGTGTCCATGAGAAGCCCTTGCATGGGCAGCCACCAGTTTTGCGGTGCCAGCGGTAACTTAGCACTCAGCGTCTGGAAGGGAGGACCAGGACAGAAAATTCTGGTCCTATCCTGACTCCTCCTTAACGCTGACATGAGTCACGTGAAGCAGCGCAGCATTATTCGATGGAACACCCTGTACCACGCTTGTCAGCCCCCCTTGAAGCCCTGTGTCAGCTGGCAGCCCTGCAGCCACTGAACAGGAAGGAGGGAGGGAGGCACCTGCCCTGCAGCACATTTAAAATCCGGTCCCTACTAAGAACCCTGGACAGCCCCCCCAGGCCACCAGCAACTCCATGCAGGTAGGCGACACTGTGACACCAGAGCAGCGTGAACAGCACACAGTGTCGGGGTACTGGGGGCATGGGGAGAGGGTGACTGGAGGTTCGGGGAGAGAATGACTGGGGATACTGGGAGAGAGTGACTGGGGTACTTGGAGAGAGTGACTGGAGGTACTGGGAGAGTGACTGGGGTACTGGGAGAGAGAGTGACTTGAGGGTACTTGGAGGGAGAGAGTGACTGGGGTACTTGGAGAGCAAGTGACTGGGTTACAGGAAGAGAGAGTGACTGGGGGTACTGGGAGAGAGTGACAGGGGGTACTGGGAGAAAGTGGGGGTGCTGGGAGAGAGTGACTGGGTAACTGGAGAGTGAGTTACCCAGGATACTTGGAGAGAGAAAGTGAATGGGGTACTGGGAAAGAGTGACTGGGGGTACTGGGAGAGAGTGACTGGGTATAGTGTGAGTGGATCTATGGTAGGGTATACAGGGACAGGGTGACTGGTAGCAGTGGTGTAGCGTGGGGGGGCATGTGTGTTTCATTTTTTATTATCTCAGTATTTTATACTACTATTTTATTAATATACAGTACATGTGTTTGTGGGGTAAGGGGGTCAACTCTACCAACTCTACTGGTGGAAGGGAATCAGGGTGTGTTACCATGTCCACAGGTTGGGGGGGCGTGCAATTCTAACCTTGCCCCGGGCGCTGACAACCCACGCTACGCCACTGCTCCTTTCTATGGGGTTATGTTAAAGATATCGTGTACCGAACAAAGGTACGGGACATCACTAATCTAAAGCAGAGGATCACTGATGCCATTGCCACCATTGATGAGGGGTATGCTACAGCGAACATGGTAAGAAATCGAGTACCGTCTTGATGTGCTTCGTGCAACGGATGGTGCCCATATAGACGTGTATTAAATGAGGCAATAAATATATACACTGTATATATATAAACGTCTCATTTAGTAATAATTTTCACTTATCTGTCTTTTCATTTGCCTTTGTAATAAATTTCTGAATTTGTAAAGAGACTTTATGGATATATATTATACCATATAATGTATTGGGAATATATTTTATTTCAATAACTTGGGACTCTTAACTGTATGAGCTAGGGTGGAAGGACACTGCGGGACTCAATATTACAGGGGCAAAACTATACAACTCTCCCTCCTCTGTGCAAAACGATTACTGGTAAGTAAGCATACTTGCTGTTCGTTATTTCCTGGTGTAGAGTGACTTCACCCTTATGAAAACATACGATGACAGATTGTGGATCAAAATCATTTTTTACTCCTTATTATACACACAAGTACCACTGGTATGCTTCTTATGTAAAGTATAATACAAACAAACTACAGTGCCTACTATCCAGAATAGAAATCATGACTGAAAACATATCAACATTATTATGTGACCTTGGGATTAAAATATTATCAAATGCTAAACTCTTTAATAAAGGTAAATTAAACCTCTGCATACTTTCCATCCGGGGAAATAACATATGCCTTATGCATCTGGCACCTCATGCAGGCGTTTTAATCACGAAAACAAAACTGTAACCCTTATCAAATGTTTGCAACAAGGTGATCAATTGCTATAGCAACCAATAGCATAATTCTACTCATTTGTTTCGTTACCCCAGAATTGCTTGTGCTTTAATAAACATGACATCACTTAACATATTATATTATTTCACTTTCCATGCTTGACGGATTCCTTGGATAACTTACTTCAAAATGATGTTCTATTTACAGAGACCTTCTTTTTAGTATCCACTTATCCGGTATCATGCACTTAACCCTTGTGAATTGTAATTGGATAATGTAGACAAATAACTGACAGCATGATTTATGAATAACAATTTTAATATACTGCGTGGCTGTGCAGGAACTGAGCTCCAAATTTAGCAAGGGAGACAAACACGGGCTGACTGGGAGTTTTGTTAGCATCATAATTTTAGTACAGTGGAAGACACCTGCATAATCAGTGAATATTTAATTAAAATGTGGCTAGTTTTCTGTAATAGATCACATTTACATTAAAAACGTGGGGTTCATATGTATGTTGATGTAAAATAACTGTGCCACCTGGCAGCTGTTATATTGTATATAAGTCATCAATGTACACTCGTTATAAAAATGTGCAAAACGGAAAAAAAAATACATACTGGTTTGTGACCTTGCAAGTAGGCAGTCGTTTAGGAAACCGTTAGGGGCCATTAAATATAATAGCCCCACTTGTTAATGTTGATTGTTTCACTGCTATTTCATTTCATTTGTGCTTCCTAAACTTCGTATGCATTGGGAAGCCAGAGAATAATGAGCGATACCAAATTTGTTTGTTATTCTTGCTGGATTTTTTAAAAAAAAATTAATACGGAATGCCCAAAACTGGTGTAAAGTGATTTGATATCTGAAAAATCCTGACACAAAATAAAAATTACATGAAAAAAAAATCAAGCCTGGTTTCTGATCTAAGGACGCAGATGACTGCACGATTGGTGGCCTCCTCTCAGCACCGGCCTTCCATGACTTCTTGCACGCGATTTAACAAAGGGCTATCTGGTCCCCATGGAGTCCTAGGTTGACAATTGGAGCACCTGGTCCTGCGGCCAACAACTGTTAGCAGATTATGAGGCGAACCACTATTGGGGACGTAATGGGGACAGTAAGAGGGAGCTGCTAACGGTTAACGTCACGCTCTGAGTTCTGCCATTAGTGGCTCTCTGCTACTTACTGAAGTGAAATAGAGCTCTAGGATAATTATAAGGAGCATGTTCCTTAGCAACTAATTGGTTTGTGTACATCAGGCTTCTATATTATTGGCTAGAAGCCTGCTAACTTTTTTTTCCTATTTACTTCTATAACGTTCTCTTCCACCGGATCCACGCGTATACAGAGCAAATTCTGGTTATGTGGTAGAGACAGACATGAAAGGACTAAATGACTGGAAAAAATTGCAATAAAATCAAGAAATTCAGAAAAACAGTAGAGTTTGCTGTATATATACATATACTTCATCATAGTGTACCATAACAATTATTGTAGGCAGGGGTTCTGGATACAAAATATAATACAGATGATGTGCTTGAAAGATACTACTTGAACTGTAAGATATATATATATATATATTTACAGTATGAGAGGCTTGCCATGCACTCATGCTTTTAAGTTCAAAAAAATGCCCGGTGCCTATCGCTTGGCTCAATATTCAAGTAGCAACTCACAAGATCACGGTGGCACTCCAGGACTGTAAAGATTCTTTTATTTCAATCCATAAAAATCGACGTTTCAGCCTCTCCGAGGCTTTCATCAGGACATGCAAGTGAATAATGTTACCAGGACCATTTTATACACATAAAACATACAATCAAAGGGTTAACTCACCACACCCTGGCGTTCAACATCGGCGTCTTCCCTGCGCACATGCGCCAACCCCAGAGCTCATTAGGTGATACACATCAAGTATCATAGCAACACTAAACGCTAGATACTTACAGACTCCTCCTTTCGTGTCACAATGCTGTGTTACCACTATCAAGTGCGTCTTTAGGGCAGTAGAGGAAGCGCCATGCCGGCTGCCTGTGTATTTAAAAACAAAAAACAAACACAAAACACTCCACCACAGCGGGCATTCACCAAGGACCTGGGGCCTCACCCCCTTCTCTCTGATCTTCCCACGTTCAACAAGCGGGAGTGCACCATTACAGCAATCCGCAACAACCACTGAGCATCTACTCTGGGAAAGGTCTATTTACATTTATGCCATAAACGGGAGATAATTCCCCCTGCGCAGCAACTCTATCTATTCTTAAAGAGGTTGACCTAGATTTACACGGGTTATTCCTATCGGATTACCACTGGGCAAAGAGGATTCCATGGGGCTTTCGAGTACACAATATCCCGACGTTGGGCAGGTCTAAACCTAAAACATGTAAAAATTGGACAGCGGTCCTCAATAAGTGCTCATTGGACTTAATGTTGGTAACTATTCAGGATGTCAAAGAAGAGCTGGAGGAGCAAAGAAATAAAATAGTCCTGTTCGAAGCTGAACGTGCAGACTTCTTGGAAACAACAGAGGGACAGACCGTGGTCCATAAGGTGGTGGAAGATACACTTAAATACAAGAATGAACTAGTCAAGTTCAAAAAAGACAAATTTGAATGGGTGAAACAAGATTACTTAGATCACCGTGTATATAAATGGCTAAGCAGTGACAACACCACCAAACCTTATAGGAAGCCCAGAAGAAGGATACAAAAACCCAACATTGTAACCATAGACACCACCTCAGGAGAATCAGCGTCTGAGGGGGACATGGGGGCGCCATCTGGGGGCCAAGGTGAGGGACTCACACAGGGACAGGAGGCAAGAAACTCCGGTACCACCACCAGAAGCAGGTTAAAAAATCAGGGAAACCAAGAATGTCCAGACGAGGCCAAAAAGGCAGGACACACTGGACTAAGAGACAAACCATCCATGAAGAGATGAACCCTATATTTAACTTGTCATCGAGACTTCTATCGGAGGAGGAAATGAGTGTTCTAACAAGGGGATTAACATTTGTACCTACGTCTCAGCCAAAAGACCTGCAATGGAACATTGAGTTATACAAATTTGGTCGAACACTCAGGCTAACTGATTTCTATAAGGAACAACAACAACGTGCCCCCCCTTCCAAGTTTCGCGTCAAGAGCACATTTGACCCCATCCCCAATCAGGCATCCATCAAGACCTTCATGAAGGTTGTAAAGAAAGAGTCAATGGATTTAATCAAAACACACAAACTCCGGCACAGTAACACAACCAAGAAAGAATGGCAAGCTATAAGGAATCTAGCAAATGATCCATCTATAGCCATAAGAGCGGCTGATAAGGGAGGCTCTATAGTGATTCTGGATTATACACAATATGCGCAGTCTGTACACCACTTATTGGAAGACACGACCACCTATGAAAAGCTTTACGGTGACCCCACGATACGGATCCAACGGAAATTCGAGGAAAGCCTGACCAGAGGAATACAGATGAACTACATTGACATGGAATTATATCAATTTCTTATGAAACGTCATCCACGGACTCCGATTCTATACGGTATCCCCAAAATTCATAAGGACTCAGTCAATCCACTAATGCGCCCGATAGTGTCCGCTGTAGATGGTGTTCTGGAACCTATTGCGAGGTGGCTGGATTCTCTTTTTAAGGGCCCAGTGTTAGATATTCCAACGAGTGTAAAAGACACCCCAACGTTCCTGGAGAGGATTTCCAAGATACAGGGAAATTTGGACAACATGGTTCTTGTAACTATGGACATAAAAAGTCTCTATACAATAATACCACACGAGGCGGGAGTGGAAGCGATGCGGGAACTCCTCTGTGAATCAAGAGAGTACACAGGTCCACACATAGAGTTTGTGTTGGAGCTCTTGATGTTATCTTTGGAGAATAACTACTTCCGGTTTGAGGAATCCTGGTACTTGCAAAGACCGGGACTTCCATGGGGGCCTCCATGGCACCTATGTATGCTAACGCCTACATGTACCAATTTGAAAAGAGATATATTTTGCCACAATTTGAATCACAGATCATTGAGTACATTCGATATATCGATGACATCTTTATTCTATGGCGGGGTACCATTGAGGAAGCCAGACAATTGGAAACGTATGTCAATGGATGCAACACTCCGGTGGAAGTCACCTTACAGGCCAGTGACACAAGAATTCAATTCTTGGATGTGGAGGTCTATAAAGGTGTGAATCAATTACAAAATACGCTGTACTCAAAACCAACAGATCGGATTGCATGCTTCAAGTGCACACCCAGAACACATACAAAAGTCTTTAAACTATGCCCAATTCCTAAGGGTGATCAGAAACAACTCTGACAGCAACAATTGTGAGCAACAGTTGCAACTTATGTATAGAAGATTCAGAGTGAGGGGATATTCCAAAAAGATACTGGATTCAGCATTACGGAAGGCGCAACAACCTGATACAACTAAGAAATTGAAAGACAAGAGATTGGTCTTCCCCACTCAACACAACTCGGCATCAAAGGAATTGGTTTCCAGTATACGAAACAATTGGCTAATTATGGAACAAGATTTGTCGTTACCGGAATCATTCAAAAACAAACCCATGATATGTTACAAAAAGGGGAAAGAATTTAAAAGATCTATTGGTTCGAACTGATCCAATAAAGAGCTATGAACGACAATCAAAGGGATTCCACAATTATGGGTGTAAAAGATGTTTGGGCTGCGTCACCTGTGGGCATATGGTTCCGTCAAAGACTTTCGCTCATCCACACACAGGGAAGGTGTATAAGATTCACCACAATATCACATGTTAAACTGAGTTTGTGGTATATAAAATACTGTGCCACTGTGGAAAGGCTTACATCGGTAAAACGGAGCCACCGCTATGTGAACGCATCAGGAATCATCGCTCCAATATCAGGACGGCGTACCGTGACGGAAAATCAGATAAACCTGTGGCTCGGGACTTTTTGGAGAATAATCACCCGCTATCCTCACTCAGATTTACGGCGATAGATCATATACCAATCCCCCTACGTGGAGGCAATCGAGGACAGATGCTGTTACAGAGGGAGATGATATGGATACACCGCTTACGCACTGTATCCCCCGATGGGCTTAATGAAAAGATGTCTTTTGCTATGTTTTAATTTCCTTGGTAATTATTCAGCTATATATGACCCCCCTTTCAATATTAGTGGGGGATCATATACAGCTGTATGGCGCAAGCGTAGTTCTTCAAATTAAGAATAGATAGAGTTGCTGCGCAGGGGGAATTATCTCCCGTTTATGGCATAAATGTAAATAGACCTTTCCCAGAGTAGATGCTCAGTGGTTGTTGCGGATTGCTGTAATGGTGCACTCCCGCTTGTTGAACGTGGGAAGATCAGAGAGAAGGGGGTGAGGACCCAGGTCCTTGGTGAATGCCCGCTGTGGTGGAGTGTTTTGTGTTTGTTTTTTGTTTTTAAATACACAGGCAGCCGGCATGGCGCTTCCTCTACTGCCCTAAAGATGCACTTGATAGTGGTAACACAGCATTGACACGAAAGGAGGAGTCTGTAAGTATCTAGCGTTTAGTGTTGCTATGATACTTGATGTGTATCACCTAATGAGCTCTGGGGTTGGCGCATGCGCGCAGGGAAGACGCCGATATTGAACGCCAGGGTGTGGTGAGTTAACCCTTTGATGATTGTATGTTTTATGTGTATAAAATGGTCCTGGTAACATTGTTCACTTGTATGTCCTGATGAAAGCCTCGGGGAGAGGCTGAAATGTCGATTTTTATGGATTGAAATAAAAGAATCTTTACAGTCCTGGAGTGCCACCGTGATCTTGTGAGTTGCTACTTATATATATATATATATAGATAGATATCTGGAGTTATGGTGTGATTTGGAATATCAGCATATCTTTTATACCATACGTGAATGGAGCTGTACCAATTTTTGAGTCTTGTCCAAAATCCAGTTATTTGAAGGTGAATTGCGATGAAAAAGGGTCACATTTTATAGGACCAGTGGAAAACATCTCAGAACCTATGTAAAATTTTCATCTAAATAACCATGGTGATAATAGAAAATGCTACATGTGTATTATAAACGTTTTCTACCACCTGAATAGATATGCTTTCATGCCTAATTTTCACATTTATCATTCTAGTGCAGGGATAAGCAACCTTGGTCCTCCAGATGTTTTGCCGCTACATCTGCCATGACACTCTCAGCCTCTCATTAGGTTGGCAGAGGCTCATGGGAAATGTAGTTCCAAAACATTTGGAGGGCCAAGGTTGCTGACCCCTGCACAAGTGTGAAAATGCTGAGCTATATATTCACTCATTATAGGTAGCACAAATCCTAACTAAAACACGTGCACACCATTACTACTTAGGGCCATATTACAATATCAGCACTAGCGTTAGTGCTCAGATATGTGAGCATTAATACTAGTCCCCATTCTCCCTCCGTGAATCACTCCACAGCCGTGGACGATCAGGTGAGTGCAAAATCGTGCAGGTCTAAAGGCCCCACAGCGCAACCCTCAATGGAGTCCTATGGACTTCAAGGGGTGATACTCTCAGGTGCGTTAGTGCTGCTGCGAGTATCCAGGCGGTTAGCGCTGCATTACAGGGCAGGCTGCTAAATCAGTGCCTTCCCCATAATAGGGTGCTAAAACGGGGATGCTAAGGGGAAACCTGCAGGAGTATAATATGGGCCTTGGTATTTTAGTGCAATAAGCATTATTCTCAGAATAAAATCCACAAAAACATGTGAAAGACAGACCCAGATGTTTTAAAATGGATTATACTTTATGTTGCATTTCTTAGATAACACCAGAGCACGAGCTTGTGCATTTTAATTTTCCTGTGGGTTAAAAAATAATTAAGAATTCCTTTCTGATCTTACAGTTTTCAGTGAAGTGACATTTGGCAATGGACTATCTTTTTAAAGTTCAAGCGGTGCATTAAAAGAGGAATGATAAAGGGCATCATTAGGTGAAAACTGTTACTCACTATTTCAATTACTTAGCTACACAAGTGGTTGTGAGAAATAATAGACACAAATCATTGCTATTGATGAAGTATCTATTCAGCTGCCTGAAAAGCAATTTAGGACTAGATCCTTGTCATAAATTTCTGAATGTTAAAACAAGTGTGTATGTGCTGACGGTTTCAGTTCGGTAATTCAAAAAAGAGGTTTTTATTCCAGATGAAAAATGATGCACCAGACATGATTACCTTATTAACCTGATTGGTGCCTCTTACAGTTCTGCACTTTTTCTCCCTTAAGGATAAAATACTAAACGCATTATTGATATTGTTGGTAAATCCTTATTTCTATTAAATGTATTTTCTGCTACAAAATTATCTGTCATGCTTAATTAGCTCCATGTTGAAATTTCTGTTACCAAGCTATCTGTTGATTATTTCTATAGCATATATATATATTATTTATTATTATTATTAATCTTTATTTATAAAGCGCCAGCATATTCTGTAGCGCTGTACAATGGGCAGAATATAGACAGGGTTACAATACATTGAATCATTTTGACAAACCAGTACAGGAGAAAACGAGGGCCCTATTCCGGTGGGAACTCACAATCTAGAAGGGTTGGGGGTAGAAACAGGAGGAGAGGACTGCAAGGTGAGAGTTTTGGAGTGCAAGGTGAGAGCGACGGGCTGCAAGTTGAGAGTGATGGACTGCAAGGCGAGAGTGGTGGACTGGTTGCGTCAGTGAGTCGGGTGGTAGGCTTCCCTAAATAGGAAAGTCTTAAGGGAGCGTTTGAAAAAAGGGAAACTAGAGGAAAGTCTGATAGGAAGAGGGAGAGCGTTTCAGAGGATATATATATGTAAATTATACTGGCTGGGTGGAGTAGAGGTAACATTACTGCTCTGCGTGGAAAAAGCCTGTGGAGTCATGGATTCGAACCCGATGAGCACCTCTCCAGTAAGTGTCCTTGGGCAAGACACCTAATGATACATACTCGTCACCCAGGACATACCTGAAAACGAGAGAAATCTCAATATATCCTTCCTGGTAAAATCCTTTCTCAAAAAATTTAAAAAAACATCCACAATATCCCGCAACATTGTGACTTAAAGTTACCATAAAAAATAATAACCTTATTTGTCAAGGTTTCAGTCCAGAAGGGCTTTTTTCAAGTCTCGAAAAAAGTCCTTTGTGGCTGAAACATCGACAAATAAAGTTATTCTTTAATAGTAACGGAGTCCTCAGGACTTATCCCTATTCTCAGGACCCTCTAACAGGCCAGAATTTAAAGATTACCTTGGGGAAATGCAAACTGAATCGTGCAAACACTGATCAGCAAATCATATCAACTGTGCTGTGCTTCAGAGATCTGGCAAAACTGGCCTACCAGCAGGTCCTGAGGGCAGGTTTGGGAAACACTGGTCTAAGACATCCACAGGTTTAACATTTAATAATGATTAACTGTCAACAGACCCTCCAAGAACATTTAAGTCATTCAGTTGGGTTCACTGAAGATCACATTTTAGTACTAGCAATTGTAATTGTTGTGAAATAATGTGGCTACAACGCCCTGTGAAAATCTCACTGAATTGTCAGCCACCACTAATGTAGCCGTAATGTATTGTCCATTACAACTATAGGCGCTTGTACTTGCTGACTGTCCAAAGTAAGAACTGTGCCTTCAAGGGACCAGATCGATAGAATAGGATAGATGGGAAGTTAAGGTTTAACTGAAGAAAACATACATTTGTAATTGCGCCTGGCCGAGCATGGATGGGGCAGCGCTGAGAGATCCACACCTTGTACTTGTCAAAGAGGTCAAAAATGGAAAACATTGTCACTGGTTTAAGTAAGCATAGTACAAGTAATTATAAAGCTCTATTTATTATACCACAACATAACGGGCTCTCTCATCCAGATGAAGCCGGTACTTCTACCCGGTGAAACGCGTTTATGATTCGTACCATGAAGCTATCATAATTACATACATCCTTGCTCCGCCTGGCACAGTTACAAATGTATGTTTTCTTCAGTTAACCCTCAACATCTATCCTATCCTATCTATCCGGTCCCTTGAAGGCCTAGTTCTTACTTTGGTCAGGAGTTCCTTTCTGTAGGGCATGGGTTACTGATTACATACACATTTTCTTGCGTGCATGCCAGCATATATTTTATGGTCAGGCCTTATATGTTTTTCTTTTGAGTCTTTTTGTTTTTTGTCATTTTGTTATGTGTTGGTTGGTTCTTTTTCTGTTTTTCTTGAGTTTGTTGACTTGTTTTCTCAAGCTCTCTATCAGCTCGCTTATCTTCTGTGCCACTGGAGCACAGAACTACAGACTTTTGTAGCTACTTAGCAATAAAAGTTACGTTTTATAAAACCATGGGCTTTGGTTTATATATTTTTATAATACCCAAGAGTTACCCCCTATATTTGTGCCTTAGTCTATAATTTCTTCATTTCTCTCTCGAGTATCTATTACCATTCTGTGATTTCTTGCTTATTCTCGTATTTTAGTTTTGAAATCCCATCAGGATGTCACATTGCTCTTGATGAGATATTGCAGCCCATACTAAACTCGGTCCGGCAATGTGAACTGCCATGTTTCACCCTGCGTGGACAGAGCTATCTGGGGCAATCGTGTAGTGATGTGCAATTGGTCCTCCGCTGACTGAAAAATCAATGCGTCGATTGTTAATCAAGCACGCAAACTGAGTGGAGGACCACCCTGTTCTTTGCTCAGAGTGATTTTAAGCTCTCAAGCAGGGTCCTCCCTCCTTCTGTTCCGTGTGTGTAACGTGTATGTATATTTGTTATTCTGTCTCTCCCATTGTACAGCGCTAAGGAATTTATTGGCGCTTTATAAATACTTGTAACTGTAACTGATTACTCCCCCTGTGAAGTGCCGCAGCAGGTCCGCGAGGAAGAAGGTAAACGTAGGCAGGGAATAACACCTTTATTCTTATGTGTTCGCATTAAAAACGATAACAAGTATATATGAACAATGAATCCTGTCAAATGAGCCCATGAGAGCATCACTTTAAAATGAATTGGAATGGAGAACTAATTTTATAGACACTACAATTTTGCCCTCATATGACTTCCCTATCAATGCATTACAACAGAAACGAGAAATATTAAGTTGCATCAAGCTAGTGACCCTTTTCTTTCTTTTCCTTGCACGTAATTGTGTTTTAAGAAACTAACAGCTAACTCTTTTGGTCCAAAACCATGTCTGTCACATTTAAAGAATTATTGCTCTATTGACTTAAACAGTTTCTGGCTGTCACATTTACTCAGATGAACTGATAAATCTAAGATGTGTGACAGACAGAAACTGATTTATAAGTTTATGAAAGTAGAATATAGGCACTGAAAATGTCCCTATTAAAACCTGCAATTTTTCACAAGGACTAGCTTACCTTAATAAATGTAAGAAATGGATTTGATTTCATTCAGAATTAATGTACTTTGAAATTGAAATGAGTCGCACTTCCTGCCTTTAGGAGATCTTCTGACATTTCCAGAATGATCACGGCTTTTCTGTGCAACAAAAATATGAGGAAAGTGTAAAATAAGATGCATTCTCTGTAATTTGCACAATAAGCACATAAGACCAATTTTATGAGGTCAAAAACAATTAAATTTAGAAAATGTCAGCTCACTACAGGCTATAAGTTACTTTTTATAAAAAGCATCAGTTACTGTACCGGAGTGATATTGTAACCCTGAGGTATTGCTGCTTGTATGTTTAAAAAGAAGAAATAAGAATGAAATCTCATGGAAAAAAATAATTCTTGGTACAAAAATATTAAAGCCCCCTATGGAATGGTTTTGTTTTGTCTAAACGTATTTTTCTGTAGCTCTTTAAGTTCACTTTGGCCTGTAAGAAAAATACTATTACATGTTAATCTAATTTTCAAACATGTCTACACATATTCCCAATTCCAATAACATATTTTTATATTAATATATACTTTATGCTTCACTGATACTATCAGGGTTATTCAAAGAGATTAGAATGGCTGCCGAAAGGGAACCGAACGCTGAGAATCAACGTTCGGTAACCTTTCTTGGCCATTCGGCTATCCAGAGAGCAGGCAATTCGCCAAATCTTGGTGAATTGCCTGCACATATGGTGCCTGTTTGGTGCCTGTTCAAGGGCAGTGAATCCCCATGAAAAAGCACTGCTTCGGCTATTCAGAGAACACAAACCAGCAGTGAAAGGTTCCCGAAATGCCCTGCCATTCGGTGGTTTCATGCGGCAGGTTTATTCAGGCGAATCCCATAGGCTTCAATGTTAAAAATATTCCCATTTTAATTCAATATCTTACAAACCATTCATTATAATATTCTGCAGTAAAAAGTCTCTCTATTTATAGATTTTTTAGGATATTTCAAGCATTTTTTTTTTTTTTAAAAAATCCCGATTTTTATTTTTTTATAATTCTTTTAAACTTATTTTTTCTGTAACAGCCCTTTTTATTATCATTCATTGGACCTTACATATAAATTTCAGACATTTTCGCTTGGTAGCTTCTTTGCAAACAGTGTTTCACTTTCACACATTCAAGCAAACTGTTTTTCTAATTTATTCACTGCATTCGTCTGCGGTGTCGGCTTTTTCCGGCGGCTTCGCTGCATGTGATCGGCTCCTGCTCGGGTTTTTCCGGCATTTTCGGCGGGTTAATCCAGATGTTTTTGCAGGTTTTGGTGTGCGTTCGCCCTCGTTTTGCGGTGAGTTTTGGGCAGGTTTGCGGCGACCTTTCCCTGTAATTCGAGGACCCTGTGGTGCTTGCTGAATACACCACAGGGTCGCCGAAATGGGATCGCCAAATCGAACCGAATTGAAGAGATTGAAACGTCAACGAACGTGCGGTGGCTTTTCGATTCTCTTTGAATAACCCTGTATGTTTATTTTTTGACCTTGTTAAGTTGTTATTACACTGTTAAGCTGTCATCAGGAAATATTGTCCTAATTTGAATCAAAATAAATGTTATCCTTATTATAGCACACAACTGCTAAAGAGTATAAAATGATATCGATCACAAAGTTGAAAAACATTGGAAATAGTATAGAGCCTACAATGTTAAAAATAATTATTTGAATAAATCTTAACATTGCACATAGAGAGAGACGTGGAGAACATACTTGAAAACAAGAGAAATCTCAATATATCCTTCCTGGTAAAATACTTTATAAATACATAGCTACTATCCAGAACAATGCAGCCTGATCTTAGTAAAAATGACCATAGAGAATGGGCCGTATGGCATTTGGATGTGAAAGTCATGTTACTGTTTAAGTACAGTAGTTGTTAAAAAATGGAACTTTAATAATGGGACTCATTAGAATAGCACTGCAGCCAGGAAAAGCTAAGGAGACAGAGAGCTGCATGGGCAATAAGTATCTATAAACAAGACTGGACTAGCCATTGGGGCAAATGCCCAATAAGTACAATGGATGTTGGCTGTATTGAAGCCCCACGCCAGCCCATGGCCAATGGAAAATATGCCCACATCATACCCGTGCATATTATTTGCATGGGTCCTTTATTTTGGGGTCCATTGGCACGGCTCCTTTTCAAGCTATTTTTTGATTCCAAACCTCCGTTCAGGGCCGTCTTTAATATTGACTGGACCCTGGGCAACCATTTTCTTGGGCCCCCCATAGGAATTTTACTCTCCATCCCATCCTTAAAAAAAAAAAACGGATTAAATTTTATGAGACAAGCCTATTTATTTGTTTTATAATTTTTTTTTACAATTACACATCCTTTATACACATACTGTAAGAAAAGCACAATATCTCTGTGTGTACACAACATGCACATATATATATATATATATATCCTTCCTGGTAAAATCCTTTATAAATAAATAAAATAAATATATATATATATACACACACACATCTATACTGTACATCCTTTGTGCACATACACATCCTATGTACACATTCTATATACTGTACATGTACACATAATATATACATCATATACACATTTCCACATTATATATACACTTACGCATAATATACATATCATATATACACTTGATATTTACATCACACACATTTCCACACCATATATACACGCATAATCTACACATCACACACATCATATATGCACATAATTTACACTAACACACATCATATATACATAATCTACACATCACACACAGACACACACATATACATAATCTACACATCACATATATACATATGTAGCGCTCACCCCCGGAGGAGCCGCTGAAATTTGAACCTCGGGTCAGTCTCCCCGCACTAGGGAATAAATATACTCCAGCACCGTTGCGGGTTTTATAAATTATATAGTTTACTAGAATAAATGGCATATAATGAATAACACGGTGTACGTATATATATTTACAGTACTTCGTAATGCGGGAAACGCGCAGCGGAAAAGAAATACAATGCTTCGGAATTCGAGAAACGCGCAGCGGAAAAGAAAGGGAAAAATAAATCTTTAACCCCCTTTTGTGGTTGGGGAGTGAGTCCCGCACAGGTTATGTCCCAGAATGTAAGTGTGTGTGTGTGTTGCGGTACCCGGGTACAATATTCAACTGGCCAGTGAATTGCTTATGAGGTATCTTCGACTAGTCAAGTTGGGGCCCTGTGGGTTTTGGAAACAAACAGCAGCGTGCTTTATTTATTCACAACGGCCTGGAAGGCCTCTCACCCATCCGCCAGATACTTGATGCTCCGCTCGACCCAGGACGTCTTTCCGCTCGATGTTGACTGGGGTTCTCTTGGTTACTGGATCCGCTGTCGGGCTTTCTGCACCTGCCACAAGATGTCCAGCTCACCGCCTGCTCTCCCTGTCCGATCGATCTGCTGTACTGCTAACTCGGGGTCTTCCAGCTTCCTCAATATCAGCGTGGGTAGTCTGGTGAATCACTGGGTCTTCCTCTGATAAGGCTGAATAACCCAGTCTTTAACTCTGTCAGGCCGCCTGCACTCCGGCCTAGTCACTGTCTCATTCTCCTGCACTGCGTCTTGATCCTCTCACTCCCTGGTGCGCTCTGCCTTCTCTCTCCACGAGGCTCAGGATGTAAGCGTCTGTGTCCCACCCACTTCCTGTGTCTGCACCCAAAGCATGCCGGGAAATGTAGTCCCAATGTTTTCTGTGTTTGTCCAGCATAATCTTAGCATGGTCTCTGTCTCCCTCTGGTGGCCATTGCAAGTAAATGCAGCAGAACAGTCTTTTTTTAAACACAGCGCTACACATACATACATACATAATCTACACATCACATATATACATACACACATAATCTACACATCACACATATATACATAATCTACACAACACACACACACCATCTATATACAAATTAACATGTGACATAGACAAGCTGGAGGGGTGGGGGAGCAGGGGGTCTTCTAAGCAGAGCCCTGCTTCTTACTTCATGCTGCTGTAGTCTCTCAGACAGGCTGGCCTGGCAGGGCAGAGCACTGACTGCTTCCTGAATCCAGTCTTCTTGCGGGGGAACTGCATGTTGAAGAGAAGGGGGAGGAGCCAAACGCAGCTCCCGAGATGCCTCCCTCTCTCGTGAGGCCTCAGCTCCTCGCTGTGGTGGTCACTTGTCACCATCACCACGGAGGGGAGGCAGCCTGTGACACCACGATTTTTGCGGGCTCAAGAGCAGCTGCTTTGGGCCCCATAACACTGACTGGGCCCAGGGCAGCTGCCCCTTTTTCCCTGTGCTAAAAACGGCCCTGCCTCCGTTAACAGACAAACCAGATAGTCAAGTAACCAGCAAGATTTGACCAACACGTGCCAATGCAACACATAGGAAGGAGAGAAAAAAAACATCATATGAAAATATGAATTGGCTTAAAATAATCTAGATACAACTGCGTGCAAAAGATCTTGGTTTCATTAGGTAGGACCCGCCTGACCCAGAGGTGCTGCGATGCAGTGGGTGGGCTTACACTTTAATGGCCATTAAAGTAAATCAAAACCTCTGATTGTGTTTTGTTTTGCATGGAGCTACAGTGGTGAGCACAAATGACAACCTTTTTTCTTGTTAAGTTTTATACATGAAGCAGGCTGGATACTCCTGGTTTACGCAGCTGCCCTAATAGAAAATAGACGCAAAACCGTTTTTTCTACATATGCGTGCAAAAGATGTTTGCAGCCAATTTAGAAAGTCAGATTCTTCCCTGTTTCAGACAAGTAAGTGAGCAAAAAGGTTTCCTAGACATGTGCATGTTGTGCAGAGTGACTCTTAGCAGTGGCATAGAGCTCTTCATTGGCGATCAAGGGTTACGTTTCTGACATAACATCTTGGACATTTAGTTTTCCTTAAGTTCATTTTGATAAACAGTGATTAGACAATTAATTTTTTCCCTATTTTCAAGTAAGTTTTATACACATTCAAGAGTGTTCTCTTTCCATAAAGAACATAAATAATATTTGGAGAAACTATACACAAAACATTAATTCTATAGATATCGTGCACGTATCACTTTAAATTATCTATCACATGCTTGTAAAGTTCATTTCTTATTACACAACAGGGTTTAATTAAAATTAAAGTAATTACTAGAAGCTTTTGACTTGTATATCAATTAGTAAGAATCGGATGTATGTAAATGTCACTTTTTTTTGAAAATCAGGGGGAAGTAATGAATAAGTCAATATGAAAGAGTAATTAGAAAGCAAAAGTGACAAGAATGAAGTATATTCACATGTGTGTCTTGCGGTCACTGTTAATGATCTCTCAAGAGGTTTCTTTATAAAGTGTACACAGCATACATGAAGCTAAAACATAATTAAACATGACTTTACTTATTTTTGTTCTTTTTATTTGTGTTCTATCCTATTTCTTATTTTTCAGATCAGCTGTACCTACCTGCTTTATTCTCCTGGTGTACTTCAAGATTCTACTATTTGTCTATAACATTTTACCTTTCTACTGCACTCTTTGGAAGACGTATTTGTTGATTGGACTCTAGTGCCTACTTTATACTGAGAACCCTTTCCTCTTATATGTCTCAGTTCCTCCTGGATTGTTTCCCTACGTGCCATGCTTTGGTTTTTAACGGAGTAACTTTCCAATATTCAGAGCACGACCTTTCCAAAATATAATTTTATCTTTTATCTGTCATAGTTACATAGGCTGAAAAAGACATGCGTCCATCGGGTTCAGCCTCTCCCACATCACCTACTGCTGTTGATCCAAAAGAAGGCAAAAAACCCAGTCTGAAATGCTTGCCAATATGCAACATACTGGGAAAAAATTCCTTCTTGACCCCAGAATGGCAGTCAGATTTCTCCTTGGATCAAGAAGCTTTTACTCCCATATTAAATATTATAACCCTTAATATTCTGTGTCTGCAGGAAGTCATCTAGTCGTTTTTTAAAAGTCTGTACAGACTCTGACCCAACCACCTCAACAGGCAGAGAATTCCACAGCTTTATTGTTCTCACCGTAAAATAACCCTTCCTATGCTTTAGGTTGAATTTTGTTTCTTCCAGTCTAAATGGATGACCCCTTGTCCTGTGTAGAGTCCTGTTAATGAATAGGTTATCAGACAATGGTTGATAATGGCCCCGTATATATTTATATAAGGTTATCAGATCCCCTCTAAGGCGCCGTTTCTCTAAACTAAACAGGTTTAAGCTTGTTAGTCTTTCCTCATAACTTAACCCTTCCATTCCCCTTATTAATTTAGTTTGCCCGTCTCTGCACTTTTTCTAGCGCTATAATATCTTTTTTTAAGACAGGTGCCCAAAATTGCACGGCATATTCAAGGTGCGGCCTGACCATTGATTTATACAGAGGCAAAATTATGTTTTCATCCCGTGAGTGAACTCCCCTTTTAATGCATGCCAATACTTTGCTGGCGTTGGCGGCTGCTGTTTGACATTGCACATTGTTACTTAGTTTGAAGTCTATGATTATTCCCAAATCCTTCTCCTGCTTGGATTTCCCTAACTCCGTACCATTTAGGGTATAAATTACTTGTGTGTTCTTCACTCCAAAGTGCATAACTTTGCATTTATCTAGATTAAATTTCATCTGCCATTTAAGTGCCCAGTCCCCCAATCTATCTAAATCCCCCTGCAGGGAAGTAACATCCTGCTCACATTGTATTACTTTTCCTAGTTTTGTGTCATCTGCAAACACTGATGCATGACTTTCAATGCCTATCTCAAGGTCATTTATAAATAAATATCATGTTCTAATCTTACTGTTTTTGAATATTCATTAACCACTTCACTGCTGAGGACGCGCTCAGCGCGTCCTCAGCAGTCCCGCTGGTATGCGGAGGACGCGCTGAGCGCGTCCTCCCATCGGGGTCAGCGTTCGGCCGGGTTCCGGCCGATCGCTGGCCCCTCCGGTGCGGGCTGACATCCTGGATGTCAGCCCGGCATCCGGACCAGCAGCCGCCAGAATTAGGTGTCATCGCGGGGGCGCGATGACACCTAATTCAGGCGCCCCCCCGCATGTGCGGAGGAGGCGCCTGAAAGGGAGGGGGGGGAGGTCCTTCGGACCTCTCTCCCTCCCGATCGGCGGCGCACAGGGGGTTAACCCAGGCATCATTTGGAAGGGCACAGCCTGCCCTTCCAAATGATGCCTGGCATTAACCCCTGGGGAGCTGGATCGCGAATCGGCGCTGAAAAGCGCCAGTTCGCAATCCTTTCCCGGAGCTGGCCGACATCTTGGATGTCGGCCAAGCCTCCGGGAACTCCCCCAGAGGACTGGCGTCATCGTGCGTAGCACGATGACGCCAGTCCTAGAATTAACCCCTAACTGCCACCAACTGTGGAGATAGGGAGTTCCAATGAACTCCCTATCTCCCGATCCGTGGCAGCTAGGGGTTAAAGTTTGGTATCGTTGGATCGGCCAGAGCATGGCCGTTCCAACGATACCAAACATGAAAGTGAAAAATTTTGTAAAAAAAATAAATAATGAAAAATAAAAAATAAAAAAAATTAAAAAAAAAAATTAAAAAATAAAAATAAACACTTTTTTTAAATTTTTTTTGGTTTGTTAATGCAGCAATATTGTTCCCATTTCAATTATAATGTGAACAATGATGCTGCACTAACGATTTTTGTATGCGGTGCGTTTGTTAAAAATAGTGTCATTTTCCCCCAAAAAAAATGTAACGAGACCCCATCTCTAATTTTTTTAACAAGCGCACCCCATACAAAATATAACCGCAATTGCTCGCATGTTAAAATGTGGAAAAAAACACTTTACACATTGTAAATTATTGAAAATACATATTTTATTGCATTTTTTGTTATAATATACAGACATGACATAACGTATACATATAATAATGACATATTATGAATCTACTGAGTCTGACGGAAAGAACGATATATAATATGTCTGGGTCATATACTAAAATAAGCCTTCAAAACACGTTTAAACATGATGCGCAAAACAGGTAAAAATGACCTCAGCATAGGGGCGGGAAAAGCCTCAGCAGCGAAAGGGTTAAACTTGCTGTATAACTTTTTTCTCTGGAAGTAGAACATGTTGTTTTCTGCTTATATTTAATATAATTTGATTGCAGCTTTCTTCAGCAGCTGTTATTGCTCAGCAATATGGAACTGTGCATGGCTAAATGTAACTTCACCTCCCGCACCTCACCTCTTTGTCAATCTCTACACTGGCTTCCTGTTTCCTTTAGCATCCAATTCAAAATATTAATGCTCACGTAAAAAGTTCTCCATAACTGCACCCCTGCCTATACATCTCCTCCCTTATTAGGGCGCTATTACAATCTTAACGTTAGTGCTCAGCTATGTGAGCTTTAACGTTAGGTTAAGTGGCCCTAGCACAGGCCGCCAATATTACAATCCAAACGCTAATGGAGATTGTGCTTTCTAGCACAAGTTTACTGTACTGCACTCCCTATACTTAACATGGGGAGCACAAAGAGTAATTAAAGTTAGAATTACAAAGTCCTAATGCTAACTAAACCCCGCTCTGCTTAACTGAAAAGTTAACCATAGCTAGAAGCTGGTGCTAACTGATTCCGCTTCTTTGCAATTAGTTAGCACCAGCTAAAAATCTCTTCTTAAAAATCAGATAATCGCCTCTTATCCCGCCGCGACACAAACCACTGCCTGATCTGCTGCTTCTGGCCGCTGGGAGCAGAGTGAGACTGGGGAAAAAGTCCCTGTGACAGACCTCTCTTTTATGCCTGTCCTGCTCTCCCGACACCCTCTTTCCTAGATCAGCCCGGCCGCTGAGTTGCTCGTAACTCAGTGCCTCGAGCAGCCTGATCTGTAGCTCCTTAGGTCCGCTGCTCCTTGCGGCAGAGTGCCTTCCAGGGTAGGTGTTGTAGTTCTGAATGAAACACCAGCCCGGCTCTATGTTTAAACAGGAGAATGATCTTTATTGAAAAACACACCAGTATTTATACTTAGGTACACACACACACTTTCAAACTTTCAACCACCCCAACAGTTCTGATTGGCTAGTTTCAAGACCACTGCAGGCTTCCTTCTGGCCCTCATCAGGTTTTTACATGAGTACGTCTGCCTTATGCAGATGAGGTCTTGAACTGCTGGCAGGTTACTCCAGGGTCCAGCACACATATTCGCAATCAGTGAAAACACGCAGTAATTTACATAAACCATTGTCCCATAAAAATCAGATTGGGACAGTGTTTTCTTGATAAAGACAGATTAGAAATCGTCAAACATGCAGCAGATAGACATTCTTGCATAATCACAAATAACACAAACCCTCTGCACAATAGGCCTGCATCTCCAAAACACATCTCCAATTTCACATTAAAACATTGTATAATGAAAGAGAATAAACGCCTTTTATGGGGAATGAGTCCTAAAACAGGGGAACACAAAGGGAATGAAGTCCATCTGTCCCTTCAAGCAGGGGAGCGCCATGGCAGGTCCGTTACAATCCCAAATCTCCCTCCATGATCACTACGTAAATCTGCAGGATCTCACTGGAGTGAGATACTGCAGGTCTGCTGACGCAGCACAATCCTCTATGGAGTCCTATGGACTCCAGGAGGGGATACTAGGGGCGGTGCATTAGTGCTGAGTATCCAAGGTCTTAAGATTGCATTACGGGGCAGTCTGTTGAATCAGTGCCTGGTTCCACCTGTTTTCCACCTTAGCGTCCCTGTTTTATGGGCACTATGTAATAGTGCCCTTAGTAGGTACATCCCATCCTTACCACTTTGCTGTACTAATGATCTGATGTTATTGTCTCCTCGTACCCTCACCTACAACTCTCGTTTTCAGGACATTACCCGAGCTGCCCCTTTTTTATGGAACTCTCTCCCTCGTAACATTAGACTCTCTCCACCTCTCCAGTCCTTCAAGAAGTCTTTGAAAACATATTACTTTAGAGAAGTCTATCGGCTCACGCCATAATCCCCCATTGTAGCTTTCTTGCTCCATCTCCCCCACAGCCCACATGCACCCCACTACTCCACATGCTCAGCTATTACCCTCATCTTTTGTGTGACCCCTCTCCTCTTAGATTGTAGGCTCTAGCGCAGGCTCCTCTCTCCTACTGTTCTGTGTGTTTACCTTGTATACAGTATTTGTTATTCTGTCTCACCCATTGTAAAGCGCTACAGAACTTGTTAGTGCTTTATACGTACTTGTAACTGTAAGCAAGGTGTCAGATCTGAGTCCTCACACCTCCTGTTCTCTGACCTCTGATCTCACATTCTGTAGCAATGATACATAGCATACATTACTGTTTTCATTACATTGTTCCCAACACCTTGGGTATTTGTGGCTTTCTGATAACTCTCTAAATGTGAATTTTTGAAAGTTTGATGAAAGTGGTGAAGACTGTGTAGCGCTCACTCCCGGAGGAGCCGCTGAAAATGAACCACGGGTCAGTCTCCCCGCACTAGGGAATAAATATACTCCAACACGCTGGACAGTTTTACAATTTAAAAGGTTTACTAAATGGTTTGCAGCTCTTAAGACACGGTATATGCAGGAAGATTTACAGTACTTTCGTAACACGATAAACGCGTAGCGGTAAAAGAAACGAAAACACGAGGGCTTCGTATTTTCGGAAAAAATCCCCGACCGAGCAGAAAATTAAAAGATACGAAATTCGAGGAAAAACCGCGTAGCGGGACACAATAAAATACACAGTTCTCGTATCACGGTGAACGCGCAGCGGGAACAAAAAGAGGAAAAATGTTCGGAATGTAACTTTAACTTTGCCCCTTTGTCCCGGTTCGGAAAAGGAAAATGAGTCCTGCACAGGTTAAGTCCCAGAACATGAGGTGATATGTATTTGTGTGTGTAGGGTACCGGGTACTTCTCAACTGGCCAGTGAGTTTACTTTAGCGATGTCTTCGACTAGTCAGTTGGGGCCCTGTGGGTTTTAGAAGGAAACAGCAGCGTACGCTCTTATTTAAACACGGCCTTGGGGCCTCTCACCCATCCAGCGCAAGCTTGAGATTCGGCTGGCCCAGGACGCCTCTCCGCTCGATGTTGCCGGGGGATACCGACCACCGGATCTGTTGTCTGGCCCTCTGTCTGTCAGCCGCGACTCATCCAGCTTACCGCCTGCTCCCCGCTTCGATCGACCGCGGTACTCCTCACTCCTGGGGTCTTCTCTCCTTCAGTTGTGCACTTGAATAGCATAGAGGGTGAGATCTGTGTCCCGCAAGCTGAGTGAGCCAATCCTGAAGGCCCCGATCCACTCTGTCTGCGCTCCGGCCTATCTTTGGTCTCTCTCTTTACTTTGTGCATCCACTCTCCTTGACTCCCTGGCGCGCTCTGCCTGTTCTCCACGAGGTGCAGGATGTACAGCTCTCCACAAACCCACCCACTTCCTGTTTCTTCGCAAAGCATGCATGGACATGTAGTTCAAGTGTCCAGGGTCTTTAATCGTGATAGTCTCCATCTTGTGGCCAAAAATGGGTACTGCCACAGTAAATTTTAACACATCGCTACAACTGCTTTTGCATCATTTATGAACATTCCCTGTCCTGTCACTTTCTTTCACCTCAAAGTCATAAAATGGCAATTCATTAATTGAGATAACCTCATTGTCCACAGGCCTTGTACATTCATGTCTATCGCCTTCGTGACATAACCCCTTCAGTGTAAAAGAACACCTTCCATGTTATGATTCCATGTGGCCAAAATGACAGCCGATCACATTGACCTCATGGTCACAATATTGTAGGCTGACAGCACTGAGGGTGAAACTGGACACGTCTATTTCCCAGGAGAAGCTATGGCTGCCATTTTTCTTCTTCGAGTCATATGGACAATTGTAATCTATATATAATTAGGTGAACTTGCTTTGGAAAATGCACTGCAAATGTGATCCCTGTAGTGTGTACTTTCCCAAGGCAGAACGTGTTTCTTACGTGTGTGATGCCCTACATCTGCCTCAACCACCCACAAACACACACAGAAATTTGGTAAGGCACATTAATTAGAAAAATATTACTTTGTTTATCCCAAAAGTCATTGACTGCATGTAATTTCATATTACATTGCATTACATATTCAATAATGTGAAATATATATTATTTCAAATAAAGTTTCACCTCTGGAGGTAAAGAATAAGCAATTAATCTTGACATGTACTACTAGCCATCCCAGTGAAATTGTGAAAAAAAATGAAAGCTGTGATGTTATCCATCAATGCAGGCCAGAAGAGGACTTCCCTTGGTCTACTGTGACATTTATTCTTAAATGCCTATCATGCATCTCTGTTAGCATCTTTTCTTCCGAAGGATGACAAAACAATCTGTCTATGTCATTTAAAAAGCAAACCTTCTCTTGATGATGGCTTTTCCCTGTGTGCTATATGCTGCTTGAGTGTTTCATCCATTGTCGTAGCCTTTTGCAATATCTGAAATGCAACTGATAAAATTGCAAATACAGAACGTTCTTTAGAACCATTGATACTGTATATACTGTATATGAAACTTGCTTGAGGAAATGATTCAAAGTTTTTCATGTTCTCTTTAAAATATAATATTTGGGTCAAGTGTTATGTGTTTGTTTTTAAAATTCCTTAAAACCTTAGAAAATTTATATGATTAAAACATCTAGGCCCCTATTACACACTTCGCACAACGCATTTGCGCGCGCGCAAATGCGCTTTTGAGCGAGGACAAAACCATTTGCGCGGAACGTCGTAGTACGACGTTCACGCAAACGATGTGCGCTAACGTCCAACGCGAGTGACCCTGCGCAAACCCAGCGCGAGCTCAAGTTCCTGCGCTCATCCTATACTTAACATTGTGAGCGCAATTGCATTAGTGCGGATGGTATTACAATCTTCGCGCAAAGTCGTACGAGCGACGTTTGCGTGAATTTTCATAACGTCTTTGAAAACTTGGTGTTAACTGCAAATATGATCGTTGTGGCTGAAACTAAATAACTCAGCAATAAAAAAAAAATACTGCACAGTACAGTTACACATTCTACACATACCCAGACATCAAAAATTAATAATTTGTCAAAAGTTTTTTTGCTGCAGCACATATACGCAGATTGACTTTGACAGCCGCAACAACCTAACTTTAGAAAATGGTGGTTCTTAATTCTGATTGGCTGAATCCCGTGAAAAAACAGTCTGCCCACCGATTCCTGCACGCAACGTTCATTTGCGCACGAATTTGCGCGTCGGATTTGCGCACGTAAAAAGTTGAAGGCTGAAAAACTGCGCTCGGAGCGTACTACTGCGTTAATTTGCGCGTGCTAACGTTTTTTTGCGTGCACAAAAAAAATTGCGCTGCGCGAGCGCATTTGCGCGAAGCGTGTAATAGGGGCCCTAGGGTAAAAGACATTATCGAAAGTAAATTATCACTGTACGTGGCCTTTTTTAAAACTATTAATTTCCATAGAATATAGTTACAGGTTTAAATAAAGAGCTAACAATTCCGTAGCGCTGTACAATCAGAGAGGCAGAACAACAAGTATACATACAAGTTAAACACGCAGAACATTAGGAGAGAGGACTTTGCTCAAGACCTTACATTCTAAGAGGAGAGGGGTGACACACTAGGTGAGGGTAAATAGAGAACATGAAGTTGCGGCAGGCATGTGGGCTGGGTGGGGGGATGAGGTAAGAAATGAGCAGTGGGGGATTAAGGAATGAGCTGATGGGCTTCTGTAAAGTAATGTGTATTCAGAGACTTCTTGAAGGACTGGAAAGACGGGGAGAATCTAATATTGCAAGGGAAGGAGTTCCATAGAAAGGGGACAGCTCGGGAGAAGTCCTGAAGATGAGAGTTGGGGGTTCGGGTACAAGGAGACAATAACATCAGATCATTGGCAGAGCAAATTGGTTGGGATGGGATGTACCTGTTAATAAGGGAGGAGATGTAGTCAGGGGCGTGATTATGGAGAGCTTTGTATTTGAGCACCAGTATTTTGAATTTCATTCTAAGGGAAACAGGGAGCAAGTGTAGAGATTGACAGAGGGGCGAGGTGCGAGTGGTGCAGGAGGTGAGGTGGATGAGCCTGACACAGGCATTCACAATGTATACTGTAGGGGCAGTATTACAAACATCATGCTAAAGCGGGGATGCTAAGGAGAAAAACTTGCGCCTGCAGGTTTCTCCCAAGCATCCCCGTTTTAGCGCGTTATTACGGTGCAGACGCTAATCCAGCAGCCTGCAACATAACCTGGGACTAAGCCTCGGGATGCTCGCGGCAGTGCTAAGCGCCACCGTGATCATCATCACCTCCATGGAGTCCATAGGATTCCATTGAGGCTAACACTGCCAGTCACATGACCTGCAGGATCTCACCTCGCAAGATCCGGCAGGTCGGCGTAGTGATCTACAGAGGGAGACTGGGGACTAGTGATCTACAGAGGGAGATACCCCCCAGTCTCTCTCTGCTCCCGGCGGTAGGAAGAGGCGGTTGGATCCGCCGTTCTCACCGTGGAACGGAAGGTGAGTATGTAATTTTTTTGGGGGGGATTTAGCTGGTGATGACTGATTCTGCAAAAGTGGAATCCGTTAGCACCAGGTCCTAGCTGTGGTTAACTTTCAGTTAACCACAGCAGGACGGTAATTAGCGTTAGGACTTTGTAATCTTAATGCTAATTAACACTTTGCGCTCCCCATGTTAAGTATAGGGAGCGCAAACTACAGTAACCTCGTGCTGAAAACTTCAAGATCCGAAACGCTAATGGGTTCTTTAACCCGTTAGCGTTTGGATTGTAATTTGTCGTGCCCTCGCTAGGGCCAACAGAGCAAACATTAGCGCTAACGTTAGCATTATCAATGTCATAGGGCCCTAAATCTATCAGGGTTATTCAAAGAGAATCGAAAAGCCACCGCATGTTCGGTGACTTTTCATTCTCTTCAATTTGGTTCGATTTGGTGATCCCATTTCGGTGACCCTGCGGTGTATTCAGCAAGCACCACAGGGCCGCCGAAATGCAGGGAAAAGTCGCCACAAACCCGCCGAAAACTCACAGCAAGACGAGGGCAAACACACACCGAAACCCGCAAAAACATCTGGATTAACCCGCCGCAAACACCGGAAAAACCCGAGCAGGAGCCGATCACACGCAGCGCAGCTGCTGGAAAAAGTCGACACCGCAGACGAATGGAGTGAATAAATTAAAAAAACAGTTCGCTTGAATGTTTGAAAAGTGAAACGCTGTTTGCAAAGAAACTACTGAGCGAAAATGTCTGAAATTTACATATAATGTCCAAGGAATGATAATAAAAAGGACCGTTATAGAAAAAATAAGTAAATTTAAAAAATTAAAAAAAAAAATCGGAGGGTTTTTTAAAAAAAAAAAACCCCGAAAAATGATTAAAATATCCTAAAAAAATCTATAAATAAAGAAACTCTTTACTGCAGAATATTATAATCAACGGTTTATTAGATATTGGATTAAAACGGGAATATTGTTAACATTGAAGCCTATGGGATTCGCCTGAATAAATCTACCGCATGAAACCTCCGAATGGCAGGGCAATTCGGAAACTTTTCACTGCTGGGTTTTGCTCTCTGAATAGCCGAAGCAGTGCTTCTCTATGGGGATTCATTGCCCTCGAACAGGCACCGTATGTGCAGGCAATACGCCAGGATTTGGCAAATTGCCTGCACTCTGGATAACCGAATGGCCAAGAAAGGTGATTTTCAGCGTTCGGTTCCCTTTCAGGAGCCATTCGGATCTCTTTGAATAACCCTGTATAATTTCCCTTTCTTAGTTGTACCTTCTCTGCATGTGCTTTGAGCATACCTTTATGACTGACCACATATACTATATATTATATATATATATTTTGTTTCTTTTTCTAAGAATACAGAATTCTGTAAAGTGAGGAAAAATAAAAAATAAATGGAAACAATGCATTGCCAATACTAAAGAAAAAAACTCAAAATAGTGTCCCTGAAGGGCAGACAGATTGGGGTAGCTTTTCATAAAATTATGTTTTGCTCACTCTGATTGAAAGGCAATAGCTAGCTTTCAGGCTGGGAGAAAAGGCTGTCATACTTAATAGAAACATCAGATTTGAGTGACAGTCTTTTAGCCCTGCTGGGTGCGTTTAACCCCAATGCACAAAATTGTTAGATTTCTTCATCTTGTGAAACAACCTTCCTTGGGAATTATCTAATGTAAAATTCCTCCTTACAGAATCTATAGAGAAACTGAATGGAAATAAAGGGGTACGGCTTTGTTTTCTAATCCATTGATCACGTTGAATACATAAAAATCTGTAGTTTCCTCTATATTCAGTATGTAATTATTAATTTTATTTGGGGTTTTCTCTAACCAATTTTATAATGCTTTCTGAGGTTTATTGAAACAGAATAACAACAGTTTTGCTGTCACTGTGACTTGCCACAAGGGGGTGGGACAGCTGTGAGCAGTCCTATAGGAAGGCCCTCCTCTCAGATTGCATGCATCATTGGCTGTCAGCCAGTATTGGTTTACAAGTGTCAAATCTGTTAATTTTATGTTTGTTTTGTCCCAATATGTATGCACTTTACAAATAATTGTAAGACAATAAATTAATTCACCAATGAGTGACAAGAAGGCGGCTCCAAGCATAATTACCATCACAACTGTGTTGTATTATCTAATCAACAAAGGTATATAAACCTCAGTCTTCTTATAAGAAGCTCATTCCTCTTGCACACACTGAACTTACTACTACTCCTGATGATGCTACAATGAAGTAGCGAAACGCGTCGAGTGTGCTAAGTGTGTCATTTTCAGATTTAGGGAGATTGCTATATGGTTTTACTTACAAATCTTGTTGTAGAGCTTGCTGGGGAGCGCTCCCCTTGTTGTGATCTCACAGTATTGGAATTTATCTAGAGTCTTTTCCTACTTTCCTATACCCACCAACCCAAGAAGGTTGGCTTCTTACTTATTAAGAACTAGAGAATAGAAAAGGAAAAGACCTGTTGTGATAATCTTTTTTGAACAAAAAGACAAGATTGAAAACCTTACCCTATCTGCTATTTTTGTGTTTATTGTGTGTCTGTCAACCACTGCGAGTGGTTCCTGTTTACAATGGTTTTATATGAAGATTATTAAAAGGTATATTTTATGAATTATATATTTTAGTGATAATTGTAACCACAATTGTCAATAGAAAATTATGATATTTAGGGTTACCCCCTGCAACTAAGACAAAGTTGTTATCCATCTAAATCCTTGGTGATTATTAGAGCTTGGAAATTGTCTTGTTCATCTTGACCTTGTACCAAAAATAAGACAATAAATAAAATGTTTTTTAGCACGTATGGTTTATAAAATTGCTAAAACTACATGGGCAACATTACATTCTCAACGCTAAATGGGAGCGCAAGAAAGAAAAAAATGCGCCAGCAGTTTTTTCTCTCTAGCGCCCCCGTTTTAACGGGAGATTGCAATGCAGGTGCTTAAAAAGCTATCTCTCTAGCACCCCCATTTTAACAGGATATTACAACGCAGGCACTTAAAAAGCTGCCTGCATTGTTAGCGGGCGCTACGCCCCGGGATGCTCGCGACAGCACTAAGTGCCGCCGCAAGCCTCCTCTCAATGGAGTCCATAGGACTCCATTGAGTTTCCACCTGCCGGTCACATGACCTGCCAGATCTCGCCTTGCGAGATCCGTCAGGTCGGCAAAGTGATCTGCAGTGAGAGACTTGGGGAATTTTTCCCCCAGTCTCTCACTCAGTTCCTGGCGACAGAGGAGGCAGACGGAGCCGCGGTCCTCGCGCGGGAAAGGAGGTGAATATCTGACTATTCCTTTTTTTTTTTTGGGCTGTTGCTAACGGATTCTGCAACAGTGGAATCCATTAGCACCAGGTCCAGGCTGTGGTTAACTTTTTGCTAACCACGGGCGGATGTTAATTGACGTTAGGACTTTGTAATCCTAACGCTGTTTAACACTTTGCACTCCCTATACTTAACATGGGGAGCGCAAAGTACAGTAACCTTGCGCTGAAAAGCGCAAGGTACCAAATGGTAAAGACTTACTTATCCCGTTTGCGTTTGGATTGTAATGTGCGGTAGCCACCGCGGCTAATGTTAATGCTCACACAGGTGCGCGTTAACAATAGCACCAGGATTGTAATGTGGCCCCATATGTTTTAAATGGGTATTTTATTAAAAATACAGTTCCTTTTTTGTCCTTAAATAATTGGGCAGAGTCTGCCTACAGCCTCTACCCAATTACTTTATTAATATTTTGTTTATTTAAGGTGATTTTACTCATCTATCTCCCTCGTTGCACGCACCTCCTTCTCTTCAGCTCAGGGGCTTCCGAACTCAGAAATCTGTGACGCTTTTCTTACACAATTTGCTATGCTACGCAAATTGCATAGTGTAAGGACCACCCATTGCACAGCGGAAAGGAACTTGCACACTTTACGTAGAGCTTGCACAGAACGATGAATCGGAACTGCATGCAAATGCACAGATCCGATCCGTCATCTCCCTCTTCGAGATTTCTTGCTATCACCGGTGGTCTCAGAGGGTGACTTCGGCATGCTGACTGCATGTCATCATCACTAATGTCTGATCTGGTGACCGGCAGACTGGAAATTCAAAATCATGGCTGCTGGTGATGCTGACTGGGGTGGAAGAAACTCCACTTCACTAAGCGATATCTCCAGATCGGGACTGTGAGCGGTGGGGGAATCTACACATCCTGGCCACTTTAAAAAGATAAAGTGGTCAGGATGTGTAGAGTGTCTCTTTACAGAGAGTGAGAGAGAGAGATGATAGAAAGTTTCCATTGGGACAATTGCATATCTGTCTGTTTAGTCCATTTCTGTGGTTATTAGCGATTTTTTTGCCAGATAGCTAATTTTTAGGTTTCAATATGTTTTTTAACATTTACATTTGGTTACTTTTTTATGTTCCATTTTAGATTTATTAGATTTATTGCAGAGATTATTTCAGTACAACTACACAGTCAAGATAAAACTAGAGATATTCTCAATTGCTGGACCAATGAACATATTTCTAAGGGTCACCTCTCAAGTCAAGTACCTGTTGTAAATGTCTCCTATTTAAAACAGTGATATAGCTGACTGGACTGCTGCAATTATCGGCAATTTTTCTTGTGCATAAAGTACACTAATTTATCAAGATAATAATACTGGCAGTAGGAAACAGAATTTATATAACGCAATAAAAATAATTTTAATCTATGTTGGCTACATCTGACTGTATGAATGTTTCTTAAAAATGAAATACAAGGATAATTACATAATGCATATATAATGGTCTACCGTAATCATCGCTTTCTAAATGCAATATAATTATATGGGATCACATACAAAGGTCTCATGCTCTACTTGCAGCCCTAGTGCGTTTGGATTATTTGCATACTTACTTCAAGGCCACTTGGTGAATGCATTAACATTCTTGAAGAAATAGAGTGAATTGCTGGTAGGCAGAATGTAATTATAGTTCTGTATATAGTGAATTGCTGGTAGGCAGAATGTAATTATTGCTGAAAAACATGTGACTTGGGATTTTAAAAATCACCTCTGTCATGTCAATGACTGAATTCTCAATTTGAATTCTTGAAGTCAAAGTAATGACTGATTTAATAAGTTAATCACTAACTATATTTCAGTGTCAAATAGACTTGTGTTTTTGCTTCGGACAAATCACAAAGAGTTTTGCTTTTAACCCCTTCACTATCAAGTGAGCTTCCAAAAAAACCACTGTCAGGAACCAGTGTTTTTTGGAAATCATTTTTAATTGATTACACAAATAATAAGACATATTATGATGTATTTCTTAATGTAATAACCAATTTGGCAGGTAGATGTTGTCATCTACTGGCCAAAAGGAGTTACTGCAGTTCTGAGATCTGTGCAGGATCAGCTGGGGAAATGGCCACTACAGAAATTCCACATCTGGTTTCAAAACGTGTTAGCGCCTCATGCATCATTCCCAAATTGCTAAAACTGAAGGCACCTTCTGAAGCCAAAATGCAAACAAAATTAGTTTGCAACAAAAGAATCTTATTAGCTGTCATAAAGCATAGCCCCAGATTATGTCAATGCGATCTCGGGCTGCTGTGTCTGCTACTGGTTGGTTATTTCATTTGTGCCCATGAAGAAAAGATGATTCTGGCCAGCAACTGCTAGCCACACAACACACAAAAAGTTAAAAGAAAAGATGAAATCAAAGGTTTATAGGACATGTCTCAGCTCGATATGGCATGGCTGAGAGAGGGAGCGATATCACCGAAGCAATGAGGAGCTAATGGCACCCTACGCAGTCCTGCCCTTAGGGGTTCAAAAGTGACATCAAAGATTATGCAATTTTAAAACAATAAATTTTAATTTATTTTTTGTTTTACTATATTGTATATATAATATACAGTGACTCAATGTACAGGTATCATTCAACGAGATATCAGATGCTATGTGTGATGCTGCTGAAGTCTTTGTTTAATCTCCTGCAGTTACAGGTATTTATAACGAGGAAACAAGTTCCCCAGCGCTGTACAATGGGCGAGCCAGAGTAACAAATATACATACACATTGTAAACCATAAGATATTATCGGTATGAACCAGGAGTAGGGATGTGCGTTTTGAAATTTCGGAATTTTCACGAAATTTCCCGATTCGTGTTTTCGGATGCGGCCGAATTTCCGAAAATGGCAGATCCGAAAAGTTTTCCGAGCCGAAACGAAATATTTTCGGAATTTTCGGATGGACTTGAAATGTGTCAAATCGAAATTTATTGCTTTGAAACGAGGTGAACAGACGTTCAGAAAAAACGAAAATTTCCGAAATTACGAAAAGTCGATACAAAAACGAGCAAAGTGACACGAAAATACGAAAAATGATCGATATTCCGAAAACATGTACAATTCCGAAAAACGAAAATTTCCAAAATTACGAAAAGTCGATACAAAAAACGAGCAAAGTGATATGAAAAATGGACGATATTCCGAAAAATATATGTACACGAAAAACGAGTCGAACCGAATCGAAACAGAAATCGGTCGAAACGAGCCGAATCGAAAAGTTTAAAAATCCGAAAAATCGAACCGAATCGAACCGAAAAAAAAAATCGGTGCACAAGCCTAACCAGGAGGTATTGGGAAAAAAAACTAAACCACAAGGACTAAACCTCTATATTGGAACTAAGAAACAAGGAATGAATGGGACTCACTTGGACAGAAATCCAACAAAGTGAGCTGGGTTAGGTATACAAATACTGAAAAATATATTGTTATTAAATAAAAAAGACACACATGACATAGTGAACAACATGGTTGTGGGATACCTTCAAATATATGGTCAATGACGCTTGGCAAAGAGTATCCCGTAGCCCAAATATACTGGTCTGTCCCTAAAATAACCCTGGTATCTGTTTTATGAATATATCATCTACCTTATTATCTAATATTTTTTTGTATTAATAATTTTGAAAGAAGTCAGCATACCATCAAACATATAATGAAGGCTTCACAGGGCCGCACAAAGACCTCTGTAATGGCAAGAAGAGAGGGCCTCGCAGGGCCACCCGAAATCAACAGCAAAAGCTCAGCATAAGAAAATAAAAAAAACATAGAAAGTATAAAAGTCATCAAAAAGCAGCAATGTGTTAGCAAATAACATCGCCAAATGGGAGGGGTCTCATCAATGTAGAAAAAACTCTGCTTGTGTTGGGGAGGGGGGAAGGGTGGAAATAATAAACAAAAGTCGACAAAGGTAGCCAAAGTAATAGGTGTGGGAAGAGGAGAATAAAAAAAATTTAAACAAGGGGTGTAGAGGCAAAGGCCTAAACTGTGCCGACCCTGGGATGATACTCCCGTAAGTCCGGAGGACCATGGGAGCCAAAGTGGATACAAATGGCACTAGGCTCGGGTACTCAGGGGGCCAAGTCGGGCACCAGGCCTTGTAGGTGTTCTGAGACATCCCATTACGCCACAAAAAACAAATGGGGGGGCAGTCATCCCCATATGGGGGGTCTCTTCAGAAAAAAGAAAAGTCATCAGAAGGCAAATCGGAGTAGGGGTTTAGCGGGCAGGGCAAGCCAGGGTCAGGAAACATCGGGGGAACAGCAGGTCAGCACGACAAGTCCCTTCAGCCTGTGTCCAGTGGGAACACAGGATAGGAATCTTCCACAAGCCTACAGTACGTAGGCTGCCTTGTGCACCTCGTGCTGCCTAGTCACTGAGCCTCCTCATCTGCCACACCGAGTACAGCACTGGACCAGGGCGGCCCTGCCTCCCCACAGAGCATAGGCCCAGTGTCTCGAGCAGCACTGCCAGTGCGGCCCTCTGTAGGGGGGCTGCAGCCTCCGGATCAGCAATCGCCGTCACAGCGGGGGTAGAACATGCAGGCCCCATGTCGTCCACCAACAGCAGAGGGGTCCTCTCTGGTCAAGGTGGTCTCTGCAGAGAGTTCCATGAGCCATCGTGTACCTTCACAGCTGTACCGCCAGAATCCTCAACCGCCTCCCATAGTCCTCCAGGCGCCATTCCGCTCAGGGAACCCGCTCCACCGCAGTTCCTCAGGACCGCGGTAAAAAGCCATAGGTCACTCTGCGTTAATGGGTGCTCAACGTCTCCCTTCTCCTCCACAAAGACATTCAAGGCCCAGGAGCGCCGCCTCCAGGCTGAACATCGGGGGATGCGTTTGGTCATCCACATACCACCGCAAGCATGCTCCATCCGCTTCCCTCCCTGGGTCATCCACTGCGGCCGGGAGACGTGGGCCCACTGTCTCCCCGGCCCTCATCCAGGTAGGGGGTGTTGGGGGCAACAGAGGTGCCGCGGCTTGGGGCAAGACCACGATAGGATGTGGCATGGGGAGCAGTCTGGTAGTAGGCCTCAAGATGATAGCCGACCCCATACTCTGGCCACAAAACGGCAGTCGCTGGGGGGGGGCACAATGGACCCCAGGCAACTCCATTCCGGTGGCAAACCGCTTTTGGTTCCTGGAAGTGAAAGTCCGTGGGTAGAGACATCTGGGGAACCCAGGCAGAGAGAGACAGGTCAGAGCTCCTGAGACACACATCCTCGCTCCTATGCAGCCGGCCACGCCCGCATTATCTAAATATTTAAGTATTTATTCACATAACAGATAACAGGGTTATGTTAGGGACAGACCAGAAATTAATGAGGAGTAGGAGCCACAATAGAGCATCTGCCTAGCTCTTCCTCAATATGTCTGAGTCTTGATCCTCCCTCCAACTTTCAGCTCTGGTTCATTGTCCTCTGAAGACAGGCCCTGGCATTTCCCCCCTGTCCTATGAATTGTTCATTAATTGATCGTATTATGCATATTTGGGCTACGGGATACTCTTTACCAAGCGTCATTGACCATATATTTCAAGGAATCCCACAACCATGTTGTTCACTATGTCATGTGTGTCTTTTTGTATTTAATAAAAAAAATCTGTATTTGTATACCTAACCCAGCTCACTTCGTTGGATTTCTGTCCAAGTGAGTCCCTTTCATTCCTTGTTTCATACATATACACATTACACAGAACAGTAAAAGAGAGGACCCTGCTTGAGAGATTACAATCTAAGAGGACCTACATAGTATTCTTGCATATCCTGTGATTTATATTGCATTATTTATATGCCACATATGCACCGATACTATTTATTGAAAAAAAAGATTGACTCTAACCAGTAGTGACTACACTTGAACTTCTTTTTATCTATTTGAATCATTTTGGTAAATACATAGAAAAATAGTTAATTATTACATAAAACCAAATACACAGAAATGTTAACGTGTTTGTTTATGTTCCAGCTTTCTACATTTTGCATTAGTTTACATATGGATTGCATTAAAATTTATGTTTGGTTTTCATCCTACCAGACGCTTAAACTATGTTTTCCCCCAGCCATTAAACATTTGCTTTTTTTATTATTTTAAGAATACATGATGTCTGTTTTTTTTTTCTCAATGCTGGTAGATCTTTCATGGAGGGATTTCTATAGATTTACTTACATGGAAACAGATGGTTTCTGTCAATGTAAAGAATTTTTATTACATCACAGTACACTGCAATATTTCCACAATAAAATGTCAAGCTGCTATAATATCAAGTCAAGATGAGGTTTCTCAAACCACAACAAATGGATTACAAGTGGTGGGCACCAGATGGGGTACTGAATAAAATGTCTACTTGCAAGTCTACTTGGTATTCCGAGAAAATAAACATCTGTTTTCAGTATTTTCCTTTTTTCCTGTACCTAACAACTTGTAAAATGCTGTTTATCTTGTTTGTATATTTTTATAGGAATTTATCTATTAGTTATCAGCTATTTCTGTTAGGAAGAATATTATTTTTGTACCAGCACAAAGAATTGTTCTTCAGCGAGTGTATGATTCCTCCCTAAATGTTACGCAAAAAGAAAATGTTAGTGGACATGAGACCCTTGGTCCAGAACTAGAGACTCCAAGGGTCCAAATTAACATAGGCCCAGAGAAAATTCAACTACTACTGTATCAAATTCCTTCAAGCCAGCATTTGATTGGTCAAAGGTTCAAGGGGAGCGTGACAAAGGAACTGCAGGGGCAGGGGGATCGATCGAAGACAAAAGGGTGGAATGAGTGGGAACAATAGCATAGTGCTGTTCAATGAGAGGGCCAAAGGCAGAATGGGTGACAGAAGAGTTGGGGACAAAGAAGCAAAAGCCATTGGAGCCCTAGAGCAAATGCACAAGGCAGGAGTGGTGCCATGACACAGATGGATTGGAGGAATAGGTCGAAGGCGCAATGGGAAAGGATTAGTGGAATGTATATGGAATAATGGCAAAATCCACAATGGAGTTGAAGCCCTTAATCCCGAACTGGGCTGCCATTTATTTTCAATTAACAAATGCCTTGCCAACATTCTTTTTGGACATCTATTACAATTTTTAAGCTCAATGACAGGTAACAAAGTACTTTGTTTCTTGACGTCCATGTCTATTCTACACCAAAAAATCCGATTTTTTTTTCTAATTTCAAGGTCAAACATCTTTTGTCATTCAATATTCATTCTATTTAATATTCTTTTTTTTCTCTACAAAAGCGTTCAAGGTCAGCCTGCAGCACATTGGATTTAGAAAATATGTTAATACAATGTCCAGGTTTGGAAACACTAGATTTCATCTCTACACAATATTCCTACCATTACAAACAAATGGAAATGGTACAATAGGTAGTCTTTTTCTATGCATATGTTTCTAACCTCCAGTACTATTTGAAGACTGTCAGGGTTATTCAAAGAGAATCGAAAAATCAACGTATGTTCGGTGACTTTTCGTTCTCTTCAATTCGGTGCGATTTGGCGATCCCATTTCGGTGACCCTGCGGTGTATTCAGCAAGTACCACAGGGCTGTCGTAGTACAGGGAAAAGTTGCCGCAAACCCGACGAACACTTACCGCAAAACCCAGCGAAGGCACATCGAAACCCGCAAAAACATCTGGATTAACCCCGCCGAACACACTGGAGAGACCCGAGCAGGAGCCGATCACAGCGCAGAGCAGCCGCTGGAAAAACCCGACACCGCAGACGAATGGAGTGAGAAAAAAAACAGTACGCTTGAATGTTTGAAAAGTGAAACACTGTTTGCAAAGAAACTACAGAACGAAAATGTCTGAAATTTACATATGAGATCCAATGAATGATAATGAAAAGGTCTGTTACAGAAAAAAGAAAAAGCGATTTAAAAAAAAAACGGAAGCAAAAATTCACAAAAAAATGCCTGCAAGATCCTATAAAATATAAAAATGAAGAAACTTTTTACTGCAGAATATTACAATAAACGGTTCATTAGATATTGGATTAAAACGGGAATATTTTTAACATTGAAGCCTATGGGATTCGCCTGAATAAACCTGTTGAATGAAACCACCGAACAGCAGGGCAATTTGGCAACTTTTCACTGCTGGTTTTCGTTCTCTGATTAGACGAAGCATTGCTTCTCTATGGGGATTTCACTGCCCTCGAACAGGCACCGAACAGGCACCGTATGTGCAGGCAATTCGCCAACATTTGGCGAACTGCCTGCTCTCTGGATAGCCGAATGGCCAGGATAGGTAACCGTACGCTGAATTTCAGCGTTCGGTTTCGTTTTGGCCACAATTCGGAGCTCTTTAAATAACCCTGCATACTTCCTAATAAATGTTACAATTGCCCCCTTACCTCAGCAGAACACTTTCTTTTGCTGGTGGGTCGGTTTCACAATTCTGGCATTGGTTGCTTAGTTTTAATAAATTTGCGTGATTTCCCCTACTCTATTACATCTTTACATGATACAATATTACCAACAGATGCTGTGCAATGGTAAACAATGTAATCGATATCTGCAAAATAAATCGAGCCCATAGTGCTTTCTGATTGGTAAGTAAAATATGTACGTAAAGGCTTACTGATATCCACTCACAAAACTGCGAGTGACCGTGTGCCCCAAGAACACTCTGGGGAGGATCAGACCCCTTGATATCGTAGGGTCACGAGACAATACGGTGGAGCTGAGATGTAATGATTTTCCTTTTAAAAAATAGGTTTTATTCCACTTAAAAATAATAAAAGCAGAAATCTCAGTTTGGAAGTCCCAGATATTCCACAATACAGTAACTTTATGAACGTCTGTCCTGCTTGTGATCAGTCACTGCTGTGCTCCTGTGCTTCCTGGTTTCAGACTCCTCTCCAGTCACATGGCATGCGGATCATTACACACATACGCATTTTGTTTCAGTCTTGAAACTTCCTCAGTTCTTCATGATGCACTGAGGACATTTTGAGACAGAAACGAAACGCATATGCGTGTAATGAACCGTATGCCATGTGACTGGAGAGGAGTCTTAAACCAGGAAGCACAGGAGCACAGCAGTTACAGTTACACGCATTTATAAAGCGCCAACAGATTCCTTAGCGCTGCACAATGGGAGAGACCTAAAAACCAAATATACACACACATTACACACACCGAACAGTAGCAGTGACTGATCACAGGCAGGACAGGCGGTCAATCATACAGTTACTGTATTGTGGACTCTCTGGGATCTCCAAACTGTTAAAGAGGGGGGTTAAAGAACTATGACGTACTATGTACGCCTTGGTCCTTAACCCCATCACTGCTGAGCCATTTCATCTCTGTGTGCTGAGCAAATTTTTACCGCTTTTCCTCATCATGTTTAAATGCGATTTGAAGTCACGTTTTATTATACAACCCAGACATATTATATATCCTTTTTTTTTTGGCAGACTCAGCAGATTTATAATATATCATTATTATATCTATACGTCATGTCCTGCCTGAATATTATAACAAAAAATGCAATAAAATTAGAATTTTCAATCATCTACAGCATGTAAAGTGTTTTTTTCACATTTTATCATCCGAGCCTTTGCGGTTATGTATTCTATGGGGTATGTTTGTTAAAAAAATTAGAACTGGGAACTCGTTACCTTTTTTGGGGGGGAAATTACAGGATTTTTAGCAAACACCCCCATAGAAAAAATCATTGGTGCAGCATCATTGTTCACATTATAATTGAGATCGGAACAATACTGCTGCATAAAAAAAATACACAAAAAAACAAGTTTTTTTTAAATGATTTGTTTTATTATTTTTTATTTTTTATTAATTTGAACATGGTCATGTTTGGTATCATTGGTACGGTCATGCTCTGGCCTTTCGGATGACACCAAACGTGACCCTCTAGCTTCCACCGTTCCCGAGATATAGGGGCTCAAAGGAACCACCTATCTCCACCATGGGATTTCTTTAGAAAATCCCCAGGCAGCTAGGGGTTTCCCAGCTAACTCAACTCATCGTGCCATGCACGATGATGTCATTTGATGAGGTGGAACCCGGAGGAGGATCTGCCATCTAAGATGGTGGCCCCCATCGGAACTAGGCCGCGATCCGGCGCAGAATGGCGCCGGATCACGATCCAGCACCTCAGTGGTTAAAGACAGACATCGCTTGAAAGGGCCCTTTCAAGCGATGCTTGCCTTTACTGTCTACCTCCTCCAAAAGGACCCACCCCCTTCCCTTCAGGCGATCCTCCGGTGGGCGCCTGGAAACAGTGGCGTAGCGTGGGTTGTCAGCGCCCAGGGCCAGCCAAGAATTGTGCGCCCCCCCCAACCTGTGGACACGTTATCGATATTGCCCCAGCTCTCACATGGATTTGCCCCAGCTCACACATGGATTTGCCCCAGCTCTCACATGGATTTACCCTAGCTCACACATGGATTTGCCCCAGCTCATGGATTTGCCCCAGCTCACGGATTTGCCCCAGCTCACACATTTGCCCCAGCACACGGATTTGCCCCAGCACCTCATGGATTTGCCCCAGCTCATGGATTTGCCCCAGCTCATGGATTTGCCCCCCAGCTCATGGATATGCCCCAGCTCATGGATTTGTCCCAGCACATGGATATGCCCCAGCTCATGGATTTGCCCCCCAGCTCATGGATATTCCCCAGCTCATGGATTTGCCCCAGCACATGGATATGCCCCAGCTCATGGATTTGCCCCCAGCTCATGGATATTCCCCCCAGCTCATGGATATTCCCCAGCTCATGGATTTGCCCCAGCTCATGGATTTTCCCCCCAGCACATGGATATTCCCCAGCTCATGGATTTGCCCCCCAGCACATAGATTTGCCCCAGCTCATGGATTTGCCCCCAGCTCATGGATATTCCCCAGCTCATGGATTTGCCCCAGCTCATGGATTTGCCCCCCAGCACATGGATTTGCCCCCAGCTCATGGATTTGCCCCAGCACATGGATTTGCCCCCAGCTCATGGATTTGCCCCCCAGCACATGGATTTGCCCCCAGCTCATGGATTTGCCCCCCAGCACATGGATTTGCCCCAGCTCATGGATTTGCCCCCCAGCACATGGATTTGCCCCAGCACATGGATTTGCCCCCCAGCACATGGATATGCCCCCCAGCTCATGGATTTGCCCCAGCACATGGATTTGCCCCAGCTCATGGATTTGCCCCAGCTCATGGATTTGCCCCCCAGCACATGGATTTGCCCCCAGCTCATGGATTTTCCCCCCAGCACATGGATTTTCCCCAGCTCATGGATTTGCCCAAGCTCATGGATTTGCCCCCAGCACATGGATTTGCCCCCAGCTCATGGATTTGCCCCCCAGCACATGGATTTGCCCCCCAGCACATGGATTTGCCCCAGCTCATGGATTTGCCCCAGCTCATGGATTTGCCCCCCAGCTCATGGATATTCCCCAGCACATGGATTTGACCCCAGCTCTCACCTGGATATTGCCCCAGCTCCCGAGCAGCGGGAGTGCCTGCCGGCTGCCCGGTCCTGAACAGTGAATCGAGTCCGTCCTGTTGATTGAAGGGGAGGCGGCTGCGTGCGCAGGTCACGCGGTCCGGCCAGTCAGGTGGTACAGAGACTCAGTACCACCTGATTAGATGGACCACGTGACCTGCGCCTGCACGCAGGCCCCTTCAATTAACAGGACGGACTCGACTCACTGTTCAGGACCGGGCAGCCGGCAGGCACTCCCGCTGCCCGGCATCTGGGTCCCCTCAACCCGCGGGCCCTTGGGCGGCGCCCGAGGGCCCGGCGGGTCAGTCGGGCCACAAGTTTTGGGGGCGCATAATTTCAAAAGAAATTATGCGCCCCTAACAAAACTGCGCCCGGGGCCACGGCCCCCCCTGCCCCCACCACGCTACGCCACTGCCTGGAAATAACATCATCGCGTCCGACCTTACAATCTAAAAGGATAGGGGCGACACACTAGGTGAGGGTTAATAGAGAATTTGAAGTAGCGGGGTGCATCTGGACTGTGTAGGAAGATGCAGTAGGGGATGAACAGAGGGGAATTGGAGTGAGATGATAGGCTTCTCTAAAGTAAAGCATTGGATTTCAGAGTGTGTGGGCGCTGCCCCTTGTAGGTTCTTTACAGTAATAATCCGTAATGACAGGAGTAAAATGAGCAAAATAAAATCTAGAATGCCTTTCTACCCAATCAGAACAATAATCTTGCATTAAAGAGATATGTAAATAGTGTTACTTCTTTGGTAACTTTAATTTTTTCATTATATTACAATGCAAAATCATGGGTTATTTAGAGAGATTCGAAATGTCGCTGCACGTTTGGTGCCCTTTCACTCCTCACTTTGGGGCAATTCGGCAATTCTAGTGCGCCGACCCTACGATGTATTCAGTATGCACCGCAGGGCCCCCCTTAGTGCAGGGGAAACCCGTTGTAAACCTGCAGAACACTCACCGAACACTCACCGAAACCCGCCAGAAACTGTCGCAAAAACCACGCCGAACACACCAGAAAAACCAGAGGAGCCATTGATCACAGCGCAGAGCAGCTGCCGGAAAAAGCCGACAGGCAGACGAGCGGGGTGAAAAAAAATCAGTACTCTTGAAAGTTTCAAAATGTAAACGCTGTTTGCAAAAAAACTACTGAACAAAAATATCTGGAATTTACGTATAAGATTCTATGAATGATAATAAAAAGGTCTGTTACAGAAAAAAGCTAAAACGATTTAAAAAAAAAACGAAAAAAAGTTTGCCAAAAAAATCCCCAAAAATGCCTGAAAGATCCTAAAAAATCTAGAAATAAAGTGACTTTTTACTGCAGATTAACCCCTTCGCTGCGGTGGACGCGCTCAGCGCGTCGAACCGCATGTCACGTTCCATGCGGTGGACGCGCTGAGCGCGTCCATTCTTTGGGGTCCTCGCTCGGCCGGGTTCCGGACGATCGCTGGCCCCCCCGGTGCGGGCTGACATCCTCGATGTCAGCCCAGCATCCGGAACCGCCGCCGGAGTGATTAGGTGTCATCGCGGGGGCGCGATGACACCTAATTCAGGCGCCCCCCCGCATGTGCGGAGGAGGCGCCTGAAAGGGAGGGGGGGGAGGTCCTTCGGACCTCTCTCCCTCCCGATCAGCGGCGTTGCGGGGGTTAACCCAGGCACCGTTTGGAAGGGCACAGCCTGCCCTTCCAAATGGTACCTGGCATTAACCCCATGAGGGCCGGATCACGAATCGGCGCTGAAAAGCGCCGGTTCGTGATCCTTTCCCGGAGCTGGCCGACATCTTGGATGTCGGCCAAGCTTCCGGGAATGCCCCCTGAGGACTGGCGTCATCGTGCATAGCACGATGACGCCAGTCCTGGAGTTAACCCCTAACTGCCACCAATGGTGGAGATAGGGGGTTCCAATGAACCCTCTATCTCCCGATCCGTGGCAGTTAGGGGTTAATGTTTGGTATTGATGGATCGGCCAGAGCATGGCCGTTCCAACAATACCAAACATGAGTATGAAAAAGTTTGTAAAAAAAAATAAATTAAAAATAAAAAAAATATATATTAAAAAAATTATAAAAAAATAAATAAACAAGTTTTTTTTCTTTTTTTTGTTTTGTTAATGCAGCAATATTGTTCCCATTTCAATTATAATGTGAACAATGATGCTGCACTAACGAGTTTTGTATGCGGTGCGTTTGTTAAAAATCGTGTAATTTTCCCCAAAAAAAAATGTAACGAGACCCCATCTCTAATTTTTCTTAACAAGCGCACCCCATACAAAATATAACTGCAATTGCTCACATGTTAAAATGTGAAAAAAAAACACTTTACACGTTGTAAATTATTGAAAATTCATATTTTATTGCATTTTTTGTTATAATATACAGACATGACATAACGTATACATATAATAATGACATATTATGAATCTGCCGAGTCTGACGGAAAGAAAGATATATAATATGTCTAGGTCATATACTAAAATAAGCCTTCAAAACACGTTTAAACATGATGAGCAAAACCGGTAAAAATGACCTCAGCACAGAGGCGGGAAAAGCCTCAGCAGCGAAAGGGTTAAAAGAATAAACGGTTTTTAGATATTGGATTAAAACAGGAATATTTTTAACAATGAAGCCTATGGGATTCCCCTGAATAAACCTGTCGAATGAAACCACCAAACAGCAGGGCAATTCGGCAACCTTTCACTACTGGTTTGTGTTCTCTGAATAGATTAACCATCGTTTCTCTATGGGGGATTTCACTGCCTTTGAACAAGCACCGTAAGTGCAGGCAATTTGCCAAAATTTGGTGAACTGCCTGCTCTCTGACTAGTCGAATGGCCCCGAATTTCAGTGTCCGGTTACGTTTCGGTGACATTTCGGATCTCTCTGAATAACCCTATTGTTAATAGTAAAGAAGTTCATAGATGATATATTCTGCCATTTTCACACTCAATATATCTGACATTGAGTATAAAAGAGCTGGGGTTACGTCTAGTGGTGACAATTTTTCTTCACAGTATTCAAGGCTAAACTTAAAGAGAAAGTTAGCCACAGAAGGATTGACATGATATATTTTTATAACTTCAGCCTACAAAGCTTGCATTCAAACGACAAGAATAGTGATATTTTTTTTCCTTTGAGAGCAATTAAATCTTTTCTGAAATATAATGGTAACAAATATCAGACATTGTTGGAGATGTGTGATCCATGCTGTCGTATATTAGGCATTTGCTTTATATCAATCAGAGCCATGTAACAGAGCCATGTCTTAGGAATTGTATCTATGAGAGCAACTAAGTCATTTTCTGCAATCCATATATTTTTTGTTGTATTACTGAACTATCAAAATGTGACCTACTTTATTCCCAATGACCCACTTTACCCAATATATATATATATAACGGTTGTGGTGGAGGACAAAAAGTGAGATAAAAAGCCTCCACGCTATAATGGTTATGTTTATTATTGCAGAAGCCATCTGCAGATCACAGCAATTCAAAGAACTGCATCCCAGAGCCCCTGTGCTACATTCCCCATATGCAGCAATGAACTCTGGGTAGGATATGCAAATGACCTCTGTCTCACTTTTTTGCATCCTGTGTCTGTTATTACACAGAAGCCTTAAATCAATGCCATGCCATTCTATGGCTTTTTTTTTTTCTAGCAAAGATCAGGTTTATGCAACTGGTCAAAGCCACTCCTAGGGCAGCGCTGTTTCGGGTTTATTGGACCCTCATCAGCTAGGAGCTAGGCATGATGACCAGTTGCAGTGGATGCTTCGACCTGTAGGGCAAATCAGTACTTAAAATGGTTGTGGTGGAGGACAAAAAGTGAGATAAAAAGCTTCCACGCTATAATGAATTGCTGTGATGTGCAGATGGCTTCTGCAATAATAATATATATATATATACAAACAAAACCAGAAATGCACCCGCAATGAAAGCTTAGTTTAGATCGGGTGCTACCCCCCATGTGTTATATATATATATATATATTTAAAAGGCTGCTCAGGTGGTTAATTGAGCTAATTTCCATGAACAACATTATGTCATTTCAATTAAATTATAATGGGGTAGCAGTAGAAGGACAATTTCAGTGTTACTGGAAAACGATTTTTGACTGTAGTGTTTTTCATATATACCATTTGCCACTGCTTTTCTGCAGATTTATATATTTTGAATCACAATTAACTACTGTAGGGGTTATTCAGAGAGAGACGATCTGGCCCCCGAAATGTCACTGAACAGGGAATTTCCCCATACGTTGACATTTCGGGGCCATTCTGCTATTCAGAGACCAGGCAGTTCGCCATATTTTGGAGAACTACCAGCAAGTACGGTGCCTGTTTGAAGGCAGTGAAATCCCCCATAGTGAAGACATGGTTAGTCTATTCAGAGAACATCAAACAGCAGAGAAAAGTTGCCGAAATACCCTGCTGTTCGGTGGTTTCGTTCGGTAGGTTTATTCAGGCGAATCCCATAGGTTTCAATGTTAAAAATATTCCCGTTTTAATTCACTATCTAATAAACCATTTATTATTTTGATCTACAACAAAAAGTCTCTATATTTTTCTTTTTAGAACCTTTTAGACATTTTTCAGCAAATTTTTTCCCTGTTTTTTTAACCCCTTGACTGGCTTTTTCTCCCTCCTATGTGCTGTAAAACGCCCAAACATGGAAATCCCATGATTTCCTATGGGGCCCGTTCACACCTGGGCATTTTACAGTGCGTAGGAAAGCGCTGTAAAATGCCCTACGCCCCAAGAAGTACTGGAGCTTATTTGTGGCGTATTACAGCGCGTTTGCAGCCATAGACACGGACGTGAACGCGCTGTTATTGTCGTTTGCGCGTTTTCGTTATCGAAAACGCTCGTATGGACGCTGTGTTCAAACGCCGGGAAAAAACAAGCGTATGAAATATGCTCAGGTGTGAACCCAGCCTTACAGATTGGAATGGCACTCAGCCCCGCCCTCCCCTCTGCTCCCAGGGTAGGAGGGAGGTGGAGCAACTCAGTTGAAATTTCTCAGTGTGTTTTTTCTGCTTTCCACAGAATGCACAGTGATTGGTTATCTCAGTGTGACCCTTGTAGTGAGCGTGGAAAATGCTATGACACAAAAGCAGGTAAATATAAGAAAATATCATATTTACTTGCCTTTATATGTCTGCTGAATAAGACAACTGACTGATTGCAAAGGCTTTGCACATTTATAAAGGCACACTAGCAAAGCACGCATGTCCCTTTAAGCTTTAGTTATTAACTCTTGAATTTTAATGCGCCCTTAATGACCCATATACATGTGCTTACAAGACTATCAGGGTTATCCAAAGAGATTCGAAAAGTCACCACACGTTCGGTGACTTTTCGTTCTCTTCAATTCGGTTCCTTTTGCCGATCCCATTTCGGTGACCCTGCGGTGTATTCAGCAAACACCACAGGGTCCCCGAATTGCAGGGAAAAGCTGCCGTAAACTCACCGAAAACTAACCGCAAAACCCACCGAATGCACGCCGAAAACAAGCAAAAACATCTGGATTAACCTTCGAAAAACCCGAGCAGGAGCCGATCACATGCAGTGAAGCAGCCGAACAGGAGCCGAATCACACAGAGCCGAAGCAGCTGAGACGCAGAGGAGGCAGTGAATAAATTAGCAAAACCGTTTGTATGAATCTGTGAAAATGAAACGCTGTTTGCAAAGAAACTACTGAGCGAAAATGTCTGAAATTTACACAGGAGGTCCGGGGAATGATAATAAAGAGGGCTGTGACAGAAAAAATAAGTAAACTTAAAAAAAAAATCGGACTTTTAAAAAAAAATCTGAAAAATGCTTAAAGTATCCTAAAAAATCTATAAATAAAGAGACTTTTGCTGCAGAATTTTACAATGAATGGTTTATTAGATATTGAATTAAATCGGGAATATTTTTAACATTGAAGTCTATGGGATTCTCCTGAATAAATTTGCCGAATTAAACCACCGAATGACAGGGCATTAGGGGCCACCAATGGCAGGGCATTAGGAGAACCTTTCACTGCTGGTTTGTGTTCTCTGAATAGCGAAGCAGTGCTTTTTTATGGGGATTTCACTGTCCTCGAACAGGCACCGAACAGGCACCGTATGTGCAGGCAATTCGCCAGGATTTGGTGAATTGCCTGCTCTCTGGATAGCCGAATGGCCAGGAAAGGCAACCGAACGCTGATTTTCAGCATTCGGTTACCTTTCTCAAGCAATTCGGATCTCTTTGGATAACCCTGATAGAGTATCCTTGTAGCAACATTTGTAGCTAAGAATTAGATTCAGGAAGAATTAGACATAAAGGGTAGAAAGAGGGCAAGCACACACACACATAATCCCATCACCCTGAGCAAACCCCACATCTGCTCACATGCTATACACATTCTTCTATTCTTAAAACAAGCAAAATAAATGTTTTTCCTCCAGTGTTTTTTACAAAGTCATAGAGTTGGGAAGAAATTAACCCCTTCTCTTGCATGATCGAGTATACTTCATCATCAAAAGCACCTGATGTTGCCCCTATATCGCATAAACCCAATTTGGTGTGCTTCTGGAGCAATGCACAGACATTTCATTTAATGCATATGAAATTTGTTTGCAAATGGGCTCCAGATAGGGTTACCAGGTGAGCCAGGTTTTCCTGGACACATATTACTATTTCATACATAGGGGAGCACAGGGAAAAGTGCTGCCCTGCAACATGTATAATCCATATGCCACAGGAAAGAAATCAAGGCAGGTCACTTGAGTTTCCTTTATGATTTCCTAGCTGAAGGGTATGTATTCTACATGCTGCAGGATGGCATTTGTCATATACTGCACATCAACCTGAATAAATTATATGTGTCCAGGAAAACATGGCCGATCTGGTAACCCTAGCTTCAGACCGTGTCCCCAAAGCTGTAGCACATCAGGCATGGTAGTCAATGTGCCAAAACATTTTTAACAGCTTGAGGTTTGTTACTTTCTTCAAAGAAAAAATAGACCTCAAGGTGTATTGTGGAGATGTAGTAGATCTTTATTCCAGTAGTATTCCTGTTCCACACCCGCCAGTCAAATAGTGCTTACCATTTGAAAATGCGCTTTTGAGATCTTCAAGCACATTTGGCTACTGCCAACTTAGTTTGTTTCCATAACTGCTTTGGGTCCTGACAATGGTTTTATGGAAAACAACTTGATAGCAACGGGCTTACAGACCAGCTGTGTCAAATTCTCATTCCATGAATATTCTTTGACTGTCTCTAAAATGTCTCATAAATGCATTCAACATATTTTAGCAGCCTGGTATCTTCATGCTTCAATATTTTATTTTATGTTAGAACACCTTTTTAACCACGGTTAAGCATTCGATTCTTCTATTCTCCCCCTGTATGACTTTCTCTTAAATGAAAGCTATTTACAACTCCGTGACTTCAATGGAATTCTGATGACGATACATAAAGCAGAGGTGGTTAACAAAAACAAACCATTAATCACAGTCAACTGCCTTTTTATTTCCGGTAAATATTGTGTTTTTGTAACTTTTGTATCAGTCCAGGCCGTGCAAAACCACACAAAAGTATTTTTCCTGTGTCTCAAGTGATAAGAAGGACCTTTTACCTGACATCTCTATGCTTACAAGGAAACCCAAAGATATTTGTCAAATAACCAAGAAGAAGAAAATAAAATACATCATAACATCCATAACATCTTATCTGCCTAAGAAAGGAAATTGCCAGGAGATTTCATGGAAGAGATGTGAAAAAATACTGTCAATAAGTTAGAACAATGAAAATCTCCTGGGTGACTATAAAATTAAATGGAGGTTGTTTCACCTTGCATCCTGTCTATGTTTTGAAAAATAGGTTGGACAAGCCTCACTGGTCACTGGTGTCATCTCTATCTGAACAGTTTTCTTTATGAGAAATATCCTACTGATATAAATGATTTCTGTCTTCAAAGAATCGAGGAGATCGTTGTCTAACGTGTACAGTTTTTCCTGTATTTGGTTTAGAAGAAGGGTAGTGACATAAAGTTTAATAAACTACTTTCAGTGTTATTCAAAGAGAGCCGATCAGGCCCCAAAATGTAACCGGACATGGGTTATATTTCCTGGCAATTCGGCTATTCAGAGAGAAGGCAGTTCGCCAAATGTTGACGAATTGCTGCACATACGTGCTTGTTCGAGGGCAGTGAACTCTCCCATAGAGAAGCAATGCTTTGTCTATTCAGAGAACATAAAACAGCAGGGAAAAGTTGACGAAGTGTCATGCTGTTAGGTGGTTTCACTCAACGGGTTTATTCTGGAGAATCCCATAGGCTTCAATGTTAAAAATATTCCCATTTTAATGCAATATCTAATAAACCGTTTATCATTTTATTCTGCAGTAAATAGTCTCTTTATTTTTAAATTTGTTTGGATCTTTTAAGTATTTTTTGGGATATTTTTTTGTCAAAATTTTTTTCAGTTTTTTTTTTTAACCTTTTTTCTGTGAAAGACCTTTTAATTCATTGGATCATATATGAAAATTCCAGACATTTTCATTCAGTAGCTTTTATGCAAACAGCTTTTCAAATTTCAAACTTTCAAGCAAACTGTTTTTTTTTGTGTTGGCAAACTAGGAATCGCCGAATCCCCCGAAGTGCAGGGAACGAAAAGTCACCGAACGTATGGTGACTTTTCGGATCTCTATCAATAACCCTGTTTAAGTCACTTTCATATTAACATGGGCAATTGTACAGGACCGACAACAGGACAAGATTGTCTGGTCTACCAATCGATGTAGAATCAACAAGCTAGGTTAATGTGCTTCTTATGGCAACTACTATCAGGGTAATTCAAAGAGAATCGGAAAGTCACTGCACGTTCGGTGACTTTTTGTTCTCTTCAATTCGGTTCGTTTTGCTGATCCCATTTCGGCGACCCTGCGGTGTATTTAGCAAGCAACACCAGGTCCCCGAATTGCAGGGAAAGGCCGCCGCAATGCCGACGAAAACTAACCGCAAAACCCAGTGAATGCACGCCGAAAACCCGCAAAAACATCTGGATTAACCCGCCGAAAAGCTCAGAAAAACCCGAGCAGGAGCCGATCACACGCAGCGAAGCTGCCGGAAAATGCCGACACCGCAGACGAAGGCAGTGAATAAATTAGAAAAACAGTTTGCTTGAATATTTGAAAATGAAACGCTGTTTGCAAAGAAACTACTGAGCGAAAATGTCTGAAATTTACATATGAGGTCCAGGGAATGATAATAAAAAGTACTGTTACAGAAAAAATAAGTAAACTTTAAAAAAATCTGAATTGTTTTTAAAAAAAATAAAATCCAGAAAAATGCTTAAAATATCCTAAAAAAACTATAAATAAAGAGACTCTTTACTGCAGAATTATATAATGAATGGTTTATTAGATATTGGATTAAAACAGGAATATTTTTAACATTGAAGCCTATGGGATTCTCCTGAATAAACCTGTCAAATTATACCGCCGAATGGCAGAGCATTCCAGGAACCTTTCACTGCTGGTTTGTGTTCTCTGAAAAGCCGAAGCATTGTTTTTTTATGGGGATTTCACTGCCCTCGAACAGGCACCGTATGTTCAGGCAATTCGCCAGGATTTGGCGAATTGCCTGCTCTCTGGATAGCCGAATGGCCAAGAAAGGTAACCGAATGCTGATTTTCAGCGTTCGGTTACCTTTCTCCAGCAATTCGGATCTCTTTGGATAACCCTGTATTTCTGCAATATGAATGATTGTACGAAAAGCTTAATCTGAATACAAAAAAAAATACAATGTTAAATGTGAGCCAAATTATCACAATTAAGGCTGGGGTCAGACGAATGCAGCGCGAACGCGCGTGCAGCCGCACTTTATTACGGCCGCAGTAGCAGCAAATGGTGTCCAATGACGCCCAATATACGAAGTACGGCCGCACAAATGTTCGGCCGCGCAACGCAAGCAGCAAAGGAATGCATTTTTTGCAAGAACGTAGAACCGCTAGTACTGACATACAGAGTGCACTGCGTCGGCATAGCGGCATGTGTGCGTGATTAGGAGATGTCAGACGTGTTTTACTCCGCAGCCAAGTGGTTAAAGGCTGGATGATATAGGGTTTACTTAGAATAGAGATGATAATAGGGAGCTGCTAAGAGTTAACAACTCACGACACATTTTTAACATTTGCGGCTCCACATTAAAGACTTATGAAGAATAAGGCCCTGAAATGTTGCCAAAAGGTGAAGAGTTTCTGGAAGGCAGGAACATCAAGGATATTCTCAAATTTGTAATAATACAGTCCAAATCAGAAGAGACCCATCTGTATCTGAGCAGAGCTTACTGAACAAAGTGGGATCTTAAACAAGGACATTTCTTTTCCTCACTGAATCAGATTATCTGACAGGGGTTATGTGGTAGGTGAAAACTGTCCATGTTTCAAACAGAAGCTCGAAAGTCACTATGCATCATATTTAAGAAAGGTTTAAAATGTTTGCCTGGGAATTAAAGACCTGTGAGCCTACCGTCTGTAGCTGGGAAAGTATTTGAGGGGTTACTAAGGGATAATATTCAGAAATTTATTGTGAGGAATAATTTAATTAGCAAAAATCAGCATGATTTTATGAAACACAGATCGTGTCAGACTAACCTAATTGCATTCTATGAGGAAGTAAGTAGAAGTACAGATTATTATTATTATTCTTTATTTATAAAGCGCCAGCATATTCCGCAGCGCTGTACAATAAGCACAGTATAGACAGGGTTACAATACATTGAACAACATTTGACAAACAGTACAGGAGGAGATGAGGGCCCTATTCCCATAGGAACTCACAATCTAGGAGGGTTGGGGTTGGAAACAGGAGAAGAGGACTGTAAGGTGAGAGTGATTGATGGTTGCGTCAGTGAGTTGGGTGGTAGGCTTCCCTAAATAGGAATGTTTTAAGGGAGCGTTTGAAGGAAGAGAAGTTAGGGGAAAGTCTGACAGTACGAGGGAGAGCATTCCAGAGAGTGGGGGCTGCGCGTGAGAAATCCTGCAGTCTATCATGGGAAGAGGTGATGCGGAGAGAAGCTAGGCGCAGGTCACTGTTTGACCTTAGGGAGCGGGCTGGGGTGTATTTGGTGATTAGTGAGGACAGGTAGTGGGGAGCTGAGTTAGTGAGGGTTTTGTAGGTAAGGATAAGGATTTTGAACTTAATTCTGCAGTGGATGGGGAGCCAGTGAAGGGACTCGCAGAGGGGAGCGGCAGAGACAGAGCGGCGGGTGAGGTGAATTAGCCTGGCGGAGGCGTTCAGGATGGATTGTAGGGGGGAGAGGCGGGACAGAGGGAGGCCAGATAAGAGATTATTGCAATAGTCGAGTCGGGAGATTACCAGGGCGTGTATGAGTTGTTTTGTGGTGACAGCGGTAAGAAATGGCCGAATTCTGGAAATATTACGCAGTTGGTATCGGCAGGAGGAGGAAAGTGACTTGATGTGGAGGATGAAGGAAAGAGCAGAGTCAAGTGTAACTCCAAGGCAGCGAACTTGGTTTGATGGGGAGATGGTGATACCCTCCACCGTGATAGAGAAGTCAGGAGGTGGGGAGGCATTGGAGGGAGGAATAAGTAGGAGTTCAGTCTTTGACATGTTGATCTTTAGGTGGTGGGAGGCCATCCAGGAGGAGATGCCAGATAAACAGTCACTGACTTTTGAAAGGACAGGGGGAGAGAGATCAGGGGTAGAGAGGTAGATCTGAGTGTCATCAGCGTAGAGGTGGTAATTAAAGCCAAAGCTTTTGATGATTTTGCCCAGGGAGGAGGTGTAGATGGAGAAGAGCAGAGGACCAAGGACAGAGCCTTGAGGTACACCAACAGATAGAGGCAATGAGGAGGAGGAGTTACCAACAAAGGACACACAGAAGGACCTGTTGGATAAATAGGAGTCAACCCAAGCAAGTGCAGTGTCACCGAGACCCAGAGAGTTGAGGGTCTGTAGAAGGAGGGGGTGGTCAACAGTGTCAAAAGCAGCCGAGAGGTCAAGCAGGATGAGAATAGAACAGTGGCCGTGTTTTTTAGCAGTTAGGAGGTCGTTGGTGACTTTGGTGAGGGCACAGTGGATGTGATTTACTTGGATTTTGCCAAAGCTTTCGACACAGTTCCACACAAGAGGTTACTATTTAAATTAAGAAAAATTGGTCTAGATGAAAATACTTGTTCTTGGATAGAAAACTGGCTAAAAGATAGGGTACAGAGAGTGGTCATAAATGAAAAATTTTCAAGATGGACATCAGTAGTAAGTGGTGTCCCTCAGGGGTTTGTTAGGGCCAGTTCTATTCAATTTATTTATAAATGACCTTGAAATAGACATTGAAAGTCATGTATCAGTGTTTGCAGATGACACAAAACTAGGAAAAGTAATACAATGTGAGCAGGATGTTACTTCACTGCAGAGGGATTTAGATGGCAGATGAAATTTAATGTAGATAAATGCAAAGTTATGCACTTTGGAGTGAAGAACACACAAGCAACTTATACTCTAAATGGTACGGAGTTAGAGAAATCAAAGTAGGAGAAGGATTTGGGAATAATCAGGGTTATTCAGAGAGCATGAAAAGCAGGAGAATGACTGGAGAATGACTGGAGAATGAAAAATTCTAGGTCAAAATAGCCGATTTGGAAAGTGAGATGAAAGGGAGAATTTTTCTGGTTTGGCTATTTTGACCTAGAATTTTTCATTCTCCAGTCATTCTCCTGATTTTCACGCTCTCTGAATAACCCTGATAGACTTCAAACTAAATAACAATGTGCAATGACAAACAGCAGCCACCAAGGCCAGCAAGGTATTGGCATGCATTAAGGCTTGGGTCAGACGAAAGCATTTTTCCCCACGAACGTGAAAAATTGCGTCCGAACGCATTGACGTATTTTTTCACGGAATGCGCAAAAACAGTCAGACGACGCGCATTTTCGGGCGTGATTTTGTACGGATCGTCAATAAAACTCTTTTTGCGTCTGGACGTTATGTAGGCTTGACATTAGCAGAGTCTGACATCTCCTAATCACGCAAACACGCCGCTATGCCGCAGCTGCGCACTCAGTACGTCAGTACTAGCGGTTCAGCGTTCTCAGAAAAATGCGTTCAAATTCCACTTGCGTTGCACGGCCGGACTTTTGTGCGGCCGTACATCGTATAGTGGCCGTCATTGCCCGTCATCTGCTGCTAGTGCGGCCGTAATTATGTGCGCCAGAACGCACGTTAAAGGTGCGCTGGTCTGACCCCAGCCTTAAAGGGGGATTCACTCTCAGGATTAAAACATAATTTTGCCTCTTTATAAATCAATGGTCAGACCGCACCTTGAATATGCCATGCAATTTTGGCACCTGTCTTAAAAAAGGATATTATAGCGTTAGAAAAAGTGCAGAGACGGGCGACTAAAATAATAAGGAGAATGGAAGATTTAAGTTAAGAGGAAAGGCTAACCAGTTTAAACCTGTTTAGTTTAGCAAAATGGTGCCTTAGAGGGGATCTAATAACTTTATATAAATATATATGGGGACATTATAAGCCATTGTCTGGAAACCTATTAATTAATAGGACTCTACATAGGACACGAGGTCACCCATTTAGACTGGCCTAAAGCATAGGAAGGGTTATTTTATGGTGAGAACAATAAAGCTGTGGAATTCCTGTTGAGGTGGTTGGGTCAGAGACTGTACAGACTTTTAAAAAACGATTGGATGACTTCCTGCAAAAACATAATGTTAAGGGTCATAATATTTAATATGTGGGTAAAAGCTTCTTGATCCAAGGAGAAATCTGCCATTCTGGGCTCAAGAAGGAATTTTTTCCCCAGTATATTGCATATTGGCGAACGCTTCAGACTGGGATTTTTGCCTTCTTTTGGATCAACAGCAGTAGGTGATATATGAAAGGATGAACCTTATGGACGCATGTCTTTTTTTAGCCTATGTATGTAACTATGTATCATAATGGAGTAAAATAGAAGCAAATCATGAATGGGAGTAACTTCTAGGAAAAACGCCTATAGTGACGGCTGCACTAGCCAACATAGTAAGACACTCACTGTGACAACTGGAGCTCTGTGTTTCTGGGAGTGACAGAACTCCAAGTAGTACAGACATGTTCAGCCCCTAGGCAGACATGTCTGAGGTGCTGAAGATTTTGGGGAAAATTCTGGAGTCCATTTGCAAATGAATGTCATTTGCAATACGTAAAAATCCTTTGCATTGCTCCAGAATATGATCAGATCAAGTATACTTGTTCCTGGACTCCGGTAGGGGCTTTTGAAGATTAGTTTATAATCGATCATGGCAGTGGAGGGGATAAGGTGACTTGTGTTTCAAAAAATGACATGTACAGAGTGTATAGCTTGTTTGGGACATTGTGCCAGGTTTTCTCACTTCCATTTTTCTTGCTCTGGGAGTCTTGTATTGGATTGGGGACACGATGTTGCTGTTGTGGTTGATCATCTAATGGGCAGAAAAGTGCATTATCTGAGAGTTCTACAGTTTTCTTACAGTGTTAGTTGGACAGGTGGTGACATTCCCAAAAGTCTGCATTTGCCTTACCTCAAATTTCAAGGCTTGGCACTTTTTTCTACTTGCATATTTTTCTGCCATTTTAGAATATTTGTGTGGGTTTTCAAACATCTTCGAGACATATTTTTTGTGCCTTATTTGTTTTTGTCTGAGTTGCACAAGGCTTATTAGATTTTGGTGTTTTGGCCAAGACACCAGTTTGCACTTCAGTCAAATCACAACAGGTCCCTAAAATGGCAAGGAATTATTGGCTCAACTGGGTGGCCACAGTTGTTATTATTAATGCATTTTATTTATATAGTGCCAGCAGAGTATGCAGCACTTTACTAGCTGTTGATATATTAGAACACCACGTATAGATGATTCAGGGGACTCGTCACCGAGAGAACCTTCAATATATATGAGAAATTACTTGTATTGCGATGTAGGCACATCCATATTGTTAGGTGTCTTGCTCAGGACACGTGGTGATGAGGTCTTCTAGCTGGGATTTGAGTCTGCTTTTGATGATTGTAGAGCAATGACATGAGTGGTGGTGAGGTAAAGCCTGCTTCGCCATGGTATTAAAGTAGAGACTTGCTCCTCCACAGTTGTAGAGGAGGGACGTGCTGGTCAGACATTCCGATCGGGATTTAAAACCTGATTCTCCACAGATGATGAGCAAAGAAATTACCAGTAGACTACACAGCCGATATTGTGTAGTCAAGTACGTATGTATCATTAGGCGTTTTGCCCAAGGACAGCTACAGGAGAGGTGTTCTGGCCTGGATTCAAACCTAGGTCTCCATGTCTGTAGAGCAGTGATGTTATATCTACTCTTTCAGGTTTTTTGAGCAATGATTTCTCCCTCAGTACTTGCAACTCTCACTTCATATAAATTCTGAGGATTAGTTTTTCTCAGCCATCATCAGTTCAAAAACAAGTGGTACATTTCAGTTTAATTTAGTTGTCCTGATTTGCTGGTATATTTTTCTGACCAATTTAATGCAAACTTTGGGAGCCTGCACCACTACTGTAAGGGTTAATGTCAATTTATTAATAGTATATTTTTATTAAAGGGAATTAAATATTTTAATTTGGAAAATATTTTGTATATATTGTCAAGGAAACAATATATAGTGTATATTTATAAAAAAATAAGGTTGAAATTAAAATAAATATTAAAATAAACTCTATGAAATGAAATTATTATCACTTATTAGTCTTTTTCTGAACAAAGATAATGAGATGAAAAAATAACATGCAATTAGCCTATTTTTATATTGAGTTTGTAATGAGTATAGAGAATTGAAGAATTTAATGTATTTGTTCATGGTGTAATTAGGAAAGTTTCCACCAACGTTTTTAATAGTGAATCCTTTAATTTCAATAAAAGAAATTGTCATTTTTTTCACCATTCTATTGTGTTTTAGAATTATTTGACAACAAATTGCTAATAATAAATATTTTATTTGATTAATTTAACCCCTTAGTGACCGGTCGGTTTTACACAAATCCGTCTTTTAGTGACCGCTGCTGTTTTTACGTTTCTGCGCTATTAGTGTTTAGGTCAAATTTTCCTCTTACTCGTTTATTCAACCCACACATATTATACACCCTTTTTCCTGCCATTAAATGGACTTTCTAGAAATACCATTATTTCCGTCATATCCAATAATTTACTATAAAAAAAAATATGAAATATGATGAAAAAATGGTAAAAACACACTTTTTCGTAATTTAATCCCCAAAATCTACAACCACCAATAAAGACCCCAGCTAAATAGTTTCAAAATTTTATCCCGAGAATAGAAATACCCAATTTTTACATGTTTTTGCCTTTTAACCCTTTCACTGCTGAGCCAGTTCACCTATGTGCGCTGCGCTCATTCTGACCATTTTGTGCTAATTATTTTGAGATGACAGCCTAGGTCCTATTTAATTAAACCACCCCCCAGACAAAAAAAATTAAAAAAAAAAAAAAAATTATTTTATTTAATTTTTTTATTATTATTTTTTTATTTTTTATTTTTTTTATTTTTTTTTAAAACAAACCTGGTCATGTTTGGTATCATTGGAAAGGCCATGATCAGGCCTTTCAAATGATGTCAAATCACTATCTAGCTGCCATGGATCGGGAGATAAAGGGATCCTTAGGATCCCCTTATCTCTACATGGCAGCTAGATGGTTAACTGGCCCACTGACATCCTCACACATATATTGAGGTTGTCAGTGGGTGGGGGGGGACCTGGAGGCTTGGCTGACATCCAATATGTCCGCCCCCCTCCAGGTTCGAATCCCGTTTTGGCGCCAATTAGCGCCGTAACGTGATTTGGCGCGAAATGGTTAATGCCATACACCGCTGAAAAGGGGAGACTCTCCCCTTTTCAGCGGTGCAAAAAGCATCTCCTTAGCTTCAATGGTTGGGGAGATAGAGGGCTCCAAAGGAGCCTCCCCCTCCCCTCCATTGATTTGCATGGGGACGCCTGCTGATGACGTCACCAGGCAGCATGGCGACGTCATCAGCCTCACCTGCCCATGTAAATCACAAGGGCAGGCTTCCTCCCTGCCAGATCGCCGAGGGATCCAGCGAGGGAGGTGAGTATCGGGCGGGAGGGGGATTAGGCGCCGCTGACGTACCCTGTACGTCTGCGGGTCTAAGGGAGACCTGTGGACAGGACGTACAGGGTACGTCAGCGGTCCTTAAGGGGTTAATGTTGTAGCAAACATGCCATGTTTGGATGCTCAACCCCTTCACTACCAAGTGATTTTCCATAAATTGTCAGAAACCAGTGGTGTTTTTAAAATTTTTAATTAATTATACATTAAGAAATACATAGTACAGGAGGGGTGGGGTCGCGCCTATTTCCCGATGGGGCGGCTGCAACTACCAATTGTACCCAGCCCAGCAACATGTATAAAGCATAACAAGGAGAAAAAAATTTCATCTGCGCTTATTCCCATTATACCGTGTGAAACAAAACACTATTAGAGGCTTTGGTTTCTATTAATGGCCATTAAAAGAGTAAGCTCACCCGCAACGTCACGGCACCTCTAATGAGGGTGAGTCCTATCCCCCCGTGCTACCGGACATCATCGCGCATGGCGCAATGACGTCAGTTAGCCGGGAAACTCCCATATCTCCCGAATGGTGGTAGCTAGAGCATGGCCTTTCAAATGATACCAAACATGACCATGTTTAAAGTAAAGAAAAAAGAAAATAAATAAAACGTGTTTTTTTTGTGTGTATTTTTTATTGATGCAGCAATATTGTTCTCATTTCAATTATAATGTGAACAATGATGCTGCACTAATGATTTTTTCTATGGGGCGCATTTGCTAAAAATCACGTAATTCACCAAAAAAATGTAAAGGGTTCCCATTTCTAATTTTTTTAACAAGCATACCCCATAAAAAATATAAACGCAAAAATTTGTATGATAAAATGTGAAAAAAACACTTTACACGCTGTCGATGATTAAAAATTCAAATTTTATTGCATTTTTTGTTATAATATACAGGCAGGACATGACGTATACATATAATAATGATATATTATGAATCTGCCGATTCTGCTGGAAAGAACGATATATAATATGCCTGGGTCATATAATAAAACGTGGCTTCAAATCGCATTTAAACATGATGAGCAAAAGCGGTAAAAATGAGCTCAGCACACAAAGCTGAAATGGCGCAGCAGTGAAGGGGTTAAAGCTGTCGAACTGAAGCACCGAAAAATTGGTGGGGAAAAAAAATTAGGAATTTCGCCAACATTTCAGTGCAGTTCAGCATCTTTGAATAGTTTAACCATTACTTCTCTATGGGGCAATTTCACTGTCACGAAAGGTCACCGAACGGTCACAAAATTGCACCGTACAATGGAATTCACCATTCGGTGCCCTTTGGGGATTATTCAAAGAGCACCGATTTGGCCAAGAAATTACACTGAACGGTGAATTTCCCTGTCTGGTGCAATTTTGTGGCCAATGCCATTTGGCTATTCAGAAAGATGGCAATTCCCTGGCTGGGTGGAGTAGAGGTAACATCACCGCTCTATAACTGTGGAGAGAGACTGTGGAGACACAGGTTCGATCCCGGTGACAGCACCTCTCCAGTAAGTGTCCTTGGGCAAGACACCTAATGGTACATTTTCGCCACCCAGGACATAGTTGAATACAAGAGAAATCTCAATGTATCCTTCTTGGTAAAATCTTTCTTGAAATACGTTGCCTGTTTGACGGCAGTGAAATCCCCCATGGAGAACCAATGGTTAATCTATTCAGACACCAAACAGCAGAGAAATGTCAGTGAAATGCCCTGATTTATTTTTTTAAATGACGTTTTTTTTCTGTAACAGACCTTTTTATTATTCTGACTATTCAAAAGAGTTTATATGTAATTTGCATGCAGCAGTTTTTTTTTTTTAAAGATGGTGGTTTTTTTCTGTTTTTTACGTGTTCGGTGGCTGGTCGGCTTTTTCCGGCAGTCCTTTTGAGTGGGACATCGCCGGCGTTCGATGGGTTGTTGCTGCGTTTTGTTTGGCGAGTTGCGGCTGCGTTCGGCGGGTTGTGGCTGCGTTCAGCAGCTTTGTTTGGCGTATTGCATCTACGTTTGATGGGTTGCATTTGCCTTCAGTAATCACTGGGGGCTAATTATTTTTGTTTGGGGGAGGCGAATTATTACTTGGGGAAAATTATTTTTTATTATTTCATTAGGGGGTAAATAGGAGACACTTTTTTCTGCACACACACACGCACACACAATCCCTGCACACACACACACACACACACACACACACACACACAAAATCCCTGCTCTCACACACACACACACACACACGCACAGGTTTGTTACTTACCCTAGGATGGAATCCCTGGCTGCCTCCGTGGTCCAGCTGGTCTCTCTCCACTCTTCCTCCCTGCACGTGTTGGACACTTCCAGTACATGAGAAGGGGAGGGAGGCTCTGCTTGCTGCAGTGAGAGGGGACGGGGCCAGCATGTCCCTATATAAGCTGCTGGCTGGGCTGGCAGCCTTGTCTCCGGACTCAGGGGGCCCGGGTGCAGTGGCACCCGCTGCACCCCTGGTAGTTGCGCCCCTGGCAGTATAACTAAGTTTAGGCTGGGGTCAGACCAGCGCACTTTTAACGTGCGTTCTGGCGCACATAATTACGGCCACACTAGCAGAAGATGACGGGCAATGACGGCCAATATACGATGTACAGCCGCACAAAAGTCCGGCCGTGCAACGCAAGTGGAATTTGAAAGCATTTTTTTGAGAACGCAGAACTGCTAGTACTGACGTACTGAGTGCGCAGCTGCGGCATAGCGGCGTGTGTGCGTGATTAGGAGATGTCAGACGCTGCTAATGTCCAGACTACATTACGTCCAGACGCAAAAAGAGTTTTATTGACGATCCGTACAAAATCACGCCCGAAAATGTGCGTCGTCTGACCGTTTTTGCGCATTCTGTGAAAAAATACGTCAATGCGTTCGGACGCACTTTTTCACGTTCGCGGGGAAAAATGCTTTCGTCTGACCCTAGCCTTAGGAAAGGAAAATAGAAAAAAACAAATTTGGGCGCACCTTAATAATTCAGACACTGGCAAAGTCTTACCAGCATATGTATGTGCAATATATAATGCAATGACAATATAATGTTTATCTCATGGTGAATTATTGACAAATAAAACAGTGTGACATGTGTTATGATGTAATAAAAAAAAAGAAAAGCACTGAGGATACTTTTAGGCTGGGGTCAGACGAGCGTGATTTCTACGGACTGTACGTCCGTGCAGTACGGACATCGTCAGTACGGATGACGCAGTAGTGGTCACACAGTCCGTTTTTTTCACTGACGTATTTTTTGACGGATGTAGGAGGGAAAATAAATTACAATGAAAAAACATTCTGTCCGTCAAAAATGCTGGACGTATAAATGCAGTCCGTCTGACCATGCTCCATCACTCACACACAAAGCTATGCAGACGTTGTGGACGTGGCGCACTCCGCACGTCCGTTCTAGCAGTATTACGTTCTTGCCTAACCTGCGTCCGTTTGCCGCGGCCGTTGTGCGTCCGCAGTTCAGTGCGGACGTACTTCATGTGTCAGGCTCCAATGGACTTACTTTCATGCTATCACGGACGTACTTTTAGGCGCAATCACGGACGTGAACACTACGCTCGTCTGACCCCAGCCTTATTTGAGTGATGTTCCGCTCCTTCCTCTCTGCTCAGGGTCCTGCAGTATGGTTGTCGTGCATGATGCCCCAGGGAAGGGGGGCTTACAGCCCAGCGTGGTGGAGAATAAAAAGTAAAGAAGCAAGTAATTTTAAAATATTTATTAATAATTAAAAATAATTAAAAAAAGAACCAGTCTTGAGCTGGTTAAAACAATATAAAGGGATATATTATTATGGATTTAAAAGGATCACAAAAATGCATTTTCGCCATAGGCTTCATCAGTTGGAATCCTTTAAAAAAAAATGACAGTCCATGCAAAGTGCAAAGAAAGTCCAAAACTTTCCTAAGTTTATGAAAGGAAGACAATATTCATTTTCAAAGAATGCATATTCTATAAATGCTAGAAAGCCAATATGAAATACATGTTTTAAACATAATAAACTATGTAATGATCAAGCCTAAGGGTGATAAACCACCAGGAAACACAAAGCTCCAAAATGAAGAAATGATTAGAATATTACCTAGAATTCAAAAAGCTAAATGAAACAATAAAGTTCAAAAATACCCTGGGACATTGAAAATGGTTAATGTAATAGTCTTATAAAAAAGGCATAGTTGAAATGAACTCGTTTGACAACAGCTTTTGTAGATTCACCTTAGATAAAAAAAGAAGGAAAAGAAAGAAGTGCAAAAAGCTAGAACAAGCGTTGAATTAAAGGTCCCCAGGATCCAATTTGAATATATCAACATGCTACAGTATACACAGATGGACCTTCAATAAGAAGGATGACGAGTAAAGACCAATCAATATAGATTTCTTCTCAAATTAATATTAATTAAAGGTTTTAAAACTTTTTTCTGTTTCTGTTCACAAAAAGAAATATTCACAACAAAAGCAGTCAACTAATTAGGGATACAGAAAGAAAAAGAAAAAAGGGAAAGGGAGGGAGGGGGAAGAATTCCATCCACCTCATAAAATGTTTACATTATAATATTCAAGCAGTACAACAATGATTACAAATAAATATACAGTGACATTAAACATTGTAGTTAGTTCCATAAGTACCCACATAAACCTAAAAGGTCAAATCAAACCCGTAAAGTGTGGCCATTAATATTACCTACAGTATTATCTTCCCATATGTTCAAAAAATATTTCAACTTCGTGGTAAACGGAGATGGTTGTCTTAATGCCAACACATAACCCTTATTTTCACGTATCATTTGGGGTTGTGGAAGTTTTCCAAATCAATATCGATTTCGAATCATACTTTTGTTTTTAATAACTTGCATTTTATTACTTTGTATTTCTGTACCTACTGTAACAATTCAATGTTATTGAACCCATGACATCCTTGAAAATGAGAGAAATCTCAATGTATCCTTCCTGGTAAAATCCTTTATAAATAATTAATCATATGTATTAATTACAAGTCAACAATTGTGTTTTGTTACATGGGGCCTGATGGGATCCATCCTAAATTATTAAAAGAGCTCAGTGATGTAATAGCAAAACCGTTAACAGATTTATTTAACCAATCCTTGTTAACAGGAGTCGTCCCAGAAGACTGGAAATTAGCAAATGTTGTGCCCATTTACAAGATGGGTAGTAGGGAGGAATCGGGGAACTATAGGCCAGTTAGTCTTACGTCAGTAGTGGGGAAATTAATGGAAACCATGTTAAAGGAAAGGATTGTTGAACATCTAAAAACACATAGATTACAGGATCAGAAACAACATGGGTTTACCTCAGGGAGATCATGCCAAACTAATCTTATTGATTTTTTTGATTGGGTAACAAAAATAATAGACACAGGTGGTGCAGTAGACATTCCTTATTTAGATTTCAGTAAGGCTTTTGATACTGTTCCGCATAGAAAGCTTATCAATAAATTGCAATCTTTGAGCTTGGATTCCAATATTGTTGAATGGATTAGGCAGTGGCTGAGTGACAGACAACAGAGGGTTGTGGTAAATGGAGTTTATTCGGCGCAAGATCTTGTTACCAGTGGGGTACCTCAGGGGTCAGTACTTGGACCCATTCTCTTTAATATTTTTATTAGTGATATTGCAGAAGGTATTAATGGAAAAGTATGTCTTTTTGCTGATGACACAAAAATTTGCAACAGGGTTGACGTTCCTGGAGGGATCAGCCAAATGACAAATGATTTAGGTAAACTAAAAAAATGGTCGGAGTTGTGGCAATTGAGTTTTAATGTGAATAAGTGCAAGATAATGCACCTGGGACGTAAAAACCCAAGGGCTGAATATAGAATATTTGATACAGTCCTAACCTCAACATCTGAGGAAAGGGATTTAGGGGTCATTATTTCAGAGGATCTAAGGGTAAGTAGTCAATGTAATAGAGCAGCAGGAAATGCTAGCAGAATGCTTGGTTGTGTAGGGAGAGGTATTAGCAGTAGGAAAAGGGAAGTGCTCATGCCACTGTACAGAGCACTGGTGAGACCTCACTTGGAGTACTGTGTGCAGTACTGGAGACCGTATCTCCAGAAGGATATAGACATCTTAGAGAGAGTTCAGAGAAGGGCTACTAAAATGGTGTATGGCTTGAAGGAGAAAAGTTACCAGGAAAGGCTTAATGATCTTAACATGTACAGCTTGGAAAAAAGACGAGACAGAGGAGATATGATAGAAACATTTAAATACGTAAAGGGAATCCACAAGGTAGAGGAAGGGAGTATATTTAAAAGGAAACAAAATAGCAAAACAAGAGGACATAGTCTTAGATTAGAGGGGCAAAGGTTTAAAAGTAACATCAGGAAGCATTATTTTACTGAGAGGGTGGTGGATACATGGAACAGTCTTCCAGTAGAAGTGGTAGAGGCCAAAACAGTAATTGAATTTAAGCAAGCATGGGATAGGCATAAGGCTATCCTAAACAAAAGATAAATCCAGGTCAAGTATCCATGTAATTGGGCAGACTAGATGGGCCGAAAGGTTCTTATCTGCCGACATTTTTCTATGTTTCTATGTTTCTATGACATATTATGTGGGAGAGGACAAAAAAACAACATAAATTATCAGCCACAGCTGGTCATATGCACTGCTTACTGCATGAAGCATCCACTACTTTTCACTGATGATTTCAGTGTGAACTATTAAATAATAAAATGTTCTTGCATGTGTAACTCAATTATTTGAAAAAAATAAAAAAAGCACTGAATCACTTAACTTTTATGTGTATAGGATCTCCCCTCTGTGAGCTCCTGGAAAACTCGTATTTAGTGTACAGCTGATGAAACTAGAGGGTGATCCTAGGACAAATTAAATTGCTTAGAAGTGCATATCTATGTACAAATAGAAACTGAAATCAATTCACGCACATTTTAGAATGAAAGCATTATCACTGTTCCAGGGGTGCCTCTGGGTCTGTATTCGGATTTGCAGTCCTCTACATCCGGCACACTCCAAGATCAACCGAAATTAGCCAAAACGAGCACAAATACCAGTATAAATAAAAAATGGTATTTATTGTTCAACCACTTGGCTGCTAAGGACGCTCTCAGCGTGTCCTGCCAAGTGCACCTTCTGTGCTACGGACACGCTGAGCGCGTCCTAGCACAGGAGGCAGCAAACAGCCGGGATTCCGGCTGATTGCTGGCCACCCCCCCGACATGCTAGATGTCAGCCCGGCGATCCGGGACCCTGGGGGGAAGAGAGATCTGCATGTGAGCCTGGCTCTCCGGAACCCCGGGGGGAAGATAGATGTCATTGCACTGCCGCAATGACATCTATTTCAGGCGCCCTCATGCGAGTGTGGAAAAGGTGCCTGAAAGGGAGGGGGGGAGGTCCTTCGGGGTCCAGCGGCTGAAGGCAGGCACAGTTTGGAAGGGCACAGCCTTGGTGCCGAAAAGCGCCGAATCGTGATCCTCTCCCGGAGCTGGCCGACATCTTGGATGTCGGCCAAGCTTCTGGGAATGCCCCCTGATGACTGGCGTCATCGTGCATAGTGCGATGACGCCAGTCTTGGAGTTAACCCCTAACTGCCACCAATGGTGGAGATAGGGGGTTCCAATGAACCCCCTATCTCCCAATCCATGCCAGCTAGGGGTTAATGTTTGGTACTGTTGGATAGGCAAGAGCATGGCCTTTCCGACGATACCACACATGACCATGTAAAAATTAAAGAACAAAAAATAATTAAAAAAAAAAAATGAACAAGTTTTTTTTTTTAATTTGTTAATCCATCAATATTGTTCCCATTTCAATTTTAATGTGAAAAATGATGCTGCACTAACGATTTTTGTATGCGGTGCGTTTGTTAAAAATCGGGAAATTTTCCCCAAATTTTTTTTCCCCATTTCTAATTTTTTTTACCAAGCGCACCCCATAAAAAATATAACCGCAAATGCTCGCATGTTAAAATGTGAAAAAAAAACACTTTACACATTGTAAATTATTGAAAATTCCAATTTTATTGCATTTCGTGTTGTAATATACAAACAGGACATGACGAATACATATAATAATGACATATTATGAATCTGCCGAGTCTGCCGGAAAGAACGATATATAATATGTCTGGGTCATATATTAAAATAAGGCTTCAAAACACGATTAAACACGATGAGCGAAACCGGTAAAAATGAGCTCAGCACAGAAGCGTAAAATGGCTCAGCAGCAAAAGGGTTAAAAGACTGCTTATGCTCGACACGTTTCATTTAAATAGACTTCCTCAGGAGCATTGAATATGCAGTCAAAGATACATAAATAAAAACAAGGTGCATAAAACATAACTTCATCAGACATCATTATATAACTAAACCAAGTAACAGAATTAATCAATTATCCCATCATCCCATTGGTCACATTGTAACCATAGAAACCAGTCAACACATAAATGTTTTGATGGGAAGAAATAAAGGAAAGTATTTCAAAGCACTTTAAATTTCTTGTTCTACTTTAGAATTTAAGACACATTAGAAGCCTAGTTATCATTTATATACTGTATTGGAATGTACAATGAAGTTGAATGCACAGCAATTGTGTACACACCATGACATCATTGTTGGCATGTCATTGCACACCATTTATATTGATGCATGCACACATGCTTATTACCGCACATTTAAGTATTACTTAATTAGGCTTTCATTTGTTGGCATCAGCAGAAGAGTTAACCAGGGGAGGGGATTCCAAGAAGCTTGCCAGCTCCCAAATTCGGGGAATAAATCAAAAGGTAGTCATAGGGTCCATCTGCTCAACCTCTTACCTTCTAGTCATGTGTGGGATTGTATTTGGAGGTTAGGAATGGGACATACAAAGCAGTACATGTGCTCTCTTTTCAATTGGATGAAATGTACCAGCAAACAACTACGATTTCAAATAGGAAACAGAAGATAATAATGAAGGGCCTGATTCCAACCGAGCGACTATCCAAGCTGCAAGCTTTTCTTGCATCTCAGTACTGGAAGCAACTAACTATACATTAACGAATCCTATACTTTTTATAAATGCTGTTAATAATGATCCACTGTGAGAATAACAAGCTATTCCCTGGTAGGGCACTGTTCTCAGCTTGACAAATATTATCATATGGATTCCTGCTCCAAGAGCCTGGTTCTAAGTGATTTTGCTTGTGGAAATTCACTTATCACTTAAATTTAAATATATTAAAAGATCCAAAATGTACCTCTGATGTCATGGTGGAGAGCGCAGAGCAATTTGTTGCCCACTCTGGCTGTAAACAGTGGAACACTGGATATAAATAGTCCTTCCTGTGGCCCAGGTCGAGCCTGTTCATGCAAGCTTGCACCTCACCCCAGGTAGCCCTATGGACTCCATGGAGCCAATACCAATGGTGCTGCACCAGAAGGCATTAAGAGCAATTGGTGGGACTTCATTCCCAAAGGTCCAGCAGCCCTGGCACTTGAGCCCAGTGCTTGGGTTCTGGGAGGGACTAAGCCCTACACTGAGAGGGATAAATCAGGGGGGGTTGGGAACTTAGAGTAATGTGACCACTCAGATAGCATTGAGTGCTCACACTGCATAGAGTGCCTCTTTAAAGAAGGCTGGATTATTCAACTGTCAGTCTCATGACTGGCATGATCTTGCCTCTCGCGAGATCCAGCAGGTCAGCGGAATGATCGCGGAGGGAGACTGGGGGACTTTTTTCCCCCAGTCTCCCTCTGCACCCGGCAGCAAGAAGAGGAAAATCGGGCCGCCTTTCTCGCTGCGGGATGAGAGGTGAGTATTTGACTTTTGGTGTTTTTTTAGCTGGTGCTGACTGATATCGCAGAAGCAGAATCAGTTAGCACCAGCTTCTAGCTCTGGTTAACTTTTCAGTTAACCGCAGCGGGACGCAATTAGCTTTAGGACTTTGTAATCCAAATGCTAATTAACACTTTGCGCTCCCCATGTGAAGCTTAGGGAGCACAAAGTACAGTAAGCTCGTGCTGAAAAGCGCAAGATCCAAATCGCTAATGGATTTTGAATTTTTTAACCCGTTAGTGTTCCGAATGTAATATGGTCGGCCCGCGCTAGGGCCTCTTAACCCAACGTTATCGTTCACACAGCTGAGCACTAATGTTAGTGTTAAGAATGTAATGGGGTTCCATGTGTCTGTTCAACTTAGAAATGCACACAAACATGGTCAAGAGGATTGTTGTCATTTTGATGCCATGCGTGGTTGGAGTATCGCCTGAAAATTCTGATCTCCTGTGACAACAGTCTGTAGAATTTCACAAGAATGGTTCCAAAACAGAAAGAAATCCCGTGTCTGACAGTTCTTGGGTTGAAACATATTGTTCTAAAGAAAGTACAGGAAAATGACTATAGTACAGCTGAGATAAGACAATGAAATAGCACCAGAGCAATGCAGAAAAGAATCACTGAACACTTGTATGAAACCTTGTAGTGTATAAGCCGCTGCATTAGTGGGTTTCCCTCCTTTACTCTAAGGCTAGGGTCAGACGAACGCGTTTTTCGTGTTGTCAGTGAAAAAGTGCGTTCAAACGAATGGACGTATTTTTTCACGGAACACGCGATAGCGGTCATACGATGCGCCTGTTCGTCCGTGATTTTGTACGGATCATTAATAAAACACTTTTTGTGTCTGGACGTTATGTTGGCCGGACATTAGCAGCGTCTGACGTCTCCCAATCACGCACACCCGCCTCTAGCGGACGCAGCGCACTCTGTACGCCCGTACTAGCGGTTTGACGTTCTAGGAAAAATGCGTTCATTTGCCACTTGCGTTGCACGGACGAACGTTCGTGCGGCCGTACTTCGTGTGTTCCCCGGCATTGGACGTAATTTGCTGCTAGCACGGCCGTGATTATGTGCGGCTAAACGCACGTTAAAAATGCTTTCGTCTGACCTTAGCCTAAGAGCAGAAAGCAGAGGCCACATGTGGTTCAGAAGCACTAAAACTGTACAGTAGATGAGTAGAAGTAGGCTCAGAAATCTCAAAGACAGCTGCAATATGTGGTTAGTTGGGAATAAACTTGCAGAGAATTTGCATAGAACCAAGGATCCATTATTATCCATTACCAAAATAGTGATCATGACATGGACTGCTGCTGGTTGTGTAAATGAATGGGTTTTACAGCGTAATCAAACTCTCATTGCTTTATGAGAAGAATCTTGTATTTTTGTCACGCACGCATGTGGTCACAACATGGGACCGCACAACGAAACATGTTGGCCATTATGAGAAATATCCAGCTCTTCCATTTCTGGGAAATCTCTGCTACTTAATAGTCCATGGAGAATTTACATATTTGTGAGAATTGATGTAATCGAGTCTTACCTAATTTACTCCATAATCCACTGCATTTCTTCCATTATGTAAGAAATAAAGAGTAGTTAACTCCTTGAGATGTTTTGGCTAAATAATTCTATTTTACAGCTTTACAGGTAATATTGTAATACATATTTAAATAATATTTATAAAGAATGGATTTTTAATATTGTACGAAGATTCTTTCCATAAATATATAAACCATTAGTTATGTCGTCATTTCTTGTGTATTTTAAATGATGTCATATACAATATGTACCTTGTTATAAAGGCATATGTCATTTCCTTTGGACATAAATAGTTAAATGTATGTGGGGGTTTACTCGTAAGCGGGTCACTGTTAACTTAAGTCGAATATCTCTGCCATGCTTCTCTGCTAATATGTGAATTCATGCAACTTTATCTTTTGGGAAATTGTCACTGCAGATAAGCCTTGAGAAGACAGGTGCATCAAGTATAAAAACAACCTTTCATGTCATCAGATACACTCAGGCGGTAAAACTAATAAGCGTAAAGAAAAGTGAAATTGAAACAGATTTGAAAATGACAGGTTAATGAAAATTGTGCAAAGTATTAATCCGACAGCAAACATCTATTGTGGTGTAATCTTAAATGATTGAGTTATGTAAGATGCATCAAAAGGGGTGAAGCCAATCAGTTCTATATGGTAACTCTCACAGAAATGCAGTTTCGAACACTTTATTCTGGTTATTACTGACTAGATTGACTTCGAAACCATGCGGCTCTCTGCAAAATAGACATATTACTTTTTTTTTTATGATGGTAACTGTTTCGTTTTTCTCATTGGTTTATCCTCTCCCACAGACGTTAAGGAGTCACGCTACATGTTTAGTGACAATTAAATTTAGCGTGCTCAGGGCAGATTTGTAAATTACAAAGTCAAAAAAATGAAGAAGAATATTAAACCTGCTATACAGTGATCATAATTAAACAGTTCAGTTCATATGTATTGGATGCGATATGTCCCTTAATTTAATATTTTGCGCGCAGTGCCCAGCATTATCGTGCGAAAATTAACATGATATTCGGATCCGAACGCATTTTCTCATCCATCAAAAAATAACGTTAGTAAAAAAAAAACACTAAACGAAGTGTAATAGGCGCGCAGTAATGTTGCGCATGTAAATCAGTGCACGGACTGTTTTTTTCGCGGGATTCAGCCAATCAGAATTAAGAACCTTAATTGACATCAATTCACCTTAATTGACTCACTTATGTTTATGACTCACTGAGTATACATGCTGCAGCAATAAAAAAAATATGCACGAATTCACAATTTTTTTTGTTTGGGTATGTGTAGATGTGTAACTATACTGTTCTGTATTTTTTTTTTTTGGTGCTGGTGTATTTTGTTTCGGCCAGAACGTTCAGATTTGCAGTTAACACCAAGTTTTCAAAGACGTTAAAATTATGCGCGCAAACGTCGTTCGTAGGAAGTTGCGCATCTATTGAAATACCATCCACTTAACGCATTTGCGCTCACAAAGTTAAGTATAGGACGTGCACAGTTCATCACGCTCACGCAAGTCCATCCGCATTAAATGATAACGTGCATCGTTTGCGCGAAAGTTGAAATATGACGTTCGGCGCAAATGGTTTTGTCCTCGCGCAAATGCGCATTTGCGTGCGCGCAAAACCGATGCGCGAGGAATGCAATATGGCTCGTTGTGTATGTAAAACATGAAATATGATATTATATACCTGAAATTATGGCTATTTTAGTATAACACTGACGATCAGCAGTAGTAAAATGTAATGCTGAAAAAATTTACCTATTTGTTCAAAACAACACAAACAAAAAATTCTCAGCATTCTCCTTACATTTTAATATTTAAATTTTCCTTTCTTAACCAGACTATTCTTTTACAATTCGCAGTATTATCGGTATTAAATTTTAATCATGTAGTCTGAAAGGTCATGCTTTCTATTTATCAGCATAGTGAGTCAATCCTCACATAAACTTTGTGATAAATAAAGCAATTCCTTTTTACAGACATCCCATTTTTTTCTACAGTGTTCTAGTCTACAAACAAAGTATACAATATATACCATACAAAAGGTCATATTTCATCCAAGCTGTTAGTGGCTCGCTAATGAACAACTTCGCTTAAATCTCTCAATAACTCAACCCCTTCCTACATGTCTTCGTTACTACGCAAGCACGTCCCATCTAGACAACTCCAGTCGGCAGGCGATCTCCACCTGTCATCTGTCTAAACACGCACGGTCAACTCTCGCCTCCAAGACTTCTCAAGGGCAGCTCCAGTCCCGTGGAATTACCTGCCTCGCCCTATCAAACTCTCCCCTGATCTTGAGGCCTTCAAGAAATCGATCAAACCCTCAACTTTTCAGATTAGCGTACCGCATCACTGATGCAATTCACCCCTCTGCTCACCTACTTACACATGATTGAAGCTGCTTCCATGGCCCCACAATTCCCAAACTACTGGCACTATTGATCCTGCCATCTAGTAAAATCCCCTTGTCTTTTTCAACCCCAATCCCTCTAGATTGTAAACTCCCGTTAGCAGGGCCCTCTACACCTCTTGTTTCCATCCTATGTCCATTTATCTGTACCTTGTTCCCTTTGGTTATTGTAAGCGCTGCGGAAACTGTTGGCGCTATATAAATGATGACGTTAATAATAATAATAACTTGCTAATAGCAGAATAGCAGCTCAATTCAGAACATTTGAGAATCTCTGACTGATACTGGCAAAACCACCAGGTGCTTCTGGTATTGTACATAGGAGTCAAAAATTTTGCACAGAAATTGTTCTATTTAATTGTTAACTTCACATCCCATGTTTCAAATAAATGTTATGAGAAAAATGTTTTCAACAAAAAGTGCTTGGTAGTGTAGGGGTTAAGTGTAAATTGACTGCAATTTGCTTTGATTTGTTGTTGCATACGTGTGAGGTTTACGGCATGTTTTTTTCTTCAAAACTCTGCTTCCTCAATTTTGTGTACCTTTTTTTTGTGTATTGACTACTCTTTTTCTTTTTTGCCTGTTTAGAATGCTGGCCACTACATGAGCCAATTATTCGTTCGGCCTGTTCTTCTGCTGTAGTGATCATGGATGAATTGTGTTATAAATCCTCATATTTAATTATAATTGTTATACCAAAGAGGGAACACTAGGGGCAGTGTGAGGCTTTTTGCCCTGTGTGGCTAGCTGTGACATCATTAAGCCAGCCTACTCTAGAGTGGTTACCTCATATGGTGACGCCCACTGGGAATAAAGGCGTATACATTGTTGGTGGAGGCATGCCACTATGGTGGGGGAGACAAGACTCTAGTCCAACCTTCTTTTAATTCAACCAGGAGTTCCAGGGGATCAGCCCTTTTTGTCATTTTGGCTTGGACCTGAGAGCACACGGTTATGCCATGTGCTGTTTATATCTTGGATTGGGTAAATGTTCTTGTTGATCCCTTTACCTATGCTGAGTCTTTGTGTTATTGCAGTGTCACTGGGCCACATTACATTCCTCACGTTAAAATGGGGGCGCTAGGGAGAAAAAACTGCGCCTGCAGTTTTCTCCCTACCACCCCCGTTTTAACGTGGGGTTACAATGCAGGCGCCTAAAAAGCTGCCTGCATTGTTTGCGGGCGCTACGCCCCGGGATGCTCGCGGCAGCGCTAAGCGCAGCCGCGACCAACTACTCGATGGAGTCCATAGGACTCCATTGTGCCAGACGCCGGCGGTCACATGACCTGCCGGATCTTGCCTCGCGAGATTCGGCCAGTCGGCGTAGTGATACACGGTGGGAGACTGAGGAACTTTTTCCCCCAGTCTCTCCCTGCTTCCGCCAGACAGAGGAGGCGGACGGAGCTGCTGTCCTCGCCGCGGGACAGGAGGTGAGTATACAATTGTTTTTTTTTATTTTCTTGGCTGGTGTTAACGTATTCTGCAGAAGCTGAATCCGTTAGCGCCAAGTCCTGGCTGTGGTTAACTTTTTGATGACCACAGCCTGATGTTAAGCAACGCTAGTAGATTGTATTACTAATGCTGAGTAACACTTTGCGCTCCCTATACTTAACATGGGGAGCGCAAAGTACAGTAACCTCGCGCTGAAAAGCGCAAGGTACCAAACGCAAACGGGTTACTTAACCCGTTAGCGTTTGGATTGTAAACTGCGGTAGCCACTGCGGCTAACGTTAATGCTCATGCAGGTGAGCGTTAACATTAGCACCAAGATTGTAATGTGGCCCACTCTGTGTTTGTGTCGTCACTCGCTGCCCGACGTCTCACGCTATGGGCTGCTATTTACCTTTTTAAAAATAATTTTTCATAACATTCTGCTGCCCATTGTACCCCGTCTCCTCTGGTTACATATTACAAGGATCACTATTAGGTTTTCTAATAATGCTCTGGTTTCGTACCCTGCGTGTTGTGACATATGTCATGACATATGAAAGGAGAGATAGTTGTGTGTCTGTGCGTTTGTAGGTGTGTTTGTATATGTGTGACTATGTGCTAGTTATATGGTTAAATTGCAAATTTAAGGGTTTTATTTTAAAAAATCCCAATAATCCCATTTCCTTTCAGTGTTTTTATGGAAAACCGGTCGGTGGTGAAAGGGTTAAGAAGACCTCTTTAGAGCACTTTATTTCTTATTATAAATAACATACATACACACACATTTCTTGTTTTGTGGTTTTATCTTTTTTAAGCATATTGTAGTGGCAATAAAATTTGAATAGATTAAAAAATATTCCAAACTTGAACGGGTATAAATTCAAATCTTGGTGATTATATACTGAAATTGTCTTTGTTTTATAGCCATGATGGAAAAACACATTTTGTGGTTATATTTTTATTTTGCATACACTATTATATTTATATTGGCACATATAACCATGTGTTAGCTCATATCCAATATAAATTACATTATCATTTCAAACAGGCATTAGAACGTCAATTAAATCACTCTTAAAACGTTGCTGTACTATTTCACGCATCATATATCTGTGCAATATAATCATATTTTTTACATATAAAAACAAGCACAGTAAAAACGTAGTAATTAGAAAATGCAAAGTTATGTACTCTGCTATTCGCCTCCAAGATAACTTTTAACTAATTGACCCTGATTACATATTACATTAGTAACTCTGTTAAAATAAGGAAATTGAATCCACTTTAACTTTGTGCTGTGGTTTTGGCGTATTTCTTTTCAGTGGACATGTATCTAAATAACTACATGGGTGTCGCGCACTAAACACAAGGCCGTTTTAGAGCTGTAAAGATGTTCGTGCTCGAGGGGTTTCCTCTGTGACCTGAACCTTGGCCTACACTTTTCACATTCTTATGTTATTAGTTCCGGATTTCCACCTGCCCGCCTTGAGGCTTCCCTCAGGCACTTTTCTATTTGATCCTGGACTTACTGTTTAAGGGAATTGTCCATCGCTAGACTTGCCTTGGCTTTGTGGAACCCTGGATCTTGGTATTATTTGTGAATTTTTCAGTTTGCCTTGCCTGAACCGTATTTCCCTTTGCATGAGACTGTTCATGTATCCTGTTGTTATACATTTGTCCTGTGTGATCCTGTATAAATATACTGTCTTCAACCGTAACATGATTTTTTTTGTGCCTTGCCTTTGCCTGCAAAATGGTACCATGAACATGACATGGGGTAATTAAATAACGATTCCTTCACTACAATACTTTTGCACTGTAATTTCAATGCATTTTTAGACATGTCACCATGGTTTTGAAGGTATTTTTTGTTTTTTCGGCAAGTCTTTAGTTGGATAGCTATGTATGGCCCTTTTCACCATATACAGAATCCCTTGCGACCTGTGGATGGTCAAAGTCTCCTCACAGATGAAGCATCTACCCTAGACCAGTGGACAGAACATTTCCAGTCTCTCTTCAGCGCCAATCGCTTTGTCCATTTCTCTGCACTCCATCACATCCCACAACAGCCACAGGAAATGGGCAAAATCTCCACTCTTGAAGAGACTGTTGAGGCCATAAAGAAGCTGAACAGTGGTAAGACAGCAGGAGTTGATGGAATCAAACATGAAATCTGGAAGCATAGGGGCCCAGCATTACATACAAAACTTCATGAGCACTCTGTCTGCTGCTGGGAGCAAGGCAAGCTACCACAGGACCTCTGTGATGCAGTTATCTTCACCCTGTACAGGAACAAAGGGGAAAAGTCTGACTGCTCCTACTACCGGTGGATAACTCTGCTCTCCACTGCATGAAATATTTTTGCAAGAGTACTTTTGAACAGACTGGTACCCACCATTGCAGAACAACTTCAAGAGACCCAATGTGGCTTCCGAGCCAAAAGGAGCACCAATGACATGGTGTTTGTCCTCAGGCAACTTCAAGAGAATGTCGGAAACAGGACAAGGGATTGTAAGTGGCATTCATTGATCTCACCAAAGTGTTTGATACTGTAAGCAGAAAAGGTTTGTGGCAAATCTTGGAATGCCTAGGATGTCCCGCAAAGTTACTTAACATGATCATCCAGCTACATGTAGATAAACTTGGCCAGACAAGTCAGACAGGGCAACAACCTCTCAAATCCTTTCCAATTGGCAATGGCGTCAAGCAATGCATCTTCGCACCAACTCTCTTCACAATTTTCTTCAGTATAATGCTTCGAAAGGACACTGCAGACCTTGAGGACGAGGATGGTTTTTATATTAGATATTGCACCGATGGCTGCCTATTCAACTTGAGGAGACTAAGGGCCCACACCAGGATGGCAGATCACCTAATCCATGAGTTGCTCTTTGTAGATAATACTGCCTTTGTTTCCCACATGGTGACAGCCCTGCAGCGAATGACATCCTGCTTTGCATGATCCTGCTTTACATTCTGCTTTGCTTTGCAGAGGCTGCTGAGCTCTTAGGACTAGAAGTCAGCTTGATGAAGACAAAAGTTCTCCATCAACCTGCACCTCAGGAAGATTTTCATCACCCCTGTAATACCATTAGTAAAAATGTCAGTGTGTACAGAGCAATCATACTGACTATGCTCCTTTATTGCTCCTTTATGAGTCGTCGGTTATCTACTGCCACCATCTGAGACTCCTTAAGCACTTCCACCAGCACTGCCTCCGCACTATATTCAACATCCACTGGACTGAATTTGTTACCAACATTGAACCTCACGTGATCCTGCAGGTCGGCGGTGAGAGACTGGGTACTTTTTCCCCCCGGTCTCTCACTGCTCCCATCGGCAAGAAGAGACAGATGGAGCTGCCGTTCTAGCCACAGGATGGGAGGCGAGTATGTGATTTTTAGGGGTGGGTTTCATCTGGTGCTGACTGATTCCGCAGAAGTGGAATAAGTTAGCACCAGGTTATAGCTTTGGTTAACTTTCGAGGTAACCAAAGCTTGGCATAATTAGCGTTAGGACTTTGTAATTAACACTTTGCGCTCCCAATGTTAAGCATAGGGAGTGCAAAGTACAGTAAGCTCGTGCTGAAAAGCGCAAGCTACTAATCGCTAAAAGGTTTTTTAACCCATTAACGTTGGATTGTAATATGGTCAGCCCGCACTAGAGCCACCAGAGCTATCGTTAACGCTCACACAGGTGAGGTAACGTTCGCTTTAGTATTGTAATATGGCCCATTGTTTTCAATAGAACTTCAGGGGTTCTTTAACAGAAAGAAGCCGTTAGTGTGCTAAAGTAAGGTATCACATAGATCAACTTTTTATAGACTACCTGTTATCCAGATAAGAATAACTCATATGTTACGCACCTTAAGGTTTAATTTATAATACAGAAGATCAATAAATTACACTGTAAAAAAGTTTATGCAAAGTACAGGTAGCACTTTCATTATTTTACATTTTAACACACTCCCATCTTTAACATGGCACAAAGTACACCATATCATTTTATAATCAATTTGATGAAGGTTTGCGATTGAGAAACAATATATATACTGATTATAAAACTGGTTCCTTATCACATTAAGTTTAATTTAAACGTGATTAAAATGGGATTGAATATGTAATAGTACCCATTACTTTAATGATAGAAACATAATCCAAAGTGAAGTAGGTCGTTGTCCAATTAAAATATAAAACTAGTACAAGGTATTATTTTAATAACATTTTATTAAAGAAGAAAGAAAATATTTTGCTCTCAATAAACATTTTACGTCTTCACTTGGATCCTGTTTGAAAGGAAACTACATATGCTATAAGACACGCATTAATTCAGCCGAAATTACTAGAATTCATTACAGAAAAATCAAAGCATGTGATGTAAATAGAATATTTTCTATGTTTCACGCATATGGACATTCTAGTATTAGCAATTAATGTGTTTTAATTAATTTCAATTTCTTCTCTTCCTTAAGAAATTTTGAAAATGCATAATTAACATTGATTTTTGTGATCTGGGCATTAAAATCATCTTCTCTGAATTTAGAATTAGCAATATTTCAAACAGGAACAGAAAATACAAACCACTAATTTGGGGATTTATAGAACCTTTCCTAACATGGTCAAATTCTTCCAGTTTGCTTCTCCTTTTAGGACAGTGGTCAGCAACCTTGGCCCTCCAGATGTTTTGGAACTACATCTCCCATTATGCACAGCTACTCATTAGGTTCACTGAGCATCATAGGAAATGTAGTTTCAAAACATCTGGAGGGCCAAAGTGGCTGAACCTTGTTGTAGGATATACCTCTATAACATTGGTTTTATTTTATATAGTGATAATATCTGTGAAGCATCCTAACAGTAGCCTAAATCCCGATTTAAAACGTACCCAATCATAGTGGCACTCTCCTGCCACAATGTGGCTGCAATTTCCCATCATTTGCTCCACAAGGCAAGATCTACATAACCTTGGCTTAGACCATATCTTTGCAGGATGCATTCAGTGTGGAGCATTCATCACCAAGGTTAGTGGGTTCCAGGTCTGCTGTCAGGAATGTGGGAGTCATCTTTGCTAGAGATCAGCGTACACCTGGCTCCTAAATGTAATTTCTAGGTTCTAGATTTCCAACAAGCTACCGTATTTTTCGCTCCATAAGACGCACCTGACCATAAGACGCACCTAGTTTTTAGAGGAGGTAAACAGGAAAAAAAATATTCTGAATCAAATCGTGTAATAATGGATATGCCCTCATGGATATGCCCCAGGAGCTCTCATGGATATGCCCCAGGAGCGCTCATGAATATGCCCCAGCAGCTCTCATGGTTATGCCCCAGCTCCTCTCGTGGATAATGCCCCAGCTCCTCTCATGGATAATGCCCCACCTCCTCTCATGGATAATGCCCCAGCTCCTCTCATGGATAATGCCCCAGCTGCTCTCATGGATATGCCCCAGCTCCTCTCATGGATATGCCCCAGCTCCTCTCATGGATAATGCCTCAGCTGCTCTCATGGATAATGCCCCAGCTGCTCTCATGGATATGCCCCAGCTCCTCTCATGGATAATGCCCCAGCTGCTCTCATGGATATGCCCCAGCTCCTCTCATGGATATACTGCCCCAGCAGCTCTCATGTATACTGCCCCCAGGCCCCAGCTCACCTCCTGCCGCCACCGCCGCTGCCGCGTGTTCGGCTCCCTCTGAGCGTCCAGCAGCATGGAGTTTGGGCGTTCGCCTGGGGGAGCCACGTGACCAGCCGCAATCTCGCGGGAACTCGGCTGGTGACATGGTTCCCCCAGGCGAGCACCGAAGCTCCATAGTTTCGGACGCTCGCAGGGAGCTGAACACTGCAACGTGCAGTATTCGCTCCATAAGACGCACACACTTTCCCCCCCACACTTTTTTGGGGGGAAAAAGTGCGTCTTATGGAGCGAAAAATACGGTATTTAGTGTCTGTGGGAGCCAATCACACTGAATCAATGTATGCAATGTGTTTTGCTTTCACACCAATCACTCAGGTTTAAAGTTTAATTAGAGTTTATTTGGGGTTAGGTGTATAATATGTGTTAGGAATATATTCAGTACATATTTGCGTGTTTAAAATTAGGAATACATAGGGCACTATTACACTCTTCGCGCAAAAATGTGTGAGGGGCAAATCCCTTCACGTTGAACGTCATATAACGACGTTCACGCAAACGATGCGCATTAACGTCTAGCGCAAGTGACCCTGCACGAACCCAGCCGCGAATCCTGGGTCTACGCTCTTCAATGCCTCCAGAGGCACTGAGAGCAATTGAAAGCTTGAGCCAATGGGAAAGCTCCATTGGTCTCAAGCAATTCTTTTTTTTAAAAAAAAATGCCACCCATGGGAGGCAGAGCTCCCCATGGATTGATTGACGCAGGACAGTCATGTGACTGTCCTCATCAGTCGTGGGGGGGCGGGCACGCAGAGTTCAGCAGTCAGCATGTGTGTAATAGCGCCCTCTATTAGTCAGTATTGTAAGTGCATGCTCTTAGAACTAAAAAAATATGCAAACTTTACTTTAAAGTAAAAGGTGTAATAGCGCCCTCTATTAGTCAGTATTGTAAGTGCATGCTCTTAGAACTGTAAAAAAAAACAAATGCGAACTTTACTTTATAAATAGTGAAAGTTAGTTCTCCTATATAACAATAATCAAATGCGTAAATTGCGACTGCGTAACCCTGTGTATATCTGGTATATCTGGCACGGATACTAGCCAGTGCCCCACCAGCCACTGACCTCACCGCATGTCACTGGATTGAAGCCGCTTCTACTGCCCCACCATTCCCAAACCACTGGCTTTAGTTAATAATTTGGTTATTGTAAAGCGCTGCGGGAACTGTTGGCGCTATATAAATGATGACAATAATAATAACCCCTTCACTGCTGAGCCATTTAACCCCAGTGTACTGAGCTAATTTTGACCGTTTTTGCTCATCATGTTTAAACGCAATTTGAAGTCATGTTTATTATACGACCTAGACAAATTATATATACTTATTTTTGGTAGACTCGGCAGATTCATAATATAACATTATTAAATGTATATATCATGTCTTGTAAGAAAGCTACAACAAAAAATTTAAATTTCCATTCAGTTTTCAATAATTTACAGTAAAATAATTTTTCACATTTTATCATCCAAACCTGAGTGGTTATATATTCTATGGGGTACTTTTGCTAAAAAAAAAATAGAAATGGGAACCTGTTACTGCATTTTCTGAGAATATATGCAATTTTAAAAAAAACTAAATCCCCCAATTTTTTGCTTATATTTTGACGCATTGTGGTTTTTGAATAATATGGCTATGTATTAACCACTGATCTTGGTCGAAAAGTGGGAAATGAGAAGGTGAGAATGGCAGTGGCTCATTTTATACATTACAAATGGACAATGCCATCGCTTTGGAACAAAAAATAAATGTAAAAGTTTTGTAAAAATTCTTTTGTTTCACGCTCTTCGGGAAGTGTACTGTACATGTGAATCGATTCATGAACTGGTACATGAGTGAGCTGAACTTCCCATCACTACTCACAGTGCAGTAGGGAGGAGGAGCAACTCCGTTGCTGAGTGAGGTTTTTATGCATTCCACAGAATACATTCTGATTGGTTAGCTCAGTTTGCCTCATGTGGTGGGCATGGAAAATGCCAAGAAAGAAAAGCAGGTAAATATGAAAAAAATATATAATTTTCTTTTGCTTTTAATGCCTGCTGTATGAGACTACTAACTCATTCAAAAGGCATTGCACATTTTTAAAGGCATACTGACAAATAAATCATGCATGTCCCTCTAAGGATCTGCTAATTGCAGTATTCTGTGTGAACCATTCAGCAATAGCTACTTGCAATTACTGTTTTTATTGTGATTCCAAAAGACCAATCAGTGAAATTAGCAGGGTTATTCAAAGAGAATCGAAAAGCCACTGCACGTTCGGTGACTTTTCGTTCTCTTCAATTCGGTGCGATTTGGTGATCCCATTTCGGCCACCCTGCGGTGTATTCAGCAAGCACCACAGGGCCGCCGTAATGTAGGGAAAAGTAGCTCCAAACCCACCAAAAACTCTCCGCAAACGAGGGCGAACGCACACCGAAACCCGCAAAAATATCTGGATTAACCCGCCGAAGACGCCGGAGAAACCCAAGCAGGAGCCGATCAGAGCGCAGAGCAGCCACCGGGAAAAGCCGACACCGCAGATGAAGGAGGTGAAGAAAAAAACAAAACAGTACACTTGAATGTTTGAAAAGTAAAACGCTGTTTGCAAACAAACTACTGAGCGAAAATGTCTGAAATTTACATATGAGGTCCAATGAATGATAATAAAAAGGGCTGTTACAGAAAAAAAATGTTTGCAAAAAAATCCCCAAAAAATGCCTAAACGATCCTAAAAAATCTAAAAACAAAGAGACTTTTTACTGCAGAATATTATAATGAACGGTTTATTAGATAGAGAATTAAAACGGGAATATTTGTAACATTGTGAGCCTATGGGATTTGCCTTAATAAACCTGCCGAATGAAACCACCGAATGGCAGGGCAATTCGGCAACTTTTCACTGCTGGTTTTTGTTCTCTGAATAGACAAAGCATTGCTTCTTTATAGGGATTCACTGTCCTCGAACAGGCACCGAACAGGCACTGTATGTGCAGGCAATTCGCCAGAATTTGGCGAACTGCCTGCTCTCTGGATACCCGAATGGCCAGGAAAGGTAACCGTACGCTGAATTTCAGCGTTCGGTTAGCTTTCTCCAGCAATTCAGAGCTCTTTGAATAACCCTGTATGTATAAGATCTTGAAAGCGAGGCAAAGGGACACCGATAATTTGCTGTTCTCTGTGTCCTTCTAACACTGTGAAGAGGTAGCGTGTCACGGCATCTGCTTGGAGCTCTTGGAGTATTGAACTAGAAGTAGGAAATATTGAAAGCTAATTATTAACCCCTTAGTGACTGGGCGGTTTTACACAAATCCGTCCTTTACTGACCGCTGCTGTTTTTACGTTGCTGCGCTGTTTGTGTTTAGGTCAAATTTTCCTCTTACTCGTTTATGCAACCCACACATATTTTACACTGTTTTACTCGTCATTAAATGGACTTTATAAAGATACCATTTTTTTCATCATTTCATATAATTTACTATAAAAATAATTGTGAAATATGACAAAAAAATTGAAAAAACACCACTTTTCGAAATTTGACCCCCAAAATTTCTTATGTATCAACAACCTTCAAAAAAATTTAATTCCCTAGTAGTTTCTAAATTTAGTCCTGAGTTTAGCAATACCCAATGTTTACATATTCCTTGCTTTTTTCCTTATCTTATGCAACAATAAGTACAAGTAGCATTTTGCCATTTCCAAAGGGTTTATTTTCAAAACTAGTGATAGTGACATTGTAACACTGATATCTGTCACTAATTCCTGAATAACCCTCCACATATACATATTTTTTTAAAGTACACAAATCAAGGTATTGAACTTGGGGTATTTTGACTCTTTCCATGTAACCATTTTACCACAAATCTATGTCAAAGTTTAAAAAAAAATACTTTTTTTGGTGATTTTTTTTTAATGCAATTTAAGAATACATGTACTGTGAACTTTAAGGTTTACTGCCAAAAAGCACCCCAAAATATGTTCAGAAATATCTTCTGAGTAAATTGATACCACCCATGTATAGGTATGTTGTGTCATTTTGGGGCTAATAGGCCTTATTTTGGGGGTACGCATTTCAGTTTGCCAACTTGGAATTTTCACATTTCGTCATCATGCACCCATGTCCTATTTGGGACATTTTTGAAGCCGGCCAAAGTAATTTACCCCCATCAAACCATATATTTTAAGAAAGGGCACACCCTAGGATACTTCAAAGAGTTGTATTTTAAAACTTTCCATGCACTAGCTCTTTGTCAAACTTTCAGGTAGTCACTTTTTGTGTTATTTTTTCACACACGTTGTACTTTAGGCATGAATTGTCAAATCCAGTTATGGGTTACTGCCAAAAAACACCACAAAATATGTTCAGCAACATCTTCTGAGTAAAGTGATACCACCCATATATAGATTTGTTGGGTTGTTTTTTGGGTGCTACGCCAATCTTCTGACATGTGCTTGTCATTTTTCTAATTTGTCATATCTTGTTTATCTTCTTTTTAGGGGCCTTTTTACATATCCCAATTTTTTTTATTGCCATGAACGTGCATATATTTGGTAAGCTAACACCCCAAAGTATTGTAAATGGAGTGTTTTTATGCCATGGATGCAACCGTTGCCCCAAACAAATTGGATACTGTTTGGTGGTCATTTTTCATTTTTACACCCACATTAGTTTTGGACTGTGATTTAGGAGACACTGTTGTCGGTTACTGCATGAAAACTCTCCAGGTTGTTTTCTGCAAGGTCTCCTGAGTACACCCATGCCCGCCATGTATAGGTTTGCCAGGATTTTGGGAAGGTTCAAATACAATTTTTATGACTTTGTCATTAGAGTTGAAATTGAGATTATTTCTTCACATAGGCCTATCTTTCGTTTTGGGTCTATCACATACCCCAGTTTGAATTATTGCCAGAAAGTGTTTATATTTGAAATGTTGACACCCCAAGGTATTGCATATGGAGTGCTTTGATGCCATGGATGCAACGGTTTTAGCCCAAAACATTTGAGAAGGTGTGTGGCGGTAATTTTTCGATTTTCTGACTTTTACGCCCACATTAGATTTGGACTGTGATTCAGGAGAAACTGTTGTCGGTTACTGCATGAAAACTCTGCAGGTTGTTTTCTGCAAGGTCTCCGGAGTAGGGATGAGCTGTTCGGTTCGATCAGTTCGGAGTTCGACTCGAGCATCGGCAGTTCGAAAGTTCGCGAACTTCGAACTTTTTGGCGTGTTCGGTTCGAGTTTAAATTTTTTTTTTTAAAAAGTATAAAAAATGCGTAAACAACAGGTGCTAATTAGTGTTTGGAAATAACATCTGCTTCTAATTAGTATGATCTCATAAATTTGATACATTGCCTGCAGACTGGGTGTGGCTCCTGCACATGTATGAACTCTGTATGCTTATGAATTCACAAAACAACGTGAAAATGTATATCATAAAGCGTACAAGCTGAGTCCCTAGAGTCTCTGACTATCCATTGTCATATATACCTTGCTTTATACATATAATACATTCCCTCATCTAACAGGATAGTAGCCAGTCCCTGTGCATTTTAACCCCTTAACCCTTTCGCTGCTGAGGCATTTCACGCCTCTGTTCTGAGCTCATTTTTACTGGTTTCGCTCATCTTGTTTAAATGTGTTTTGAAGGCTTATTTTAGTAAATGACCCAGACATATTATATATCATTCTTTCCGGTAGACTCGGCATATTCATAATATGTCATTATTATATTTATACGTCATGTCCTGTCTGTATATTATAACAAAATATGCAATAAAATATGAATTTTCAATAATTTACAATGTATAAAGTGTTTTTTTTCACATTTTAACATGCGAGCAATTGCAGTTATATTTTGTATGAGGTGTGCGTGTTAAAAAAATTAGAAATGGGGTCTCGTTATATTTTTTGCGGGGGAAAATTACGCGATTTTTAACAAACGCACTGCATACAAAAATCGTTAGTGCAGCATCATTGTTCGCATTATAATTGAAATGGGAACAATATTGCTGCATTAAAAAACCAAAAAACTTTTATTTTTAAATTTTTTTTAAAAAACTTTTTACATTGTCATGTTTGGTATCATTGGAAAGGCCATGCTCTGGCCGATCCAACAGTACCAAACATTAACCCCTAGCTGCGGATCGGGAGATAGGGGGTTCCAGTGAACCCCCTATCTCCACCATTGGTGGCAGTTAGGGGTTAACTCCAGGACTGGCATCATCGTGCTATGCACAATGACGCCAGTCATCAGGGGGCATTCCCGGAAGCTTGGCCAACATCCAAGATGTCAGCAAGCTCCGGGAGAGGATCACGATTCGGTGCTTTTCGGCGCCGAATCATGATCCGGCACCCAATGGGGTTAAAGGTAGTCATGGTTTGGAAGGGCAGGCTGTGCCCTTCCAAACCGTGCCTGCCTTCAGCCGCAGGACCCTGGCGGTCGGGAGGGAGAGAGGTCCGAAGGACCTCCCCCCTCCCTTTCTGAGTACACCCATGCCCCCCCCATGCATAGCTTTGCCAGGATTTTGGGAAGGTTCAAATACAATTTTTATGACTTTGCCATTGGAGTTGAAATTGAGATTATTTCTTCAGATAGGCCTATCTTTCGTTTTGGGTCTGCCGCATACCCCAGTTTGAATTATTGCCAGAAAAGTGTTTATATTTTAAATGTTGACACCAAGGTATTGCATATGGGGTGCTTTGATGCCATGGATGCAACGGTTTTAGCCCAAAACATTTGAGAAGGTGTGTGGCGGTAATTTTTCGATTTTCTGATTTTTACGCCCACATTATATTTGGACTGTGATTTAGGAGACACTGTTGTCGGTTACTGCATGAAAACTCTGCAGGTTGTTTTCTGCAAGGTCTCCTGAGTACACCCATGCCCCCCATGCATAGGTGTGCCAAGATTTTGGCAAAATACAGCACCAATTGTAGAACATAAAAATGTAGGAATAAAATGTAAAAGTCTGGTGCAGTAAAAGAAAAAAAAAAGAAAGGAAGAAAAAAAACACAGATCACGCACAGTGTGATATACCTTGAAACAGTCCCTAAGACACAGACTGGGTTGTCCAGGGCAGTAAAAGGTTGTGTCTCTCCTCTGCCCCTCTTGAAACACAACCTGCATCTTTTTTGGGGTCTCTGTTTGCCCTAAGTAGGGGGATTTTTGAAAAATAAAATGTGTAGCCCCAACTCTGTCCCCCATCACCGCCCGGTGAGCAGGTGCATCCTGGTGCAAAAGCCCCGAAATGACCTGGAGCTGAAACTGTAAAAAGGACAGTGTCACATTGTGGGTTGCAATTTGCATCAAGTAAATTGCAACCTTTTTGTACCAGGCCCTTGACTTCCGCATAATCTGGTAGAGCTGGAGCAGCTGATCTGCCAGATCAACCCCACCCATATGCCGGTTATAGGCTTTGATGCACACTGGCTTCCTGATGCGCTCAGCTCTACCACGTACACAGACCTCCACAGACCTCTCAGAGTGGATGGTGGATAGAAGGTATACATCTTTCTTGTCTCTGTACTTGACCGCCAACAGGTCAAGGGAGCTGAGGTCTCCCCCCCTTTTTAACCGGGTGCATACAAGCTGTGCTAGGAAACCTACGCGGTTCTTGCGAACAGTACCGCATGCTACTGTATCAAAACAATACACTGGACTCTGCTCTTTCCTTCATCCCCCACATCAAGTCTCTTTCCTCCTCCTGCCGATACCAACTGCGTAATATTTCCAGAATTCGGCCATTTCTTACCGCTGTCACCACAAAACAACTCATACACGCCCTGGTAATCTCCCGACTCGACTATTGCAATAATCTCTTATCTGGCCTCCCTCTGTCCCGCCTCTCCCCCTACAATCCATCCTGAACGCCTCCGCCAGGCTAATTCACCTCACCCGCCGCTCTGTCTCTGCCGCTCCCCTCTGCGAGTCCCTTCACTGGCTCCCCATCCACTGCAGAATTAAGTTCAAAATCCTTATCCTTGCCTACAAAACCCTCACTAACTCAGCGCCCCACTACCTGTCCTCACTAATCACCAAATACACCCCAGCCCGCTCCCTAAGGTCAAACAGTGACCTGCGCCTAGCTTCTCCCCGCATCACCTCTTCCCATGATAGACTGCAGGATTTCTCACGCGCAGCCCCCACTCTCTGGAACGCTCTCCCTCGTGCTGTCAGACTTTCCCCTAACTTCTCTTCCTTCAAACGCTCCCTGAAAACATTCCTATTTAGGGAAGCCTACCACCCAACTCACTGACACAACCATCAATCACTCTCACCTTACAGTCCTCTCCTCCTGTTTCCAACCCCAACCCTCCCAGATTGTGAGTTCCTACGGGAATAGGGCCCTCATCTCCTCCTGTACTGTTTGTCAAATGTTGTTCAATGTATTGTAACCCTGTCTGTACTGTGCTTATTGTACAGCGCTGCGGAATATGCTGGCGCTTTATAAATAAATAATAATAATAATAATAATAATAATACAGCATCTTGAACAAAGGGACACTTGTATAAAACTTATCAACATACAAGTGGTACCCTTTGTTCATCAGGGAAAAAAAGTAGGTCTCACGCAATCTTGCCACTGGTTCCCATGTATTCTGGGCAACCTGGAGGATCAAGGCTACTATCCTTTCCCTCGTACATTTCATTAGGGGTTTGTATTGTATTGTATTTCATTAGGGATTCATCCACGCAGATATTCCTTCCAGGTGTATAAGCCTTTGCAAACCTGGCGGCAAAGTGGGTAATCAGGGGGTGGATTTTATACAGCCTGTCAAACTGGGGATGCTCTGTAGGGGGGCACAGGCTGTTGTCACTGAAGTGCATGAAGAACAAAATGTTTTCATACCTTTGTGACATTGATTGGGGGTAAATGGGGGTAGAGCAGATGGGGCTACTGCTCCAGTAGGAGCGAATTGAGGGCTTCTTTATGATGCCCATCAGCATAGTAAGTGCCCAGAATTTCAGAAATTCTGGCACATCTAGCAGGGTCCATTGCTGCCTTGCCAAGTAGGAGTCTGGCTTCGCAGCACAATGCTGATGGGCATACATATTTGATTGGGCAACAATATGGCCCAGCAAATCAACCCCCAGAAATACCTGCAAAAACTGTGTGGCGGTAAATCCTGCAACATCAATATTGATGCCAGGATTTTCCGTGAAAGGAGGGATATCTGGCCTCTGGAGATGAGGCACCACCCACTCCTCAGCTGGAGCTGTGCATCTCCTGCTGGCAGGTGGTGGCTGTTACATCCTTGGCCCCACAGCGCTTCCTAGGGGGTCAGGGCGCCAGGTGGCATCGCTGGCTAGCCTGTTGCCAGTAGTAAGAGCTGGCAAAACAGCATCTGAGGGGGCAGAGCTAGGCATTAGTGCAAGGAGCCATCAGCTTTTAAAAGAGGGTGAGTGGAGCTGCTCCTTGAACTGTTGTGGGAGTAAGTTGGAGTTAGTGTAGTTCAAGTTCCTGCATCGCCTGGTGTCTGATTTCTTGATATTGACCTGTTTCTGGATGAGGACCTGTATACGTTTTGACCTGGCTATCCCTATCGACCATTCTCTCGCATGTCCCTTTTGTACTTTTGCCTGAGTGTGTGTCGGATTCACGTTTATGGTTTTGCCGTATGGTTTATGTTATCTGTCTAGTTCTAGTCCTGGTTATTTTCTAGTTCTTGTTTTCTGGTTCATATTTTCATGTCTGTTTGTCTGTCTGGTTTCAAGGCCTAATCGCAAGGCATCCAGTTCTGTGTCTAGATCAGTGTCATGTTTGTTCCTAGTTTCTAGATTTAAGTCCTGTCCAGTCTGTTGCTGAATTCATCTGTCTTGATTCCTGTCGTGTATCTATCACTGATAGCAGACCTGCCTGCAGGCTATTGAACTTTGTGTTCCCCCTCTGTATAGCTTGAGTACATACTGAATCCAATCTTAGATTGTAGGCCTTCCCTGCAGGCTAATGAACACAAGTGTTCCCGCTCTGTATGTCTCAAAAGTAAGTCTTGCATCAGCAATCTTGTTCACGTTTATTCATGTATCCCGTCATGTCTATGTGTCAGGACACCGATAGTTAATGTGTTTCCACCCAGCGAACTCCTGGCCACGAAGCTTTTTGGAGCTGAGGTGATAATTAGGTTTCTTGTAGTACCTCCCTGGTGTGGGAATCAAGGTATTACAGCCTTTCATAACAAACAAAGTTACCTTGGCCAGGCTTCTCCGCTGAGACTACATCCTAATGACAATGTTTTCCGGATGTGGTGACTGTCTGAACGAATTGTTTTAAAATGCTTATATGCACACTTTTTACTCAGTGTGTGCCACTAATCTTGTGAGTGGCTCCTTTGTTGCCTTTTACCTTTATTACATTTTTTCACAGTGTTATGCTATGATTTCCTGTATGTTTTTATTTTAGCCTTTATGTATCTTTATGAAGATCGGGCTTTCTACACAAAGAGTTGGACCATTCGAAGGTTGTATTGTACTGCATGTTCTATCGTTTTTTATTACAGCCTTTCTTGCTGTCTGTGTTTTCAGTATCTGTATCTAGGTATTGTGTGACTGCCCTGCAGGCCGCACAACTCGTGTATCATTGCGATTCAGCAATCTTGTTCACGTTTGTTCATGTATCACGTCATGTCTATGTGTAATGACACAGTTAATGTGTTTCCACCCAGCGACCTCCTGGCCACAAAGCCATTTGGAGCTAAGGTGATAATTAGGTTTCTTGTAGTACCTTCCTGGTGTGGGAATCAAGGTACTACAGCCTTTCCTGCTGTCTGTGTCCTAAAGAACCCAAAGAAATGCTACTCCAGGGTAGCGCCGTTAGCGCACCGTTACAGTGGCCCAGGATCTGCATCAGAAACATCACTAGGAGATACATCAGCCAGCGTAGATGATGTATCTAGCGATGTATCTGAGCACCTAGCAGGGTCAAAATCTGGGTCTGAGTCAGACGCAGATGCCTCAGATTCTGACGCCAGGATGGCATATGCCTCCTCGGCGCTGTACACCCTCTCAGACATTATACATAATAGATTATAAAATTTTATAATTATATTATATATATATATAAGCGGATTATGGGTTCTCAAAAGAACCGTTGGGTTTCACAAGAAAATAAAAATAAACACCTAAATCTCTCTATATCCGTCTAAATCTGCCTCAATTGTTCTAATCTCACTAAATCTACCTAAAATCTCTAACCTGTCAAATCTGATCTCTCTCTCTCGCTCACCAAAACACAAGTGAGGAGAGGGAGGGAGAATCACAGAGGTCAGAGCCAATCTTTACAAAATATTGACCTGACCTGACAAATTTGAAATTTTATTTATATTTTTTCTAACTTCTGATTGGATGTTGCTAGCTTGCCTCTCTGATGAGGCAGGCTAGGAACATCCCACACAGCCCAAGATGACCCTGCCCTTAGAAGGGCAGCGCCATCTTGGCTGTCACTTTTATTTTATTCATTTTTATTCATTTATTTTTCTTTTTTCTTCCTTTTTTTACACTTTTATTTAGTCTGCTGGGTGCCTTGATCCCTTGAGGCACCCAGCAGAGCACCTGATCACTTATGTGATCTTTTTTGTACTGAGTGCCACGATACCTCGTGGCACTCAATACTTCCTGCCGCTACCGGAAGTGATCACAGACGGACTGGCGGCAGGTAACCATATTGCAAGGATGCCTCGAGGCATCCTTGCAATATACTCAGAGCAGCTGGAAGCGATCCGATCGCTTCCAGCGCTCTGTAGAAGTGCGGGGCACCTTTCCGGTGAAACCGGATGTTGATCGCTTCCAGCGCTCAAAAGACCGCAGGACGTACCATGTACGTCAGCGGGTCTAAAAGAGACCCATAGCCGTGATGTACATGGTATGTCCGTGGTCCTTAAGGGGTTAATATTTTTTTTTGCTTAATGTTATTTTGTAAATGCAAAAATGTCTTAATTGCAGCATTTGAAAGCTTGCATTTTTTTAACACCAGCTGCATACGAGAATAAAAAGCAAAATTGGAATCACTTGTTCTCTGGCTCTCAATACATTTTCACTTCTTACACAAAGAATAGGAAGCACAAATGTATAGCAGATACAGCTTTTTCCCCCAGCATTCTGATAAATATTTTTTAACTGCTTGGCTGTGGAGGACAAGCTCAGCGCGTCATAGCAAACGCTCCCGAGTAAGGCTAATGAACGCAGTCTGAGCGCACTCTGCGTGCATGCATAAAGGACGGACGTACTGACGGAAGATACTGTAGACACCACACGGTCCGTTTTTTTGACAGATGTAGAACAAAAAAGGAAATATGGAAATCAAAATTAATTCTAATTAAAACACAGGTACAGTCAGCCAGACCATAAAAACCTGAGCGTCAATGTGATGGACATTGTAAATGCGCTGCGTCTGACGCCGCAGCATAACGCACACAGGTCGCTACGCAACCGTGGCACACTCTTAGCGGTTTTATGTTCTTGCCTAACTTGCGTCCGTTTGCCACGTACATTGTGCGTGTGCAGTTCGGTGCGCACGTACTTCGTGTGTGGGTCTCTATTGATCATGATTCTATGCTATGACGGACGTTAAACTGTGCGGCGACACAGACGTGATCACAGCGTTCGTCTGACGTGGGCTTTAGTGTCTGGCCTTTCTCATGATACTAAACATGACCATGTAAAGTGTCACGTAAAAAAAACAACAACATGCAAAGAAACATAAAAGTATTGTTTTATTTATTTAGATTTTTTTGTTCCAAAGTGATGGTATTGTCCATTTGTCACGTATAAAATGAGCAATACCACTGCCATTACTCACCGTCTCATTTCTCACGGCACGAGCAAGGCCAGTGTTTTAAACATAGTCATGATATTTATAAAATACAATGCAGCGAAATACAAGCTACAAATGTAATATATATGACGTATACATATAGTAATGATATATTTTGAATCTGCCAAGTCTGGTGAAAATAAGGATATATACTTTGTTTGGGTCCTACAATAAAACGTGACTTCAAATCGTGTTTAATGATGAGCACAAAACGGTCAATATGAGCACAGCACACAGAGTTGAAACGGTTCAGCAGTGAATGGGTTAAAGAGCTACTTTCTTTTATTGTGTCATATACTGTCGCGACAAGAAGGTGGCAACTTTGCTGCACGACACAGAAATAAATTTATGTTTAATATCAATGAGTGTAACGACTAACATTATTTGCAGAGAGTGTAGTTGTGAGGATCTTAGGACACATATTGGAAAAATGTGTGTATTTGTGAAGAACTTCTTAATTACTATGCTCAATGTGACATTTCATGTAAATAGTTCAGTAGATCACTAGATGACTGATTTTGGTCAATCAGTTATCTTCTCATGATCCTCCCCTCCTTTCTGACCACTTCTATAATAATATAAAAGATTTTGATAAAATTGTATAACTCCCTTGTTTAGTCCAGTTGCTGGCAGTCATTCTATGTGTATTATTATTATTGTCCTCCCACTTCATCCTTTTACCTTTTGTAAATATGGTAATTTAGACTGATACAATTCTCAAATATGCTGTGTATAGACTCCTGACATAAGAACCAAGCTTCTATTGGGCGTGCCCTAGTGACATGCGGTGAGGTCCGTGGCTGGTGAGGCACTGGCTAGTATCAGAGCCAGATATACAAATGCAAAACAGCCAGAAAACCTAGCTCCCAAAGAGGAGGCTTCAGGCATTTAGTACATCAGAAGTACAGACACTGCAACTAGGACTGACTGGAAGCCGATTCTGTTCCCACAGACCTCTCGCTCCTTTATACAGAACAATTATCTAACAATATGCCTTCTAAATTGCATTGGCAAAGACCTTCTTAACCATTTCACTGCTGAGGATGTGTGGGACACGTCCTCATTGACGCACGTTACATGCTGAGGACGTACCCCACATGTCATCAGCTTTGTGGGACCCCCGGCGACCCCCTCAGACGCTGAAGTCAAGCTCCTCCCGATGTAAATGACGTCATCCCGCCATGCGCGATGATGTAAATTTCAGGCGGCCCCCCGGCAATGCTGGGAGATAGCCTGGAAGGGAGGGGGGATCCGTTCGGATCCCTCTCCCTCCCGATTGGTAAGGTGCAGCGCCAAAAGCCAGGCACCGCTTAAAAGGGGAGAGTCTCTCCTTTTAAGCGGTGCCTGGCTTTAACCCCTCAAGCACCGGGTCGCACTTCAGCACCTTGTGGCGCCGAAATGTGGCCTAGATCCGGTGGGGGCCGCCATCTTGGATGGCGGCTCCACCCTCGGGTCCCCCCTTGCTGCCCGACTTCATCACGCATAGAGTGATGACGTCAGATAGCCGGGAACCCCGAGCTGCCCAGGGATTTCCCAAGGAAATCCCCTGGTGGAGATAGGGGGTTCCTTTGAACCCCGATCTCTCCAGAGCCGTGGCAGCTAGGGGGTCATGGAGGTTGGTATAGCATGGCCTTTCGAATGATACCCAACATGACTAGGTACAAAGTAATAAAAAATAAAAAAAAATAATAAAAAAAAATATATATAAAAAAACAAAATTTTTTTGTGAGTTGTTTTTATTAATGCAGCAATATTGATCACATTTAAATTATAATGTGAACAATGTTGCTGCACTAATGATTTTTTTCTATGGGGTACATTTGCTAAAAATCACGTAATTCCCCCCAACAAAATTTAACCAGTCCCCATTTCTAATTTTTGTACAAGCGCACCCCATAGAAAATATAACCACAAACGTCCATGTGATAAAATGGGAAAAAAAACACTTTACATGGTGCAGATGATTAAAAATTCAATTTTATTGCATTTTTTGTCATAATATACAGGCAGAACATAACGTATACATATAAAAATGACATATTATGAATCTGCCGAGTCTGCCGGAAAGAACGATATATAATATGTCTGGGCCATATAATAAGATGTGGCTTCAAATCGCGTTTAAACATGATGAGCGAAAGCGGTAAAAATGAGCTCAGCACATAGCGGTGAAATGCCTCAGCAGGTAAAGGGTTAAATGAAGAATCTACAGTCCTGGGTCCTTGTACCTAGACTTGTTTTCATACAGGGTTATTCAGAGAGCGATGAAAAGCAGGAGAATGATTTTGAATGGAAAATTCTAGGTCAAAATAGCCAAACTACAAAAAATCTCCCATTCATCTCACTTTCCAAATCTGCTATTTTGACCTAGAATTTTCCATTCTCCTGTCATTCTCCTGCTTTTCACCACTCTCTGAATAACCCTGATACAGGGCTATTCAGAAAGAGGTGAAACCCTTGAGAATGACTGGAGAAGTATAAATTCTAGGTCAAAATTAGTCAAACCAGAAAAATTCTCCCATTCATCTCACTTACCAAATTGGCTATTTGGTCTAGATTGTTCATTCTCCTGCCAATTCTCAAGGGTTTCACCTCTCTCTGAATAACCCTGATAGTATTATTGAATCATTGTGCTGGCTCACTATAGCTTACACTTTCTTCAGTATTTCAGGCTCTTAAAAGGTTTACCCAACGCTTGCCCCTGGCAAAAACACACACACACACAAAATAAATATACATATACACAGCATGTGAAAGAAAGGGTGTGTGTAAAGAGACTGGCACTGTAAGAACACACACACAGACACACCTCTCTATATGCTGCCCCTATAACAAAGTATTATTAAGAGGAGCCTGGCTACATTAGGTTTCCTTAAAGCAGCTATACATTTGGCGTCATTTATATTATACTGAAGGGAAAGCAAGCCACTGACCCAACTGGAAAACTGATCCAACCTGACTTCTGCACACTACAGGGCAGCACTGACCAGGGAGCAAAATGGAGATCTGACACCCCAGCCCCAAGTCAGTGACCCATGAAACACACATTGTGATCTGACAGCCCTGGTAGAAGATGAGTTGTGAGAGTCTTGCTGGCAACTTTGCATCTGCTGAGTCCCCCACCTGTCCTGTCCTGTCCCTCCCCAGGCAGCCTGGCTGGAGGTAGAATACATCATACAGATTGGCAGCTAAGCACTATCTGAACATCAGGAAATCGTCACACAGGAGGGAAAGCAATGTCCTCTCCCTCCCCATCATTAACCCTCTCTCTCCCAGTGAGGTCACTTACCTTGCAGCTGGGCTTCCTTTTGCTGCTTGAATTTCAAAGCTTGCACCTCTGACTCCTTGGCTTTCTGGACCATGTAAGAGGAAAGCTTGACTTGCCAGCACCATCATTGCTATGAGACAGGAGATAGTCTGGAGCAGACTCCTGTGCCCATGATCCCTGCAAAGTCAAACCTATGCCCTCCTTCTCAGTGTCAGCTCTTATTCCAGCATGGGCACCTGGCAGAGGGGGAGGCTGCTGCACCCCTCAGATCCCTCCACGGGGGCAGATGTGTTGTGTATTCTTCCAGCCCCAGTTAGCAGACAACCAGCCTGGGGTATAAATGGGCATCCCCAGCTGATGCAGATCTGAGTGGCAGAGCAGGGCACCCCTGTGCCAGGCTCCTGGACTGCAGCTCCCCTGCCCCCCATGCAGCCAGTCAGGGGGTCGTCCATCATGCAATCTTTTCACAGCCTGCATTGGAGGGCTGCCTGGCCTATCATTCACAGGAAGGGATATGTCTAACTGCTAGATGTGCCCTTCCTGTCAATCAGAGGCAGTCCTCCAATGCAGGTGTTTTTTTTGGAATGGCTTGGACCAATGGTGCTTTCCCATTGGTCCAAGCTTTTCCAATGCTCTATCAGTGCCTCTCAGTCTCTGCGGCACTAATGAACAGTGATCAGGAAGTAGGCAGCGCTTGTCTCTATGGGTTTACTCAATTAGCGCAGCGGGGAAATGTCCTGCTATGCAAATTGCGTAGGCTGGGAAAACGAATGCCTGCAGAGGCAGAGGACGGAGCTGACAGCGGGAGAGCATGGAGCAGGTGAGTTTGTTTTTAGTTTATTCAATTATCACTTAATGGCAGGTGCGGCTCTGCCTCACCTGCCTCCACTGACTGCGCGTCCCTGGCATGCCCTACAACAGTAGGTGTCTAACTTTGGTGAGACCTTTCTCCAGCTAGTTGTATAAGGAGAATCTGATGATTGCCCCCAAGGAACAGGGAGACAGTCCCATTTTATCTGGTCAACTGGTTGTTTTCCCTTGCACGTAGGTGCAGAGTGAAAGAGGAATTTAGGTGTTCTCCAAGGAGTAGAGATGTGCAATTAATTTTGTTCCAAATCCAAATTCAAACGAAATTCACCATTTTCGTACTTCAGGAGCATTTCCAAAAATGAAATATCGACTATCCGAAAATTTCAGATCGATCCGAAATTTTGCCGTGATTCGGTGATTTGGATTGAATAGGAGATTCGGATCAGTTGTTTTTTTGTTTTTTTATAAGTTATTTCATTTTTTTTATTATTTAAGAATGGGAAATATATTACTACCAATAGAATGAAAGTTTCTTTACTTTATTTTTTTTAGGATTTTTTTAGGCATTATTTGGGTAAAATTTTAGGTTTTCTAACTTTTTTTTAAAGAAACAAGGCTTTTTAACCCATAGGTTTCAATGCAGCATATGAATCCACACACTGCTGGGAAGCGCCTCTCTGCAGATCGATTCGGTGATTCGGATCGATTCATGTTTTGGATCAGTTAGTTTTTCGTTATTTATGAGTTATAATTAATGCAGCATATGAATCCACACTCTGCTGGGAAAGATACTGTGAGGAGGGGGCAGCTTACAACACAAAAAAAAAATCACAAAATGATACACCCAGTGACACTTCCAGAGTAAAATATTTTCTTAACTAAACATACAAGAGAAAAACAAAGCACATGTAAGATATCAGCATCATAAAATAAACAAAATAAGAACATTTCATTTTTTTGGTGGTAGTGGCCCTTTAAAGGTGCTGAATTGTTGCACCAATTATTTTTTTTGAGAAAGGATTTTACCAGGAAGGATACATTGAGATTTCTCTTGTTTTCAAGTATGTCCTGGGTGGCGAGTGTGTACCGTTAGGTGTCTTGCCCAAGGACACTTACTGGAGAGGTGCTCTTGCCGGGATTGAACCTGTGTCTCCACAGTCTCTCTCCTCAGTTATAGAGCAGTGATGTTATCTCTACTCCATCCAGCTGGTACCAATTGACCAATACACCAATAGTGTATAATTGTTTTAAATGTTATCACAAAATTATGGAAACAATTTAACAACAATACATGCTATTACATGGTTATCATATGCAGTTGTGCATAAAATGTCTCAATTGGTTAGAGATAATAGTAAAATTTACAAAGATATATATAGACATGCAGTAACTGATACATTTTGATTTTGATGAAGCACGATGGACAGAAACATAAAATTATTTGAATATAAAACATTAGGGGGCAGCAAAACATTTCAGTGATTTTAAGCCTGACTCTTTGAGAATAGGGTTCAATACAAGTTATGTTGAGTTCTTAATGGAAATGCATTAGTGTTTAATTTTACTAAACCTTTATGAACATAATGTCCAGCTCATAGAAAGGCACAGCATGAATACTAGTACTTTAATTGTTACATATTTCAGATACACAAGCATTTTCAAACAAATCTTTTATATAAATAGCATGCTTATAAAAGAGCCCGTGTTTACAGAATACCCATCTAACATCCCAACGCTGATATTTTTATAGATTCACAAAGATATCTATTCTTAAAATAAAAATGAAATCCATAAAAACTTTTCAAAATGGATTTAAATGTAAAAAATTGTAAGTGAATATGTGATGAAAAAAGTATATGAAATAGAATTCTAGATGTGTTCAGTTACATGTATATTTTAAGTAATATACAGTCCTTTTCATATCAGCATTAATTTTATGTATTTACTAGCTTTTGCCCGCGGCTTCGCTTACATGGATTTTGAGATATGAGTTTTTTGTTCAAACTGTACAAAATATAATTTACAGATTGATGTCTTAAAGTAATAAGTTATGTTTATTGCAGATGTTGGTCAGGGCGTATTGGCTACAAACAAAGTTGATTCATTCATATGCGTCCATGAATTTTTTTTGGTGTTTTAAATACAAACAGACAGTGAGACAGACAAAAGAATGCAATTTATTTTTTTGCCATCTGGAACATAGAAAAAAAAACTATTTGAGTACTCTTTTATAAACTCCATTATTGGTTCTTCTTTCAGGTGCTCGGATCAGCAGAGTTAGATGAGCTCACTCTGGAACAGGTAATGTAAAACTGCCCATGTGAAAAGCAGACTTCCCTTAGGTCAATCCCCACTACCTTCAAAGTCTGCACTGGGACTTGTTGATTGTCGTCGTGAAACAAACCTTTAGGGTGACCTGAAGTCTTTTGAATTAAAACTGATATTCTAAAAGGTATAAATGGTATTCGTGATATGAACCCTGACTCCCTCGGCCAGAACCGGTTTGCACTGTATCCTCAATCACATTTCTGTGGAGTGCTTTTACTTGCAATCTGGTGCCTTTACAGAGCTTAGGTGGGTTGAGGTTCCACAATAATATCACAGGTTCTCCCATGCTCAAGCAGTGAGGGAGTGTGCGAGCCCTAGCTGTGAGAGGAAAGCAGATATGCTGGAGCAGTGAGGGAGTGTGAGAGCCCTGGCTGTGGGAGGGACTGCATAGAGACTCCATTCTGTGGGAAGTAACAGCATCCCTCTGATCTGCTGATCCAGTGTATCAACTGGATTTTCGGAAAATGGTAAAACACCTGTTTTTTATTTTTCAACAAGATTTTAAATACCAATTTTCACGTCTGTAACATTCTGTTTTTGAGATATAGGTATCCTGTTTAAAATGTTCACACCCCCCTTTTTCATCCCCCACTTGGATTTTTGGAAAAAGGTAATACAAGTGCTTTTTAATTTTTCAAGAAGATTGTAAATACCAAATTTCACACCTGTAACATCTTCGGTTTTTGAGATATAGGTATCCTGTTTAAAATATTCACCCCCTTAAGGGCAGAATTTCCAAAAATCCTTCCTTAGTTGGTGCCTACATCATAAAAGCAATGTGCCTTCAAAATTTCACGTTCCTAGGTTAAACGGTTTGAGCTGGGCGTTGATGAGTCAGTCCGTCAAACAGTCAGTCAGGACTTTTCTTTAAATATATGATGATGTTCGTCCATCGTATTCGATGAAGACCTTGACATCTAGCAGGTTGTGGGTTGTCCACGGTGTGTCCGCAGATGGCTGATGAGGCCTATTTGAGCACGAAATGTCCTGCCACACGTCGAGCAGACATATGTGGGTACCCCTGTTGCAACATTTGCAGTTCTGGCTTTGCGAAGTGCTCGCTTCTCTTGTGCTATGTTGCTCTTCTGTCCTCAAATATCTATATATATGTGTAGAAAAACAATGTAAATACGGAACTATGTAAATTTTAACATTTTCGCAATAAAATTTATTATTTTTATTGTAGTCCCTGAGAAACATAGAAAGATGTCGGCAGATAAGAACCTTTCGGCCCATCTAGTCTGCCCAATTACATGGATACTTTACTTGGATTTATCTTTTGTTTAGGATAGCCTTATGCCTATCCCATGCTTGCTTAAATTCAATTACTGTTTTGGCCTCTACCACTTCAACTGGAAGACTGTTCCATGTATCCACCACCCTCTCAGTAAAATAATGCTTCCTGATGTTACTTTTAAACCTTTGCCCCTCTAATCTAAGACTATGTCCTCTTGTTTTGCTACTTTGTTTCCTTTTAAATATACTCCCTTCCTCTACCTTGTGGATTCCCTTTACGTATTTAAATGTTTCTATCATATCTCCTCTGTCTCGTCTTTTTTCCAAGCTGTACATGTTAAGATCATTAAGCCTTTCCTCGTAACTTTTCTCCTTCAAGCCGTACACCATTTTAGTAGCCCTTCTCTGAACTCTCTCTAAGATGTCTATATCCTTCTGGAGATACGGTCTCCAGTACTGCACACAGTACTCCAAGTGAGGTCTCACCAGTGCTCTGTACAGTGGCATGAGCACTTCCCTTTTCCTACTGCTAATACCTCTCCCTACACAACCAAGCATTCTGCTAGCATTTCCTGCTGCTCTATTACATTGACTACTTACCTTTAGATCCTCTGAAATAATAACCCCTAAATCCTTTTCCTCAGATGTTGAGGTTAGGACTGTATCAAATATTCTATATTCAGCCCTTGGGTTTTTACGTCCCAGGTGCATTATCTTGCACTTATCCACATTAAAACTCAATTGCCACAGCTCCGACCATTTTTTTAGTTTACCTAAATCATTTGTCATTTGGCTGATCCCTCCAGGAACGTCAACCCTGTTGCAAATCTTTGTGTCATCAGCAAAAAGACATACTTTTCCATTAATACCTTCTGCAATATCACTAACAAAAATATTAAATAGAATGGGTCCAAGTACTGACCCCTGAGGTACCCCACTGGTAACAAGACCTTGCACCGAATAAACTCCATTTACCACAACCCTCTGTTGCCTGTCACTCAGCCACTGCCTAATCCATTCAACAATATTGGAATCCAAGCTCAAAGATTGCAATTTATTGATAAGCCTTCTATGCGGAACAGTATCAAAAGCCTTACTGAAATCTAAATAAGCAATGTCTACTGCACCACCTGTGTCTATTATTTTTGTTACCCAATCAAAAAAATCAATAAGATTAGTTTGGCATGATCTCCCTGAGGTAAACCCATGTTGTTTCTGATCCTGTAATCTATGTGTTTTTAGATGTTCAACAATCCTTTCCTTTAACATGGTTTCCATTAATTTCCCCACTACTGACGTAAGACTAACTGGCCTATAGTTCCCAGATTCCTCCCTACTACCCTTCTTGTGAATGGGCACAACATTTGCTAATTTCCAGTCTTCTGGGACGACTCCCGTTAGCAAGGATTGGTTAAATAAATCTGTTAACGGTTTTGCTATTACATCACTGAGCTCTTTTAATAATTTAGGGTGGATCCCATCAGGCCCCATTGATTTATTTGTCTTTACTTTAGACAGCTGCTGTAGAACCTCCTCCTCTGTAAACTGATATGTAATTGTCTCGTTAGTGTTTCCTCCTAACTGAGGTCCCTTTCCTTCCTTTTCTTCTGCAAAGACTGAACAAAAATATTCATTGAGGCAGTCAGAGAGACTTTTATCCTCTTCTACATACCTTCCTTCCTTTGTTTTTAATCTAACTAATCCTTGTTTTACTTTTCTTTTCTCGTTTATGTATCTAAAAAATGTTTTGTCCCCCTTTTTTACTGACTGAGCTATTTTCTCTTCTGCGTGTGCTTTGGAAGCTCTTATAAATTGCTTTGCCTCTTTCTGCCTAATCTTATAGGTTTGCCTATCTTCTTCACTCTGAGTTGTTTTATAATTATTGAATGCTGTCTTTTTGTTCTTCACTATTTTGGCCACTTCTGCAGAGTACCACAGTGGTTTCTTCCCTTTTTTGTTTTTGCTAACAAGTCGAATGCAATTGCCTGTGGCCTTCAATAATGCTTCTTTTAAATAATCCCATTTCTCCTGGACACCCTTTAAACTCCTCCAGTCTGATAATGACTCCTTCACACAAAGTCTCATTTTAGAAAAATCTGTTTTTTTAAAGTCTAAAACTTTTGTTTTTGTGTGGTGTGGCTCCATCTCTGTTCTTATATTAAACCATACTGACTGGTGATCACTAGATCCCAAATTTTCACCTACAACAACGTCCGATACCAAACCTCCATTTGTGAGTATTAAATCCAATATGGCCTCTTTACGGGTTTTCTGAGTACGTCTCACTTTGTTTCCTTTTATATTTACCATTGAGACAGTTGCACCGGCCAAGAAATTTTGTTTTTGGAGAGTGCTGGACCCAATGCACAGGTATATATATAATTATTTATATTTACAATAACTATTTGATTTGCATTGGATTTAAAAACTTAAAACTGCACGAAACATATTATATATCTGACCTGACGTTGCCAATAAATAAAACATACAGGTTAATTTAACTAACATGTTTATTGTTCACAACCCATATACTCTTTGCAGTCTTGCTTACTAATTCCGATTACAAAATATGTTGAGCTCCTCTCTATTTGAAGTAATGGAAAATCAGCAATTTCTTTTCTCTTCACCTGAATGTGTATACAGGCAGACTTCACTATTGACACTGGCTAATGCACATAACATAGAGTTGCAATGTAGGTTATGGCAGTTCACCGGCAAGAGACTCCTCTAAACATTGAATATTACAAAAAACTCCCGATATCCAATCAAGTATCTTGATATTTATCTTTGAATTACTGAATAAACTTCTAAAATGTTCTATAGTTTTCTTGTGCATCATTCACGTACAGTGGCAAGAAAAAGTATGTGAACCCTTTGGGATTACGTGGAGTTTTGCATGAATTGGTCATAAAATGTCCTCTAATCTTCATCTAAGTCACAACAATTTGAAAAACACAGTCTGCTTAAAATAATACAACACAAACATTATATGTTTTCATGTTTTTACTGAACAGAACATTTAAACATTCACAGTGCAGGGTGGAAAAAGTATGTGAACCTTTGGACTTAATAACTGGTTGACGCTCCATTGGCAGCAATAACCTCAACCAAACGTTTCCTGTAGTTGCAGATCAGACCCGCACAATGATCTGGAGTAATTTTGGACTACTCCTCTTCACAAAACTCTTTCAGTGTTGCAATATTCTTGGGATGTCTGGTGTGAATCGCTCTCTTAAGGTCATGCCACAGCATTTCAATCGGGTTGAGGTCAGGACTCTGACTGGGCCACTCCAGAAGGCGTATTTTGTTTTGTTGACGCCATTCTTTTGTTGAATTAGTTGTATGCTTTGGGTCATTGTCCTGTTGCATCACCCATCCTCTGCGGAGCTTCAGTTGACGGACAGATGGTCTTACGTTTTCCTGCAAAATGTCTTGATAAACTCTGGAATTCATCTTTCCATCAATGACAACAATCCATCCAGGCCCTGAGGCAGCAAAGCAGCCCCAAAGCATGATGCTCCCTCCGCCATGTTTTACAGTGGGGATGAGGTTTTGATGTTGGTGTGCTGTGCCTTTTTATCTCCACACAATGTTGTGTGTTTTTTCCAAACAACTCAATTTTGATTTCATCTGTCCACAGCATATTTTGCCAGTAGTGCTGTGGAACATGCAGGTGCTCTTTTGCAAACTTCAAACGTGCTGCAATATTCTTTTTGGACAGCAATGGCTTCCTCCGTGGTGTCCTCCCATATACTCCATTCTTGTTTAATGTTTTCCTTATTGTAGATGTGTCAACAAAAATGTTAGCATGTGCCAGAGATTTCTGTAAGTCTTTAGCTGACACTCTAGGATTCTTCTTTACCTCATTAAGCATTCTGCGCTGTGCTCTTGCAGTCATCTTTACAGAACGACCACACCTAGGGAGAGTAGCAACAGTGCTGAACTTTCTCCATTTGTAGACAGTCTGTTTTACCGTGGACACATGAACATCAAGGCTTTTGGAGATACTTTTGTAACCGTTTCCAGCTTCATGCAAGTCAACAATTCTTGATCGTAGGTCTTCTGAGAGCTCTTTTCTGCGAGGCATGGTTCACATCAGGCAGTGCTTCTTGAAACCAGTAATCCCAAAACTTAAGTGTGTTTTTAAAGGGCAGGACAGCTTTCAGCAACACATCCAGTAATATCACACTAATTGGACTCAAGGTTGGCTCACTCCTGGCTCCAATTAGCTCTTGGAGAAGTCATTAGGCTAGGGGTTTACATACTTTTTCCACCCTGCACTGTGAATGTTTACATGTTATGTTAAATAAACACATGAAACAATATAATGTTTGTGTTGTATTATTTTAAGCAGACTGTGTTTTTCAAATTGTTGTGATTTAGATGGAAATCAGAGCACATTTTATGACCAATTCATGCAAAACTCCACATAATCCCAAAGGGTTCACATTCTTTTTCTTGCCACTGTACTTAAGATCACTGGGGTAGGAGCTAGGGATGAGCTGTTCGGTTCGGAGTTCGTATCGAACATAGCCTGTTTGCATGTTCGCGAACTACGAACATTTCCGCATGTTCGCCGTGTGTTCGCCCACAATGCACCACAATGGACGACAATGCACTTTTCCACTGGCCTGAAGCTTGTAATTGACTGTAATTTGCTTCAGGTTCAAGACTATGCCAATCACGGCTCAGAGTCCTGATTGGGCAAATTTTGCCCAATCATGGGCTCACAGAGCTAAGTCCCGCAGCACACTATATAAAGTTTCACACAGCGCTTCAGCAATCGTTTGATAGGAGATTTGAGAGGAGATTGTTCTTGTGTTAGTGTGTGTTCTCACTGCCAGTCTGCCACTATCTGGGAATTGTTCTAATCTGTGTGTTCTCACTGACACCCAGTATTTTGGGGGTCAGTAATTGCTACAAAATATTTGGGAATTGAGGTGATCTGTGTCTTGTCACTACCAGTGCCACGCAGTATTTTGGGGGGTCAGTAATTTCTACAAAATATTTGTGAATTGAGGTGATCTGTGTCTTGTCACTGCCAGTGCCAAGCAGTATTTTGGGGGTCAGTAATTTCTACAAAATATTTGGGAATTGAGGTAATCTTTGTCTTGTCACTGCCACCAGCAACAATTTTGGGGGGTCAGTAATTTCTCCAAAATAACTGGGAATTGTTCTAATCTGTGTCTTCTCACTGCCAGCTATCAGGGGGTCCCACATACTTCTAGCAGATTTCTGCGAATTGCAATCTGTGTCTTGTCACTATTGCCAGCTATCAGGGGGTCTCACTGACTTGTAGCAGATTTCTGTGAATTGTAATTTGTGTCTTGTCACTGCCACCCATCAGGAGGTCTCACTGATTTATAGGAGGTTTCTGGGAATTGTAATCTGTGTGTTGTCACTGGCTGCCAGCTATCAGGGTGTCTCACTGAGTTATACCAGAGTTCTGGAAATCTTTAATCTTTATTCCAGAGTTGAATCAGAGTTCTGTATATATTTAATCTATATATCACTCACCATGTCAGAAAGACCAAAAAGGACAGGCAGATGCTCCCAGACACAGATAAGAGGGCAAGCAGCCTCTGTGTCGGGAGGCTGTGCCTCTGGTCGTGGTGGACGTGGTGCATCCTCTGCAGGGGCACGCTTGTCCTTTCTAACTGGTGTTGGCCATCTTAGGCTAGGGTCAGACTGAGGCAGTGCGAACGCGCGTGCAGCCGCACTTAATCACGGCCGTGCTAGCAGCAAATGACGGGCAATGACGGCCAATATACGAAGTACGGTCGCAGAAAAGTCCGGCTGCGCAACGCAAGTGGAAAATGAACGCATTTTTTCGAGAACGTGAAACCGCAGGTACTGACGTACAGAGTGCGCTGCGTCCGCTAGCGGCGTGTTGTGTGTGATTAGGAGACGTCAGACGCTGCTAATGTCCGGCCAACATAACGTCCAGACGCAAAAAGAGTTTTATTGATGATCCGTACAAAATCACGGACGGAAAATGCGCATCGTATGACCACTATCACGTATTCTGTGAAAAAATACGTCCATTCGTTCGAACGCACTTTTTCACAGACAACATAAAAATGCGTTCGTCTGACCCTAGCCTTAAGCAGCAGCAACATACAGAGGACTTGGTGCATTGGCTAACCAGGCCATCCTCATCCTCCGAGTCCTCTGCCAGCCAGGCTTGTAGTGCTTCACAGTCCATCTCAGCTGCCAAAGCATCTAATGCAGCCTCCATGTCCACAGCTACTCCTGCCGTAGCCTCACTATCACACACGGAGGAGTCAGCTGAATTGTTTGACTACAATGACAGTGACATACTGCTTGAGGATGCGCAGCAAGTACAGTGCTCTGATTCAATCTCTGAGGTTGAGGAAGGGAGTATAATCAACCTAGAGGAAGAGGGTGCCAGTGATGACACACAAATAACTGGCACTCATGTTGCCCAAGCAGCTGCAGCATACTGCCAAGTTGGCTCCAGCGACGAGGAGATAGGGGGTGATGATGACAATGATGATGAGGTCACTGACTCCACCTGGTGCCTGATCGAACAGAGGAGTCAAGTGAGAAGGAGGAGGCACAACAAACACGAGGCACAACATCCTCTATGACCAACCCTAGCACTAGCCAGTCCAAGGCACCAGATGTCAGAGCTGCTCAGGTGCAGAGCGCTGTTGTCTCAAAGCACACATCCAGGAACTCTGCTGTCTGGGAGTTCTTTAAGAAATGTGCAGCAGACCCCACCGTTGCTATTTGTAATCTATGCCAGATGAGGCTCAAGCATGGGAAAGACACCGGAAGCTTGGGTACCTCGTGCTTGAGGCGACATATGACCACCTGCCACTCATCCCATTGGCGCAAAACTTTGCATAGGTCCTCCTCCTCCTCATCTGTCTCTACCCCCACTGTATGTCCTGCCATGTCATTGCCTGCTACAACCTCCACTGACAGGGATGATGCTACAGTAATGGATGTACCAGGTCCTTCCTCACAATGTGACAGCATCCCATCAGCTGAAGATTTACGCAGTCAGATTACGTTGCCCCAGCTGCTGCATCGTAAGAAAAAATATAGTCCCAACCATCCCCAAGCACAGTGTCTAAATGCCAGCTTAGCAAAATTACTCGCATTGTAGCTGCTGCCTTTCCAGCTGGTGGACTCTGCTCCCTTCCGTGAATTTGCTGAATGTGCTGTACCACAGGGACATGTTCCAAAATGCCATTACTTTTCACGGAAGGCCATTCCAGCACTATACCAGCACGTGGAAGACAAGGTTATCGAGTCATTGGGAAAGGCAGTCAGCAGCAAGGTGCATGTGACTTTAGACGCTTGCTGGAACACGTATGGACAGGGTTGTTACATTTCCTTCACGGCACACTGGGTAACTCTGATTGCAGCTGGGAGGGATCCAAGACAGGGCTCTGTGCTGGAGCTTGTTCATCCACCACGCCTCCAGAAAGCTGCTTGTATGAGGTCTGTCTGCTCCACCACCACCTCTCCCTCTTCCTCCTCCTCCTTCTGTGTCTCTGGCAAAGTGGCAGTTAAACCGACGCCTGACAGGGGCTACGCAATGGCTCAAGCAAAAAGATGCCATACTGTGCTTGAGCTGGTTAGTTTAGGGGACAGGAGCCACACCGGGCCAGAAATTCTGTCAGCTCTGCAGGGGCAGGTGCAGAGATGGTTAACACCACACTAGCTTGAGCTGGGAATGGTCGTCTGTGATAATGGCAGCAACCTTCTCTCCGCCCTACGCCAGGGTAAGATGATGCATGTACCATGCCTAGCACACGTCCTAAATATGGTGGTACAGCGTTTCCTAACCAGGTACCCAGGGCTGGCAGAGCTTCTCAGCCAGGCCAGAAAAGTCTGCAGCCACTTCAGACGGTCATTCCCAGCAAGTGTTCGCCTGGCAGAAATTCAAAGAGAATTCCACCTTCCCACAAACAGTCTGATCTGTGACATACCCACCAGGTGGAACTCGACATTAGCAATGCTTCAGCGTCTGCACAAGCAGCAGAGGGCCATCAACGAGTACCTGTGTGAGTATGGCACAAGGACAGGTTCAGGTCAACTTGGTTTCCCCCCCCCCGCAGTGGCTGATGATCAAGGATGCATGCACTGTACTGTCACCATTTGAGGAGGCAACGAGGATGGTGAGCAGGAACAGTGCATGCATCAGTGACACAATTACTTTAGTGTTCCTGCTGGAGCACACTCTGCAGAGAATTATAGATGTGGCTCTAGAGGCAGAGCAGCGGGAGGAAGAGGAGCCCTTCCCTAGCTCTGAAGGCCCCAGTCTTTCCGCAGACAGCATTCCAACGGGTCCTCCTCAGATCAGACAGGAGGAGGATGAGGAGGAATATTTTAGTAGTGGGGGCATTGAAGGTGGGGATTCCTCAAGGGAGGGTTTTGTATGCCCAGAAATACAAGGACTAGTATGTGGCTGGGAGGAGGAAGTGCACGATGGGGTCATCATCCTCATTGACCAGGAAGACTTGGAATCTAATGCCACCTCCAACCTACGCTGCATGGGCTCCCTTATTATGCAAAGCCTGCTAAAGGACCACAGGATTTGTGCTATCAAGGAGAGGGATCATTACTAGTTGGCAACCCTTCTTGATCCACGATACAAGGGTAAAGTTGCAGAGCTCATCCTGCCCACACAGAGGGAGCACAGGATGAAACAACTTGAGGATGCTCTAAAGCGACACTTGTGTAACACCTTTCCAGGCACTGGTAGGTTACCAAGTAAAGACACAGGTGCTTCTGAGGCTGCGGATGATCAGAGGAATAGTGGTGAAGGCCGGGGCTGCTTGACTGATGCCTTTTTAAATTGTTTTAGTCCACGACGCCCAGGGACGTCAAATGTAGGCACCCATTGCCAGCGTCTTCACCATATGGTGCAGGACTACCTAGGGGCAAGGGCAGACCTGGATACCTTTCAGTAGATGATCCACTAGCTTACTGGGTGTTGAGATTGGATCACTGGCCAGAACTTAGCCAATATGCTATGCAGCTACTAGGTTGTCCTTCATCCAGCGTGCTTTCTGAAAGGACGTTTAGTGCTGCTGGAGGTTTTGTCACAGACAAAAGAGTGCGTCTATCCACCGTCTCTGTAGACCGGCTGACATTTATAAAAATGAATCAGTCCTGGATCAGCAGCTATCAATCCCCTGATGCTGACGTAACGGAATAGATCGGGGATGTCTTCTGCATTCACAAAACCTCCAGCACTGAACTCTTCCACAATACCACAAAAGGGTTACGGTGTGAAGGCACTTGCTGCCATGAAAGGCACAATATTTGGCTGCACTGACACCTTTATCAGATTCATATCTTTTTAATATAGAACCGCATGGTCCACCCCTGCACTCTTCCACAATACCACAGAGGGGTTACTGTATGAATGCACTTGCTGGCCTGGCACCAAAGGCACAATATTTGGGTGCACTGCCGATGATGCCTGTACCAGTTTCATATCCTCAGAGGGGTTACTGTGTGACGGCACTGTTGCCGACGCTAAAGGCCCAATTTTAAAGCGCCTATTGTTACTTTCATCCAAAGCCTGCATAAGTTTCAACATAATTTAGCCAAAAAATCACTAATCTTTTTCTGCGCGTCCTAAAATGTCTTTTTATACAGGCTGCCGCCCCAAGCAGTTGTTTAGGATTAGATTAAAGGAAAAGCATTTACCGTCATTTGAAACGTAATTTTTTTGTTTTTAAATGTTTCTGTACATTCTAGAAATCCGCCACCTCACGGGCAGGTTATGGGGACCTCCTAGGCACAATATTTGAAGGAATTTTTCGTTTTTATTTTTAACCCTTATTTCATGGAAAACTCACTGTCCCTTTAAAAACGTTTTTGTTTTAACTTTTTGACCTTGTTTCCTGTCCCCCAGGGCACTACCCGGACCCCCATACACCTTTTATGGCAAATATCTAGCATATGTGCCCTCTTGGAGGGCACTCTAAAAATCTAATTTTGAGTCCCATTGACTCGTATTGAGTTCGTGTTCGAGTTCTTATTCGAACTTTTGAAAAGTTCGAGTTCGAATGCGAACCGAATTCGGGGGTGTTCGGCTCATCCCTAGTAGGAGCACAACATTTGGTTAGATCTGGTGGGAGAAGAACTGAAGTGTAGCAGTTGCTTGATAAAGTTTATATATACTGGGTCCTAGTATGCTGTTACATGAATGACTGAAGCTGTTATAACTCACAAATAGTTAAAACATTATTGTCTGCAAGGAAGGTACTCCTGTATATTTATAGAATATCTGTTAAATGTATGGATGAACATTTTTGTGAATTACCCTTTTGTGCAGCCATTAAACATAACTATCATGGTGTAAGAGGCGTTTGAGGCCAGTATGCAGACGGTACATCATGAAATGAAAAATAGGGGCTATGATACAAGGGGTTTTATTAAAGAGCAAGGCAAAAAGGTAAAAAGCAAGCAAGTGGTGTAAACTAAATACGGAGGGAATGATGGTGAGATCAGGAATAGAACAGGGCTGGGGCAATGAGCTGGACAGGTCAGGGATAGGGCTGGACACAGTACAGCAACACAGGACTCGAGGAGGCAAAAAGTGAAATGGATAGCCAGCACACAGAGAGATACAGGTATACGGGGCAGAGAGAGACATGGGTACACAGGGGACAATGTAAAATATGGGTACACGGGACATTGAGAGACAAGGGTGCACAGGGCACAGAAAGACATAGGTACTTGTGGCACAGAGAGACACAGAAGAAGAAGAGTTAGGCACTGGGAACTCTCAGGAGACACTGAAGACACAGAAGTCTAGGAATACAGGAACAAACTGGAGAGGCAATAGTCTCTGAGAAACTAGAGAAGCAAGGGTCTCTAAGGAACTTGAGATGCATTGCACATATGTTAGGTAAGAGGCAGTGCTGGCTCCTCCATAGAGGCATATGGAGAAGCACCTGCTCTTTTTTTAAAATAAAAAAAAATTTAAACTATCAGGTCTATTCACTAAAGGTGAAACTCCGAAGAACTGGCAGGAGAAGACAACAATCTAGACCAAATAGCTCATTTGGAATGTGAGATAAATGGGGGAATTTTTCTGGATTGACTATTTTGACCTAGAATTTTCACTTCTCTTGCCAATACTCCAGAGTTTCACCTTTAGTGAAAAGATCTTTATGTAATTTTTTTTGTAATTTAACATGTACCTGTTTGATAAAATGTGTAATGTCCCTCTAAGCAGCATCATTGTCTCCTCAACTGTTGCTAGGCATAGTAAAAACAAAAGGAAAGATAACGCGATTGCTTGTCTTTGCCAGTGTCCAGAAATCTAAGGGCTCTATCTGTAGGTTTAGGAATCATGGACCTCAGCTGTTATCAAGTTCCTGCAGCTTGCTATTTGCACTTTGATGGATGTCAAACTAACCCTACGAAAGCACACTCTTTGATGCTTGAATGTAGCTTTTATGGGCTTCACAGACCAGGTGTCTGCCTTAACCCTCTAATTACAGAAAATGCAGAGCCACATTTACCTTAGTGTGTTAAATAACAGTAATAAACAGTATTGTTTTCTTTCCTACACTGCCGATTTGTATGCTCAGAATAAAATGGGTATGATTACTGTTCAGGTTTTTTAGCTAATAATAAAATGAACACTGATCATTGAAACACCACAGAGGACAAGACTATTTAAACCAAAGCGATTGTTCATTTCTTGTATACCTACTGTGGAAGCTAATTGGCGAGACGTGTTTATGGTATATCATTTTTTTTATCAATAAATGTTATTTTTTTTAACCATTACTTGTCCTGGCTGTATCCGGAGAGTGATGGGAGGGCTGGTACTACTTACAATCTTATCAGTTGTCTGATCTTTGCTGTTCTTAGAAATGGACACATGAAAAAGTGAGTAGCCTCTTTCACGCTTACTGTTATTATTTAGAAACAGTCTGCACACCAGTCTATTGCACTTACCGAGGCATCGTGCATGATTGCCTCGCTGGGATAAAGAAGGGGGATAGCCTTTACAGATCCAACAGTGATTATACTTGAGCCAGGTACCCCTTAGGTTCTCTATCACGTGAATGTGTTATGCTCTCACTAATAACTTATTCCTGTGTACCATCATTTACTAATGTGTGTGTGTATATATATATATATGTATCTCTCCATTTGCTCCCAGGTATCCTCCCTATGAATCGGAAGCAAAGAAAAATCTCTCCAAACCACTCCCTCACACAATTTTATTGGATCTTTTGATTTTGTTAAGCTAGTTAAAAGTGTTAAACGATTTTGCAGAAAGAATGTTGTTGAAAATGCAACATGCCATGATTATATCATACACTTTAGTGGGCTATGTTTCAAAGCTCCACCTCTTCAATTCAGACATTGAACCTACTTTGAACCAAGCCAAAGACCCAAATAATCTTGATAGCTTGCTAATTATTTATACGTGGTAGGGTGTATTTTTAGGCATTGCATACTTTTTGTAATATTACAAATGTTTGTGATGTCAGTTGGATTCTATGTGGGAAATATTTTGTAAAAAATATATTCTAATTGTTTTGTTCACATTTCTGAAAAGCTGTTTATCAAGGCAGACAGAGTGGCAATACTGCTAAAATGTCTTTATTATTTCTATAGTGCAATAAAACTGATGAAGGACTCTCAATCTTAGGCTAGGGTCAGACGAAAGCATTTTTCCCCGCGAACGTGAAAAAGTGCGTCCGAACGCATTGATGTATTTTTTCATGTAATGCGCAAAAAGGTCAGACGACGCGCATTTTCGGGCGTGATTTTGTACGGATCGTCAATAAAACTCTTTTTGCGTCTGGACGTTATGTAGGCTAGACATTAGCAGCGTCTGACATCTCCTAATCACGCAAACACGCCGCTATGCCGCAGCTGCGCACTCAGTACGTCAGTACTAGCGGTTCAGCGTTCTCAAAAAAATGCATTCAAATTCCACTTGCGTTGCACGGCCGGACTTTTGTGCGGCCGTACATCGTATATTGGCCGTCATTGCCCGTCATCTGCTGCTAGTGTGGCCGTAATTATGTGCGCCAGAACGCACGTTAAAAGTGCGCTGGTCTGACCCCAGCCTAAATGAGACCTCTGACCGTCTCAATCATTAATCTTTTATGTTACTTTTCTGTAACATTTGCTTTTTAGAATATACTGTTTTGTTATGTAAATATAGTGTAGGGGTGTCAGGATCGGGTAACCCCGCTTGCAGACTGTAAGCCAACAGACCCTGACCAACCGGTCCTTAGAAATGGCCGGGTTATGGTCAGTAATACTAAGAATGATGAACACAAATAATGTGGTGGAGTGCAAAGAAAAACAACCTGCGGAATAAAGTAACCCACAATGCTCTAGCTAGCCGGTCCTTAATAATGGCCGGGTTAAGCAGGGCAAACCAACAAAACACACATAGGCAGGGGTTAAGAAAATAGAGGTCCGTTTATACTATGCCAGAAATCAGGGCGCCAGAATACAGGGAAGTCGAGACAAGCCGGGATCGTATAAACCAGGAAATCAGTCAGAATAGGAATCAAGAAATAACAACAAAGGCACTAGGAGTAACAGGAAACACGCTAGGGCAACTTGCTAAGAGAAAGGAAGCCCTTTAAATAGAGTCACAGCACTACCTATTGGTGCTCAGAGGAGACGCCCTGCTCTGCTATAGGATAGCTGGTCATGTGCTGCGATTGGTTGTCCTTCCTGCATGTTGCATCTGATTCGCGGGCAGCACCATTCTCTGTCCTGTAGTACACAGTACCCTGGAATAAGGCTTTCTGGATATCAGCTGCTGTGATGGCCGCAACATTTCCCCGGACATGGGGCTCAGGTGCAACATTTCCCCAGACATGGGGCTCAGGTGCAACATTTCCCCAGACATGGGGCTCAGGTGCAACATTTCCCCAGATATGGGGCTCAGGTGCAACATTTCCCCAGACATGGGGCTCAGGTGCAACATTTCCCCAGACATGGGGCTCAGGTGCAACATTTCCCCGGACATGGGCCACCGTGACAAGGGGTTATTCAGAAAGCACTGAAATGCTGCTGACATTTCGGTGCCCTCTTGTTCCCTGCACTTCGGGGACTCAAAGTTCCCCACCGTGCGGTGAATTCAGCATTCACCACAGGGTCCCTGGAGTGCAGGGAAAACCCGCCGCAATTCCGCCGAACACCTGCCAAAAAAACAACAAAAACTCGCCGGAATCGCCAGAAAAACAACGCCGAACACATTGGAAAAACCTAACGGTACATAATCGCCACCCAGGACATACTTGAAAACGAGAGAAATCTCAATGTATCCTTCCTGGTAAAATACTTTCTCAAAAAACTCAAAAACCCCCCCAAAAAAAACAGACGAGCCGCTGACCACAGCGCAGACCAGCTGCCAGAAAAAGTCGACAAGCTGACGAACGGGGTAAAACCCCCCAAAAAACAGTACACTTGAACGTTTAAAAATTGAAACACTGTTTGCAAAAAAACTACCAAACGAAAATGACTGGAATTTACATATAAGATCCAATGAATGATAACAAAAAGGGCTGTTACACAAAAAAGAAAAAGTGCAATATAATGAAAAACGGAAAAAGAAAAAAAAATACCCACAAAATCCTGAAAAATGCCTAAAAGATCCTAAAAAAAATCTAAAAATAGAGAGACTTTTTACTGCAGATTAAAATAAACGGTTTATTCTAATAAATAGAATAGTTATTGTATTAAAACCAGAATATTTTTAACATTGAAGTCTATGGGGTTTTCCTGAATAAACCTGCCCAATGAAATCACTGAACAGCAGGACAGTTTGAAGACTTTTCACTGCTGTTCAATGTTCTCTGAAAAGATTAACCCTTGCTTCTCTATGGGGACTTTCACTGCCTTCGAACAGGCACCGTATGTGCTGGCAATTTGCCAAAATTGCTGAACTGCCTGCTCTCTGAATAGCCGAATGGGGAAATTCCCTTTCGGTGACATTTGGTGCCAGATCGGCTGTCTCTGAATAACCCCTTGTATGGTTGAGCCTCAAACTCCTACATTTTTACTTTTCAAATTTGACCACAACAGCTGTATCCGGGTCCTCACACTGCTTATAAAGTCTAGCCATGGCCTTCACTTATAATAATGCTGGTGAGAGGGATCTCCCTGTAAGGCTGGGGTCAGACGAGCGTGATTTCTACGGACTGTACGTCCGTGCACACGGACGTACGTCAGTACGGAAGACGCAGTAGTGGCCACACAGTCAGTTTATTCACTGACATATATTTTGACGGATGTAGGAGAGAAAATAAAATAAAAAGCAAAACCATTTTGTCCATGAAAAATACTGGACGTATAAATGCAGTCCGTCTGACCACGTTCCATCACTCACACACAAAGCTATGTGGACGTTGCGGACGCAGCGCACTTTGTGCGGCCGTTCTAGGAGTTGTACGTTCTTGCCTGCCTTGCGTCCGTGGGCCGTGGCCGCTGTGCGTCCGCAGTTCAGTGCGGACGTACTTCGTGTGTCGAGCTCCGATGGGCTTTCTGTCATGCTATCACGGACGTACTTTAAGGTGCCATCATGGACTTGAACACTACGCTCGTCTGACCCCAGCCTTAAGTGTAGTGAGTTTTACTTTTTGAAGCTTAGGCATCCTAGCAAAAACACAAAGCTTATTTCTAGATCTTGCCGAAGAGCTTACGCAGTCCTAGCACAATGATACTATGCAGTGACAAACCACAATTTCACCATGTTATTGAAATTATTTCGTGATTTATTGCAGAAAATTCTGATTCCATGAAAATGTCATTAAAAGATAATAGGAGAAATAATACTTATGATAGAAAACAGATGTTATTTAACCGTATTTTGCTCAAAGGTCTTTTTGAAGTTCCACGTAATTGTTCAGTTGAGATCTTATTGAGGATTTAATGATAGCATTTGAGAATAAATGGATGACAGGGCTCCAATATATTAAAATAACTCTTGCTGTGTTAGTAACAATAAATATAAAGCATTGTCTGTTGTGTTGCATATGTGTTTATCTTGCCACAACTGATGTTTCAATGAAGCAGGTGTAGCGCTCACTCCCGGAGGAGCCGCTGAAATTGAACCTCGGGTCAGTCTCCCCGTACTAGGGAATAAATATACTCCAGCACCGTTGTGGATTTTATAAATTATATAGTTTACTAGAATCAATGGCATATAATGAATAACACCGTGTTAGTAGATATATTTACAGTACTTCGTAATGCGGGAAACACACAGTGGAAAAGAAATACGATGCTTCGTAATTTGAGGAACGCGCAGCGAAAAAGAGAAAATACAAGGCTTCGTAATTCGAGAAACACGCAGCGGAAAAGAGAAAATACAAGGCTTCGTAATTCGAGAAACGCGCAGCGGAAAAGAAAAAGAAAAAGAAATCTTTAACCCCCTTTTGTGTTTGGGGAGTGAGTCCCGCACAGGTTATGTCCCAGAATGTACGTGTGTGTGTGTGTTATGGTACGCGGGTACAATATTCAACTGGCCAGTGAATTGCTTATGAGGTATCTTCAACTAGTCAAGTTGGGGCCCTGTGGGTTTTGGAAACAAACAGCAGCGTGCTTTATTTTCACAACGGCCCGGAAGGCCTCTCACCCATCCGCCAGATACTTGATGCTCCGCTCGACCCAGGACGTCTCTCCGCTCGATGTTGACTGTGGTTCTCTTGGTTACTGGATCCGCTGTCGGGCTTTCTGCACTTGCCGCAAGATATCCAGCTCACCGCCTGCTCTCCCTGTCCGATCGATCTGCGGTACTCCTAACTCGGGGTCTTCTAGCTTCCTCAAGATCAGCGCGGGTAGTCCTGTGAATCTCTGGGTCTTCCTCTGGTAAGGCTGAATAACCCGGTCTTTAGCTCTGTCAGGCCCCAGCTGCACTCCGGCCTAGTCGCTGTCTCGTTCTGCTGCTCTGTGTCTTGCTCCTCTCACTCCCTGGCGCGCTCTGCCAGCTCTCTCCACGAGGCTCAGGATGTAAGGGTCTGTGTCCCACCCACTTCCAGTGTCCGCTCCCAAAGCATGCCGGGAAATGTAGTCCCAATGTTCAATGTCTCTATCGCGCTTGTCTCCCTCCGGTGGCCAAAAATAGGTACTGCCACAACAGGGAATTAAACCCAGCGCTACACTCTCCCCCTCCTAGAACTCTTGGGTCTCTCTAAGGAGGTACAACAGTTACATTACATTTCAACACAATTTAGGTAACATATACAGGCTCAGCAGCAAGCATACAATGGGTTATATACACTTCCTCAAGTTGACTCATGCTTTGGGCTACATCAGCTAACATAGCAGACACTTCGGGCAACCTTCGCACTGTGGTGACGGCCTCTTCAGTGCTATGTCCTGGTGAGTCATAGGTGAGTCACTGGGGCGGTCGAACAGAGCATTTTGGTTCTGGCTCAATCAGTTCCTCTTCAGGTGGAAGTACTATAGGCGCTGGTTCCGTTCTTCTTTCTACCACTGGAGCAGACACCTCTTCGGAGTATGATCCTTCCAGTGAAGGCATAGAACTGTAGTCATAAGATTCAACTTCAGGGACTACAGGGATTGCAATAGTCTCAGGAACTTCTAACTGAAATTCAGGAGCTTCAGTCCTCAAATTACTTTCCCACTGTTAAGGAACCGCGATAACCTCTTCAGGCTCCGGTGAGCGCATCCAGTCCAGACAAAAACTCTCTTCCTCACTGTCCCTTTCGCTCTCTTCGACAGCCTGGGTCTACTGAGACCGAGTAACGGGAGGCAAACGTGGAGCAGGCGGATTTGGCAGAGAAAGTTCGTCCCCAACTGGTATCCTCACAGCCTCTCTCAAAGGTAACAAATGATTCCGGTGCCAGTTCTTAAGAGGCCCAGCCTTTCCATCCGGCTGGATTTGATACACCGGCAGACCCGGCAGTTGCTTGCAGACAATGTAGACTTGAGAACTCCATCTATCCGCCAACTTTTGCCTCGCAGCAGCACCCAAGTTCTTCAACAAAACCCTATCACCGGGTTGTAGATCCTGTATCCGAACTTTCAAGTCATAGTTCCTTTTGTTCCTTTGCTCCCTGTGTCCTGAGGTCAAACGGGCCTGTTCAAACTCAGAGGCCAGATTCTTTCGAAGTCTGTCCACGTAATTTCTATGGGAAGCTACCGACGTCTGGTCTAGAGATAACCCAAATGCCAAATCAACCGGCAGTCGAGCTTCTCTTCCGAACATAAGACGGTACGGTGAGTATCCAGTGGCGTCACTCTCCGTACTGTTATATGCATGCACCAGAGTAGCTATGTGATGACTCCAACTCTGCTTCTCTGTGTTTGACAATGTCCCCAGCATATTTAGCAGCGTGCAACTAAACCTTTCAGGCTGAGCATCACCTTGAGGGTGATATGGTGTAGTTCGGGTCTTTTGAATTCCCAACAGTTCCAACAATTGCCCAACAAGTCGGCTTTCAAAATCTCTACCCTGATCAGAGTGTATTCTCCTTGGTAGGCTGTAGTGAATAAAGAACTTCTCCATTAGAACCTTTGCTACTGTCGGAGCGCGTTGGTCTTTCGTGGAAAAGGCTTGGGCGTAACGTGTGAAGTGATCAGTCACTACTAAAATATTCCCTTGCCCACTAGCATCCGGCTCTAAGCACAGGAAGTCAATGCACACCAAATCCATGGGTCCCTGACTCTGCAGATGGCTCATTGGAGCGGTTCGGGTCGGTAGGGTCTTCCTCTGAATACACCTCAGACATGAATGGCAATAACTTTCCACTTCAGCTCTCATGCAAGGCCAATAGAACCTGTCTCGCACCAGCTTAAAAGTCCTTTCAGCGCCCAAATGTCCATGCTCATCATGTAGCGATCGCAGCACACTCTCCCTATGTTTAGTGGGAAGGAATAACTGTTGGGTCTCTTCAGCATTGGTTGAGGGGCCCCTTCGGTAGACCACCCCATCCAACATCTTCAACCGTTCCCACTCTTTGTAGACCAATCTGGCTCCATCTGGGGAATTGGTCAGCAGAATTTCCCGCTGGTTCGCAGTTAGGGCCTTTATGGTTAACGCAATTAAAGGGTCTCTGGCCTGATCAGCTTTCAGGTCCTGTTTTGAAAAGGTAGGTAGACTTTCATCCCTCAATTGCGTAGGGTTGCAGTAGAACTCCGGAACAGCCGCAGCCATGACTCCTATGGCCTCCGCTTCAATCCCTCCTTTGACCCGGCGCTCTGCTCCTTGACACAAAGCTTGGACCCTGTCTGGAGTTAACTGAGTCCATTCTGTAGCGTAGGGTCTTCTTGACAAAGCATCAGCATCTCGATTATTCACCCCAGGGCGATACTTCAGGCTGAACCGAAACCCTGACAGAGTGGCCAACCACCGATGTCCCGTTGCGTCCAGTTTCGCAGTAGTAAGGATGTAGGTAAGAGGATTGTTATCCGTCTTTATCACAAACTCGGCTCCATACAGATAGTCCTTTAGCTTGTCTACCACTGCCCATTTTAAGGCTAGGAACTCCAACTTGTGGGTAGGGTAGTTCTTCTCTGAAAGCGTAAGGCTCCGGCTCACATACGCTACAGGCCTCAGCAATCCACCATACTCTTGATACAGGACTCCTCCTAGACCTTCTCTGCTGGCATCCACATGTAACTCATACGGCTTGTGAGGGTCCGCGTAGGCCAAGACAGGAGCTCGAGTTAGACTCTCTTTCAGCTTCAAGAAAGCACCTTCACATTGACTAGTCCATTCTCCCTGTATGGACTCTCGAGCTTTCCTTGGTCCTGGAGCTGACGGGTTTCGGTCAGAGACCTTGCAGCCTTCTTCTATGCTTTCCTTCTGTAGGAGTTTGTTCAGGGGTTGAGCTATTTTTGCTAATCCTCCTACAAATCTTCGATAATAGGAACAGAACCCCAAGAAAGATCTAAGTTCAGTGACGTTTCGGGGTCTAGGCCAAGAAGCTATGGCCTCCAACTTCCGAGGATCTGTTGAAACACCTTCTGCTGAGACCACATGTCCCAAATACGTAACAGACGGTAGGCAGAATTGACATTTCTCCAGAGATAGTTTCAATCCCTCTTCATGGAGCCTCTTCAAGACCTTCTCCAAACGTTGCTCATGTTCTTCCAGAGTCTTTCCGAACACAATTATGTCATCCAGGTACACTAATACTTCGATCAGATTCATGTCCCCGACTGTCTTCTCCATTAACCGTTGGAACGTGGCTGGAGCCCCCGTAAGGCCTTGAGGCATTCTGTTGAATTCAAAGAACCCCAGTGGACAGATGAACGCAGTCTTCTCTTTGTCTTCAGGATGCATTGGTATCTGGTGATACCCACTTCGCAGGTCTAGTACACTAAACCATTTTGCTCCAGACAAACAATGTAAGGCATCTTCTATCCGAGGAGTAGCATATTGGTCTGGGATGGTTCTCCGATTCAGCGTGCGATAGTCTATGCATAGGCGGACAGAACCATTCTTCTTCCGGACCATCACTATTGGAGATGCATATGGACTCCTGGACTCTTGGATCACCTTGGTTCTTTGCAGTTCATTCAGCTGTTCTCGCAGATCATCCAAGTCTCCCAGCGGAACTCGTCTTGACCTTTCACGAAACGGCTTGTCTTCTTGTAATCGAATGCGGTGCTCAGTACTTTTAGCTAGGCCTACGTCGAACTCATCTTTCGAGAACAATTCTCTCCACTTTAGAACTTGAGACTGAAGACGTTTCTTCCATTTAGGTGAAATGGGAGCGTCCTTGGGGTAGAATCTTTCATCTGGAATCTCTTTATCCACTCCCCCTCCTAAATCGGTAGGAGAGAGAGGCGTAGCAGACGCTACTTGCCCGATAGGCATTCGTGCTTTAAGGACTACTGGAGAATCAGACACATTACACACACTGACTGAGACTCTTCCTCGTGTTCTTTTCAAAGCTTTAGTGGAGATTATTTCAGGAATTACTTCGACTCCGGCTTCACTCCCATGATTAAAATCGGTTTCCAGTACCACATAGGGACCTGGTTGTGATCCGTTCAACTTGACTGAAGCCCGGAAGCTCGCTACTTCTCCTGCTTGCAGAACTTTCTCTGTTCCTTCTAATCTCCACAGGCGCCCCACTTCGGCAGGTGCCTTCTGTTCTTCGGCCATCCTCTGATAGACTGGACGTAACATTGGGTGTACTCCTTGAGTAGAACCTTCTTCCAATACCTTGCGCATTTTCATAGAAACATAGAAAAAATGTCGGCAGATAAGAACCTTTCGGCCCATCTAGTCTGCCCAATTACATGGATACTTAACCTGGATTTATCTTTTGTTTAGGATAGCCTTATGCCTATCCCATGCTTGCTTAAATTCAATTACTGTTTTGGCCTCTACCACTTCTACTGGAAGACTGTTCCATGTATCCACCACCCTCTCAGTAAAATAATGCTTCCTGATGTTACTTTTAAACCTTTGCCCCTCTAATCTAAGACTATGTCCTCTTGTTTTGCTATTTTGTTTCCTTTTAAATATACTCCCTTCCTCTACCTTGTGGATTCCCTTTACGTATTTAAATGTTTCTATCATATCTCCTCTGTCTCGTCTTTTTTCCAAGCTGTACATGTTAAGATCATTAAGCCTTTCCTGGTAACTTTTCTCCTTCAAGCCGTACACCATTTTAGTAGCCCTTCTCTGAACTCTCTCTAAGATGTCTATATCCTTCTGGAGATACGGTCTCCAGTACTGCACACAGTACTCCAAGTGAGGTCTCACCAGTGCTCTGTACAGTGGCATGAGCACTTCCCTTTTCCTACTGCTAATACCTCTCCCTACACAACCAAGCATTCTGCTAGCATTTCCTGCTGCTCTATTACATTGACTACTTACCCTTAGATCCTCTGAAATAATGACCCCTAAATCCCTTTCCTCAGATGTTGAGGTTAGGACTGTATCAAATATTCTATATTCAGCCCTTGGGTTTTTACGTCCCAGGTGCATTATCTTGCACTTATCCACATTAAAACTCAATTGCCACAACTCCGACCATTTTTTTAGTTTACCTAAATCATTTGTCATTTGGCTGATCCCTCCAGGAACGTCAACCCTGTTGCAAATCTTTGTCTCATCAGCAAAAAGACATACTTTTCCATTACTACCTTCTGCAATATCACTAATAAAAATATTAAAGAGAATGGGTCCAAGTACTGACCCCTGAGGTACCCCACTGGTAATAAGACCTTGTGCCGAATAAACTCCATTTACCACAACCCTCTGTTGTCTGTCACTCAGCCACTGCCTAATCCAGTCAACAATATTGGAATCTAAACTCAAAGATTGCAATTTATTGATAAGCCTTCTATGCGGAACAGTATCAAAAGCCTTACTGAAATCTAAATAAGCAATGTCTACTGCACCACCTGTGTCTATTATTTTTGTTACCCAATCAAAAAAATCAATAAGATTAGTTTGGCATGATCTCCCTGAGGTAAACCCATGTTGTTTCTGATCCTGTAATCTATGTGTTTTTAGATGTTCAACAATCCTTTCCTTTAACATGGTTTCCATTAATTTCCCCACTACTGACGTAAGACTAACTGGCCTATAGTTCCCCGATTCCTCCCTACTACCCTTCTTGTAAATGGGCACAACATTTGCTAATTTCCAGTCTTCTGGGACGACTCCTGTTAACAAGGATTGGTTAAATAAATCTGTTAATGGTTTTGCTATTACATCACTGAGCTCTTTTAATAATTTAGGGTGGATCCCATCAGGCCCCATTGACTTATTTGTCTTTACTTTAGACAGCTGCTGTAGAACCTCCTCCTCTGTAAACTGATATGTAAATGTCTCTTTAGTGTTCTCTCCTAACTGAGGTCCCTTTCCTTCCTTTTCTTCTGCAAAGACTGAACAAAAATATTCATTGAGGCAGTCAGCGAGACCTTTATCCTCTTCTACATACCTTCCTTCCTTTGTTTTTAATCTAACTAATCCTTGTTTTACTTTTCTTTTCTCGTTTATGTATCTAAAAAATGTTTTGTCCCCCTTTTTTACTGACTGAGCTATTTTCTCTTCTGCGTGTCCTTTGGAAGCTCTTATAAATTGCTTTGCCTCTTTCTGCCTAATCTTATAGGTTTGCCTATCTTCTTCACTCTGAGTTGTTTTATAATTATTGAATGCTATCTTTTTGTTCTTCACTATTTTGGCCACTTCTGCAGAGTACCACAGTGGTTTCTTCCCTTTTTGTTTTTGCTAACAAGCCGAATGCAATTTCCTGTGGCCTTCAATAATGCTTCCTTTAAATAATCCCATTTCCCCTGGACTCCCTTTAAACTCCTCCAGTCTGATAATGACTCCTTCACACAAAATCTCATTTTAGAAAAATCAGTTTTTTTAAAGTCTAAAACTTTCGTTCTTGTGTGGTGCGGCTCCATCCCTGTTGTTATATTAAGCACTTGAATGCTAAGGACGCGCTCAGCGCGTCCTCAGCATTCCCGCTGGTGTGCTGAGGACGCGCTGAGCGCGTCCTCACATTGGGGTCAGCGTTCGGCCGGGTTCCGGCCGATCGCTGGCCCCTCCGGTGCGGGCTGACATCCTGGATGTCAGCCGCGCATCCGGACCAGCAGCCGCCAGCATTAGGTGTCATCGCGGGGGCGCGATGACACCTAATTCAGGCGCCCCCCCCGCATGTGCGGAGGAGGCGCCTGAAAGGGAGGGGGGGGAGGTCCTTCGGACCTCTCTCCCTCCCGATCGGCGGCGCACAGGGGGTTAACCCAGGCATCATTTGGAAGGGCACAGCCTGCCCTTCCAAATGATGCCTGGCATTAACCCCTGGGGAGCTGGATCGCGAATCGGCGCTGAACTCCCTATCTCCCGATCCGTGGCAGTTAGGGGTTAAATTTTGGTATCGTTGGATCGGCCAGAGCATGGCCGTTCCAACGATACCAAACACTACAGTGAAAAATTTTGTAAAAAAAAAAAAAAAAAAAAAAAAAAAAAAAATTTTTTTTTTTTTTTTTTTTGGGTTTGTTAATGCAGCAATATTGTTCCCATTTCAATTATAATGTGAACAATGATGCTGCACTAACGATTTTTGTATGCGGTGCGTTTGTTAAAAATAGTGTCATTTCCCCAAAAAAAAATGTAACGAGACCCCATCTCTAATTTTTTTAACAAGCGCACCCCATACAAAATATAACCGCAATTACTCGCATGTTAAAATGTGGAAAAAAACACTTTACACATTGTAAATTATTGAAAATACATATTTTATTGCATTTTTTGTTATAATATACAGACATGACATAACGTATACATATAATAATGACATATTATGAATCTACCGAGTCTGACGGAAAGAACGATATATAATATGTCTGGGTCATATACTAAAATAAGCCTTCAAAACACGTTTAAACATGATGCGCAAAACAGGTAAAAATGACCTCAGCATAGGGGCGGGAAAAGCCTCAGCAGCGAAAGGGTTAAACCATACTGACTGGTGATCACTAGATCCCAAATTTTCACCTACAACAACGTCTGATACCAAACCTCCATTTGTGAGTATTAAATCCAATATGGCCTCTTTACGGGTCGGCTCCTCAACTACTTGTGTTAGAGATAATCCCAGTAGGGAGTTTAGAATATTTGTACTCCTGGTGCACCCAGCTGTTTTGGTTTTCCAGTTCACATCAGGAAGATTAAAGTCCCCCATGATAATAACTTCCCCCTTCATTGCCATTTTGGCTATTTCCTCAACCAGCAGATTATCTAGTTCTTCTGCTTGTCCAGGGGGTCTATAGATCACACCTACACGAGCTACTGTATGATTGCCAAATGTTAGCGTAACCCAAACTGACTCTATGTTCACCTCGCTCACTTTTATTTGGTTCATTTTTATGTTGTTTTTCACATACAGGGCCACTCCTCCTCCTTTCCTACCTTCTCTGTCTTTTCTATATAAAGAGTACCCCGGTATTGTTATGTCCCAGTTATTTTTCTCACTGAACCATGTCTCAGTAACCGCCACTAAATCTACTTTTTCAGCTGCCATCATTGCCTCTAGTTCATTGATTTTATTGACTAAACTGCGAGCATTTGTAGACACGACTCTGAGCTTGTCATTTTTTACCTCGCATGTTGCTTGCACCCTCCGATTTAGTTTTGGGACAATCGGGCAGATTGTTTTTTACCCTTTTGTCCCCCCCTCCTAGTTTAAATATTTCTTTGCGAAACCTTTGAACTTCTCACTGAGAACATATGTTCCCCTATGAGTAAGATGCAAACCATCTTTTTTATACAGTTCCTTTCTGCTCCAATTAGAGCTATCATGGGACACAAAGCCAAATCCTTGCTCCCGACACCATTCCCGAAGCCACAAATTGAATTCCCTATTGCACATCTGCCTATCTTGAATGTTATGCACAGGCAAAACTTCAGAGAATGACACAGTGGACGCAATCTGCTGTATTTCACCTCCAAGAACACAAAAATCTTCCTTAATCTCAGAAACCTCATTGCTAGCCAAGTCATTTGTCCCTAGATGGACTAGAACGTCCACTTCCCCTTGTTGCTTTGCTTGTTTGACAGTATTGAGAATACGTCTCTTGTCTCTACGAGCAGTAGGTGTCAGGAGACGTCGCACCAAATCAGTATTCGTCCCCACTATCATGGAACTCCTGTTTGCCCCGAAGGCCGAGGACACACAATGGCCAATACATCACAACCTCCGGACTGTCCGATGACTTCGGATCCGATCTCCAACTTCACCTGTAGATACCCGTCATAAGGGAGTTTCTCAGTTCCAATGCCCCAGATTTCCAGGTCCTTCAATTTCTGTAGAGGAATGTGCTTCAAGTGTTTCTCATAGAAGTCTCGGTAGATCAATGTCACTTGAGCCCCTGAATCCAACAGGGCTTTCGTGTAGACTCCCTCCACTTGGATTGGCACAATAGGAGAAGGACCTATCAGCTGTTTAAGGGTTTCAACCTTCGGGCACCTAGGTTGATCCTTCACTTGTGCCCTCTGGCGTTTCCCGCCGGTGAGGTAGATAACAGTCCTTCTAAGGCTTTCAAAAGCTCCTCAACTCTATTCCCTTCAGGCTTTCGGCCTTTGCATTGTGCGCGGAAGTGGCCCATTTCTCCACAACCGAAACATCTCTTCTTAGAAAGCGGAGACGCAGTCGCCTGCTGTGATTCGGTTGAAGGACCCTGGCTAGACGCCACAGCAACTCCGGTTGTCTGCATGCCCGTAAGGAACTTCTGCATCTCTGTCTGCATCTCTGTCACCTTCAACAATACTCGGCACAGTTCCGTGTACGCCTGTTGCAGTTCAGCTTGAGCTTCTTGTACCTCCTTAACAGTTTTTCGCAGCCGCCTTGTGCAGAGAGGTTTAATTCTTTGACAGCCTTCTCTGTGGATTTAAAAGCGGTCAGATGCTCTTGTTCGTCCACGTCGGATCCGTAGGTATCCAACGAGTCGCTTTCAGGCTGCAAACAGTCGTTATGCCTCACAGGTTGCGCGTAAGCTCTTTCTCCTCGCCTGAAGGATTTTTCTTCCAGTAAAGCCTCCTCCTCTCTGACAGCTCGTATCAGTTCCAGGTACTTCAGTTCTTGATTACCTGCTCTGCCTCTCAGCTGCAGCATCACTGGATCTAGAGGTTGAGAGCCCCTCAGGATCTGTTTTATTCGGATCTTATCCACTTCAGCTGGTTCGGCCCCTTTCTTGAGGAGTATCTGGTGCAGAATCTTATCTAGGCGCCTCATATATTCGGTCATTCTCTCACCTTTCCGCTGGTAGGTGTGTTCATACTGATATACGAGCTCTGCAGCCTTTTCCGTTCGCCCAAAAACTTCCTCCAGAATGTTTAAATAATCTAAAGCAGTGCAGTCTTTCTTACTCAATTTTAGGTTTCTTACAGCTTCTGACACAGGTCCCTTTAAGCTCTCGGTGATCCTTTGCTTTTTCTGGGCTTCAGGGACATCCCACTCATCCAGAGCCTGCATCGCCTGTTCCACCCATTCTTCGAAGGTTTCTTCTCCCGCCGGAGTTGGTACGTTTCTTGTAAAATTTCTCAACCGTCGATAACCGAAGTTAGTGTGCGGAGGGCTTGTTCTCTGACACTTAGCCAGCAAATCTCCAATAGCCACTATAAATTCAGGCCCGATCATGGCCAACGGACTGGGCGCGGGAACACTTGCGGATTCGCCACGTGGCGCACTTGGCTGAATCAGTTGGACTTCCACCTCATCGGTCAGCTTCACGCTCGCGCCCTGAAAACACACTGGAACACCCTTTCTCCACTCAAAAAGAACATACGTGTGAGAGGTATCTGGGTTCTCTTTAATGTCCAGGATTAACCCCCGATGATCTGGTGTCAGCGCGGCCACGGCCTGGCGAATCTGATCTTCGGCCCAAGTGTCTGCGGGAATATCCATGACTATACAAAATTCTAACTGACTACTGTGCTCCTCACACCATTCGGCAGCCGTGTCTGGATCCATATTTAACCCTTTAGATGCGGTTTTTCCAGAGACTGGATCCCGGAAACGAGCCCCCACGTGTAGCGCTCACTCCCGGAGGAGTCGCTGAAATTGAACCTCGGGTCAGTCTCCCCGCACTAGGGAATAAATATACTCCAGCACCATTGTGGATTTTATAAATTATATAGTTTACTAGAATCAATGGCATATAATGAATAACACCGTGTTCGTAGATATATTTACAGTACTTCGTAATGCGGGAAACGCGCAGCGGAAAAGAAATACGATGCTTCGTAATTTGAGGAACGCGCAGCGGAAAAGAGAAAATACAAGGCTTCGTAATTCGAGAAATGCGCAGCGGAAAAGAGAAAATACAAGGCTTCGTAATTCGAGAAACGCGCAGCGGAAAAGAAAAAGAAAAAGAAATCTTTAACCCCCTTTTGTGTTTGGGGAGTGAGTCCCGCACAGGTTATGTCCCAGAATGTACGTGTGTGTGTGTGTTATGGTACCCGGGTACAATATTCAACTGGCCAGTGAATTGCTTATGAGATATCTTCGACTAGTCAAGTTGGGGCCCTGTGGGTTTTGGAAACAAACAGCAGCGTGCTTTATTTTCACAACGACCCGGAAGGCCTCTCACCCATCCGCCAGATACTTGATGCTCCGCTCGACCCAGGACGTCTCTCTGCTCGATGTTGACTGTGGTTCTCTTGGTTACTGGATCCGCTGTCGAGCTTTCTGCACTTGCCGCAAGATATCCAGCTCACCGCCTGCTCTCCCTGTCCGATCGATCTGCGGTACTCCTAACTCGGGGTCTTCTAGCTTCCTCAAGATCAGCGCGGGTAGTCCTGTGAATCTCTGGGTCTTCCTCTGGTAAGGCTGAATAACCCGGTCTTTAGCTCTGTCAGGCCCCAGCTGCGCTCCGGCCTAGTCGCTGTCTCGTTCTGCTGCTCTGCGTCTTGCTCCTCTCACTCCCTGGCGCGCTCTGCCAGCTCTCACACGAGGCTCAGGATGTAAGGGTCTGTGTCCCACCCACTTCCTGTGTCCGCTCCCAAAGCATGCCGGGAAATGTAGTCCCAATGTTCAATGTCTCTATCGCGCTTGTCTCCCTCCGGTGGCCAAAAATAGGTACTGCCATGACAGGGAATTAAACCCAGCGCTACACAAGAAAACCCTAACAGGTCTATTCAAAGAAAGGTGAAACTCAGGAGAATGACTGGAGAAGTGAAAATTCTAGCAGGGTTATTCAGAAAGAGGTGACAAGCAGAAGAATGACTGGAGAATGGAAAATTCTAGGTCGAAATAGCCGATTTGGAAAGTGAGTTGAATGGGAGAATTTTTCTGGTTTGGCTACTTTGACCTTGAATTTTCTGTTTTCCAGCCATTCTCCTGCTTTTCACCGCTCTCTGAATAACCCTGTAGGTCAAAATAGCCAAACCAGCAAAATTCTCCCATTTATCTCACTTTCCAAATCGGCTGTTTGGTCTAGATTGTTCTCTTCTCCTGCCAATTCTCCTTGTTAGTTTTGTGGGGGGTTTTTCTCCAGTCTCCATAGCACAAGGCAGTGCTATGAGATTTCAGTATCAGTGTGTTGGTTTGAAATGCCTTTTAAATGTATCTATTGCCTATTTATGAGACCGATATTATTTCTAATCATGAACTTTTATGATCAATCTTAGTGTATTTTACTTGAAACTGTCTGTCCTCAAAAGTCCTAACGAGGCCTAACAAGGCCGAAACGATCATTGGGGTTTACTGCATCTCTCATGCAGGGATGACGTCCTTGGCAATCAGTACTGCAGTGACCACCCTTTTTTGAGTAAGAGCAGGCTGATTTGCATATGGAGCAATCGTCCCTGTAATGGCACAATCGAGTAAAAACCCTGTGAGACCTGAGCAGGCCCCACCGTAGAGCAGACCACTAGTGCCGTTGCTCGTCCTCAGGAACCTCACAAACCTCTCTGTCCTCAAAAGTGAATTATTTTTCAGCACTTATATAATGGTTTCAATTTTCAACATGTGTGGAAAGACCTCTATTTATGAGATACAAATGTTGCCAAACGTCCGATTTATACTTTAATGCAGCCATTATTGCTTTATGTTGAACCTTTACAACCGTATTGGATGAATTGTAAACTAGACATGTACATTCGTTTTAGTACTAAAACGATTTAGTCCGAATTTTGGGATAATTTAGTTTTCATATGACTCAAGAGAAACGAAACTGCTCAGAACAAAAAACGAAAGAAACTAAAATAAAATGCACTACATTTTAGTTTCAGTCCTTTTTGTGATATTACATTGATGAGTGAAGGAGACCAGCAATGAAGAGCGCAACATCGCAACATCCGAAGTTCTGCACCCTCCACATGCCAATGCAGTAGGAAGTTCTATACAGAGAGGGGCATTAATTAATGCAGGAGGATGTTCTGTACATTATACAAATAGGGGTATTAATGCAGGAGGATGTTATATACATTATACAGAGAAAGGTATAAATTGAGGAGGATGTTCTATACAGAGAGGGACATTAATTAATTCAGGAGGATGTTCTATATATTATACAGAGATGGGTATTAATTAATGCAGGAGGATGTTCTAAACATTATACAGAGAGGAGCCTTTTTTTTAGCCCTTTAAATCCAGTGGCTGTGAGCACTGAGATCGGCTGCTTGTTACATTATCTCTCAGTACAATGTATCAGGCTGAGCTGTTACAGTAACTGACTGTAACAGCGCTCAGAGTTTCAGTAAAACAAGGAAATAATATTCTTCTAATCTCTTATATATAAAAATATTATTTACTAGTTTTACTGAAACTCTGAGCGCTGTGATGAGCAGCAGTCAGTTACTGTAACAGCTTTGCCTGACACGGGGCAGTATTACAATGTTGGTGCTAACTTAACCAGAGCTGTTGTAAACTGAAAACCTCCATAGACGCCACTACAATAGTAATTGTATCCACTGGTTTTCGGATGAAAGAAATTAGTTTTCATACTAAAGAACTGAAAACGAATTTCTTTAGCAACTAAATAAATTGCATTTTAGGACTAATCCATTAGTTCAAAACGAAATTTTGTGCTGTGCACATGTCTATTGTAAACTTGAATTTAGAGTCAAAATTTTAATTTTTTTTTAACTTCAAAATTGGCATATCTCTTTCACTCCAAATATTGTGGGGGTGAAAAATTGTCCTCCATGTGTTTACTGTTAAAAAAACTGTACATTAATCTAACATCTCACGCGCAGCCCCCATCCTCTGGAACGCTCTCTCTCGTACGGTCAGACTTTCCCCTAGTTTCTCTTCCTTCAAACGCTCCCTTAAGACTTTCCTATTTAGGGATGCCTACCACGCGACTCAATGACGCAACTAGCCCATCACTCTCACGTTGCAGTCCATCACTCTCACCTTGCACTCCTCTCCTCCTCTTTTCACCCCCAACCCTTCTAGATTGTGAGTTCCCATGGGAATAGGGCCCTCGTTTCCTCCTGTACTGGTTTGTCAAATGTTGTTCAATGTATGTAAGCCTTTCTATACTGTGCCCATTGTACAGTGCTGCAGAATATGCTGGTGCTTTATAAATAAAGATTAATAATAATAATAACTTAAACCTGACAAAAGCAAAATGTTCCACTCCAAGATATTAGTATACTGCTGATATACCATTATAAACATATAGCACTATCAATTAGTCAGAAAAAAAACTAAGACAATTTCGGTGCTCTCTCGTTTGGCGCCCTTCAGCAAGCTCAATTCTCCGCCCTTGCAGTGAATTCAGTATTCCTCGCAGGGTCCCCGAAGTGCGCTGAATGGATCTGCTGAATACCGCCAATAAACCTGATGAATGCATCAGGGAAACTGCTGAACGAATCCCATAAACTGCTGAACAACTCCGAACGCAGCCGAAAAAAGCAGTTCAGCAGCCGAACAGTGATAGAAAAAAAATAAAAAAATTAAAAGGCGTTTCAAATAAAATAATGCACGAGAATGCATGGAAATAATATATAAGGTGCTATGTATAACAAGTAAAAAGTCTGTTACAGAACAAAAAAAAGTAATTTAAAAAAAACGGGAACAAAAATTTCTGTGACAAAATCCAGAAAAATGTCTAACAAATTAATTAATAAAAATACTTTTAGCTGCAAATGAAAAGAATAAACGTTGAATAAAAAACAAGGATTTTTTTTTTACACTGAAACCTACGGGATTTGCCTGTTTAAACCTATCGAATGAAACCACCGAAAATCTGAGCAGTTCGACAACTTTTCTGTGCTGTTCAGCGCTTTCTGAATAGATTAGTAATTACTGAAATCAGAAGGCTTTCTATTTTCTTCAATATTGCCTGAACGTGTGTGTGGGGGTTTGTAGTAACATTTAAGCAATGCTTTCCTCCCTCTATCTGCTGTGAAAAGTGCGAAGGTTTCCTTCCACCCCTTTTTCTATATCTATACCTCATAGGTAAGCCCTCTTTCTGTTTAATTTTTACCATTGGTTTTGGCACCTTTTCAGCCAATAAGAAGTATTAATAATATATACGACTATAACTCACCTTCTCATTTCCCACGCTGGAAACAAGTGTGGAGGTGATGACACATTGTGCTATGAGCGGGTACCTGGGCATTTATTCTCTATTCCTTAATTTCTACAGAGTTTGGCCACATTGCTCTTCTGAGTTTCCTCACATTTGCCAGAAACTTTACAGGCTAAAAGCAGGTCTTTTTCTGTTTAGCATACACAGAGATTTCTTCGGCCTTTGCTGCATCTCAGCACATGGAGTGGCTTAATTCCTTTGCCCTAGGTAAGGAATTGAAACATATTTGGAGCTCTGTGATACTCTTCTCTAATCTCACGTTGGGGTATTTTGTGTATTTTTTATTCTTTGGTCCTCTAGTTTGGTCTGAGGGTTCTGCACACAGTATTTTAGCTGTTCCTTTAACAACATTCTTCTGGACAGATTTCTTAAATGTGTTAAAGCCATTGTTGAAGCCACTTTCGTAATATGTGGAGCACAGGCGCAAGTTTACAAGTGCAAGTTCCATCTGTATTCTGTTTCTGCTAGTATGTTACATCTATTATGTTCTTTCCCCAGAGGGCTCTTTGCACACAGGTCCAGTTTGTCCCATGATGCCCTGCAGAGACCCAGTTTCTGTTGCTTGGATGCTGAGTGCATATGTTGAGATTAGTGCCTCAGTGCTTACTTTAATTTCTGACTCTTCTAGTTTTTCCACCCATGGAACATCCCCTTTATTTGCATCCTATCAGGGTTATCCAAAGAGATTCGAAAAGTCACCGCACGTTCGGTGACTTTTCATTCTCTTCAATTCGGTTCCTTTTGCCGATCCCATTTCGGTGACCCTGCGGTGTATTCAGCAAACACCACAGGGCCCCCGAATTGCAGGGAAAAGCTACCGCAAACCTGACGAAAACTCACCGCAAAACCCACCGAATGCACGCAGAAAACCCTCAAAAACATCTGGATTAACCTTCGAAAAACGAAAAACCCGAGCAGGAGCCGCAGCGAAGCAGCCGAACAGGAGCCGAATCACACAGAGCCGAAGCAGCTGAGACGCAGAGGCAGTGAATAAATTAGCAAAACCATTTGTATGAATCTGTGAAAATGAAATGCTGTTTGCAAAGAAACTACTGAGCGAAAATGTCTGAAATTTACACAGGAGGTCCAGGGAATGATAATAAAGAGGGCTGTTACAGAAAAAATAAGTAAATTTAAAAAAAAAAATCGGACTTTTAAAAAAATAAAATAAGAAAAATGCTTAAAGTATCCTAAAAAATCTATAAATAGACTTTTTGCTGCAGAATTTTATAATGAATGGTTTATTAGATATTGAATTAAAATGGGAATATTTTTAACATTGAAGTCTATGGGATTCTCCTGAATAAATTTGCCGCATGAAACCACCGAATGGCAGGGTATTATGGGAACCTTTCACTGCTGGTTTGTGTTCTCTGAATAGCCGAAGCAGTGCTTTTCATGGGGATTTCACTGCCCTCGAACAGGCACCGTATGTGCAGGCAATTCGCCAGGATTTGGCGAATTGCCTGCTCTCTGGATAGCCGAATGGCCAGGAAAGGTAACCGAACACTGATTTTCAGCGTTCGGTTACCTTTCTCAAGCAATTCGGATCTCTTTGGATAACCCTGTATGTCTGTCCTTCTTGTAGCCAATCCAGGGCATTAAACCATCTATCTGGCTTTGATATACTACGTACTGTAGCTGTTCAATCTACTGACATTTGATGTTTTTAGCCTCTAACATTTTTTCTGATCCATTTCTGAATCCTGCTCATGTAATGACTCATATACCTAGCAGTTTTGGAGACAATGATGCCTGACCGGATATCTCAAATTTTTGGGATACAGGTAATAGGTCAGACAGAAGCCACTGTTCACTTGTAAATTTCATGACCATTATAGATTTGCCTTGTCTTAACCCTTTCGCTGCTGAGGCTTTTCCCACCTCTGTGCTGAGCTCATTTTTACCGGTTTTGCTCATCATGTTTAAACGTGTTTTTAAGGCTTATTTTAATATATGACCCAGACATATTATATATCGTTCTTTCCGTCAGACTCGGCAGATTCATAATATGTCAATATTATATGTATACGTCACGACCTGTCTGTATATTATAACAAAAAATGCAATACAATATGAATTTTCAATAATTTACAACGTGTAAAGTGTTTTTTTTCACATTTTAAGATGCGAGCAATTGCGGTTATATTTTGTATGGGGTGCGCTTGTTAAAAAAATTAGAGATGGGGTCTCGTTACATTTTTTTTGGGGGAAAATTACGCGATTTTTAACAAACGCACCGCATCCAAAAATCGTTAGTGCAGCATCATTGTTCACATTATAATTGAAATGGGAACAATATTGCTGCATTAACGAACCAAAAAAAAGAAAAAAAATTGTTTATTTTTTTTATAATTTTTTTAAAATATTTTTTAATTTTTATTTTGAATTTTAATTTTTTTTAAAAACTTTTTTCACAGTCATGTTTGGTATCGTTGGAACGGCCATGCTCTGGCTGATCCAACAGTACAAAACTTTAACCCGTAGCTGCCACGGATCGGGGGTTCATTGGAACCCCCCTATCTCCACCATTGGTGGCAGCTAGGGGTTAACTCCAGGACTGGCGTCATCATGCTATGCACGATGATGCCAGTCCTCAGGGGGAGTTCCTGGAGGCTTGGCCGACATCCAAGATGTTGGCCAGCTCCGGGAAAGGATCACGAACCGGCGCTTTTCAGCGCCGATTCGTGATCCGGCCCCCATGGGGTTAATGCCAGGTACCATTTGGAAGGGCAGGCTGTGCCCTTCCAAACGGTGCCTGGGTTAACCCCCTGCACGCCGCCGATCGGGAGGGAGAGAGGTCCGAAGGACCTACCCCCCCTCCCTTTCAGGCGCCTCCTCCGCACATGCGGGGGGGCGCGCCTGAATTAGGTGTCATTGCGCCCCCGCGATGACACGTAATTACTCCGGCGGCGGTTCCGGGTGCTGGGCTGACATCGAGGATGTCAGCCCGCACCGGGGGGGCCAGCGATCGGCCGGAACCTGGCCGAACGCTGGCCCCAAAGAGAGGACGCGCTCAGCGCGTCCACCGCATGGAACGCTACCTGCGGTTGGACGCGCTGAGCGCGTCCGTAGCAGTGAAGTGGTTAACCAGTCAGTAGTCCACACATCCCTGTCATATGTCGACTGCTGCAGAAGTCATTGAGAAGAATTCTAGTAGCCCATTTGTCATTATATGGCAATAGTAGGCTAACATCTGATGCATACTTCTTAATCAGGAGGATATCTGAGCTGGTAGAACTGATTTGTTAGCTCCCACATTTGAGGATGGTGAATAAAACCGGTATCTTGCCCAGGGCTGCCAACATTTGAACATTTTATTCACAGTTGCAAGGTATTACCATTGCTCAATCTAGCAGGTATAACAATGTATACCTTATGCAGTTGGACATTAGAAGGCTACCAGATATCTATCATTCTTCAAAAGGAGAAGACTGTATCTCGGGCGCAACCTAGAGGTGGTTTAAAAAACCAACATGAATAAAAAATATTGTGTATGCTTTGAGGACGACGAATGTAGCAATTTAGGATGCACGTTACACTTTCTCATATATATTGCGATCAGTTCTCTTAAATTGAAAATCACAATTGCATTAGACAAGTGGTCACATGTGCTGCGAAAAAAGCCACATTCATAGAACCAAAATTATGTGTGGAGCCTAATTATAAGGTTAAATCCGCAGCTGTCTCTTTCCATTTGGCGGTATATCCAAAACCCGCCGGTAATACAGGAAAAGGGGGAGATATATGGTAGAGTCAGTGCTTCCTTCAACAGTGATCCCTTTCTTGCTTCCTTTTTCTGCAGGACATCAATTTGTGTCTCAAATAAAGCAGAGAAACACCATAGCGCAACAAATTTAGTTCCACGCAATGAGTGCAAAAATGCAATAGGATCACTCACATTTGGTGGTGTCTAAATCAGACACTGGATGTATACAGCAGCCGATGATGTTATAGGGAGCACCGGACCTCCCACACGGCCAGCAACGTTTCTCGCGTTCCGGACAGAAACCAGGAATCAGAATATATATTAAAAAAGGCTGGTTTATTAAATAAAAAAGAATAAAATAAAACGGGCTATACACCCAAACGCGTTTCGCGAGTGTATCGCTTCCTCAGTAGGTGTCTATCATTCTTCACTCCAGAGAACATGAGTGTTATTTGCCAATTCAGTTTTCTATTAACTGACAATTTGGGGTATCAACTGTTTGATGTATGCAGGGATGGATACTAAACTGTATTTGAGCTTAAACTTGTATTATAGATTGTGCTTAGCACAATGGCCTGCAAATTACTCACTCATATTCTACAGATTAAAGTGTAGGAACTATTAGATAATGTGAAACAGTTTAACAGATCCTCCGGGATATGAAATTCTGAATTGAAATACATTACTCATGCTGTTGTTCGTGTCTTGAAATTATGATGATTCATGTAAAAGACCGATGTGCCAGAGGTGTCTAACATTAAGACATGTAGATATATTTTCATACAGGAACCATTTGTGGTACAAAACCAGGCGTAGATAAAGTGCTTTAAGATGCTAGAGTTAATTGTTCATCTATTCGATGTTAGAATCGAAGCTAGTATGCTATCAAGAAACACACATAATCATCGCCATGCGTAGGCTATAATTAAATCAGTTGACAGCATAGTATAAAGTGTTCTGATGATGAAGCAGCAGAGGAATTCAATTTTCTATTACATAATAGCAGGCTTTTACGGTGAAAAGTTCTTCTTGTGCATTGCAAAACGAGCAACGTATCTCTCAATTCCTACTTAAAAAGTTTTAATTGCGTTCTGCTCTGCATTGTTACAAATGATAGGGAACAGTATTAAACATGCTAGAGTAGACAATGCTTTGTATGGCCTGTCCTGCTTACATTCAATCAAGCTTTGTTCAATTATTTTACAAAACCACCCATATACTTCATCACAGCAGTGGTGTAATGAGGCAGCATTTGAATGTAGATACAGTGCTGGTAGGAGAGTCAGTTCGATCTGTGATCCAATGTATTCTGATTCTGAATATAAACATGTAAGCCATCTAAATAAGAGTTGGGGATACAATTATTTTATACTAATAAACATGATTGCATTAATTGCATTATGTCTAAGGCTAGGGTCAGACTGAGGCAGTGCGAACACGCGTGCAGGCGCACTTAATCACGGCCGTAGTAGCAGCAAATGCCGGGCAATGACGGCCAATATACGAAGTACGGTCGCACAAAAGTCCGGCTGCGCAACGCAAGTGGCAAACGAACGCATTTTGTCGAGAACGTAAAACCGCTAGTACGGTTGTACAGAGTGCGCTGCGTCCGCTAGCGGCGTGTGTGCGTGAATTGGAGATGTCAGACACTGCTAATGTCCGGCCAACATAACGTCCGGGATGCACAAAGTGTTTTATTGATGATCCGTACAAAATCACGAACGCAAATGCGCATAGTATGACCGCTATCGCGTACTCCGTGAAAAAATGCGTCCATTCGTTCGAACGCACTTTTTCACAGACAACGTGAAAATGCGTTCGTCTGACCCTAGCCTTAAAGCAAAAATGTCTCCCATGTGCAAACGCAAATTCAAAATCACTTAATACTAGCTTTTGGAAGCAGGCACTAATAGGGTTATTCAGAGAGCAGCGAATTGGCCAGCGATTTGCCCCGAACGGTGAATTTCCCTGTACAGTGCAATTTCGTGGCCATTCGGCTATTCAAAAAGCTGGTGATTCACCAAATATTGATTCCAATTTTTTTACATGTTTTTGTTTTCTTTGTTCTGTAACAGACCTTTATATTGTTATTCATAGGACTTTATATATTATTTCCAGGCATTTTCACGCACTTTTTTAAAAATGCCTTTTAGGGTCAGACGAGCGCAGTGATCACGTCTGTGTCGTCGCACATTTTATCGTCCGTGGTAGCATACAATTATGATCAATAGAGACCCACACATGAAGTATGTCTGCACAGAAGTGCGGAGGCACAACGGATGCGGCAAACGGATGCAAGTTAGGCAAGAACGTAAAACCGCTAGAACGGACGTGCGGAGTGCGCCACGTCCACAACGTCCACATAGCTTTGTGTGTGAGTGATGGAACGTAGTCAGACGGACTGCATTTTTGACGTCCAGCATTTTTGACGGACAAAATGGTTTTTCATATTAATTTTATTTCCCTTCTACATCAGTCATAAAAAACATCAGTCACAAAACAGACTGCGTGGCCACTACCTTGTCGTCAGTCAGAAAGTTCGTCCGTTTTGCACAGACGCACAGTCCGCACAGAATGCGCTCATCTAACCCTAGCCTTAGAAGGTTTTATAAAATATAGAGATGTGAAGGCAGCGCTTCTAAGTATCTTAAAGATATGATAGTGAAGGTATTTTTAGAGTGAGTGCTGCCGCAAAGGAATACAAAGTGTCCACACACCTCAAAGGACACAACAAATAATAGAAATAGAAAATTATTCCAGGCGCACCCTATTAATGACTAAAACATGAAGTGAGTATAGAAAAAATATACCATATCAATATTATATATAAATCTTATAATTAAATAGTGGGGGTTTCACACCAGGAAAGCACTCCAAAAATGAGAGAATAAAAAAATTTGAATACTTATATTTATTTTTTTGATTTTCTTTCTCCTCCTCGATCTGTCCTTTATAGTTGGCTCCTCTGGTTAAATACAGATGCACTCTATTAATCCAGGTTGCAGGGTGGAGAATGACTTTACTAAGTGTGGGCAATAGACATGTGCATTCGTTTTAGTACTAAAGCGATTTAGTCCGAATTTTGGGATAATTTAGTTTTAGTATGACTCAAGAGAAACGAAACTGCTCAGTACAAAAAACGAAAGAAACTAAAATAAAATGCACTACATTTTAGTTTCAGTCCTCTTTGTGATATTATATTGATGAGTGAAGGAGACCAGCAATGAAGAGCGCAACATCGCAACATCCGAAGTTCTGCACCCTCCACATGCCAATGCAGGAAGATGTTCTATACAGAGAGGGACATTAATTCAGGAGGATGTTCTATATATTATACAGAGAGGGGTATTAATTAATGCAGGTGGATGTTGTATACATTATACAGAGAGGGGTATTAATTAATGCAGGAGGATGTTCTAAACATTATACAGAGAGGAGCCTTTTTTTTTTTAGCCCTTTAAATCCAGTGGCTGTGAGCGCGGAGATCGGCTGCTTGTTACATTATCTCTCAGTACAATGTATCAGGCTCAGCTGTTACAGTAACTGACTGCTGCTCATCACAGCACTCAGAGTTTCAGTAAAACAAGAAAATAATATTGTTCTAACGTCTTATATATAAAAATATTATTTACTAGTTTTACTGAAACTCTGAGCGCTGTGATGAGCAGCAGTCAGTTACTGTAACAGCTTTGCCTGACACGGGGCAGTATTGCAATGTTGGTGCTAACTTAACCAGAGCTGTTGTAACTGAAAACCTCCATAGGCTATAATAGCTCTGGGAAGTTTACAACAGCTGTGGTTATGTTAGCACCAGCTATATAATATGGCCCACATTGTGCTGAGAGTGAGAGATACTGTAACAAGCAGCGATCTCAGCCCTCTGAGGAGCCACTACAATAGTAATTGTATCCACTGGTTTTCGGATGAATGAAATTAGTTTTCATACTAAAGAACTGAAAACGAATTTCTTTAGCAACTAAATAAATTGCATTTTAGTACTAATGCATTAGTTCAAAACGAAATTTTGTGCTGTGCACATGTCTAGTGGGCAATGCCCAAAAAATGCATAAAAATAGGTAGCAAGACAAAAGAGATGTTATATTAAGAAATATTAAATTTTATTCATAATAAAAGGCCATATGGCAAAGCATTAAAAAATGCAGTAATATAAAAAGTAGTAAAAAAAACTTTACAAGGATCACTAGAACGTGTTTTCGCCTGCAGGCTTCCTCAGTAAGTGTCCTTAAGGCTAGGGTCAGACTAACACATTTTTCGCGTTGTCTGTGAAAAAGTGCGTTCGAACGAATGGACGCATTTTTTCACGGAATACGCGATAGCGGTCATACGATGCGCATTTTCGTCAGTGATTTTGTACGGATCATCAATAAAACACTTTTTGTGTCTGGACGTGATGTTGGCCGGACATTAGCAGCGTCTGACGTCTCCTAATCACACACACATGCCGCTAGCGGCTGCAGCGCACTCTGTACGTCCGTACTAGCGGTTGCAAAAATACGTTCATTTGCCACTTGTGTTGCGCTGCCGCACTTTTGTGTGGCCGTTCTTCGTATGCTGCCCGGCATTGGATGTCATTTGTTGCTAGCACGGCCGTGATTTAGTGCTGCTAAACGCACGTTAATACTGCGTTAGTCTGACCCTAGCCTAAGTGTAGAGTGATCTCAGGCATAAATCCAATATTGGATTAAAAGCTTCCCCCATATCAAATAATAAAGTTTATAATTGCAGAAGATATTTACACATTCCAGCAATTTAGAGAACTGCGTTACAGAGCTCATGTGCTACATTCCCCATACGCAGCAAACTCTAGGTAAGACATGGAAATGAAGTCCACAGTCAATTTCTCACCTTTTGCATCCTGGGTCTGTTTTAACACAGAACCATCCTTGCCATTGCCAGTGCCATACTAGATGGCTTTTTAACAAAGGTTAGCAGGGTTATTCCGAGAGAGGTGAAAACCAGGAGAATTGGCAGGAGACGAGAACAATCTAGACCAAATAGCCGATTTGGAAAGTGAGATAAATGGGAGAATTTTTCTGGTTTGGCTTTTTTGACCTAGATTTTTCACTTCTCCAGTCATTCTCCTGGTCTTCACCTCTCTCTGAATAACCCTGTAGGTTACACAATAAGTCACAGCCACTCCTGGACAGCTATTTTGGGCTTATGCCTATTGCTAAAAAGCCATCTAGTATGGCATTGCACTGACGAGGAGCATTCTGTGTGAAAACAGACCCAGGATGCAAAAAGGTGAGAAATTGTGGACTTCATTTACATCTCTTACCCGGAGTTCCTCGCTGCATATGGGGAATGTAGCACATCAGCTCTATAAAGCAGTTCTCTGAATTGATGGGATGTGTAAATGTCTTCTACAATTATAAACTTTATGGACACCCTGTATTAATCTATATACTGTATATATATATATAAAGTCTCTTTACAATTTCAAAAATTTATTACAAAGGCAAATGAAAAGACAGATAAGTGAAAACTATTACAAAATGAGACATATATATATATTTATATTTTTTTTGCCTCATTTAATACACCTCTATATGGGCACCATTAGTTGCATGAAGAAGATCTTGACGGTACTCGATTTCTTGCCATGTTCGCTGTAGCATACCCTCATCAATGGTGGCAATGGCATCAGTGATCCTCTGCTTTAGATTAGTGATGTCCCGTACCTTTGTTCGATACACGATATCTTTAACATAACCCCATAGAAAGAAGTCGAGAGGAGTGATATCTGTTGAACAAGGTGGCCATGGAATTGGGCCACCCCTTCCAATCCACCGGTCTGGAAATGTTTCATTTAGGAACCCACGAACATGCAGTCCCCAATGTGGTGGTGCACCATCTTGTTGGAAAGTGATGGTTGGTTGAAGGTCATGTAGTTGTGGTGCCACGTATTCAGTCAAAAGTTCAAGGTAAACATTTGCTGTAATTGATATCTCCCCGAAGAAAAACGGACCAATGACTCGATAGCGCATGATCCCACACCACACATTCATCTAAAACAGAGGATCAGTGATGCCATTGTCACCATTGATCAGGGTATGCTACAGCGAACATGGCAAGAAATCGAGTACCGTCTTGATGTGCTTCTTGCAACTAATGGTGCCCATATACAGGGCCGGTGCAAGCATTTTTGTTTACTCAGGCGAAGTTGTGTTTTGGTGCCCCCCTCCACCCAATCCATGCCATGCTAATCGGGAGTGTTTGGTGTCCTCACGCATTGCCAATCTATGCTGTGCCTGGTGCCCCTCCTGTGCCACAGGGCCAATCTACAGAGTGTGTGGTCCCCTCCTTTGGCAATGTGGCATAGGAGGGGCACCAGGCACTGCACAAATTTGCAATGTGGCCTGGTGGTGCCCCCTGGTCTTGCTGTGTCAATATACCCACATATTTCAAACTGCCTGCCACTCCCAGTGTTTCCCTGTGATCCTGCAACCTACCACTCTCACTCTGTTGCTGTGGTCCACTGTCCGACTCAGGTCTCCAGAAGCAGACTGGCAGAAGGGTCCTCGTCCTATAATTCAATTCACTCCCCCTTAATTCATTTTTCCCCTTTAATTACTTTTACCCCCTTAAATTCATTTCATATAGCGTATGACAGAGCTCCACAGCAATAAAACTCACAGTAATGTGCGGGGTGTATGACAGAGCTCCACAGCAATAAACCTCACAGTAATGTACCGATATCAGTTTACTCAAACCCCCCAGGAGAACATTACACACACACACCCCCAGCAGAACATTACACACACACCTCCCAAGCAGAACATTACACCCCCAACAGAACATTACCCCTCCCAGCAAAACATTACACCACCCCAGCAGAACATTACACCCCACCGAGCAGCACATTACACACACACACACCCTCCCCTCCCTCATTTTATTCAAACCTTTTAAAAATCTTCTCTCGGCCTCTCTGCCCAGTCCTCCTTCACATTAGTGGAAGCACGCAGGCTGACTATGCTGCAGGGCCGCACCCTAAGCTTTGGTGTTTGTCCTCCAGGCTTTTCTGCTGCTGCGTGACCTAGCTATGCGTGTCACGTGAGGGGGGCGGTGCCAAATTATGCAGTGTGCCTGCTCATGTTTAGAATGTGGGACTGAGGCAGGCACACTGCATCGGTTTGAGAGCGCGCGGCTGGGCCCCTGGTTGATGTCTGAGGATCTTTCCTAGCTCCGCTTCCGGTATTTTAAAAACAGAATTTTTCCGCCCCTCACACTGCCAGCAAGCCAGGACAGTAAGGCGGCTGCCTCTGCCGCCACTAGCGCCGGCTCTGCCCATATAGACATGTATTAAATGAGGCAGAAAAACCTTAAATATATACGTCTCATTTAGTAATAATTTTCACTTATCTGTCTTTTCATTTGCCTTTGTAATAAATTTTTGAAATTGTAAAGAGACTTTATGGACACCATATATATATAATGGTATATATATATACAGTATATATATATACGCATTTTGACTTTTTTTCCAATGCAACGTTTTTATATTTGAATGTCTAATGCTCTGAATTCTGAGTGCTCAATATATGCTAAATGGTGACTGCTCCCGTTCTTTTATGACAAAACAATAGAATGCTTTTGATACTTATCTCAGCAGACAAATGTGTCAAATTACAACACAGTCTTCAAAACCTCTTCAATTGACAGGAGGCAGTCAGGCCTGGCAACCCTTTCATTTTTGTCTGTTATCTTAAAATCAATTGCACAGCCCGATGCACTGATTAATGACTGTGGATTGTTGTGCAGAATTTGACCCATGTGTCACTGAGGAAACCCACCCCATGGGTTTTTCATCGATTTACCAAGATGTTTCTGCTGCATGGAGGTGACCTCAACGCTTTTACCTGGCCTGATATTTTAAGAAATGGTTGTATGTGTTGTGCTCCAATAGGAATAAAAGTAACCTTAGAAATGGTATATAACCATCTTTATTTCTAATTCAGAGCTGATAGTTCAAGTGAACATACCGTGCAATCAAACAAAAGATCACCGGCTCTACAGGTCAGAAACAATATTATACAAACAGAGGATATATTTTATATTGTAGTTAACAGAATCAGAAAGCTATATAAGTTAGTTTTTGCTGGAGACAGCATTCAATGGGCATACACTTTTACATTTCACATGAAAGATACTCAATCCCTATAATATTTTAAATATAAGGCAGGTAGATGGGTGACAAATAATCCAGGTAATGTTCAAAAAAGAGGGATGGAGGAAGAGGAAGCAGAGAAAGATAAAATGTAGCCATGGAGAAAAGAAAACTCAAGAAAGGTAGAAATGGAACCATGATGAAAAGGACAACCGAAAGGTAAAAAAATGAAAAAAGAACCACTAAGAAAGAGAATATAGAATACGGGTGGAATGTACTACAGGTCTTTTCCTATGGGATGAGGGTTGACAGCTCCGTGAGCTGCCACTGCAAAACCACTATTCCGGGCGATTGTGTACTGAAAGCGGAAACCAGGTTTAACGCTAGAAAGCAGAAAGTCTCGAATTGTAAGCGAGACAGTTAAGAAATCTGGACGATGACTGCCTACACAATTTCAGAAAAAAATGCAATAAAGGTGGCCATCCTCCATTAAAATACTCCATATAAATACAGCAACTAATAAATCGAGTTGTACAAGTGTGTGTATTGTGATCCATCCTTCCATAGAAACATAGAAACATAGAAAAATTTCGGCAGATAAGAACCTTTCGGCCCATCTAGTCTGCCCAATTACATGGATACTTAACCTGAATTTATCTTTTGTTTAGGATAGCCTTATGCCTATCCCATGCTTGCTTAAATTCAATTACTGTTTTGGCCTCTACCACTTCTACTGGAAGACTGTTCCATGTATCCACCACCCGCTCAGTAAAATAATGCTTCCTGATGTTACTTTTAAACCTTTGCCCCTCTAATCTAAGACTATGTCCTCTTGTTTTGCTATTTTGTTTCCTTTTAAATATACTCCCTTCCTCTACCTTGTGGATTCCCTTTACGTATTTAAATGTTTCTATCATATCTCCTCTGTCTCGTCCTTTTTCCAAGCTGTACATGTTAAGATCATTAAGCCTTTCTTGGTAACTTTTCTCCTTCAAGCCGTACACCATTTTAGTAGCCCTTCTCTGAACTCTCTCTAAGATGTCTATATCCTTCTGGAGATACGGTCTCCAGTACTGCACACAGTACTCCAAGTGAGGTCTCACCAGTGCTCTGTACAGTGGCATGAGCACTTCCCTTTTCCTACTGCTAATACCTCTCCCTACACAACCAAGCATTCTGCTAGCATTTCCTGCTGCTCTATTACATTGACTACTTACCTTTAGATCCTCTGAAATAATGACCCCTAAATCCCTTTCCTCAGATGTTGAGGTTAGGACTGTATCAAATATTCTATATTCAGCCCTTGGTCCCAGGTGCATTATCTTGCACTTATCCACATTAAAACTCAATTGCCACAACTCCGACCATTTTTTTAGTTTACCTAAATCATTTGTCATTTGGCTGATCCCTCCAGGAACGTCAACCCTGTTGCAAATCTTTGTGTCATCAGCAAAAAGACATACTTTTCCATTAATACCTTCTGCAATATCACTAATAAAAATATTAAAGAGAATGGGTCCAAGTACTGACCCCTGAGGTACCCCACTGGTAACAAGACCTTGCGCCGAATAAACTCCATTTACCACAACCCTCTGTTGTCTGTCACTCAGCCACTGCCTAATCCATTCAACAATATTGGAATCCAAGCTCAAAGATTGCAATTTATTGATAAGCCTTCTATGCGGAACAGTATCAAAAGCCTTACTGAAATCTAAATAAGCAATGTCTACTGCACCACCTGTGTCTATTATTTTTGTTACCCAATCAAAAAAATCAATAAGATTAGTTTGGCATGATCTCCCTGAGGTAAACCCATGTTGTTTCTGATCCTGTAATCTATGTGTTTTTAGATGTTCAACAATCCTTTCCTTTAACATGGTTTCCATTAATTTCTCCACTACTGACGTAAGACTAACTGGCCTATAGTTATCCGATTCCTCCCTACTACCCTTCTTGTAAATGGGCACAACATTTGCTAATTTCCAGTCTTCTGGGACGACTCCTGTTAACAAGGATTGGTTAAATAAATCTGTTAACGGTTTTGCTATTACATCACTGAGCTCTTTTAATAATTTAGGATGGATCCCATCAGGCCCCATTGACTTATTTGTCTTTACTTTAGACAGCTGCTTTAGAACCTCCTCCTCTGTAAACTCATATGTAAATGTCTCTTTAGTGTTCTCTCCTAACTGAGGTCCCTTTCCTTCCTTTTCTTCTGCAAAGACTGAACAAAAATATTCATTGAGGCAGTCAGCGAGACTTTTATCCTCTTCTACATACCTTCCTTCCTTTGTTTTTAATCTAACTAATCCTTGTTTTACTTTTCTTTTCTCGTTTATGTATCTAAAAAATGTTTTGTCCCCCTTTTTTACTGACTGAGCTATTTTCTCTTCTGCGTGTGCTCTGGAAGCTCTTATAAATTGCTTTGCCTCTTTCTGCCTAATCTTATAGGTTTGCCTATCTTCTTCACGCTGAGTTTTTTTATAATTATTGAATGCTATCTTCTTGTTCTTCACTATTTTGGCCACTTCTGCAGAGTACCACAGTGGTTTCTTCCCTTTTTTGTTTTTGCTAACAAGCCGAATGCAATTTCCTGTGGCCTTCAATAATGCTTCCTTTAAATAATCCCATTTCTCTTGGACTCCCTTTAAACTCCTCCAGTCTGATAATGACTCCTTCACACAAAATCTCATTTTAGAAAAATCAGTTTTTTTAAAGTCTAAAACTTTAGTTTTTGTGTGGTGCGGCTCCATCCCTGTTCTTATATTAAACCATACCGACTGGTGATCACTAGATCCCAAATTTTCACCTACAACAACGTCCGATACCAAACCTCCATTTGTGAGTATTAAATCCAATATGGCCTCTTTACGGGTCGGCTCCTCAACTACTTGTGTTAGAGATAATCCAAGTAAGGAGTTTAGAATATTTGTACTCCTGGTGCACCCAGCTATTTTGGTTTTCCAGTTCACATCAGGAAGATTAAAGTCCCCCATGATAATAACTTCCCCCTTCATTGCCATTTTGGCTATTTCCTCAAGCAGCAGATTATCTAGCTCTTCTACTTGTCCAGGGGGTCTATAGATCACACCTACACGAGCTACTGTATGATTGCCAAATGTTAGCGTAACCCAAACTGACTCTATGTTCACCTCGCTCACTTTTATTTGGTTCGTTTTTATGTTGTTTTTCACATACAGGGCCACTCCTCCTCCTTTCCTACCTTCTCTGTCTTTTCTATAGAAAGAGTACCCCGGTATTGTTATGTCCCAGTTATTTTTCTCACTGAACCATGTCTCAGTAACCGCCACTAAATCTACTTTTTCAGCTGCCATCATTGCCTCCAGTTCATTGATTTTATTGACTAAACTGCGAGCATTTATAGACACGACTCTGAGCTTGTCATTTTTTACCTCGCATGTTGCTTGCACCCTCCGATTTAGTTTTGGGGGACAATCGGGCAGATTGTTTACCCTTTTGTCCCCCCCTCCTAGTTTAAATATTTCTTTGTGAAACCTTTGAACTTCTCACTGAGAACATATGTTCCCCTATCTTTTTTATACAGTTCCTTTCTGCTCCAATTAGAGCTATCATGGGACACAAAGCCAAATCCTTGCTCCCGACACCATTCCCGAAGCCACAAATTGAATTCCCTATTGCGCATCTGCCTATCCAGTGTCCGTTGTAGCATTTCAATGGATCTGCTGTGAGAACCACATGATATAACATGAGTGCTTTTAGGCTGGGGTCAGACCAGCGCACTTTTAACGTGCGTTCTGGCGCACATAATTACGGCCGCACTAGCAGCAGATGACGGGCAATGACGGCCACTATACGATGTACGGCCGCACAAAAGTCCGGCCGTGCAACGCAAGTGGAATTTGAACGCATTTTTCTGAGAACGCTGAACCGCTAGTACTGACGTACTGAGTGCGCAGCTGCGGCATAGCGGCGTGTTTGCGTGATTAGGCGATGTCAGACGCTGCTAATGTCCGGCCTACATAACGTCCAGATGCAAAAAGAGTTTTATTGACGATCCGTACAAAATCACGCCTGAAAATGCGCGTCGTCTGACTGTTTTTGCGCATTCCGTGAAAAAATCCGTCAAAAAATCCGTCAATGCGTTCGGACGCACTTTTTCACGTTCGCGGGGAAAAATGCTTTCGTCTGACCCTAGCTTTAACGTATGATACAACAGACATGGGTTTTAAATCCCATTGAACTGCTAGGATGGGCGTCAAATGGGTCTACAAAGCACAAGCCTCGAAGGCCCCAGCCTAAAAGTGCAGGTTTTACTATACATACAGTGCAAGTTACATTCTTTATATAAAACCGAGTGTGTTATGTAAAAAAATTATCGTTTTACTGTAAAATGAATTTGTTATATAAAAGTGGCTTACTATAAATTTTCCGATTTACAGTAGGGACACTGTGAGTTACGGGTTGAATGTATTGGAGCCCTTGTGTCTTGAAGACCACATGTCAATCTGCTATTTGACAATATTGTGTGTTTGGCAAAGGTGTTTGGGGGACAAAGGTGTTTATTATGCAACTTCTAATGCTTTATCTTGGACAAAATAAGCATAGTTACATAGGATGGAAAAAAGATGTCATCAAGTTCAGCCTTTCCCACGTCACCTACTGCTGTTGATCCAAAAGGAGGCGATAAACCCAGACTAAAGTGCTCGCTAATATGCGACATCACTGGGAAAAAATTTCTTCTTGACCCCAGAATGGTGGTCAGATTTCACCTTGGACCAAGCCGTTTTAGCCCACAATTTAAATATTATAACCCTTAATAATCCTTTTTTGCAGTAAGTCATCCAGGATTTGTTTAAATGTCTATTCAGTCTCTGTCCCAACCACCTCAACAGGCAGATAATTCCACAGCTTTATTGTTCTCACTGTAAAATAACCAATTATTAAACTATTTTTTCCACCTGGGGCCATCTTGGACAACACACAGGTCAGCTAGTAAAGCTTGCATTCATGGGCTTCTACACTTACAACGGCGTATAATTTGCATGTCCACTAGGGTGGTCTTAAAAGTTAGTGACTTTGCTTGTTGCTGCAAAATGTTATACCTGCAAGTTTTCAGAACACTGCATTTTGGATAACTAGCAGGTTTGTAGATTCTACCGAAGGCAACAAAAAAAGGCCAAAAAGCGAGAGAAAATAGAGGAAGGTAACTGTGAGCCATTAAGAAACAGAAATGTGAAAGTTATGAAAAGGAGCCATAAACAAAAAAGAAAAAGAGAATAAAAAGTATTTGAGGTATGCCAGTAAGACCAGCTTGATGTGTGTTCAGGCAAATAACATGTCATCTCATCACTCTGGATCAGTTAGCGAGCCTCTCAAAGTTTGAAAGGCGTGAGCACAGTTCCACACATTCTACATCTGTAGTGTTGGGTAGGGGGCTGTTTTGTTACTTCAGATGCAAAAACAAAAAAAATTGTCACACAAGGAACTTTTTGTAAAACACAATGCTTTCTCACCTCTCCAAATGCTTGGCGTTTCCACATTGCTGATAATGTACCGGCTGGGTGGAGTAGAGGTAACATCACTGCTCTGCATGGAGAGAGCCTGTGGAGTCATGGGTTCGATCCCAGCAAGCAACCTGTCCAGTAAGTGTCCTTGGGCAAGACACCTAATGGTACATACTTGCCACCCAGGACATACTTGAAAACAAAATACCATGATCTCCACTGGAAGGGATCCCAGACTTGAGAAACCTCACGAGATCACCACCAAGGGGGCGCCGAAAGTCCCATAGATAAGTAGAAGCAAAGAGAGGTGGGATCTTCAAGTGAGGAAAAAGAATTTATTCGGGTACAGCAAACCTCAAGACAAAATACTTGAAAACAAGAGAAATCTCAATGTATCCTTCCTGGTAAAATCCTTTCTCTAAAAAAAATGTGTAAAATGCATTGGGAAAAGTGTATGCCAAGGGTATTAGTGAGTGTGACCACTGTACTGCTTCAGGGCTACAATTGCCCTGCTCATACTTGTTGAATCATCACCATCCAGGATGGTGTAAAATTGATCTTGTTACTTGATCTATAATTATCTAAAACAATTACACATATTCTCATTAAATGATAAAGTTGAATAGTAATTGCATGGTACGGTAATTGCTGTCATTGCTCACACAATTTCTACTGCTCAATTTGCTGTTTCAGGTTGAGTGGTAACATATGTCGTTAACACTCTTCCCTAAAATCCGTAAACTCAATCTGGTTTTATTCGGAAACAAAATAAAGGCATTTTATTTAAAGCAAATGGCTGTAAATAAAATAACATGTCACCGAAGCTGCTGAAACTGTTTGAACATCTTAGAGATCTGTTTTTTTCATTCTACTACTATACATGCAGTAGCCCGTCTTAGCCAGGGAGCTCTCTGTCTGCCAAATAAACTGACTCTCTCTAAAATGTATGTTATGACAGGTACATGAAATTTTACAATATCTGCAATTGAAAGCTGTTTTCCTTGGGACCAGTGGTTTTGTGGAAGTCCTGCAGATCCTTTTAAATATTACCAATAGTGGTCACGCTTCTTCCAGCTAGCACAAAACAAAAACAATGGTAACAGATATAGGATGTTACTGGCCTCGCAATAGTGGTCAGACAGTAGTTATCATGAAAGAATTAACTATGGTGCTCTATAGCTAAATTAAAACAACCTGGTATTCTAGTATTTTCTGTAATAACATATTTAATTTAATGAATAATTTTATTGCCTATTCCTCACATGCAACAGAACTCAAATGCTTGCATGGGCTCAGATGCAAATATGTGCTAGGGGTAAATTCTTCTTCTTTCCTCTTTTCTATTTGCACAAGAATGGCAAATAGGGATGTGCATGCCTTTTTTTCCCCTTTGTTTAGTTTAGTTTTTGTTTTTTAGGGTCTTTTTTTCGTTTTGGGTCATTTCAGACAATTTTTTTGTTTAGTTTCGCGTCGGATCGATTCGGTGATTCGGATCAATTCGGTGATTCAGATCGATTCGCAATTCGGATCGGTTAGTTTTTCGTTTTTTTATGAGTTATTTAGTTTTTTATTGGTTATTTAAGAATGGGAAGTAGATTACTACCAATAGAATGAAAGTTTCTTTACTTATTTATTTTATTAGGATTTTTAAGCATTTTTTTGGGTGAAATTTTAGCTTTCCTAACCTCTTTTTAAAGAAACAAGGCTTTTAAACCCATAGGTTTTAATGCAGCATATGAATCCACACACTGCTGGGCAGCGCCTCTCTACAGTATAATTAATGCAGCATATGAATCCGCACACTGTAGGGAAGCGCCTCTCTACAGTATAATTAATGCAGCATATGAATCCGCACACTGTAGGGAAGCGCCTCTCTACAGTATAATTAATGCAGCATATGAATCCGCACACTGTAGGGAAGCGCCTCTCTGCAGTATAATTAATGCAGCATATGAATCCGCACACTGTAGGGAAGCGCCTCTCTGCAGTATAATTAATGCAGCATATGAATCCGCACACTGTAGGGAAGTGTCTCTCTACAGTATAATTAATGCAGCATATGAATCCGCACACTGCTGGGCAGCACCTCTCTGCAGTATAATTAATGCAGCATATGAATCCACACACTGTAGGGAAGTGCCTCTCTGCAGTATAATTAATGCAGCATATGAATCCGCACACTGCTGGGAAGTGCCTCTCTACAGTATAATTAATGCAGCATATGAATCCGCACACTGCTGGGCAGCACCTCTCTGCAGTATAATTAATGCAGCATATGAATCCACACACTGTAGGGAAGTGCCTCTCTGCAGTATAATTAATGCAGCATATGAATCCGCACACTGCGGGGAAGTGTCTCTCTACAGTATAATTAATGCAGCATATGAATCCGCACACTGCTGGGCAGCACCTCTCTGCAGTATAATTAATGCAGCATATGAATCCACACACTGCTGGGAAGTGTCTCTCTACAGTATAATTAATGCAGCATATGAATCCGCACACTGCTGGGCAGCACCTCTCTGCAGTATAATTAATGCAGCATATGAATCCACACACTGCTGGGCAGCACCTCTCTGCAGTATAATTAATGCAGCATATGAATCCACACACTGCTGGGAAGTGCCTCTCTGCAGTATAATTAATGCAGCATATGAATCCGCACACTGCTGGGCAGCACCTCTCTGCAGTATAATTAATGCAGCATATGAATCCACACACTGCTGGGAAGTGTCTCTCTACAGTATAATTAATGCAGCATATGAATCCGCACACTGCTGGGCAGCACCTCTCTGCAGTATAATTAATGCAGCATATGAATCCACACACTGCTGGGAAGTGTCTCTCTACAGTATAATTAATGCAGCATATGAATCCGCACACTGCTGGGCAGCACCTCTCTGCAGTATAATTAATGCAGCATATGAATCCACACACTGTGTGGCAGCGCCTCTCTGCAGTATAATTAATGCAGCATATGAATCCACACACTGTAGGGTAGCGCCTCTCTGCAGTATAATTAATGCAGCATATGAATCCACACACTGCTGGGAAGTGTCTCTCTACAGTATAATTAATGCAGCATGCGGATCGATCCGAAATTTTGGATGGCCGATATTTTGTTTTCGGAAATGCTCTCGAAATACGAAAATTGAGATTTTCATCTGAATTTGGATTCGGAACCAAACGTATTGCAAATCTCTAATGGCAAATATCACTCCATTCTAAAGGATAGAAGGGAGAATATCAGAGATTATACTACTACGTAGGCACAAAAATATTTTGAAACATAACACATTATATAGATATAAATAACTGAAAACACACTTCAGTTAGAAAATGAATGATTGGAGTTTGTTAATAAATATTGCCAATGTGTTCCGGTGCCTAATGCAAAGAAATGCAAACTCTGCAGTAGATAGCTAATTTTTTTTCCCTTTATATAGCAGAATATTATGATTATGTATTGTTTTATATTTAGTATAACTTATTTTGTTCATTTGCTATTGCTCGTGCACTGTTTAATCATATTTACAATACACTGAACAGTTGCTTTGTTACAGTGAACTTGTACAAGCTTTATCATATTTATTATACAACTAATTTGTGTTCCGTTACTGTGCATTGAATGCAGCTTTAATATTTAAAAGTGAACCAATATTTTCTCAGCAAGTTTTTATTTTAGATGGAACAATATGACATTATAATATTTCAAAGTAAACTGGGTCACCAATTTAAGCAACTTGATGATGTTTCAAAACGTGTAGCTTTTAATCATGTTTTGAAAACAAATACTCTGAGTCTGATACAGACATAAGATGCAGATATTTCTTTTGTTATATCGTACACATTGTGATAATTGTTTTTTATTGCATTTGTTCCAGCTCTTGCTACATTCCTGTAGTTCAAAAAGCTTAATTTTCAGACACAATCACAAAATAAAACCAATTTTAGAAATTGCATTTGCCTATAGTAAACAAATATATTTCATATGATACTTTGATATTTTATAGTAGAAAATTCAAATGTTCAGCAATATGAAATAAAAAATAACTAAAAATATCAGGGTTATCCAAAGAGTGCCGACCTGGCCACCGAATTGCACCGAATTTCCCTGCATGGTGCAATTTTGTGGCCATTCGGGTATTCAAAAACCTGGCAGTTCGCCAAATATTGGAAACCATTGCCAGTGAAATACGGTGATCTTTGACAGCAGTGGAATCACCATCGAGAAATAATGGTTAATCTATTCAGAGAACACAGAACAGCAGCGAAATGTCAGTGAAATCCTCTGATTTTAAATGTTTTTTTTCGACAGGTTTAATCAGGCGAATCCCTTAGGATTCAATGTAAAAAAAAATCTCAGTTTTTATTAAATATTTATTCAGCCATTTATTCTTTTCATTTGCAACAAAAATTCACTTTATTTATTAATTTTTTAGGAATTTTTTTAGACTTTTTTGGGATTTTTTCAGTGGAATCTTTTTTCCGATTTTAAATGGAGGTTTTTTTTTTCCGTAACAGACCTCTTTATTATTATTCATAGGACCATATGTATATTATTTCCAGGCATTTTTCTGCAGTAGTTTTATTGCAAATGCGTTTTAAAAGTTCATTTTTTTTTTTACCCCGTTCGGCGGCTTTTTGTTTTTTTCTGGTGGCTGGTCAGCGCTCTGTTCGGCGGTTCAGCTGCTTTTTTCATATCGCTTTGGCGGTTTTATGGATCGTTGGATTTTTTCGGTGGGTTTTCGCTGGGTACTCAGATCGATTTGGTGGCTTGTTCGCTGCACTTCGGGGACCTTGCGGTGAATGCTGCATTGACGTGCTGAAGTTTGGGGAATGGAACAGCACCGAAATGTAGGTGACATTTTGGTGCTCTCTGAATAATCCTGTATATATATATATATATATATATATGTATTCCACAATCAAAAACTAACAGGCACTCACAGGTCTTCATTAAAAGTTTCCTTTTTTCACCTCTATTTCAAAATTCAAGCCTGCCATCAACGTTTCGGCTCCACTGAGCCATATTATTGATAAAGGCTTGGTGGATTGCAGAGGGGTAACTAGAAACCTCTGGACCCAGGTCAGAGGCGTAACTAGAAACTCAGGGCCCAGGTGCAGGAACCATGACAGCCCCCCCACCCTAGGCAAAAACATATTTTGTCCCCCTCCTGTCAACATGCATTGCCCCAGCTCACATAGGGGAAGGCGGCTACGCGCGTGCGCAGGTCACGTGGTCCGGCCAGTCAGGTGGTACTGAGTCTCTGTACCACCTAACTGGCCGGACCGCGTGACCTGCGCACGCACGCACGCACGCAGCCTCCTCCCCTTCAACACGGACTCTCACGCTGTTCAGGACCGGGCACTCCCGCTGCATGGCATCCAAGCCCCCTCAACCCGCTGCATGGAATCCAGCCCCCAACCCCTGCTGGCATCCGGAGCTGGGGCAATATCAATATGAGCTGGGGCAATATCCAGGTGAGCTGGGGCAATATCCATGTGAGAGCTGGGGCAATATCCATGTGAGCTGCGGCAATATCCAGGTGAGTTGGGGCAATATCCATATGAGCTGGGGCATATCCAGCTGAGCTGGGGCAATATCCATGAGAGCTGGTGCAATATCCATGGGAGCTGGGGCAATATCCATATGAGCTGGGGCAATATCCAGGTGAGCTGGGCAATATCCAGATGAGCTGGGGAAATATCCATGTGAGCTGGGGCAATATCCAGGTGAGCTGGGGCAATATCCATGTGAGCTGGGGCAATATCCAGGTGAGCTGGAGCAATATCCATGAGAGCTGGGGCAATATCCATATGAGCTGGAGCAATATCCATGAGAGCTGGGGCAATATCCATATGAGCTGGGGCAATATCCATGAGAGCTGGGGCAATATCCATATGAGCTGGGGCAATATCCATGAGAGCTGGGGCAATATCCATATGAGCTGGGGCAATATCCATATGAGCTGGGGCAATATCCAGGTGAGCTGGGGCAATATCCATGAGAGCTGGGGCAATATCCATATGAGCTGGGGCAATATCTATGTGAGCTGGGGCATATCCATGTGAGGCTTGGGGCAATCTACATGTGAGCTGGGGACATTCTGTGTATATGTATCTGGGGGGATATATACTTGTGAGCTGGGGGCATTTTTATATGAGGTCTGGTCTTATTGGAAAGCGTTCACATGACATAAAATAAAAGTATCGGTACTCGGTATTGGTGAGTACTTTTAAAAAATATCGGTACTCGTACTCAGTGTTAAAAAAAAGTGGTATTGGTGCATCCATAGTTTTCATTTGTAGTTTTTTGTTTAATCACCTGCAATAGTGATTCAAAGGCAAGTGTGGTGTTTGTTTATGCTGGAATAAAAAGACCTTTCATTTTCACAACTTCAAGTCTGCGGCTGTTTATACCCTAGAGTACCATGTTGTTTGGCTGGAACCAAGTATCCCGAGTGGTTGTTGTATCACAGTTAAGGGGTTCAATGCCCTAATGGTGGAAGGGAATCAGGGCATGCTAATGTGTCCACAGGTTGGGGGGGGCGCACAATTCTTGGCTGGCCCCGGGCGCTGACAACCCACGCTACGCCACTGGCAAGCCCCCAGGCCCAGACAGGTGAGTGTGGGCCCCCCAGACTCAAGGACCCAGGTGCAGGGGCACCCTCTGCACCCCTGGTAGTTACGTCCCTGGTGGAGTGGAAACATTGGTGCTATGTTTGAATTTGGAGATAGAGGTGAAAGCAGGAAACCTTTAATGAATATTCATGAGTGCCTGTAAACTATTTCTTTGTTGTGGATTATAATTAAGGGAGATCTGAGCACTGCGGAATGAAGATTGAGTGAAGGCTACATTGAAAATATGGAGATTTAGTCACACTTTGTAATCGCAAAAAGATGTTTAAGCCTTCCACAACATCAATGTACTCCATCACAGTGGGTCCCTATCATAAACAAGCTCATGACTGCCCTTATAATTATAACCCACTTACCTGTCCATACTGTCTTCTGGGGTCTCTGCAGAGCAAGTTAAATAGGGGCTGCAATGTGACTAAGGAGACAAAACATGTGACTAAGGAGTGGTGGAGCCAACCTATTAGGGTGGTTAGCTCCAAACACTTAATACAGAGTACAGAAGAGCCTACACTCAACCAAGCTACTGATATCAATAAAAACAACAAACTGATGCAGAGCACTCTGCATAATGATGCTATTAAAGTTTTTAAAACACTTAGCTGAGGATACATTAATGAAGAAAGAGATTTAGTCACACATTGTGATCACAGTTACAAGTATTTATAAAGCGCTAACAAGTTCAGTAGCGCTGTACAATGGGTGAGACAGAATAACAAATATATATACAAGTTAAACGTATTTATTTATTTATTTATAAAGGATTTTACCAGGAAGGATACATTGAGATTTCTCTCGTTTTCAAGTATGTCCTGTGTTCAAGAACATTGAAGTGTTACAGTTACAGAAATACAAAGTAATACAATGCAAGATATTAAAAAAAAACAATATGGAACAGTAGAAGGGAGGACCCTGCTCGAGAGCTTACAATCTAAGCGGAGGGGCGTTGCAAATGTAATAGAGCAGCAGGAAATGCTAGCAAAATGCTTGGTTGTGTAGGGAGAGGTATTAGCAGTAGGAAAAGGGAAGTGCTCATGCCATTGTACAGAGCACTGGTGAGACCTCACTTGGAGTACTGTGTGCAGTACTGGAGACCGTATCTCCAGAAGGATATAGACATCTTAGAGAGAGTTCAGAGAAGGGCTACTAAAATGGTGTACGGCTTGAAGGAGAACAGTTACCAGGAAAGGCTTAATGATCTTAACATGTATAGCTTGGAAAAAGACGAGACAGAGGAGATATGATAGAAATATTTAAATACGTAAAGGGAATCCACAAGGTAGAGGAAGGGAGTATATTTAAATGGAAACAAAGTAGCAAAACAAGAGGACATAGTCTTAGATTAGAGGGGCAAAGGTTTAAAAGTAACATCAGGAAGCATTATTTTACTGAGAGGGTGGTGGATACATGGAACAGCCTTCCAGTAGAAGTGGTAGAGGCCAAAACAGTGATTGAATTTAAGCAAGCATGGGATAGGCATAAGGCTATCCTAAACAAAAGATAAATCCAGGTAAAGTATCCATGTAATTGGCAGACTAGATGGGCCGTAAGGTTCTTATCTGCTGACATTTTCTATGTTTCTATATTTCTAAATTAGTTGAGGGTAAATTTTGTGTTTAATGTTTGGCTACATTTCGATGCAATTCGGAGACGACTCCATTTTGCCGAAAATACGATGAATTCCCTATTAATGAATGGTCGCCGTATTTTGTCAAAGTGGAGTCGCTGAACTAGTTAAAGTTATTGGACGTTGGCGAAAACTGCTGAGCTGCACCGATAACTGCCGAACTACGCCGAACTATGCCGAATTGACACCGGCGAATCCTACCAAACTGCAAAACATAAAACAGAACTTATTCTCCTAATAGGTGTTTAAACCAATATCATTTATTAAAATGTGTCCAAATAAAAAAATGTTGTTTAAGAAAGAATAAAATGGTTTATTATAGATTAGAAAAAAAGCACCTTTTTTAAAAATTGGAAAACATTTTGTCAAAAAAATAAAAAAAATACAAAAAAGGTGTTCTAAAAAACATAAAAACAAAAGATATCTTTGCTGAAAATGAAAAGAATAAACAGGCTTTTGAAAAAAAAATTGAAAAAATTGTCCGACTTTACATTGAATCTTATGGGATTCTGTTTAATAAACTTGTCGAACCGAAACACTGCAAATCAGGGCATTTCACTGACATTTCAGCATACTTCACAGTTCTGTGAATAGACCAACCATTACTGCTCTATGGGACTATTTCGCTGCTGCCAAAGGCCTACGAACTGCATCATATTACAGTCAATTAAGTATTTGGCAAATTGACAGTTTAGAGAATAGACGATCTGCCCCACTAATTGCACAGAATGGTGATATTCACCCTTCGGTGCAATTCGGTGGCATTCCGAACAGACCCTTATGTGGTAAAGTGTTATTGAAAAATTCTAGGAAATATATTAATTATTTTCTACCTGGAATCAGTCACATTTACCAGGTAAAGGTGAACTAATTATTATCAATCATGACAATTAATCTATTGGGTAACCAGATGCCTAGCGAGATCTTGGTCCCTTTATAGTCAATTTATTAGTGTCAAACACATACCAGTAAATAAACACCATGCAATTGGAAATGGTTGAGAACAAGACATGGTATCATATGCATAAATAGTGAGGAAATGGATTTTCTTTCTGATTACATGGGAGTGATGGCAACAATGGCTGCCTGTCTAGCAGGCTTTATCACTCTTGATAAAACCTGCTACAAAGGCGAAACGCGTCGAAGTACAATCTTTTAACCCTTTCACTGCTGAGGCATTTCACCGCTGTGTGCTGAGCTAATTTTTACCGCTTTCGCTCATCATGTTTAAACGCGATTTGAAGCCACATTTTATTATAGACCCAGACATATTATATATCGTTCTTTCCGGCAGACTCGGCAGATTCATAATATATCATTTATATATGTATACGTCATGTCCTGCATCTATATTATAACAAGAAATGCAATAAAATTTGAATTTTTAATTATCTGCAGCGTGTAAAGTGTTTTTTTTCACCTTTTATCACATGAACATTTGCGGTTATATTTTCTATGGGGTGCGCTTGTACAAAATTTAGAAATGGGGACTTATTACATTTTTTGGGGGGAATTATGTTATTTTTAGCAAACGCACCCTATAGAAAAAAATCATTAGTGCAGCATCATTGTTCACATTATAATTGAAATGTGACCAATATTGCTACATTAATAAAAACAACACACAAAAAAAATACATATTTTTTTTTTTACTTGGTTATGTTGGGTATCATTCGAAAGTCCATGCTCAGGCCTTTCGAATGACACCCTCCATGACCACCTAGCTGCCACAGTTCTGGCGATATCGGGGTTCAAACTAACCCCTATCTCCACCAGGGGATTTCCTTGGGAAATCCCCGGGCAGCTAGGGATTCCTAGGCGATTTGACATCATCACGCTATGCATGAGGATGTCAGGCAGCCATGGGGGACCCGGGGGTGGAGCTGCCATCCAAGATGGCGGCCCCCACCGGAGCTAGGCTGCACTCTGGCGCCGCAAGGTGCCGAAGTGCGACCCGGTACCTAAGGGGTTAAAGCCAGGCACCGCTTAAAAGGGAAGACTCTCCCCTTTTAAGCGGTGCCTGGCTTTTCTTTGTTGGACCTCCCGATCGGGAGGGAGAGGGATCCGAACGGATCCCCCCTCCCTTCCAGGCGATCTCCTGGCATTGCCGGGGGGTCGCCTGGAAATGACATCATCGCGCATGGCGCGATGACGTCATTGACGTCGGGCAGGTCTTAACTTCAGCGTCTGAGGACACTGAAGTCAGACCACTGCGGGCACCCCGGACAGAGAGGTGAGTATCTCCGCCGGGGGTCCCGCAGAGCTGATGACGTGTGGGACACGTCCTCAGCATACAGCGGGAGTAACTGAGGACGTGTCCCACACGTCGTCAGCAGTGAAGGGGTTAACAGCTATCTAGGGTAGAGGTATCTATGCACCTGTATTGCAATTTGTTTATTTTGGTGAACCATGAAGCATCACTGTATCAGTACTTTTTAATAATATGAAATCAGGAGTTGCTATAGAGGGACTATTAGTGATAGGTCTGTTATTCTCTTATATCGGACTTATACTAGTCTTTTGAATTTGAATTGCCATATATATCGGTTGGTCACAGAGGGAGATTTTTTTGTTCTATACTGACGACCTTGCTGTGTTACTCTTAAATATTTTCATGACGGTTTGATGTGTTAGTCACCATTGGGGGTGTTTTGCAGGACTGCAGGACTTCTCACGTGCAGCCTCCATCCTCTGGAATGCTCTACCTTGTACGGTCAGACTTTCCCCTAGTTTCCCTTCCTTCAAACGCTCTCTTAAGACATTCCTATTTAGGGAAGCCTACCTCCTGACTCACTAATACACCCTATCACTCTCATCTTACAGTCCTCTCCTCCTGTTGCCACCACCAACCCTTCTAGATTGTAAGCTCCCACGGGAATAGGGCCCTTGTTTTCTCCTGTACTGGTTTATCAAAATGTTGTTCAGTCTCAATGTATTGTAACCCTGTCTATCTTGTGCCCATTATTCAGCGCTGCGGAATATGCTGGCACTATATAAATAAAGTACAATAATAATAATAATAAGTCTCTCCAGTTATGTGTTCATGTCCTGGCTTTTGTCTGATTGAATATCTTCAGATATAGATGCATACTCACCAGAGGAATATTTGAGGGAGTTTTTTTCAGACTACCGCAGCCATTGTTGCCATCACTTCCTATTTATTAGAAAGAAATGTCTTCTCCTCACTATTTATGCATATGATACCCTGTCTTGTTCTCAACCATTTCCAATTGCATGTTTTTTTATTTACTTGTATGTGTTTGACACTAATACATTGACTATACAGGGATCAAGATCCCGCTAGGCATCTGGTTGCCCAGTTACTGTTTTTTGTATGTATATTTAGGTGGGTTAGGTCCTTTTTGGGATCTGGTATTTAGCACCACCCTGTGGTCCCGTGCTGGTACCACAACAATGTGCTTTTTGTATACAATTAATTTATTGAACTGATTATTTAAATGTGAACATTATTCCACCATTGCAGCAATTTTATTTACATTTTAAGAAGTGAATAAAAAAGATTGCTTTACAGATTTTTATGTGAACGTTTTGTGATGACATGTAAATGTCTATCAGAAATTTAATGTTAAGATGTTTTTTTAATCAGAGCTCTAGCATAAAGATACAAAAACTAAGTTTGTTTTATGCTTTCTTGTGCTGTATGAGATGAAAAATTTACTTCATTATTAGTTTAAATGACTGATGCATTTTCATGAACCCATCTTTTTGAACAACAGCTCCGTCTATCTATATTTGATGTAATTGAACATTAGTAATGGATGATAGCTTCCACCAAGCAACAATCACCAGATGGATATTCCACAGGATTAGCCCAGTCTATTGTTACAACAGTAAAATATCTCCATGTAACGAATCTTCTCTTGGTATCGAGCTACATTTTTCAACTTGCTGATAATGTTAATAAGTGTGTGCATGAACTGCTACACTAAAATTTTATAGGCCTTATTAAGGCCAAGCTGTTAATAGCAAGTGGCTAATGCAAAATGTCAACAATAGTCGTTGATTAATTTGGAGTAAACTTCCCAACACATTCAGAAACTAAAGTGCATTATTTCTTCCCATTTTGACTACTGTTTTGATATATTAGCAAAAAAATAAATCTAAATATTTTGTGGTCACTTAAAAAAGAAATATACGATTTTATTTGACTTTTTAATTAAGAAAGAAAGGAAGTATATATATACTAATATAGCATAGCTGGGGGAAGGGTTCATAAATACTTTATTTTGTTACTTTGGATATTTCTATAGTTTCTCCAGATAATATTTCAAGTGCACTTTCAGCTGTAAATGTACTTACTGCCAGCGTAAGGATATACTTTCTAGTTGAATCAGTGGTTCCTGATCAGTGGGTAGTTCTAGAAATCTTTGGGATTCAGTATAGTATAGTACTGAGGGTCGGATTAGTGTAGGGGCAAATGGAGTGGCCCTTCTAGGCCCCTACCTTAAAATAGGCCCACAGCCAAGTTGAAAAACTGCTGGCACGACTGGTGTTCTGACAAAATTGTCAATTCGTCAAAATCACTGCCTGACACACTACAGGCAGCTTCTGAATGTGTCACTTTTTTCATACCCACGCGGCTCTCACTCTATAATGTGACACGTTCAGATTCTGCCTGGCAGTCACGGCCCTGCAACACTCGCTGGATCAGTAAGATCCACGCCCGGGGCAAGGGGGGACTTTTCAGCAACCGACCTAATATCACCGGCTGGCCACCCACCCCTGCAGCATCCTGGGGATCTGAGCAGGCTCAGGGAGTGTCCCATCACACACAGCAGAAGCTGGAGGCCCCAAATTTCAAAGAGGATGGTAAATAGTTAAAATAAAAATGCTGTGGATCCTGTGTACGTACATATGCAGTGCTGCCCATTACCGTGAAAGTTTTATTGCTGTGGATCCTGTGTACGCTCAGACGCACTGCCCATTGACGTGAGTTTTATTGCTGTGGAGCTCTCTGATTTGCTTATACAAACCCCTTGCTATGCTATGCCATCGCCACAGCGGGTGGGTCTAAACTCTGCGGCGTGGCTTAACATGCCCCGCCAGTATCTATGGCCCGCATCTGGCCCGTCCACCAGTTGGTGCGCGCGGCGTGTCATTGTCTGCCCCCAATGCTTCAGTGCTGTGTGAGTTCTCATTTTTAGGAAATAATAGAACATTTCATTTTGAGAAGATCCTTTTCTAACGACCTTCTAATTGTTTTTATATTTTTGATTCAATAAAATTTTCAGTAGTATCATAAACAGCTTTATAATGAGTTTGATTTTTCACATATCTTCACATATACTTATAAGGATCCTAATACTATCATTAAAATAAGAGTTTGTAAATGAGTAGGTTGCATCCATGTGAAACAAAGCCTTTTAAATTATGGATGTCGCGGTATATAAAAAAGATATATCAAAATGAAGGACTGAACTCATAAGGAAATGTTTACAAGTTTAATAAATGCTGCTTATTCTACCCTTGGGCAAAGCTGTCACAACACGTAGTAAACTTTTATGTATCTTTGGAAAAATAATTAAAATAATAAATTAGATAAGACCTAACACTGATTTTGATTAATCTAATTTTCCCTGTGGCATTTATTTTTAATTCTTGTATATAGGATGTTAGCTTTAGTTTCCTAAAGGTTTTAGAAACTGTTCCATTTGACTAGAACCTATTTAGAAATTCAAATTTATATCAATATATCTATATTTTTTTTCCTGCTGCAGCTACAATCCTGCCAAGATTTTGTGTTCACACTAGTCCTTTAAAACCTCAACAAATTCAGAAACATCAATGTGAAGGCTACAGCTACAGGTATAAATAATTTTTGGTTATATTTATCAGGTACAAATGTTATCAGTTCTTATCCAGAAACCATCTGTAGACACAAACATTGTTATCGTGTTCTGTGTGTGATAATTCTAAATGTCAAGCATACATTTAAAATCACAAAATCCCTTTCTTTTTGGAAATCGAATAGTGCACCTTCTGAATGCAATTTTGTACGTTAATATAAGTAAGATATTATTTTACCAGTTTTATGGAAAAGTTATCAAATTAGGTTAGTATTTGTTATTATAAATATGTAGCATATACATATTCTTAAATTTGGATCTAGTCTCTCACTGTCTGTTAAGAGTTGTAGTTAAAAGAAATACAGACCGTTCAAGTGAGTGAATTAGCAGACTTTATTAAAATCTGTATTAAAATATGTTCTTATAACGTTTCGCTAGGGCATGGAACTAGGAGCTGCAGTTCTATTTTGCAGTAACGCCATTTGGCCATCTACCTGCCAAATAGGTTATCAGAGTAAAGAATACATTGGGAATATTCTCAAATATTTCTTACTGTATACATTGGGAATATTCTCAAATATTTCTTACTGTATATCTCGGTATGCTGATCTGCAGCCCAAAAGCTGAAATTTGTTTTGTACGAAACCTCTAACTCAAGTTGGCAGTAGATGACGCCATCTACTGCCCAAAAATAGGTTATTTACAGTAAGACATAAAATAGGTATAAACTCAATTATGTCTTACTTTAAAATTAATTTAAAATGATTTTTCAAAAAACCACTGGTTTCTGACAATGTTTTTTTGGAAAATGATTTGGTAGTGAAGGGGTTAAGTAACCCCATCCACTGCTGAGTCCTTTCACTCCTGTGTGCTAAGCTCATTTTGATTGTTTTGTGCTACTCATGTATAAACACGATTGGGTGGAGGTAACATCAATGCTCTATAACCGTGGAGACTGTGGAGACACAGGTTTGAATCCCAGAAGAGCACCTCTCCAGTAAGTGTCCTTGGGTAAAACACCTAACGGTACAGACTCGCCACCCAGGACATACTTGAAAACAAGAGAAATCTCAATGTATCCTTCCTGGTAAAATACTTTCTCAAAAAAAAATAATTATAGGACCCAGATATATTATATATCCTTATTTCAAAATGTATGATTTCTATGTGTATACGTCATGTCCTGTCAGAATACTATAACAAAAAATATAAGAAAAAATGTAATCTTCCATTCAGATTTCGATCATTTAAAGAGTGTAAAATTATTTTTTCTGCATTCTATCATCCAAACCTTTGTTGTTATATATTCTATGGGGCACTCTTGTTAAAAAAAAAAATAGAAATGGGAACCTGAACCTGAAAATAAAAAAAGTAAACATTTTAGCTTGTATTTTGGAAGATTGTATTTTATGAATATTATGGCTATTTTTAATACACTGACCATGCTCCCGGCATGGGAAATGAGAAGGTGATTATTGGCAGTGGTACTGCTAAATTTATACATGACAAATGGACAATGCCATTGCTTTGGAACAAATAATTAAATAAATAAAAAAGAAAGAAAACCTTTTTTGTTTGTGGAGTTTTTTTAATTAATATTTTTTCTTACATTTTACATGGTTATGTTTGGTATCAATAGAAAGGCCATATTCTAACCTGTCCAAAGACAACTAACGTAACTTTTTGGGGTATAAATAATGGAAAAACAGGGGTTCAAAGTAGGGATGAGCTGTTCGGTTCGATCAGTTTGGAGTTCGATTCGAACATTGGCAGTTCGAAAGTTCGCGAACTTCAAACTTTTTGGGATGTTCGCCAAAAGTTTGAATTTTTTTTATAAAAAATGCTTAAAAAAATACTAAAATCTAGAAATAAAGAGACTCTTTACTGCAGAATATTATAAGCAACGGTTTATTAGATATTGAATTAAAACGGGAGTATTTTTAACATTGAAGCCTATGGGATAAAACATTCTTGTTACTAAAACATCAGGCACTGAAGAGGGCAGCCTGCAGGGGCTTCCCTAGGATCCCCTTGAGGAGCATTGAGGAGCAAGAAGCATGCGGCAGCAGGATGACAGAGCTGCGACTGTGCAGGCTAGCCGCCGGGTGCATGTGGCAGAGACAGGCAGCGCAGGGACGAAGCCACTGCACCTACGGCCACGGCAGACCCCCCAGCCCCCACCGGGATCCAGGGAGCCCCCACTGACCACCAGGCTAAGGTAAGGCGACACATTTCTAAAACAAATAAAATCCAAGGACATTTTTAAATATCCCCGGGAACATAAAATAAAACTTTTTTTTTTCTTTCTCTACCTGGCTGTATGTATTTAATCCAATATATAAATTATTATTTTTTTCGAACTTTTTGCGAACGGCCTGAAAAGTTTGTAGTTCGCCGAACGGCAATGTTCGAATCGAACTCATGTTCGAATCAAACCGAATGCCCATCTCTAGTTCAAAGTGGTCAGGCAGCTTGCATATTAGATGTACCAATGTGTAATAACCCTTTGCTCCATCACCTCCACATTTGGTCCCAGGGTGGGAAATGAGAAGGTGCATTAGTGCAGCAGCATTGTTTGCTTTATATGTAAACACACGCCTTAGAAATGAGAAAAAAAAGTAAAATTTGCATTTTTTTAAATTTTAGTTTTTAATTTTTACACATTATATGCTCATATCTGGTATTGTTGGAAGGCTAGACTCTGACCTTTTTTAATGGCACCTCACTTGACCCTGTGCGGTGTATAAATCAGAGACATAGGATTCCAAAGAACCTCCGGCGCTCCTCGTAGCAGTGCGCGGTTTAGATTTTCCATAAAACAACGCATAATCACGCTTCGTGCCATTCCATCCACACTGGCTGGCACAATGGGGAATGAGAAGGTGAATTAGTGCATCATCATTGTTTAATTTACCATTGAAAATTGAACAGTAGTGCCACATTATAAAAATAGAAGACAGAAAAAAGATGGCCCTCTATCCTTTTGGTTGGAGAGATGCAGGGGTCCTTTCACATGGTTGGCAGCGGGAGGTCCCATTTCTTATGCCCTTGCGTACACATGAGATGACGTCAGTGAGTGGGGGGAGGTCGCAAGGTGTGGTCTTACTTCTAGGAAGTCAGAACACTGCAGGATTTCCCCCAGGCCAGGAGATATCACCCCTCAGCGCTACTGGCGATTAGACATGTGCATTTGTTTTAGTACTAAAACGATTTCGTACGAATTTTGGGATAATTTAGTTTACTTATGACTCAAGAGATACGAAACAGCTTGGTCCAAAAAACATAAGAAACGAAAGGAAAATGCATTACATTTTAGTTTTTTGTAATATTACAATGAGTGAAGGAGATCAGCAATAAGGAGTGCATTAATATATACAGAGAGGGGTATAAATTGAGGAGGATGTTCTATAAAGAGAGGGACATTAATTAATTCAGGAGGATGTTCTATACATTATACAGAGAGGGGTATTAATGCAGGAGGATGTTCTATACATTATACAGAGAGAAGCATTTTTTTTGAGCCCTTTAAATCCAGTGGCTGTGAGCACGGAGTTCGGCTGCTTGTTACATTATCTCTCAGTACAATGTATCAGGCTCAGCTGTTACAGTAACTGACTGCTGCTCACAGCGCTCAGAGTTTCAGTAAAACAAGGAAATAATATTGTTATAACCTCCTTAAATATAAAAATATTATTTACTAGTTTAACTGAAACTCTGAGCGCTGTGATGAGCAGCAGTCAGTTACTGTAACAAGCTTTGCCTGACACATTGTGCTGAGAGTGAGCGATACTGTAACAAGCAGCCGATCTCAGCCCACTGAGGAGCCACCATTACAATATTAATTGTATCCGCTGGTTTTTGGATGAATGAAATTCGTTTTCATACTAAAGAACTGAAAAAAAATTTCTTTAGCAACTAAATAAATTGCGTTTTAGGACTAATCCATTCGTCCAAAATGAAATTTTGTGCTATGCACATGTCTACTGGCGCTGACATGTGGAGGACGTCCTCCGCATATTGCTGGAAAACACTAGGACGTCCCTCACGCGTCATCTACAGCCAACATTATTTTCCAAAAAAGTAGCTCCTGACAGTGGATTTTTGGAAAATCACTTGATACTGAAGGGATGGGAGTTAACTTGTTTGTGTCCAGTGGGTAAAATGTTGTACTATTATATTTTATTTTGTTATATTTATAACAAGTGTTTGATAATGGACAAATTAAGATTAGCATATAATATGTATGAGAACACTGTACAGGAAACTCTGTAAATATGGTGAACGGTGGAAAGGAAAATGTAAAATCCAAAGTTGGTTATTTTTATTAAAGAAATAATTAAACGTTTCAGTAGATAATTAGCTATATTATTAAATATCACATTGTAGCACACTATGAAAAACAAATGATAATTTAATCGAAATAAAGTTATTTGTTGCAAAATGCATTATGCTTAAATACATTCAACTTTTTAAAATGTTCTGATTTATGTATATTATTTTTAGAAGTCATTCTTTTCATAAGTCATCAGAAATATCAGCTTTCCATATATTTCAGCAATAAACCCCTATGACAATTTTAATTGATTTTAAAATAATATTTTACTGGGTTGAATTGCTCTGTATTATAAACTAAACATTTATACCATAATTTATTTATTAGAAAATATAATTTAAAAAAATAAGAGATAAAAATAACCTGAATATTTTACAGCTTTCCAATATTAATGCAAAACATAAACAACAAACATTTTTCATATGCATAAGTGAATATATAGATATTAGGCAGCAAAAGTGCAAAACTGCTGATTTTGAATTTTAAATTATATTACCTGTAAATTATGAAATACAAAAAATATTATAATAATGTTACAATTTTTTTAAAGAAATTAACAAATAAACATTACTTTTAGTATAAAAATGCACCACACATACATCAATTATTCATATGATAAACTAAAATTAAAGAGTGAATCATATAGCCTTGAAACCAAAGATTTTGTTAAAGAACTTAAGCAAATGAATAGAAAATAATAAGAGTTTCAGGAAATGTATCTTTTCTGATGTTGAGTGCATCCCAATCCAGCAAATACTAGAACTGGCTGCCATTTTCTGTTAGGCTCATGTTGAGGTGGCTCTGCATTAGGACCCTGCGAATCATAAATTTTCGCTCGAATCGAATCACGAATCGAATCGTCTGTAATGGTTCGAACTCGAATCGAATATCGAATCGAATACTTGGATACTGTCCCCCAGCTCATGGATATGCCCCCCAGCTCATGGATACTGTCCCCCAGCTCATGGATACTGCCCCCCAGCTCATGGACACTGTCCCCCAACATGGATTTGCCCTCAGCTCGCTCATGGATATGCCCCCCAGCTCATGGATACTGTCCCCCAGCTCATGGATACTGTCCCCCAGCTCATGGATACTGTCCCTCAGCTCATGGATACTGCCCCCCAGCTCATGGATACTGCCCCCCAGCTCATGGATACTGTCCCCCAGCTCATGGATACTGTCCCCCAGCTCATGGATACTGTCCCCCAGCTCATGGATACTGCCCCCCAGCTCATGGATACTGTCCCCCAGCTCATGGATACTGTCCCCCAGCTCATGGATACTGTCCCCCAGCTCATGGATTTGCCCACAACATGGATTTGCCCACAACATGGATTTGCCCCCAACATGGATTTGCCCTCAGCTCGCTCATGGATTTGCCCTCAGCTCGCTCATGGATTTGCCCTCAGCTCGCTCATGGATTTGCCCTCAGCTCGCTCATGGATGTGCCCCAGCTCACCTGTCGCCGCCGCATTAGGCTCCCTCTGAGCGTGCGTCCGGCGGCAGGAAGCTTGGGCACTCGCCTGGGGGAGCCACGTGACCGCGATCTCGCGAGATCGCGGTCACGTGGCTCCCCCAGGCGAGTGCCCAAGCTTCCTGCCGCCGGACGCACGCTCAGAGGGAGCCTAACCCGGCGGTGACAGGTGAGCTGGATGGCATCTTCCAAATTCGAAATTTTTTCGAATCGAGCTGCTAGTTCGAATTCGAATCGAATTCGACCAGCGATTCGATTTCGAATCGAATTTCGAAGCTTCGCAGGTCCCTACTCTGCATGCTGTTGCTAATGCATCTCAATATGGCATCATCAATGTTTTGGATCTCATTCTTAATCTGCTTAGGTATCAGTTGTGCGGTGCTTGTTACAGTACACTTGTTCCTGCAGGTAGACCCACAAAAACAAGTCTGCGCTGGTAGGATCAGGAGATCGGGTGGCCACAGGTTCTTGGATATGACATGGTCCTCAAAGAAACTCTGCCTTGTTGCCATTGGCTCATGCTATGTGTGGCATGTCACACTGTCATGTTGGCAGTTACCCTGTGTCAATTCCAAAAAGCAAGTCATTTTGTTCCGAGGGAGTGCTCTACTTGTGGCTCTGCTGTTCTGGTGACTTTGCTGCCCTGTTGAAGCTGCTTCGAGCATGTGCTGGGATGGGATGTGCTCAGCATAAGAGGAGGTAAGTTTCCTGAAACTCTTATTAATTTCCTTTCATTTACTTATGATGATCTATAACACAAAATTTGGATTCGGGTCTATGCAAATCATTTTTTTATATTGGAATTCTGTCTAATTTATGTCTTCAGTTCTGTGTGTATAACTGAGATTTTATTCTTTGGAATGTTTCACATGTTTCTTTGTCATTTATGGTGACTTGTATCTTGAGTATATGAATACCCTATTTTATTGGTTGGTGCAAGTTGGTTCTATTAATTGGCCTAGGAACAACCAAAACAATCTGGAGAAGGGATAGCCTTACTGTAAAGCGTTGCAAAGGCATAGTATAATTAAACTGACACTGAACAGCAGGTTCATGGTGCTGGTCCTCTCCTCGCCTACCATTCACATCATAATAGAGGACCCTTCTTTGTCAGACCATATCTGAAACACTAGTGCTAGCGATTAGGGATGAGCCGAACACCCCCGTGTTCAGTTCGAATTCGAACTCGAACAATTTCAAAAGTTCGAGTTCGAACGCGAACATGATTCGAACTCCATGCAAGTCAATGGGACTAGAACGTTCAAAATTTAGAGTGCCCTCCACGAGGGCATATATGCAAGATATTTGCCATAAAAGGTGTATGGGGGTCTGGGTAGTGCCCTGGGGGACAGGAAACAAGGACAAAAGGTTAAAAAAAAATGTTTGTAAAGGAACAGTGAGTTTTCCATTAAATAAAGGTTAAGAATAAAAACGAAAAATTCCTTCAAATATCGTGCCTAGGAGGTCCCCATAACCTAGCAATAAAATACACAGGTAGAATCTTTCCCACTGCAGCCTCTTAACGAGGGTACCTTGTTAACCCTTAATTGACAGAATAAAGACAAAAAAGAAAAGGGAGCAATATAGGTGGAAATTGAAAAAATACCTCTGGAGCACCCCAGATACAGTTAGGGTACTCCTAGGGTTCACAGTAGATTGATATCTTTAAAGAGCGCTTTTGCTTCTTAGTTGGTTAATATAGCATGCAATGAAAAATCAAAAGAGAGCATATATTGTGCAGTATATTTAATAAATTTTTTTAAATAATCACAATGTTAAAACTCCCAAAAATAGAGCACAAATAAATGTGCAAAACAGCATTGGACACAATGGCCAGAACCTGAAGTTCGTTAGAATGGAACACTTGCGCAGCATGGATATTCGGCTTGGTCTCTGGCTTGATTTCTGGCGTACAGAACTTTACTCAATGCATTTCGTGGGGCACACCCACTTCCTCAGGAGTCCCCTTAACCTGCCCGTGAAGTGGTGGATTTGTAGGATGTATAGAAACATTTAAAAACCAAAAAATTACACTTTAAATGATGGTAAATGGTTTTCCTTTAATCTATTCATAAACAACTGCTTGGGGCGGCAGCCTGTATGAAGAGACGTTTTAGGACATGCAGATCAAGTTCAGTGATTTTTTTTTTGGCTAAATTATGGTGAAACTTATGCAGGCTTTGGATGAAAGTAACAATAGGCGCCTTAAAATTGGGCCTTTAGTGTCGGCAACAGTGCCGTCACACCGTAACCCCTCTGTGGTATTGTGGAAGAGTGCAGGGTTGGACCCTGCGGTCCAATATTAAAATGATATGATTCTGGTACAGGCATCAGTGCACCCAAATATTGTGCCTTTGGTGGCAGCAAGTGTCTTCACACCGTAAGTAACCCCTCTGTGATATTGTGGAAGAGTGCAGGGTTGGACTCTGCAGTCCAATATTAAAATGATATGAATCTGGTACAGGCATCAGTGCACCCAAATATTGTGCCTTTGGTGGCAGCAAGTGCCTACACACCGTAATCCCTTTGAGGTATTGTGGAAGAGTGCAGTGGTGGAGGATTTGGGAATGCAGAAAAGATCCCCGATCTATTCAGTTACGTCAGCATCAGGGGATTGATAGCTGCGGATCCAGGACTGCTTCATTTTTATAAATGTCAGCCGGTCTACAGAGTCGGTGGACAGACGCACTCTTTTGTCTGTGACAAAACCTCCAGCGGCACTAAACGTCCTTTCAGAAAGCACACTGGATGAAGGGCAGCCTAGTAGCTGCATAGCATAATGGCTAAGTTCTGGCCAGTGATCCAATCTCAACACCAAGTAAACCAGTGGATCATCTGCTGTAAAGGTATCCAGGTCTGCCCTTGCCCCTAGGTAGTCCTGCACCATATGGTGAAGACACTGGCAATGGGTGCCTACATTTGATGTCCATGGGCGTCGTGGACAAAAAAAAATTAAAAAGGCATCAGTCAAGCGGAGCCGGCCTTCACTGCTCTTCCTCTGATCATCCACAGCCTCAGAAGCACCTGTGTCATCACTTGGTAACCTACCAGTACCTGGAAAGGTGTTACACAAGTGTCGCTTAAGAGCGTACTCAAGTTGTTTCATCCTGTCCAACCCTCTGTGCAGGCTTGCCAAAAGGTAATGATCCCTCTCCTTGATAGCACAAATCCTGGGGTCCTTTAGCAGGCTTTGCAGGATAAGGGAGCCCATGCAGCGTAGGTTGGAGGTGGCATTAGCTTCCGAGTCTTCCTGGTCAATGAGGATTTCCCCATTGTGCACTTCCTCCTCCCAGCCACGTACCAGTCCTTGTGTTTCTGGGCACACAATCCCTCCCTTGAGGAATCCCCACCTTCAATGCCCCCACTACTTAAATATTCCTCCTCATCCTCCTCCTGTCTGATCTGAGGACCCGCATAATGCTGTCTGCATAAAGACTGGGGCCTTCAGAGCTAGGGAAGGCCTCCTCTTCCTCCCGCTGCTCTGCCTCTAGTGCCACATCTATAATTCCCCGCAGAGTGAGCTCCAGCAGGAACACTAAAGGAATTGTGTCACTGATGCATGCACTGTCCCTGCTCACCATCCTCGTTGCCTCCTCAAATGGTGACAGTACAGTGCATGCATCTTTGATCATCAGCCACTGCGGGGGGGAAACAAGTTGACCTGAACCTGTCCTTGTGCGATACTCACACAGGTACTCATTGATGGCCCTCTGCTGCTTGTGCAGATGCTGCAGCATTGCCAATGTCGAGTTCCACCTGGTAAGCATGTCACAGATCAGGTGGATTGTGGGAAGGTGGAATTCTCTTTGAATTTCTGCCAGGAGAACACTTGCTGGGAATGACCATCTGAAGTGGCTGCAGACTTTTCTGACCTGGCTGAGAAGCTCTGCCAGCCCATGGTACCTGGTTAGGAAACTCTGTACGACTAGATATAGGATGTGTGCTAGGCATGGTACATGCATCAATTTACCCTTGCTTAGGGCGGAGAGAAGGTTGTTGCCGTTATCACAGACGACCATTCCCAGCTGAAGCTGGTGTGGTGTTAACCATCTCTGCGCCTGCCACTGCAGAGCTGACAGAATTTCTGGCCCGGTGTGGCTCCTGACCCCTAAACAAACCAGCTCAAGCACAGTATGGCATTTTTGCTTGAGCCATTGAGTAGCCCCTGCCACGCGTCGGTTTAACTGCCACTTCACCAGAGACATTGAAGGAGGAAGAGGTGGTGGAGCAGACAGACCTCATATAAGCAGCTTTCTAGAGGCGTGGTGTATGAGCAAGCTCCAGCACAGAGCCCCGTCCTGGATCCCTCCCAGCTGCAATCAGAGTTACCCAGTGTGCCGTGAAGGAAATGTAACAGCCCTGTCCATGCTTGCTGGACCACGTGTCTAAAGTAATGTGAACCGTGCTGCTGACTGCCTTTCCCAATGACTCCATAACATTGTGTTCCACGTGCTGGTATAGTGCTGGAATGGCCTTCCGTGAAAATAAATGGCGTTTTGGAACCTGCCACTGTGGTACAGCACATTCGGCAAATTCACGGAAGGAAGCAGAGTCCACCAGCTGGAAAGGCAGCACCTGTAATGCGAGTAATTTTGCTAAGCTGGCATTTAGACGCTGTGCTTGTGGATGGTTGGGACTATATTTTTTCTTATGCTGCAGCAGCTAGGGCAATGTAATTAGGGATGAGCTGAACACCCCCGAGTTCGGTTCGCATTTGAACTCGAACTTTCCAAATGTTCGAGTTCGAACTCGAACTCAATACAACTCAATGGGACTGAAAATTAGATTTTTAGAGTGCCCTCCAAGAGGGCATATATGCTAGATATTTGCCATAAAAGGTGTATGGGGGCCGGGTAGTGCCCTGGGGGACAGGAAACAATGACAAAAAGTTTTTTAAAAAAATGTTTTTAACCACTTGAATGCTAAGGACGCGCTCAGCGCGTCCTCAGCATTCCCCCTGGTATGCGGAGGACGCGCTGAGCGCGTCCTCGCATTGGGGTCAGCGTTCGGCCGGGTACCGGCCGATCGCTGGCCCCTCCGGTGCGGGCTGACATCCTGGATGTCAGCCCGGCATCCGGAGCAGTGGCCGCCATTATTATGTGTCATCGCGCCCCCGCGATGACACATAATTCAGGCGCCCCCCCCGCATGTGCGGAGGAGGCGCCTGAAAGGGAGGGGGGGGAGGTCCTTCGGACCTCTCTCCCTCCCGATCGGCGGCTCACAGGGGCTTAACCCAGGCATCATTTGGAAGGGCACAGCCTGCCCTTCCAAATGATGCCTGGCATTAACCCCTGGGGAGCTGGATCGCAAATCGGCGCTGAAAAGCGCCGATTTGCGATCCTTCCCGGGAGCTGGCCGACATCTTGGATGTCGGCCAAGCTTCCGGGAACTCCCCCAGAGGACTGGCGTCATCGTGCGCAGCACGATGACGCCAGTCCTAGCATTAACCCCTAACTGCCACGAAGTGTGGAGATAGGGAGTTCCAATGAACTCCCTATCTCCCGATCCGTGGCAGTTAGGGGTTAAATTTTGATATCGTTGGATCGGCCAGAGCATGGCCGTTCCAACGATACTAAACATGAAAGTAAAAAAATTGTAAAAAAAAAAAAAAAAAAAAAAAATAAAAATAAAAAAATTAAAAAAAAAAATAATAAAAAAAAAATAAACACTTTTTTTTTTTTTTTTTTGTTTTGTTAATGCAGCAATATTGTTCCCATTTCAATTATAATGTGAACAATGATGCTGCATTAACGATTTTTGTATGCGGTGCGTTTGTTAAAAATGGTGTCATTTTCCCCAAAAAAAAATGTAACGAGACCCCATCTCTAATTTTTTTAACAAGCGCACCCCATACAAAATATATCCGCAATTGCTCGCATGTTAAAATGTGGAAAAAAACACTTTACACGCTGTAAATTATTGAAAATACATATTTTATTGCATTTTTTGTTATAATATACAAACATGACATAACGTATACATATAATAATGACATATTATGAATCTACCGAGTCTGACGGAAAGAACGATATATAATATGTCGATGTCATATACTAAAATAAGCCTTCAAAACACGTTTTAACACATGATGCGCAAAACAGGTAAAAAATGACCTCAGCACAGGGGCGGGAAAAGCCTCAGCAGCGAAAGGGTTAAAGGGACAGTGAGTTTTCCATGAAATAAGGGTTAAAAATAAAAACAAAAAATTCCTTCAAATATTGTGCCTAGGAGGTCCCCATAACCTGCCCATGAAGTGGCGGATTTCTAGGATGTATAGAAACATTTAAAAACAAAAAAATGACGTTTAAAATGACGGTAAATGTTTTTCCTTTAATCTATTCATAAACACTGCTTGGGGCGGCAGCCTGTATGAAAAGACATTTTAGGACGTGCAGAAAAAGTTTAGTGATTTTTTTGGGCTAAATTGTGGTGCAGGGTTTGGATGAAAGTAATAATAGGTGCTTTAAAATTGGGCCTTTAGCGTCGGCAACAGTGCCGTCACACAGTAACCCCTCTGAGGATATGAATCTGGTACAGGCGTCAGTGGCAGTGCACCCAAATATTGTGCTTTTGGTGCCAGGCCAGCAAGTGCATTCATACAGTAACCCCTCTGTGGTATTATGGAAGAGTGCAGGGGTGGACCATGCGGTCCTATATTAAAAAGATATGAATCTGGTAAAGGCGTCAGTGCGCCCAGATATAGTGCTTTTGGTGCCAGGCCAGCAAGTGCATTCATACAGTAATCCCTCTGTGGTATTGTGGATGAGTGCAGGGTTGGACCCTGCAGTTCAAAAAATTAAAATGCTATAAATGTGGCACAGGCGGCAGTGCAGCCAAATATTATGCCTTTCATGGCAGCAAGTGCCTTCACACCGTAACACTTTTGTGGTATTGTGGAAGAGTGCAGGGTTGGACCCTGCGGTTCAAAAAATTAAAATGATATAAATGTGGCACAGGCGTCAGTGCAGCCAAATATTGTGCCCTTCATGGCAGCAAGTGCCTTCACACTGTAACCCTTTTGTGGTATTGTGAGAGAGTTCAGTGGTGGAGGTTTTGTGAATGCAGAAGACATCCCCGATCTATTACGTTATGTCAGCATCAGTGGGTTGATAGCTGCTGATCCAGGACTGATTCATTTTTATAAATGTCAGCCAGTCTACAGAGTCGGTGGACAGACGCACTCTTTTGTCTGTGACAAAACCTCCAGCAGCACTGATCGTCCATTCAGAAAGCACGCTAGATGAAGGGCTACCTAGTAGCTGCATAGCATATTGGCTAAGTTCTGGCCAGTGATCCAATCTCAACATCCATTAAGCCAGTGGATCATCTGCTGGAAAGTTATCCATGTCTACCCTTGCCCCTAGGTAGTCCTGCACCATATGGTGAAGACGCTGGCAATGGGTGCCTACATTTGTCATCCCTGGGTGTCGTGGACTAAAACAATTTAAAACGGCATCAGTCAAGCGGCCCCGGCCTTCACCACTATTCCTCTGATCATCCGCAGCCTCAGAAGCACCTGTGTCATCACTTGGTAACCTACCAGTGCCTGGAAAGGTGTTACACAAGTGTCGCTGTAGAGCGTCCTCAAGTTTTTTCATCCTGTGCTCCCTCTGTGCGGGCAGGATGAGCTCTGCAACTTTACCCTTGTATCGTGGATCAAGAAGGGTTGCCAACCAGTAATGATCCCTTTCCTTGATAGCACGAATCCTGGGGTCCTTTAGCAGGCTTTGCATAATAAGGGAGCCCATGCAGCGTAGGTTGGAGGTGGCAGTAGCTTCAGAGTCTTCCTTCTCAATGAGGAGGATGACCCATCGTGCACTTCCTCCTCCCAGCCACGTACCAGTCCTTGTGTTTCTGGGCACACAAAATCCTTCCTTGATGAATCCCAACCTTCAATGCCCCCACTACTCAAATATTCCTCCTCCTCTTCCTCCTGTCTGATCTGAGGAGGACCCGCTGGAATGCTGTCTGCGGAAAGACTGGGGCCTTGAAAGCTAGGGAAGGCCTCCTCTTTCTCCCGCTGCTCTGCCTCTAGTGCCACATCTATAATTCCCTGCAGAGTGTGCTCCAGCAGGAACACTAAAGGAATTGTGTCACTGATGCATGCACTGTCCCTGCTCACCATCCTCGTTGCCTCCTCAAATGGTGACAGTACAGTGCATGCATCCTTGATCATCAGCCACTGCGGGGGGGAAAAAAAACAAGTTGACCTGAACCTGTCCTTGTGCCATACTCACACAGGTACTCATTGATGGCCCTCTGCTGCTTGTGCAGATGCTGCAGCATTGCTAATGTCGAGTTCCACCTGGTGGGCATGTCACAGATCAGATGGTTTGTGGGAAGGTGGAATTCTCTTTGAATTTCTGCCAGGCGAATGCTTGCTGGGAATGACCGTCTGAAGTGGCTGCAGACTTTTCTGGCCTGGATGAGAAGCTCTGCCAGCACTGGGTACCTGGTTAGAAAATGCTGTACCACCAGATTTAGGACGTGTGCTAGGCATGGTACATGCGTCAACTTACCCTGGCGTAGGGCAGAGAGAAGGTTGCTTCCATTATCACAGACGACCATTCCCAGCTCAAGCTGGCGTGGTGTTAACCATCTCTGCACCTGCCCCTGCAGAGCTGACAGAATTTCTGGCCCGGTGTGGCTCCTGTCCCCTAAACAAACCAGCTCAAGCACAGTATGGCATCTTTTTGCTTGAGCCATTGCGTAGCCCCTGCCACGCGTCGGTTTAACTGCCACTTTGCCAGAGACAGAGAAGGAGGAGGAGGAAGAGGGAGAGGTGGTGGTGGAGCAGACAGACCTCATAGAAGCTGCTTTCTGGAGGCGTGGTGGATGAACAAGCTCCAGCACAGAGCCCCGTCTTGGATCCCTCCCAGCTGCAATCAGAGTTACCCAGTGTGCCGTGAAGGAAATGTAACGACCCTGTCCATGCTTGCTGGACCACGTGTCTAAAGTCATGTGCACCTTGTTGCTGACTGCCTTTCCCAATGACTGGATAACATTGTCTTCCACGTGCTGGTATAGTGCTGGAATGGCCTTGCATGAAAAGTAATGGCATTTTGGAACCTGCCATTGTGGTACAGAACATTCAGCAAATTCACGGAAGGGAGCAGAGTCCACCAGCTGGAAAGGCAGCAGCTGTAATCCGAGTAATTTTTCTAAACTGGCATTTAGACGCTGTGCTTGGGGATGGTTGGGACTATATTTTTTCATACGCTGCAGCAGCTGGGGTAACGTAATCTGACTGTGTAAATCTTCAGCTGATGGGATGCTGTCACATTGTGAGGAAGGAGCTCGTACATCCATTACTGTAGCATCATCCCTGTCAGTGGAGGTTGTAGGCAATGACATGGCAGGACATACAGTGGGGGTAGAGACAGATGAGGAGGAGGAGGAGGAGGACCTATGCAAAGTTTTGCGCCAATGGGATGTGTGGCAGGTGGTCATATGTCGCCTCAAGCACGTGGTACCCAAGCGTCCAGTGTCTTTCCCACGCTTGAGCCTCATCTGACATAGATTACAAATAGCAATGGTGCGGTCTGCTGCACATTTCTTAAAGAACTCCCAGACAGCAGAGTTCCTGGATGTGTGCTTTGAGACAACAGCGCTCTGCACCTGAGCAGCTCTGACATCTGATGCCTTGGACTGGCTAGTGCTACGGTTGGTCATAGAGGATGTTGTGCCTCGTGTTTCTTGTGCCTCCTCCTCCTCCTCACTTGACTCCTCTGTTCGATCAGGCACCCAGGTGAAGTCAGTGACATCATCATCATTGTCATCATCACCCCCTATCTCCTCATCACTGGAGCCAACTTGGCAGTATGCTGCAGCTGCTGGGGCAACATGAGTGACAGTTATTTGTGTGTCATCACTGGCACCCCCTTCCTCTAGGTTGATTATACTCCCTTCCTCAACCTCAGAGATTGAATCAGAGCACTGTACTTGCTGTGCCTCCTCAAGCAGCATGTCACTGTCATTGTAGTCAAACAATTCAGATGACTCCTCCGTGTGTGATAGCGAGGCTATGGCAGGAGTAGCTGTGGACATGGAGGCTGCATTAGATGCTTTGGCAGCTGAGGTGGACTGTAAACCACTACAAGCCTGGCTGGCAGAGGACTCGGAGGATGAGGATGGCCTGGTTAGCCAATCCACCAAATCCTCTGTATGTTGCTGCTGCTTAAGATGACCAGCACCAGTTAGAAAGGACAAATGTGCCCCTGCAGAGGATGCACCACGTTCACGACGACCAGAGGCCTCCCGACACAGAGGCTGCTTGCCCTCTTATCTGTGTCTGGGAGCGTCTGCCTGTCCTTTTTGGTCTTTCTGACATGGTGAGTGATATATAGATTAAAGATATACAGAACTCGGATCCAATTCTGTTATAAAAATTGAAGATATGCAGAACTCTGATTCAACTGTGTTATCTAGATTAAAGATTTCCAGAACTCTGGTATAACTCAGTGAGACACCCTGATAGCTGGCAGCCAGTGACAAGACACAGATTAAAATTCGCAGAAATCTGCTACAAGTCTGTGAGACCCCGTGATGGGTGGCAGTGACAAGACACAGATTACAATTCCCAGATATCTGCTAAAGGTATGTGGGACCCCTGATAGCTGGCAGTGAGAAGACACAGATTACAATTCCCAGGAACCTCCTATAAATCAGTGAGACCCCCTGATGGGTGGCAGTGACAAGACACAAATTACAATTTCCAGGAACCTCCTATAAATCAGTGAGACCCCCTGATGGGTGGCAGTGAGAACACACAGATTACAACAATTCCCAGATATCTTGTAGAAGTGAGACCCCCCCAATAAGCTGCTGGCACTGAGAAGACACACTAACAGTACAATCTCCTCTCAAAAAACACGTGCTGGGGCTGCGAGGGACGCCTTATATAGTGTGCTTCGGGACTTAGCTCTGTGAGCCCATGGTTGGGCAAAATTTGCCCAATCAGGACTCTGTGCCGTGATTGACATAGTCTTGCATCTGACCTGTGGTCAGGTGCAAGGCTGTAGCCAATGACAAGCTTCAGGCCAGTGGAAAAGTGCATTGTGGTGCATTGTTGGCGAACATGCGGCGAACACGCGGAAATGTTCGGATTTCGGCGAACGGCCGATGTTCGATGCGAACTCCGAACAGATCGAACCGAACAGCTCATCCCTACGATCCTAACAATAACCTATAAAACTCCCCTTATCTTCCTACACCTCAACTCCTCTAGATTGTAAACTGATATAAGCAGGGTACTCTACACCTTTTGCTTCTTATGTTTGCTTGAATTTCGTCTCGTTCCCATTGGTTATTGTAAAGCATTGCGGATACTGTTGAAGCCATATGATCGATAATGATGATAATATTTAACCAATGCAAGTAATTAGTCTTGCTATCATTTTATGCAATTTGATATTTTAGAGAGTTACACACACATATTTGTAAAAACGTATGGAAATACAGTAATCATATATAAAATCAACACATTTTAATGATATACCTGTTATCTACATAATACTTTTTTTATGATACAAAGCAATATAAACAGTTTACTTATGTTGAACTTGACTAGTCTCAAAAAAAAGTAAGTAACCCGAACATTGCTTTTCTTATTTTCCTGTTCTTAGTCTATATTTAACGATAGTCACCATTTTTGCTTTCACATTTTTAATTTGCTACAGTGACGCTTTGTGGTTTTCAATATTAAACAAAAGAAAATCATAAAAATCCTAAACTGATTCAAATTCAAACCTATAAGCATGAATAATGCAGTGAATAAATAAAGAGCACAAATAATCAAGATTCATATATAAAATGTTCTGGTACTTGGCAAGACCTTACCTTTTGTGACCTTGCACACAATATGAAACATGTGAATAGAGCTATGAGCAAGGTTAATACTTTCTGTGAAAATAAATATATTTGTCCCAGATTAGTGAATTGAGTTTGAAAATTAATAGAATAATTTTGTCCTTCACACGTTCTGTGGACTAGAAATTTTATAATAAATTATATTGTTTGATTTAAGAATATAACATTTAATAATGCATATAAATTAGTTACAATTTAATGGAGACATGATTAGAAATGAAAGAAAGATGTTTTCTAACTTAAATAATATCACTGTTCCTACAGGTTAATGAAAAAATATTAACAAACCAATTTTGAATTTTTTTAAAGGTTTTGTGTAATTAAAATCTGTGGTAGGAACACTTCTTTTAAGTTGTTTTTTCATGATAATTAAAAAAAATAAAATGAATCTCCTAAATGAAACAAATCACAATTCATATGGAACATATGCACACCCCTCAGCCATTACATTAGGTAGCTTGCAATAATACAGAAATTAAAATTTATACATGTATTTCTGTTGATGATGACGCACGTTATGTTGGTAGTTGCAAAGATAAATCACACACTATTACAAATGGATGCTGTGCAATGATGAACAAAATAATTATCTGCAAAATATAATTTAAAAGTCTGTAGTGCTTTCTATATGATAAACAAAATATGTGAATAAGTGCTTTATTGAAATGGACTCCCAAATATGCAAGTGACTGTATGCCACTCATACATGAAGGTCCTAGGGAGCATCAGACCCCTGGCATTTTTCAGATCCCCAAACAGTAGGCTGGAGCTGATAAATGGATCTGAGATATAATATTCTTGTTTTTTTTAAAAACAATCCATATTATTCCACTTAATATTAGAAAAAATATTATCACGGTTTGTAAGTCCCAGAGAGTCGACAAAACAGAGTAACTACATAACGGTCTGTTTTGCTCCAGATTCACTCAGCACACACATACGCATTTTGTTACAGTATTGGAACTTCTTCAGTGCATTGAGAAAATTCCAATACCAGAACGTACTATGTATGTTCATGATGATGCTCTTGTCAAATGACTAAAGGGGTGTCAGAGACCAGTAGGGTTATTCAAAGAGATCTGAATAGTCACCGCACGTTTGGTGAATTTTCGTTCCCTGCACTTCGAGGCCAGTCGGCATTTCCTAGTTCACCGACCATGCGGTGTATTCACTGGAGGGCCCCCATAGGGCAGGGAATACTCGCCGCAAACCCGCAGAACACCCACCGAACACTAACCGAAAACTCGCAAAAACCAAGCCGAACACGCAAGAAAAATCCGAGCAGCCGTTGATCACAGAGCATAGCAGCCACCGGAAAAAAAACGACACGCAGACGAACGGGGTGACAAAAGGTCGCTTGAAAGTTTGACATTTGAAACACTGTTTGCAGAAAAACTACTGGACGAAAATGTCTGGAATTTACATATGATCCAATGAATGATAATAAAAAGGTCTGTTACAGAAAAATGAAAAAACGATTTAAAAAAAAAAACGAAAAAGAATTTGACAAAAAATCCCAAAAAATGCCTAAAAGATCCGAAAAAAACTATAAATAAAGAGACTCTTTACAGCAGAATAAAATAATAAACAGTTTATTAGATATTGAATTAAAACAGGAATATTTTTATCAATGAAGCCTATGGGGTTCTCCCGAATAAACCTTTCGAATGAAACCACCGAACAGCAGGGCATTTTGGCATCCTTTCCCTGCTGTTCGGTGTTCTCTGAATAGATTAAGCATTGCTTCTCTATGGGGGATTTCACTGCCCTTAAACAGCCACCGTACGTGCAGGCAATTCGCCAGAATTTGGCGAATTACCTGCTCTCTGAATAGCCGCATGGCCCCAAAATGGCACTGTACACTGAATTTCAGTGTCTGGTTACATTTCGGGGGCCAGATTGACTCTCTTTGAATAACCCTGCCGGAAGCATGGGAGCATGGCAGTGTACTGATCGCAAGCAGAACAGAGACTGTCATATAGTTACTCTGCTTTGGGGTAATCTGAGACTTCCAAATGGTGAGAATATTGTTTTTATTATTTTAACCCCTTCGCTGATGTGACATTTCACCTCTGTGTGCTGAGCTCATATTTACCATTTTGTGTTCATCATGTTTAAACGCAATTTGTAGTTATATTGAAGTTTTATTGTATAACCCAGACAAATTATATATCTTCTTTTTTCTGCAGACTTGAAAAATTCATAATATATCGTTATTATATTTATATACGTCTTGTTTCGCCAGAATGCTGTAACAAAAATAGAACAAAATCTACAATGTGTAAAATAATTTTTTTCACATTTTATTATCCAAGCCTTTGTGGTTATATATTCTATGGGGTACGCTTGTTAAAAAAAATAGAAATGGAAACCCATTACTGTATTTTTTTTGTGTATTAAATAAGATCTCAATGATTTGGGACCTAAATAAAATGAACTATTCACAGTTATCACTAGTTGTTCTAATAATATATAATGATTTCTTTAATTAGACACAGTGGGCAACCCTACTAGAAATAAAGAAATGAAGCCCAAGGGCTTATAAAGAAAAACACACCATTAAAACTTAACATTTAATTCACAAAAATTAATAAAAAACAATAATATATGCACACACATTTCTCCTAAAAAAAAATGACCATGTGACATTTAATACTAATATTTTGGCAATCTGTAATCACCATGTATTGATTCCATCCAGTAAGTCAATTATTTATCTTGGGATACAGATTGCAATTCAAACACTTATGAGTAGTAAGTCGGTACTATAGATATCTAATTTTTAGGATGGGCTTATTATATACAGTACATAGTACCGTATATTATGTTTAAATTTTTTTATTTTTGATTAATTTTTGTGATGTAAACGTTTAAGTTTTAATTGTGTGTTTTTCTTTATAAGCCCTTGGGCTTCATTTCTTTGTATTTTTCTGAGAAAATACACTATTTTAGCTAAAATTGAAAAAAATGAATTTTTTTGTTAGTGCAGCATCATTGTTCACATTATAATTGAAAAGTGAACAATAGTGCTACATTAACGCCTTAAGGACCACTGACATACATAGTACATACTAGGGAAAAGTCCCGTTAAGGACCAAGGACGTACTATGTACGTCAGTGGTCCTTTGCCCTCCTCCCTCCCTATACTCACCTCTCTGGCCTTGGTCCCATGTCGGTCTGGCTTCCTTGAAGTCAGACCGACAGTTTTATGAGCCCTGGCCGTCGCACTGATGTTGTCGATGATGTCAGTTTCAGGTGCCCCCCAGCGCCTGCCAGTGGAGAACCTGAAAGGGGAGGGGAGGTCCTTTGGATTCCTCTCCCTCCCGAATGGCTTAAGCTAGAAAAAAAAGGGGGCACCTCTGGATCCCTTAGGTGCCAGATCATTTTGAATGTCAGCCAATCCTCCGGGGCTAGACCCCACCCTGTAACGGTAGCGGTAACGCTGCCACACGATTAACGGAGTTGAGATCCTTGAGGGCAAAAGTATCTGCTTGAATAACACAAATGGTTCATAAACTACAGACTGTAATTTAATAGCCAAAGAGACACAAGGGCTAACTGAATTGCCTCTAAGCTCTGAAGGTTTTGAGACCAACAGATTACCTAGGACACGCTCAGAAACTGCATACGTGGAACAACAGTCCGTGAAGTATTCAAGGTGCAGGGCAGTCAGATGCAGAAACCAATTGTTCTGGTAAATACGTAAGATTAGTAGATACCTGGTGACTCTCGGAAGGTACTGCTTGCATACAAGATTGTTATTGCTAATATGTACAGAGATGCGATTAGAAATAACATTAAACAGAAATAAACAATCGTTTGTTATCAAGGTCTTTGCAAAAACATTAACATGAGTAGTAGCCTGGAGGGTTACAAATGATACCCCTAAACGTGATGGGAAAGAACCCAAACAGCGAGCGATCAACCCAGCAGCCAGCATGGGGTTAAATCACTAAAACAAGCAAACAGCGTAATATACATGATAGAGAGAGAGAGAGAGTAGTCAAAGCCAAGCCGGGTCAAATAACAGGAGCAGGAATCTCATACAAAGCAGGGTCATCAACAGTAAATACAAATAGATTCAGAAAGTAGCAGTGAGTGAAGTAAACTCCACAACAGGGCGATGAGGCAACTCCTCGAGCCCTGTTTTAAAGCCTGCGGCTCCTGGTAACCATTCCTGACCCCGCCCCCTCAGATGCCGATCTGCCAGCAGAAAGTGCTGGCACCCGGCCAGCCACCGGTCCCCCTTCTTGCCCAGGCCCCCCAGGGGGCACAGCGGGGGCTGAGGATGTAACAGAACCCCCACGTCTAGGTCGGGCTCAGAACGACCACCAGGCGCTGAAGGATGGGCCTCATGAAACAGGCGAACCAGACGAGGCGCATGAATATCGCAGGCATCTTGCCAAGAACGATCCTCAGGACCATAACCCTCCCAGTCCACCAGGTACTGCAGGACACCCGTGACCAGATGGGACCGCAGGATGGCACAGACCACGTACTCTTCCTCACCCTGAGACTTGATAGGCGGAGGGGGAACAGCAACTCTGGTGTACTTATTGCAGGTAAGAGGCTTCAGGAGGCTGACATGAAATACGTTATGTATACGTAGAGAAAGAGGCAAAGCCAGCGCATAAGAGACAGGATTAATACGTCTTAACACTTTATAATGCCCAATAAACCTGGGAGCCATCTTCATGGATGGCACCAACAATTTAATGTTTCTGCTAGACAGCCATACCTTGTCCCCAACCGTATATACCGGTGCAGGACCTCTGCGTCTGTCTGCTTTTATTTTTTGTTTCTCAATATTGGCCTTTATAATCGCTTTTACTTTCTCCATGTCCCTTTCAGGTCATTCAGATGTTCGTCCAAGGCTGGCAAAGCAGTCGCTTGGAATTCAGAGGGGAGCATGGGAGGGTCATAACCATAGACTGCAGGGAAAGGTACTCACCTTTCCATGCTGTCTATGGTTATGATCCTCCCATGCTCCCTTCTGAATTCCAAGCGACTGCTTTGCCAGCCTTGGACGAACATCTGAATGACCTGAAAGGGACATGGGAGAAAGTAAAAGAGATTATGAAGGCCAATATTGAGAAACAAAAAATAAAAGCAGGCAGACGCAGAGGTCCTGCACCGGTATTTATGGTTGGAGACAAGGTATGGCTGTCTACCAGAAACATCAAATTGTTGGTGCCATCCATGAAGATGGCTCCCAGGTTTATTGGGCCTTATAAAGTGTTAAAACGTATTAATCCTGTCTCTTATGCGCTGGCTTTGCCTCCTTCTCTACGTATTGGCCTGTGGTTTCATTTACTGAGTTGTTTAAAGCAACCTCAGCCCAGGGTAACAGGTCTGCCCACTCATTTTGTCTTTCAGACACGAAGCAACGCAAGTACTGCTCAACACTTTGGTTGGCTCTCTCTGCGGCCCCATTAGTTTGTGGGTGATAAGCAGAGGAGAACCTCAACTCAATACCTAGGTTTTCACAAAATCCTCGCCAGAAACGAGACACTGAGTTCCTCTGTCGGATACTATTCCCAGAGGAACCCCATGAAGTCTAACGAGGAAGGAACTGCAAAACTGCAAGGCCCACTTTTTACTCTGGTAAACTCACGTCTATATCATGCTTTCTCTCACGCTTCTGCTCTTTACTTCTACCTTTCTCCTTAAATGGAACTCCTGCCCCTCTACCACCGACCCCTACACTATCTGCATCTCTCCCTCCCTCCTCTCGTCCCACATGATGGCCTCGCATGAGCTCCATTGTTTCCTCAGAACATGGTCTCCCTCTAACTCTCGTGCTGCCAATCACTCCCACTCCCACAAATCCCATTCCCACCTTCTCTTTCTCACCCTCCTGCTGTTACACTATTCAGGTGACATATCCCCTAACCCTGGCCCCACAACGCATCCAATACTTCCCTCTCATCCTATCTCCATCGCACATAAATCACCTCCCTGCAAGCCCAGCAACCTCATTCCCATCATCCCTCAGCGCCTGTCCTCTTTCTCCTGCACCCTCTGGAACGCTCGCTCTGTGTGCAACAAACTCACAGCCGTCCATGACCTCTTCCTTTCAAACTCCTTCATCCTCCTAGCTTTAACTGAAACCTGGCTAACTCCGTCTGACACGGCCTCCGTTGCTGCTCTCTCACATGGCGGTCTACACTTGAGCCATACCCCCAGACCGGGTGAGAGAAATGGTGGCGGGGTCGGACTCCTGCTCTCTCCCACCTGCACCTACCAGCATCTCCCTCCACCCCCATCCCTCTCCTTCTCCTCCTTCGAGACACACTGCATCCGCCTGTTCTCTCCTCTGGCCCTCAGGGTGGCAGTCATCTACCGCCCACCGGGACCAACCTCCCAGTTCTTTGACCAATTTGCTACCTGGCTTTCTCACTTCCTGTCTTCTAATCTTCCATGCCTAATTCTCGGGGACTTCAACATTCCCATTGACGATCCTTCCACTCCTGCTGCCTCCAAACTTCTTTCACTCATGTCCTCCCTTGGACTCACACAATCCTCCCTCCTCCCTACCCACCGCGATGGTCACGTTATTGACCTGGTCTTTTCCAACCTCTGCTCCATTTCTGAGTTCAAATGTCGCCCTTTCCCCATCTCTGACCACCACCTTCTCTCTTTCAACCTATCTGGACTTCCTAAACACCCTGCTCCCCCACACCGCACACACACTCGCAGAAATCTACATGCTGTGGACCCCCATCAATTCTCCAACCTACTTCACCACCTCCCTCATACCTCATCCTTCACCTGCCCTGATGCTGCCACTAATCACTACAACACTACGCTTATCTCTGCTCTAGACACTCTTGCTCCTCTTCGACTCTGTAAGGCCCCACGCCGCCAGCTTCAGCCCTGGCACACCCTCCAAACTCGCTACCTGCAAAGATGCTCCCGCACCGCAGAGCGTGCCTGGAGGAAATCCCGCTCTGAAGCTGATTTTGTTCACTTCAAGTTTATTCTCCGGTCATACACCTCTGCCCTCCACTTGGCCAAACAATCCTTCTTCTCATCTCTTATATCTACGCTGTCCTCCAACCCTAAACGGCTCTGGTCCACCTTCAACACCCTCCTCTACCCACCTGCACCTCCCCCCTCAGCTGCCTTCAGCGCTCAAGACCTGGCAGACTACTTCCTCAGTAAAACTCTAACTATCAGAAGCAACATCCCAACACAAGATAGTTATCTGCCACTTCCACTCCCACAGGTCCCCTCTGCCACCCTCTGCTGCTTCCTCCCAGCCACTGAGGAGGAAGTCAATTCCTTATTGTCCTCCTCACATCTCACCACGTGCCCGCTCGACCCCATTCCCTCACATCTAATTCCTCCCCTCTCCTCCTCCCTCACCCCTGCTCTCACACACATCTTCAACCTATCTCTCTCCACTGGCTCCTTTCCATCTGCCTTCAAACACGCGCTAGTTACCCCTTTACTAAAGAAACCATCCCTAGACCCCAACTCTCCATCCAACTACCGCCCTGTATCCCTGCTTCCCTTCACATCAAAGCTCTTAGAAAAACTAGTCTTCAACCGCCTCTCCCTCTTCCTGTCCTCCAATTCCCTACTTGACCCCCTTCAATCTGGCTTCCGTCCCCTACACTCAACTGAAACTGCCCTCACCAAAGTCACCAACGACCTCCTAACTACTAAAAAACACAGCCACTATTCTATTCTCATCCTGCTTGACCTCTCGGCTGCTTTTGACACTTGACCACCCCCCTCCTTCTACAGACCCTCAACTCTCTGGGTCTCGGTGACACTGCACTTGCTTGGGTTGACTCCTATTTATCCAACAGGTCCTTCTGTGTGTCCTTTGCTGGTAACTCCTCCTCTTCATTGCCTCTATCTCTTGGTGTACCTCAAGGCTCTGTCCTTGGTCCTCTGCTCTTTTCCATCTACACCTCCTCCCTGGGCAAAATCATCAACAGCTTTGGCTTTAATTATCACCTCTACGCTGATGAGACTCAGATCTACCTCTCTACCCCTGATCTCTCTCCCCCTGTCCTCTCAAAAGTCAGTGACTGTTTATCTGGCATCTCCTCCTGGATGGCCTCCCACCACCTAAAGATCAACATGTCAAAGACTGAGCTCCTACTTATTCCTCCCTCCAATGCCTCCCCACCTCCTGATTTCTCTATCACGGTGGAGGGTATCACCATCTCCCCATCAAACCAAGTTCGCTGTCTTGGAGTTACACTTGACTCTGCTCTTTCCTTCATCCCCCACATCAAGTCTCTTTCCTCCTCCTGCCGATACCAACTGCGTAATATTTCCAGAATTCGGCCATTTCTTATCGCTGTCACCACAAAACAACTCCTATTATTATTATTATTATTATTATTTATTTATAAAGCGCCAGCATATTCCGCAGCGCTGTACAATAAGCACAGTACAGACAGGGTTACAATACATTGAACAACATTTGACAAACAGTACAGGAGGAGATGAGGGCCCTATTCCCGTAGGAACTCACAATCTAGGAGGGTTGGGGTTGGAAACAGGAGGAGAGGACTGTAAGGTGAGAGTGATTGATGGTTGCGTCAGTGAGTTGGGTGGTAGGCTTCCCTAAATAGGAATGTTTTAAGGGAGCGTTTGAAGGAAGAGAAGTTAGGGGAAAGTCTGACAGCACGAGGGAGAGCGTTCCAGAGAGTGGGGGCTACGCGTGAGAAATCCTGCAGTCTATCATGGGAAGAGGTGATGCGGGGAGAAGCTAGGCGCAGGTCACTGTTTGACCTTAGGGAGCGGGCTGGGGTGTATTTGGTGATTAGTGAGGACAGGTAGTGGGGCGCTGAGTTAGTGAGGGTTTTGTAGGTAAGGATAAGGATTTTGAACTTAATTCTGCAGTGGATGGGGAGCCAGTGAAGGGACTCGCAGAGGGGAGCGGCAGAGACAGAGCGGCGGGTGAGGTGAATTAGTCTGGCGGAGGCGTTCAGGATGGATTGTAGGGGGGAGAGGCGGGACAGAGGGAGGCCAGATAAGAGATTATTGCAATAGTCGAGTCGGGAGATTACCAGGGCGTGTATGAGTTGTTTTGTGGTGACAGCGGTAAGAAATGGAATTCTGGAAATATTACGCAGTTGGTATCGGCAGGAGGAGGAAAGAGACTTGATGTGGGGGATGAAGGAAAGAGCAGAGTCCAGTGTAACTCCAAGACAGCGAACTTGGTTTGATGGGGAGATGGTGATACCCTCCACCGTGATAGAGAAGTCAGGAGGTGGGGAGGCATTAGAGGGAGGAATAAGTAGGAGCTCAGTCTTTGACATGTTGATCTTTAGGTGGTGGGAGGCCATCCAGGAGGAGATGCCAGATAAACAGTCACTGACTTTTGAAAGGACAGGGGGAGAGAGATCAGGGGTAGAGAGGTAGATCTGAGTGTCATCAGCGTAGAGGTGGTAATTAAAGCCAAAGCTGTTGATGATTTTGCCCAGGGAGGAGGTGTAGATGGAAAAGAGCAGAGGACCAAGGACAGAGCCTTGAGGTACACCAACAGATAGAGGCAATGAAGAGGAGGAGTTACCAGCAAAGGACACACAGAAGGACCTGTTGGATAAATAGGAGTCAACCCAAGCAAGTGCAGTGTCACCGAGACCCAGAGAGTTGAGGGTCTGTAGAAGGAGGGGGTGGTCAACAGTGTCAAAAGCAGCCGAGAGGTCAAGCAGGATGAGAATAGAATAGTGGCCGTGTTTTTTAGCAGTTAGGAGGTCGTTGGTGACTTTGGTGAGGGCAGTTTCAGTTGAGTGTAGGGACGGAAGCCAGATTGCAGGGGGTCAAGTAGGGAATTGGAGGACAGGAAGAGGGAGAGGCGGTTGAAGACTAGTTTTTCTAAGAGCTTTGATGTGAAGGGAAGCAGGGATACAGGGCGGTAGTTGGATGGAGAGTTGGTGTCTAGGGATGGTTTCTTTAGTAAAGGGGTAACTAGCGCGTGTTTGAAGGCGGATGGAAAGGAGCCAGTGGAGAGAGATAGGTTGAAGATGTGTGTGAGAGCAGGGGTGAGGGAGGAGGAGAGGGGAGGAATTAGATGTGAGGGAATGGGGTCGAGCGGGCACGTGGTGAGATGTGAAGAGGACAATAAGGAATTGACTTCCTCCTCAGTGGTTGGGAGGAAGCAGCAGAGGGTGGCAGAGGGGACCTGTGGGAGTGGAGGTGGCAGATAACTATCTTGTGTTGGGATGTTGCTTCTGATAGTTAGAGTTTTACTGAGGAAGTAGTCTGCCAGGTCTTGAGCGCTGAAGGCAGCTGAGGGGGGAGGTGCAGGTGGGTGGAGGAGGGTGTTGAAGGTGGACCAGAGCCGTTTAGGGTTGGAGGACAGCGTAGATATAAGAGATGAGAAGAAGGATTGTTTGGCCAAGTGGAGGGCAGAGGTGTATGACCGGAGAATAAACTTGAAGTGAACAAAATCAGCTTCAGAGCGGGATTTCCTCCAGGTACGCTCTGCAGTGCGGGAGCATCTTTGCAGGTAGCGAGTTTGGAGGGTGTGCCAGGGCTGAAGCTGGCGGCGTGGGGCCTTGCAGAGTCGAAGAGGAGCAAAAATGTCTAGAGCAGAGATAAGCGTAGTGTTGTAGTGATTAGTGGCAGCATCAGGGCAGGTGAAGGATGAGGTATGAGGGAGGTGGTGAAGTAGGTTGGAGAATTGATGGGGGTCCACAGCATGTAGATTTCTGCGAGTGTGTGTGCGGGGTGGGGGAGCAGGGTGTTTAGGAAGTCCAGATAGGTTGAAAGAGAGAAGGTGGTGGTCAGAGATGGGGAAAGGGCGACATTTGAACTCAGAAATGGAGCAGAGGTTGGAAAAGACCAGGTCAATAACGTGACCATCGCGGTGGGTAGGGAGGAGGGAGGATTGTGTGAGTCCAAGGGAGGACGTGAGTGAAAGAAGTTTGGAGGCAGCAGGAGCGGAAGGATCGTCAATGGGAATGTTGAAGTCCCCGAGAATTAGGCATGGAAGATTAGAAGACAGGAAGTGAGAAAGCCAGGTAGCAAAGTGGTCAAAGAACTGGGAGGTTGGTCCCGGTGGGCGGTAGATGACTGCCACCCTGAGAGCCAGAGGAGAGAACAGGCGGATGCAGTGTGTCTCGAAGGAGGAGAAGGAGAGGGATGGGGGAGGAGGGAGATGCTGGTAGGTGCAGGTGGGAGAGAGCAGGAGCCCGACCCCGCCACCATTTCTCTCACCCGGTCTGGGGGTATGGCTCAAGTGTAGACCGCCATGTGAGAGAGCAGCAACGGAGGCCGTGTCAGAGGGAGTTAGCCAGGTTTCAGTTAAAGCTAGGAGGTTGAAGGAGTTTGAAAGGAAGAGGTCATGGACGGCTGTGAGTTTGTTGCACACAGAGCGAGCATTCCAGAGGGCGCAGGAGAAAGAGGACAGGCGCTGAGGGATGATGGGAATGAGGTTGCTGGGCTTGCAGGGAGGTGATTTATGTGCGATGGAGATAGGATGAGAGGGAAGTATTGGATGTGTTGTGGGGCCAGGGTTAGGGGATATGTCACCTGAATAGAGTAACAGCAGGAGGGTGAGAAAGAGAAGGTGGGAATGGGATTTGTGGGCGTGGGAGTGATTGGCAGCACGAGAGTTAGAGGGAGACCATGTTTTGAGGAAACAAAGGAGCTCATGTGAGGCCATCATGTGGGACGAGAGGAGGGAGGGAGAGATGAAGATAGTGTAGGGGTCGGTGGTAGAGGGGCAGGAGTTCCATTTAAGGAGAAAGGTAGAAGTAAAGAGGAGAAGCGTGAGAGAAAGCATGATATAGACTTGCGTTTACCCAGAGTAAAATTGGGCCTTGCAGTTCCTTCCTCCAGTCCCGCAACTCCAGGAATCAACTCTAAGCGTCCACTTAAGACTGTCACTTGTGAATGTCCTACACGCCCTGGTAATCTCCCGACTCGACTATTGCAATAATCTCTTATCTGGCCTCCCTCTGTCCCGCCTCTCCCCCCTACAATCCATCCTGAACGCCTCCGCCAGGCTAATTCACCTCACCCGCCGCTCTGTCTCTGCCGCTCCCCTCTGCGAGTCCCTTCACTGGCTCCCCATCCACTGCAGAATTAAGTTCAAAATCCTTATCCTTACCTACAAAACCCTCACTAACTCAGCGCCCCACTACCTGTCCTCACTAATCACCAAATACACCCCAGCCCGCTCCCTAAGGTCAAACCGTGACCTGCGCCTAGCTTCTCCCCGCATCACCTCTTCCCATGATAGACTGCAGGATTTCTCACGCGCAGCCCCCACTCTCTGGAACGCTCTCCCTCGTACTGTCAGACTTTCCCCTAACTTCTCTTCCTTCAAACGCTCCCTTAAAACATTCCTATTTAGGGAAGCCTACCACCCAACTCACTGACACAACCATCAATCACTCTCACCTTACAGTCCTCTCCTCCTGTTTCCAACCCCAACCCTCCTAGATTGTGAGTTCCTACGGGAATAGGGCCCTCATCTCCTCCTGTACTGTTTGTCAAATGTTGTTCAATGTATTGTAACCCTGTCTATACTGTGCTTATTGTACAGCGCTGAGGAATATGCTGGCGCTTTATAAATAAAGAATAATAATAATAACATTTTGTATGAATACTGGTACCAGCTCACTGGCTGAAGGAAGCTTTACCATTGGTATAAAGTGTACCATCTTAGAGAACCTATCTACCACTGTAAGGATTACAGTATGGCCTTTGGAAGGTGGTAAATCTGTGATAAAGTCCATCAAGAGGTGGGACCAAGGTCTCTCTGGCACTGGTAAAGGCTGCAAGAGACCAACAGGTAAGGACCGGGGATTTTTACTTCTACAGCACATGTCACATGTGGCTATGTAGTCCTTAATATCCCTTCGCATACCACCCCACCAGAACTGTTTCTCAATCGTGGCCACTGTTTTATTTATTCCCATATGCCCATAGGGTTTGGAATCATGATATGTACTCATCATC